>CM061045.1:86159530-86899016 GCA_030762985.1 Adelphocoris suturalis
TAGTTAGGTAGATATGATAGTTTAAAATCGTTAAATTTATATTTTTAAGCAGAATATTACTTGGGAAAAGTTTATCAATTATGAACTAGGACATAAAAAAATTGGGCGCCAAATTTTTCTGAAAATATACTCAAATATCTTTGAAATGTGCTAAAATACATCTGACAAGTTGGGTTGGCAGTATAGCTTCCTCACTTATTGTAACATGGACGTGTAGAAATAGTTGAAGAACAAAGTACGAGTCAAAATGATAAAGGGGAAAAAAGAATAGTGATATATGTGAAGACTCTAGACACGATAATATATGAAACAGGGCTATAATCCACATTTGCGCATGTGCACAGACTTCAATAAATTCAACAACAAGGAAATTTGTAGGTCATTTTTTAGGCGGTAACCAGCAAAATTCCCGATAATAGCCTAAAGTTGGTGCATTAATCTCGTAGTATTGTCAGTGTCAACTATTACTCAACCAATCGCGATAAAATACGTAGGGCATAATCCTGGGCATTGGCTCAACCACCCCCAAGATTGAACCGACTGAACTGACAGATCAAGAGAAATCGACGTTAAATGAAATTGACGTTTGATCATGCACATGCGATATTATAAAGTTATAAAGGGCCATCTAGGAGCTAACTCACTCTATCCCTGAACATTTCTTCGAAATCGGTGCATTAGTTTCGGAGTTTTTTCTGATTCAATCAATTTCAGTTTTGTGCATGCACAATTGTAATTACCTTATCAACCAATCATGTTATAATTCAAAGGACATTTTTTACAACCTATACCTCACTACCTCCCCTGTTTTAACGAAATATGACGAATAGAAGTAGAGAACTCAACGCAATAAGAAATCCACATTTGCGCATGCACATAGGCTACTATTGATTGAACGGCAACTAAAGTTGTAGGGGACCTCCTGATGAGTAACCCGCAAATCCCTGAAAATTTCATTGGAATCGGACTAAAACTTGGTATAGTTTTGGGCGTGACGGGGATTTATCACAGACAGACAGACAATGCACCTAAATTGATTAGTAAGCTCTGAAACGCATAAAGCGAGAGGATTTATTTAATTTATATTTTTAGTACATTTTTTGAAATTTGGCCACTTTATCGTGCTCAAAATGTGCTGCCCAACGATCTCATCTTTTCTCTTGAAACGCTCGATGTATAAATGTTAAATGTAAATCGTTGAAATCTAGAAATAGTTTCAGAATGTCTTGAAAACGGAGCAGGTGGAAGTAAGTTATACTAGAGGATATTAGCTACTACATGAAGAGCACATACTTTATGAGAAATCTAATAGAAGTATAGATTCATGTAAGCATATATGTATTGGACTCGGTCTTACGTAAATAGTTTTGGCCATGCTTATTGAATCCATAAGATCTTCCACACAACTAAGCCAGCCTTTTGAATAGAAACAGTTCTTCAATGTTGCGAACGATTCTACGACTTCTGAAGCTTCAGATAGGAGTTTTTCAAACTGGTTCGCTGCATCCGCCCAACTGCACCCAGAACTGATTTCGGAGTTCAGTCGAACCTAATCAGGAATAAGTTTCATGAAATGAGCACAACACTTGAACCTATAGGATTTAAAGTGAACCTTGAACAATGATGGGTATAATTTACTTATGATACAGTGCAAATGATAAGTCACCATTCCATTAAAAAACGGATATTCATTACCGAGCCAATGACCGTAGACCCTGAGGTGCGTACTCCTGCTGCATGGATGACCTACGAATAGGAAAACAGAAATAAGTAATAATGATAAACCCCATTTCCCACTACTACCACTCCCACCCAACTATATCTTTCCCTAACCAGTCCCCTACTGAAGCTATCCTCAAACCCCTCACATCAACAAAGTGGGATGGCTCTAGAAAAAATGTGAAGAACCCTTCTAGAAGACTTCTGAAAGACTCTCGCACGAAACGATGAGGCGACACATTTCGTCAACCTCCTCGTTCCCCAACTCCCCTGGCTCTTTAATGGACCACGACCAGGATTCAACCAGTAGTGGCTGAGTCCAGGTTCGACAGAGACAAGATGCGCGATCGGGGTATGTATCACCAACCCCTCAGACCCCAATTAAGAAATCAAATTATTAACACATGCACAGAGTAAACTCATCACTTGAGATTACTTATTTTTTTTTTTTTTTTCTAAAGCACCTACTACCTACGTTTTAAACAGCATGGTTCTAGGATTAGTTATACAGGGATACTTCCATAAGAGTAGTTCAATCTGAATTTGGACAATGTTTCATGCAAATATTACCGATTTTTACAACTAGCGAGAACGGCATTATTTCGATTTTTGACTGATTTTTCAACTTTGAAATTTTTGAAAACTTGATACATATTCTTATAGGAAATTTTACGCTGATTCCGAATATACCACATGTTAGTATGCTGAAAAAATTATTTCGCACAACAAATCGCAAAAAACAGGCTATTTTGAAATTTTTGACTACATTTTTGAAAATTTCAACCCGAAGATGTTATCCGATCATGCTGGCCAACGAACTTGAACTTTCGTTTTGTGTCCTTAACATTTTAAAATTTGTTTGAAGTTTCTAGCACAATTCTACGAACAGTTATCGTCTGGAATGACACATACATACATACATATATACATACATACATACATATATACATACATACATACATACATAAAAAAATGCGTTAAACTTCAGAATATGATTCAGAATAGCCTGAAACGGATTTCTGCATAATTTTTTTTTCAAAAATTCACATTCTACAAATTTTGAGGCGAGAGCAATAGCTTAATTTTCTTCAAAAATTCGCTAAAAAGAAGGGCTGGCCAATGGACAAGCCTAGAAAGCAGCATTGACTACATCATTGATCTCTCCAAGTAATTTACTGGTATTTATTATGGCCACCCTACCTAATAATACCATTTATGAGTACTTCCTTCAATGGAATGAAAATGGTATATATGGACGACGTGATGAGCAACAATTCATGCTAGGCTCATACTCGTCAATGGCAGTAGCATTACAAGAGACGCATCACCTGATACCTCCGGATGGGTTCAGTATGCTTGGGTGCTCCATCCTCAGAAAAGACGTGACGCCACAGCCCAATTGTAGGGCCCATTGAGGAAGATGTTATGAACTTCACCTCTGCTGTCCTTGAAGCAGCATCAGATTCCAGTCCAAAAACTGATCCCACCAAGGGACGCAATCATGTCCCATGGTGGAATAGGAATGTGAGAGAAGCCAACAATCCAAACGTAGGTACGTACGTTGAATAGATTCCGTCGAAGACGTAAATGTAAAAAGTTCAAAGATCAAGCAGAGCAAAAAAAAAAAAAAAACCAAACATCAAAGGGACAGAAATGTAAAATGTTGAAATTCAATAATAGATATTGTAGAAGACTAAAATGATTTAAATGAACAAAGAATGATTCTGGATTTAGCATATTATAGTGAAGTAAAATTATCACCTGAGCGGTGGCCACCAAACCAACGAGGGCGAGGATAACAAATGTACCTTTCATCATCGTTAAGTACAGAAAAGATAGAAAAGCATTAGATCTGTACGTATATATACTTTTCTTTTGCGGTGTTATTGCAGTTGAAATTGTTTTTCTTGGCAATAATTCATTGAACGATTGGTTTTTTAAGTAATGGGTTTGACGTCTCTATAAAAGAATCGACAGGTTTTCAAGGATGGATTTTAATAACAGATAAGTTACACATTTTTTGGCTTATTAGTTTTTACTAAACGAAAACGATATTCTTCAAAGGAAATTGGTTAATTGCCTCGCTCACTGTTGACGTTAATGACCGACCAAGCTAAATGTCACCCCTGATCACAATTTTACTCGGCGACAATGATGTCTTCTTCTAACAGATTATTTTATGACGTTACTTCATGGTTGTCGACGTACATGTTCATCCTTAAAACTATTCCTCTCGACATTTATTGAACTCAAGGCTGCACCATCAGCTTTAGTAGGACAAATTAGTCGATGTGAAAAAGGTACATAAATTAAAATTTGTGCTGCATTTTTTGCTGCTGTTTTTGCAACTGCATTCGCTGTTGTTTTGCTTTGTTTCATTTCTTACAGAACGCGAAGAGCCACTCATGACATTCGAGCTCTACGATGAAATCACGCAGTTCGCAAGCATATTGAAAGACGAAAGACACGTTAACATTTTGATACTAGGGAAGTAAAATCATTTTATTACGAAATTCAAGCCTTCCATATCCAAATTGAACTCAAACGTTTTCCCGTCGTTCGATCTTCTGGTTTCCACGATGTTACCAACGAAGATCTAACTCTCAATCAACCTCAAGGACTCAGAAAAAAAGTCCGTTTGTCTGCCGTCCGTCTGAAGCTTTCCCCCGAAACTACTGGACGATTTTTTAAAATGAAATTTGTCTCAAAAATCATTCATTGCCCGGGGATATCCACTAACATCAATTTTGATCCACCCTAAAGGGTAGAAATTAAGGGTTGAACTATTGGTAAATCGAGATCTAAAAAACTGTCGAGGTAGCCGTATGTCTTTTTGGGTTTTATAGACATCTTCGCGAAGAACCGGATCTGAGCACGCGGGTCGCGAAATCCATTCAGTGATTCCTCCTTAAGGGCTAGAAATTTGGCAGGGAAAAAGAAAATCAGCTACATGGGAGCAAATCGTAACTGGTGGAACACAGCAAAAATCGCCTTGTATTTAGGACGCTCATATCAGCTGATATAAATCACTTCCGTAACTGAGTTTATTCTAACTTTTGTCGCCTGTAGGTAGGTAGCCTTCCGTAGCTTAGGTAGGTGATATGTTTCATATTATCAATATTCAGTTGGTTTAATCTTATACTAGTTTTGTCTAGTTACTCAGTTCAGTTGTTAGTCAAACATCATCTATAATTATTAACGAAGTGTGTTATCCATTAGGTTTCTAAATATATCCTTACAGGTGTAGACGCCTACCCAAGAGAACTTCTACGCAGAAGACCTGTCTATAATTATTAAACGAAGTGTGTTATACATTAGCTATCTGTATATATATCCTTACAGGTGTAGTAGACCCCTACCCAAGAAAACTCAATTAAATTACGTAACACACTTACACTTTCCTAGTATTTACATCTACACCTACACCTACACCTGTAAGGATATATACAGACACCTAATGTATAACACACTTAGTTTAATACTCGTATAGACAGGCCTTCTGCGTAGAAGTTCTCTTAGGTAGGCGTCTACACCTGTGAGGAAATATACATATACCTTATAACACACATCTTTTAATAATTATAGACAGGTCTTCTGCGTAGAAGGACTTTCCAATACAGAAATAATAAATCTTTGTGTAATAATTTGCAGTGTTTTACTAAGGTATTGAATACTTTATGTTATGTAAATGATGTATGGCTGACAACTGAACTGAGTAACTAGCCAAAACTAGTGTAAGATCTTCTACAACCTTTCATAGGGAGACATCACACTGATCAGTTATTTGCTTCGATCAGTGGTCTGGATGCTCGCTACGCTCCCATCTCGAAAATACACAACATCAACTTGTCAATCCCCTAGTAAAGATTTAGGATAGTTGGACATGGTGGGCAGCCGGGAGGCCTGGCGGGACGATAACGGAATGTAGGGCAGCCTCTCCAAAGTTTGCTGACACATAACCGTTTCCTTCAACTATGTAAATATTCTACAACATCCTGTTATATTCCCGGAATTATTTTCATTTATATTTATATTTATAAATGCTTATAGCAGATCTAGATGACATTTGTAAACTGTATGACTGTATTTTAATAAAATGCCAAAAAAAGACACATATTCATGTTACGTATACTAGGAAGCTATTTGCCACACCCAACTTGGCTGACTTTTTTCTTTTTTATCCTTATTTTGTAACAATGCTTCCCGCTCAATTCAGGTATGTTCTGTCGAATTTTATTTTGTTTGTCCTGAAGGCCACTTTTTCCGTTCTAACCAGTCAAACAGGCAGTTGAAAACACAAACAAATAGAGGCCGAACCTGCGTATAATATGCGTCGCTCTTCCGCAACGGCCTAACAAAAAAAGTATTATGCCTACGCTCTCCTGCTTCACGGGCCTTCACTTTATTCACGCATGCAAACAATTAAGGAGCCACCGTACGAAAACACTTTTCCTGGTTTGGAAGAAAAACTGACCAGAAAAATAAATCCTGCTTGTCTTTATTGCCTGAAGATGATAATTATAACTAGAATAATCACACAAGGTGCACAAGTTCACATTATTTTCATTATGTATTCTGCTTCATTCAAAAGTCACATTGCAAATCATCGAGATGTCATATTCGTCCTTAAGTTCGTTATATTCATATTCGTTCCTTATATTCGTTAAAGTTTACTAAGCAATGTTCCATATGTTTATAAACATTGTTCGAATCACTCTTTCATTCTCATAATCTAGAAAACTCCAGCCAAAGTTCCATTACACCAATGGGATGAAAGAAAATAAAATTTTGAACGGGTTCACATCGATTATGCCGGGCCATTACTCAACCATCATTTTCTCGTTCTGGTGGACTCAAAATCTAAATGGGCAGAAGTCCGGATCATCAGAGATGCCCCAACCACTGCTGTAACCATCGAATTACTCCTCGACATTTTCTGTACCCATGGATTTCCTGATATTATGGTTTCAGATAATGCTTCGATATTCTACAGTGACGCGTTCAAGACATTCTGTGAGAACAATGGCATTCTTCAGAAATTCACAGCCCAAGGTCATCCGGCAAGCAATGGGTTAGCCGAAAGCTACATTCAAACACTCAAATCTAAACTCAGTTGCATATCGGAACCCGATACCCTTAAACATAAAGTTCGAGACATACTAATCAGGTACAGAGCTATGCCCCTCCTGAATGGTAAAACACCCTCAGAAATTAATCTGAATCGAAACATTCGTTATGAACTGGATGCATATAAATCTTTAGCCCCTAAATAGAAGAAGGCATTCACTCTACCTCCAGCTCGTATTTTCAAAATTGGAGACAAAGTTTTGGCTCGCTGGTATTGCAACAATAAAGAATCGTGGAAGCTGTGCTGAATCATTCAAGTTTTAGGAAGATTGCACTACCACGTTCAACTCGAGAATCCCTATTGTATACAACGGCATGAAAATAAATTGAGGAGAACTGCCATCATTAATGAGCCATCTCAAGAAACTCCACTCTACAACCAAGAACCCCCTCTGGCCAACTAAGAACCTTACTTCTATAGGTGATATTCTCGAGAAACTAGCGCATACTTTCATCGAGGCAAGGCTAAAAACCTAAAATTGTGAAGTTATTTCACCTTGCTGCCATGGTGACGAGTAAACTATGCGAAAAAACGCCATTAGGAGTCACCACCTACATACCTACTTATCTCACGGATCAGTAGGTATCTACCTAGATCCTAGTTCAGTATATTTTATTATGTCAGGTAATACACATTCTATGCGAATTATATAAAGCTGTATTTCCGCAATGACCTGTGAACTCAATGTGACCTGTTCTGGCGTTGTGAACGCAAGATTGTGCGGTCGAGATCCCAATGAAATTTGTTTTGTGTTGACTAGCAAGTGTTAGAAGTTCAGACATCAGTCGCGAAGATGTTGTTGATCACCTATCTAGTTTTCAGAACTGTTCTTTGAATCAACTAAGAAACTAAAAATCTTTAGAGTCCTGTTAAAGTGGTCATGTGAAAGGACGTACCCAGAGAGTGCGGATGTCATAGTTAGGTACCAGCTGGGTCTCTTAAGTCTATGAACGATCTCAAGGGTTTGAAGGAAAACACAAGTGCGGTTTTTGCTATTTTGCTATGCATTTCGAGACAGTTGAGCGCTGCTCTTCATCAGGCGTATGTAGTCGATGGTGTCTGTGTGGGCAGAAATATCATAGGACACTAATCACAAGATTAAAGAAGGTTGTAGGTAATAAGTACCTCATAGGGGTGTGAATCTATGTTGAGTTTACATTTAACAAAAAATAATATAGTAATTATATGCTGGAAATGACAGCAGGTAAGGGTTTAGAAGATAAAGTATGATAAATTTAAGTGAAAACAAGTTTGTTCCTTGGCTAAAGCTTGGTTCACGCATTGTGACACAGGTGGCATGGAGCTATTATGGGTAGGTAAATATGGTTATAATGGGAAGGAAAGACATGCTACTGAAACTACAGGTAAGTGTTTAGGGAGTTTTAGGTGGGTAAAAATGGGGAGAACATAAATTGTTCGTACAATTAAAGCCTAGTTTACATAGCTTGGTATAGACAGTTTGATGTCGAGAGGTACATAATTTCCATGGGCATACAAATAATACCCTCCTCTCCAGTCTTGACTTGAAAGAGTTTGTTTTGGAAAATGATCAACTGAATTTAAAAAAAAAGTGTAGATTATTCTAATGAATGTATTTATAGTGTAAAAAGGAGGTGAACTCATAATATATAAATAAATAATACTATAAATACGTTCATTATAATAATCTACACATTTCTTTTTTAAATTCAATTAAACATTTTCCAAGCCAAACACTTCATGCCACCTATATCACAATATGTGAACCAAGCTTTGTGTCAGTTCCCGTCAGAATCCAAGAGAATGCGCGTCAGTCGCTCTGGCGTCGGGCGTGATCCCAAGTTCTTGAAATGCTGCATTTGGCGATGGATGAGGATCCGAGAACCCGAAAATCAATCTTCCTGAAAATAGCACATTACGTTGCTATTAGTAAGGGGATCTTTTATGGTGCTGTCACACTCCCCTTGGTGGAGCGAACGTGGTTTCCTGGATTACGCATGGTTAATACCTAGTACATCCAGGTCCACTATTATTGAGGGCTACATGTTTCAGAAGAAACAAGGCCCGGGTTTTCCAGAAGGAATTCCCATTATTACCCTTTGATACATAAATAATTTCATTGGTCATTGGCTTATAATTTCTCAATTTTTTCCCCTAATATAATTTCTATTTTAATACCTTTGGTATCAGGCCTTCGTATTTATTATACATATATTCTTTATTCAAGGGCATAGTTCCCAATTATTATTTCCAGGGCTTAGTTCCCAATTTAAGTCCCCAACGTGGGCACATATTTTTATATCTATTTTATTTTCCTAAAGGTATAAGTCTCCATAGTTGAGCCACCGTTTATTCCCGATTGTTCCAATCTTTGATTGGGGGTTAATTACCTAATGAATACTTCATATGAAGATTCATTGACAATCCATCCTGTTTTAATTTCTCTTTTCTCATCCTCAATCGCCAATGCAGCTATTTATTAGTGAGCATCAGTTCTCAACCAGTAAACACAGTAACTGGTAAACACCAGTAAACAGTTCTCAACCACCTGGTTCACATACTTGCTCTTCAATCAAGTATGTTTTTTTAAGGGGAGGAGTGTGACAGTTCCCGTCAGAATCCAAGAGAATGCTCGTCCGTCGCTCCGGCGTTGGGCGTGATTCTCGCGTTGTTGAAATGCTGCGTTTGGCGATAGATGAGGATCCGAGAACCGGAAAATCAATCTTCTCCAAACAGAGCACATAAATGCTATCAGTACGAGTTGTATCTCTCAGGGGTACTGTAACACTCACCTCTCTCGAGGATTTAGGCCCCATTGCACCTCTGGGGGGCGACCTAACTCCTTGATAGCTTCAGCCGAAGAACAAACTTGTATTCACTTAAATTTATCATACCTTAACTTCTAAACCCTTACCTGCTGTATTCTCCAGCATATAACCTTTTTATTTTCTGTTTAATATAAACTCAACATTAATTCACATCCCTATACTGTACTTATTACCTACAACCTTTTTTTATCTTGTGATTAGTATCCTATCGACTATATACGCCTGATTAAGAGCAGCGCTCAACTGTCTCGAAATGCATAGCAAAAACCGCACTTGCGTTTTCCTTCAAACTTCAAACCCTTCAGGTCGTCATACTTGAGAGACCCAACTGGTAACTACCTTTTAATAAAAATTTTTGACTAACGATCACAACATAATTAATAAAAATTGACTAACTTTTAGACATTTCTACATATATTACAGAATTTTTATATATATATATATATATATATGTATATCCAGCTGGCCGAAAATTGTCGTTTTCTTTTTAGGAGTACTCATATGATCATGTTTCACGAAGTGAGGAAGCTGTAATGCAGCTGTAAAGGTTTTAAAATTACAATAAGTAAACAGTTTTGATTTTTTCTCGGAGCACAGAAATGAGCAAATTTAATCATCGACTTATCGTGTTAATGATTTGAGATATTTTTTTGGTTTTCTTAATATCTTTATTAATTTTTGGATGCTCGACTATGAAAACCATTCATTTTTGGTTTATTATTTCCAATAATAAGCCTATGTGATCGTGTAGCAAAAAATTTTTATAACCCCCCCTCAAACTTTGTCACTTTACGTTTCAAGGTGCGTTGAATCCAAATTTGAAATGTCCGTCCGCCGTCCGCCGTTCGCCGTCCGCCGTCCGGGCCATAAAAGGCCTAAGAATTTACTTTAAAAACCCGTTCTTTCGCACATAGACTCCATTTGGGGTCTAGTTGGTCCTAACGTTTAACCATCCCGATCGCTTTACTCGCATAGATGCTATGGGCCAAAAACGGGCGAAAAAGTGTGATTTTTCGAGGCTTTGAGTGTTAGACTTACGCACGCGCGCACGCCTGGCACGGGGTCACGGTGGGTGGTGAGGGGGGTGAGCGGGGGGTGGAGTGAGAGGAGGCGCCGCGGCACCTTGTGGTGTCTGGGGTGACCAGGGGCGTAGCAGAGGGGTGTAGGAGAATGGATATTTATTACTTTTACGTGTTATACCCATGTAATACACCGCTGCACCATGAGGTGGGTACAGCGTTCCTTCGAGGCATGAATATATGTTTTTTTCTAGGTCATATTTGTGTGTTAATACCAATGCTTTTCCTACGCATATTTAATAACATATCCTCTCGACTTTTCGTACGTACTTAGATAATGATATTATTAAGGCAATAACTATTTGAATAGATAGGAGCTCAAATCGAGAAATATAAACATGCGTATATAATTATAGAAGTATAGGTTGTGGCAACTCGAAATAGGACACGCCGAGGAGTCTGGACGGGCCTTATGACGTACGCAAGCCAACTAAAACTACGATCAAACTCAATTGAAAAAATAATAAACCTTTGTGAAATAATTTGCAGCGTTTTTTCTCTGACAAAGTAGGAAAGATATTAGGCTGGATGACATTGTATAGAATCCTAATGGAGTAGATGTGAGCCGAATAAACATTTATAATAAAAAACTTGAAAAAGGATCCACATGAATGACTATATTAGATATTCTCAGAGATATAATCTAGTCTTGAAACAGGGTTCTGCTTCTGGATCACCAAGGTCTAAATGTCAGATCAACAAAGACCTCTCCAACGTCGTAGAGGAGGGCTCTTTGTTTCACCTGAACACGAACAAGTTCATTCCCATCTTCCTGTCCAAAGCATTTCTTTATTTTGACACTTAAAACTTATGTTTTTGGTAGACATAGAGATAAAGTCTGAGAATGTATTAAAAAGAAAAAGAAAAAAGCCTTCCAAGTTGTGTAGGGCAAATAACTTCCTCGTATCCCTAACGTGAATGTACTGTATCAGAGAAATATTTTATACCCAGGCCACGATAAGGAAGTCTGTGGACCGCACAATGCGTCGATTTTAGACAAAAACGTTAAACATATATATATATATATATATATTTTTTTTTTCTGTTTGGTGTATTGTCTAAGAACTTCTCCGTATAAGTTGCTGATAATGGTTTGAGATGTGTCTGGTCCATATGTTTCTTGTTTACCCACCCGTTTGCAAAGATTGTTTGAGCAAGTGTTAACAATGAGGCTCAAACTTCTGTTAACAATACTAGTCCCCATTTAGTTCCCATTGAAATCTGTTTGAGTTCGGATAAATTTCAACTGAAAGATTGATGGACTTTCTCTAAGTTTCGTAAATATACTCATATTTGGCGTAGAATTAAGTAAAATTCCGCACTTTTCTTCAACTTAGGTAGAGAATTTCTTAAATACATCTGTTGTAGCCAGGGTTGCCAGATGGTACGAGAAAAAAAACCGGACTCTATGAGACCAGAAGGCAGATTCAAAAAATTAAAAAAACTAATAAATGAATTATACAATAATAAGATAGATGCATGTAGCACAATAATTGATATGCTCATGAATTATACCTAGTTGAGATGAATTATCTATGATTTTCATTTTATATTATGTTTCTCTAAATAATGTTTTTAAAAAAATTGAGTCATTTTTGCCCAAATATTATGTGATGTCATATCGAATACACATCGTTATGTGTGAATTTTTGTGTATCGATAATTTAAACCAGCAGGGTGGTATGATAAGAGTATTACACGTATCACATAAACTCAGAAGATTGAAGAATGACCGACAATTTTATAATTGCTATCCATCATTTGAAATCAGCTGAAGGCTCACACATTTAACGAGTTCAAACTCATAGCCAAATTGAGTTAGAAGAGCATACAGAGGTTGGCATATATGTTCGTTTCTGTGTGTCGGTAGCTACTGCTGGAAATAATCAGCGATAATCAGCTGGAAATAATTACTTTTTGGTTTTATTGGTTCATTGAGACTCACTGTCAAGAAGAATGGAGTGACAGTAAATAACACAATAAATAAGCAATAGTAATTAGTGCAGGAATTTCAAAAACTTTCAAACTTTCAAAGTAAGGTTCCCTATGAATTTCATTGCCGTTGGATTAATAGTAGACTGTGCGCATGCGCAAACGTACGTCGACTTATCAATCATTTCGACTCGTACTTTGTTCTTCAACTAATTTTATACGTCCATGATACAATATGTGAGGAAGCTATACTGCCCACCCAACTTGGCAGACATTTTTCCCTAAACTTAATATCAGACACCCCAAAAACGCTCTTCAAGTTTCACTTCTGTATCTCGAAAATTGTGGAAAAGGAGTGTTGGGGGGGGGGGGTTGTATGTATATACCACACTATACAGGCTATCCCAGTTCATGCCCCCCTTAATTGTGAAGATATCAAGAAACTCAAACGGTAACTCCCATTCGTTTTTCGAGTTGGTACTAATAATTGGTGAAATTATATTTTGATTAGCACACGACCTATCTCGAGTTTTTAAAAAGGAACCCCCTTTTTTCGATTTCAGATTCTGAATTATCACATTTCCTGGAATTTCATGGAATTTTCTCTTTAATCTGAGGTTTGCAGTCTCTTTAATCCGAGCTCTTGGATGAGCCAATCAGTTGTGTCAAAAATCGCGTCAGGTTTGCCGAAACTCGATCTGCACGTACCCTTCATAAATCCTCGTAATGATATTTTAGCAGAAAAAAAATGAAGCACTTTAATGAAAACGATTTGGTAACTCGCTAAACATCTGGAGATACTGGCCTGGACCACTTTTCTGTTCTTCAGTTGATAGATCAACATCTAAGTAGTTCCGAAAAAAATGGGAGTGGGCAACTAATGACCTGGCTGGAAAAACATATTTTCAGAAGTTGATTCTCCTTATAAATTCGAAACCTTCAAGGCATCTACACTATTTCATAATGAGCAAGGTATTAAGGTTCCATTTGCTCAAGTTTAGCTTGACGAAATCTATTTATTTCCATATCTCTGTCAAGACTTTTCTTGATAGAAACACTTTGATCTAACCGATTGAACTGGTTAATCTTGAGGTAAAACAAGTTTCAAGGACTTGGAGGAGATGTTAAAAGGGTTTGTCAAGAGCTTATGTCCCAAAATAGCTCAAGCCTACGTCCTTGCGAGTAGGAAGGACGCATTTTCTCCGATGTTTATGGTTGGGCGCCACGCACGAGAGGGAAACGGAATTTTTTTTCGGAAGACAACGGTGAATAGCCGGTTTCCGCCATGTGTGGCTCAGCTGGCAAAGTAAATGGGAAACGCGGTTCGGGCGAGAGGACGACCGGAGCCAAAACAATTGAATTAAGATAGAAATCAGTCGGCTGAGGACGTCCTTGCGGGAGGTTGAAAACTTTTTTCATGGTTAAGAGCAAGCTTGGCGGTACAATGGCGGAGGCGGCTGGTGAGAAATCGCTCGCAGATCCGGGAGGAAGAGGAAAGGTAATAGTGTGGATCAGTATGGATAACTCGGAGCGAATCTCTGCCTCACACCCTCTTCGTTTCCGCTTATGATGGCATAGCCGATATAAAACGGCGTAGATGAACCTTCTACTGATAGTCAAGGAGCCCAGACAGCTTTTCCTACCTCATCAGAGCAAAACGTTTTGACCTACTAGAATCAACGGCATCCATCCCCTGCACAAGCAGTGTTGGGCATAACCTTATCGTCGAATACGAATACGATTGTAATCGCGATAATCATTCGTTGATTCTGAGTCAACTGCGATTATATTCGTATTATATTCGTATTCGTCTGTCTCTTACACGAATACAACCCATAAAAATGCGTCACGGTCATCAATTTCAATAGAGCGTCCCTCCTATAATATGCGAAACCTTGCTAATATTACCTAGCTTCAGAGGGACGTTCTTAAAGCGAATTCAACGATTGGAGCCCAGCCTAATTGTCTCAAATCTGTTTCAATAGGACGTCCTTTTGAAGCTAGGTAATATTAGCAAGGCTTCTCATATTATAGGAGGGACGCCCTATTGAAATTGATGACGGTGACGCATTTTAGCGAATTTTCTTAGAAAATAAAGCTATTGCAATGGCTCCAAAAATTTAAAAATAAAAATTTTCAAAAATTTTCTTCATCGAGATCTGTTTTGAGGCATTTTGAAATGATTCCTGGATTTTAAAGCTTTTTTATATGTATATATATATATATATATATATATTTATATATATATATATATATATATATATATATATTATATATATATATATATGTGTATGTGTGTGTGTGTGTGTGTCATTCCAGACGATAACTCTCGATAGAATTGAGATAAAAACTTCGTTCTTTCGCCAAAAAATCAAGCATTTCAAAAGAAAGGATGAGTTCGTTGGACAACAATTTTTGAGCACATTAAATTGGTCAAATTTTAAAAAATGTACCCAAAAAATCACTAAAAAATGGCTAAAAACCGCCAAAAAATCGTTAAATTTCTATTTTTTTTGCAGAATTTTAGTCAAAACTAAATTTTCAACGACATTTCAGTCGCTATTAACTAGGTCATTTTTTAAAAATTTTTGCTCAAAATTATGATGAAAAACGTACTTGAAATGTCATTGAAATTTGCTAAAATATCTATAAAAACTGCAAAAAAATTTAAAAATCAAAAATCCCCTTTGAATCAGTGGAATTTCATTTAGAATAAGTTTTTTGCCATAAAATTGGTTTTTTTACCATTTCTGTCAACTTAAATTGCTCCAATTTCAATGCAATTTAACATACTATAGTACGATAGATAGTTTATGAAAATTCGCTCATACGATCATGCTGCATGACTGGAACTTTTTATGGGTTGTATTCGTGTAATCGCCGACAGACGAATACGATTACACGAATACGAATATAATCGCAGTTGACTCGGAATCAACGAATAATTATCGCGATGACAATCGTATTCTTATTCGACGATAAGGTTATGCCCAACACTTCGACGGAGTAGATGAACCTTCTACAGATTGATAGTCGGGGAGCCCACACGCCTTTTCGTACCTCATCAGAGCAAAACGTTTTGACCTACTATAATCAGCAGCATCCATCCCCTGCACAAGGGAAGCTTCAGTCATGCAGCATGATCGTATGAGCGAGTTTTCTCGGATTATCATAGTATAGTACGTTTCATTGTTTTTGAATTTGAGCTCTTTGACATTAAAGTAATTTTAACTACAAATTTTATGGCAAAAAATACTGGTTCTAAATAATTTTCTACGAATCCAAAACATTTGGACTCCAGCTTTCTGTCCAGTTTTTATTGACATTTCAGCAAACATTAATTAAATTTAAGTTCATTTTTAACGATGATTTTGTGAATAAATGTTTAGATGTTCTCTAGTTCATCGTAGATAAACTTCTTGTGACTAACATTCTGCTAAAATATATTTAACAATTTTTTGTCCATTTTGGCCATTTGTAGTGATTTTTTTAGCACAATATTTGAAATTTGACCAAATGCTGGCCAACGAACTCATCCTTCCTTTTGGAAAGATTGATTTTTTAGCACAAGAACGGGATTTTTTCTCAATCCTAAGGAGAGTTATTGTCTGGAATGACAAATGCTATATGAATCGCAAAATCGCACTTTTAGCACAGCGTAAGAAAATGTAGGTTTTAGCGAATTTTTGTAGAAAATTAAGCTATTGCAATGGCTCGGAACTTTTTAAAATACAAATTTTCGATATATTTCTTCATTCAAATCCGTTTTGAGGCATTCTGAAACGATTCCTGAAGTTTGCACTTTTTCATATGTGTATATATATACAATATGGGTCATTCCAGACGATAAATCTCCCTAGGATTGAGATAAAAATTCCGTTCTTGCGCCAAAAAATCAAGGATGTTTTCAAACGAAAGCAAGTTATACCTTTGACTAAGTTTTCTCCTACTGTGGAAAAGTATTTATTAAAATCACATCCCACTTCCTTCGATGCTTTCTCCCTCGAACAGCATTTCTCGTTAACAATCTTTGATACTATTTTCGGTTCCCTTGTCTTCTTGTTCCCACCTAGGAAGTTAGCTTTAAGTATGTTCCACAAGTCTTTCGGTTTTTTATTGCAATCCTTAAATTCTTTACCATAGTACTCTCATCTGCCCGCACATGCGCAGTGGTGTTCTCCGCTTTACGAACTCTCTAGTGTAGAGCATTCCGCTGCCAAGCCATCTGACTCCTCGATACCGCTGGAGGGATCATAAAAACTGATCGGAGGTTGCATTTGTTTCGGTACATTGGTGTCGGACATTTCACAGCATTTTAACTTCAACGGATATTGGGCTGATAGCCTCGTTGGGCTGCCCCGTCGTATAGCAGAAGCAATTTATGCCCGCACATACTAGCCAGGGATTGGATAGCACCGCATCACGAATCGTGTCAGGGTCTCGGGGCCCAGGTCTGTGTCACGTGTGTTTCGCAGGTTGTAAAGTAAAATAATTGAGAAACCCCAGACCGTGAACTGGACAATAGTTGGGTGTGCCAGGGATTTAAGACCGGTCGCGATCGTAAACCGAGACAAGCGTTTTACTCCTGCGGTGCTCGAAGCTCCAACCGCTGGCCGGCCCGAGGAGGCGCAGATGGTTCGGCTAATTGTCCAGGTCCACCCTCCTGTTGATTATGCAATGAAGAAGACGTTACGTAAAGCAAAGGAGAATCGAAGGAGTTGAATTGCCCTTGAAAATTGACCTTGGATAAAAACCGTTTGTTATATAAGGCTTTACCTACCCCCTTCAACGAGATCTTGGGGATATGACTATCGCAGGCGTGACCGCTCCATCTGTCAGTAGTTTTCCCCTCACCGAGATACTGAAACCAGGAGTCCACGTTTTTGGTCAAACGCCAGGAATAATTTCCATGATCAACAGAAAAACTTAACGAAGTAGTTTCAAGATGAATATTGGATGGGAGCGTGCCTGTAGTTATGCACTTATTCCATCATGACCTGCGCCTTGTGGCGAGTGGGCAATAAATTGTTAATTGATACTTATAAATTGATGTTGATTGGTTGTTGATAAATTTGATACCTATGATAATAAATGACGTATGAAACACTGACATTTATACGCCATGGGAGTGGATTTATTTTAGGAAGATATTAGCCAAATATTTAGGGTGGATTTATTTCAAAACGTTTATCCTGATTCCAACTAGACGTCCCGGCAAATTTAACCAAATCAAATTATATTTTATCAGAAAAAACAACTAGCGAACGGCATTATTTCGATTTTTGACTGATTTTTCAACTTTGAAAATTTTGAAAACTTGATACATATTCTCATAGGCAATTTTACGCTGATTCGTAATATACCACATGTTAGTATGCTGAAAAAATTATTTCGCACAACAAATCGCAAAAACAGGCTATTTTGAAATGTTTGACTACATTTTTGAAAATTTCAACCCGAAGATGTAATCCGATCATGCTGGCCAACGAACATGAACTTTCGTTTTGTGTCCTTAACATTTTAAAATTTGTTTGAAGTTTCTAGCACAATTCTACGGACAGTTATCGTCTGGAATGACACATACATATATACATATATACATATATACATACATATATACATACATACATACATACATAAAAAAATGCGTTAAACTTCAGAATATGATTCAGAATAGCCTGAAACGGATTTCTGCATAAAATTTTTTCAAAAATTCACATTCTACAAATTTTGAGGCGAGAGCAATAGCTTAATTTTCTTCAAAAATTCGCTAAAAACATTTGTCATTCATTAATGGCACAGATTATAATGGTATGATTGAACAATGTAACTCGATTTTTGTGTCTTGTCAAAGCTGGTAATTTATCGACCCGTTATGCCAAAATAAAGAGGATTTTAACCTTCCTACTGACCAATAATGCCTTTCAAGGCGAGAAGCTTGTTTACTCTATACAGGATACCTGAATCATTGCTAGCACGTCTAATCTTTCTTAATGTTTTGAGCTTCTGGTTGTGGCTCTCCTATATGACATTGTCACTTGTTTTAAACTTGAGAACTGCTTCCTCGAACTGCCACCTAATAAGTTAATTGCAAATCATTCCTGAAAGATGTCGATGCCAGGAACAGTGAGATGGTGTCGGAAGCAAGCAGCTGACAGTATTAGTTGATATTACACGTGCTTTTGATTTATTTTCAGTCAAGTCAGAGTTATTTTGTTTTAGCGAACTTTTGAAGAAAATTAAGCTATTGCTCTCGCCTCAAAATTTGTAGAATGTGAATTTTTGAAAAAATTTTATGCAGAAATCCGTTTCAGGCTATTCTGAATCATATTCTGAAGTTTAACGCATTTTTTAAAATGTATGTATGTATATATGTATGTATGTATGTATGTATGTATACATATATGTATGTATACTTTTTATTATGTAACTTTTTTATTTTATTTGTTTATTTTCCAATTTAATGGCGTGCCCCCTCCGTCTTTGAGGAAAGGTTTAAAAAAAAAAAAAATATGTACATATGTATGTGTCATTCCAGACGATAACTGTCCGTAGAATTGTGCTAGAAACTTCAAACAAATTTTAAAATGTTAAGGACACAAAACGAAAGTTCAAGTTCGTTGGCCAGCATGATCGGATTACATCTTTGGGTTTAAATTTCCAAAAATGTAGTCAAAAATTTCAAAATAGCCTGTTTTTTGCGATTTGTTGTGCGAAATTATTTTTTCAGCATACTAACATGTGGTATATTCGGAATCAGCGTAACATTTCCTATAAGAATATGTATCAAGTTTTCAAAAATTTAAAGTTGAAAAATCAGTCAAAAATCGGAATAATGCCGTTGGCTAGTTGTAAAAATCGGTTATATTTGCATGAAACATTGTCCAAATTCAGATTGAACTACTCTTATGGAAGTATCCCTGTATAAACAATCCTAGAACCATGCTGTTTAAAACGTAGGTAGTAGGTGTTTGTTAAAAAAAAAAAAAAAAAAAAAAAAAAGTAATCACAACTGATGAGTTTACTCTGTGAAATATTCCGTCCTCCGATTCTCTCGGTCGCTCTCTTTAATGTTTTACGCTCAACTGTTTTAGGACTTGATGTAGCTTTAATACTGACTGTGGCTTAGAAAAAATCAGCCATGAAATTATGAAGAATTTCTATTTATGTACGTACTAGCACGCAGACCCATGGCCTCGCTCCGCTCGGCCTTCAGTAACACTGATCTCAAGGCCTCCCTCCATCGAAATCTATGAATATTTACCTACATTTGTCTTTAACTCTACAAGATTAGTTTAATAATAATAAAGTATGAGTACCTCCTAATTATTTTTAATAATTTGATTTCATGTTTGTCTATCAAAATCATAAACTAAAATTTCTCTACACGATCAATAGCGACTGAAATGTCGAAGATTTCTTCAAAAATTCGCTTATGGGGTCATGCTGGATGACCGGACTTTTTTAATTAGAGAAGTATAAGACTGTTTTGAGTTTAAAATGGTTTTATTTGTATTATTTATTCATATTTTTTACCATATAAATATTTTAGACGTTCACGCCTACTAAAACACAAAAAGCGAGCTCTGTTCGCGAGTTCACTTTGTCCGTTGATGTATGTATGTTCTCTTAAAATCGTTTGAAATGCCACTTCCCGACGTCCGATTTTGATGATACTTGGTATGGATGTTATCTGTAAAATGGCGATGAATAAAAGTATCAGGGGCCGCTGACGCATGAGACTCCAAAGCCGTTTTGTCTCCTATTCGACGTAGGAAGCTTAAATTTGTGAGGGAGGCTCAAGGGAGAATGCTGAAGACGACTGAGAGGTCATCGATCAGCTTCGTCCGCTCGCATTTCGTCTGCTATTCAACGCAGAAAACTGAAATTTGAGAAGGACTCTCAAGGGACGATGTGAAGACGACTGAAAGGTCATCGATCAGCCCTGGTGTGTTCCAAAGCCATTTTGTCTCCTATTAGACGCAGGAAGCGTCTGTTTCAGGCGGATATCCTTACAAGAAAATGCGCTTCACGTGACTCACTTAGTGAGCACTGATCTACTTGTATTCTTTTCTTTTCGTAACGCAGGGTTATACAATACCGCGTAACTATGTGAAATGAGTAAGTATGAGTTCATGGCCCTGATCGTTTAGTCGGGTATCTCGTCAGTTGTGCTCCGTGGAATCATCACCCCCGTTTTTCGAGGCTCCTACTTCACTGACGTAGGTTAAGTTGTTCTTCGAACTTTGTGTTCATTACTCTCAGCTAAGTTTTGTGGGAATTGCTTTAAAATGTTAAAAAATACTGACGTAGGTTAAGTTGTTCTTCGAACTTTGTGTTCATTACTCTCAGCTAAGTTTTGTGGGAATTGCTTTAAAATATTAGAAAATGGAATTTCTGTAAACATTTCACAATTAAAATACAGTTAATTTACAGTTATGTACTTGTCTTTTGATTTATTAAAAATTAACTTGACGGCATTTTCCCGAGCACATTGAGCATTGGATTATGTACCTGTGGGTCAGGAGAAGATTAAACACCACAGGCAACAGTTTTCATGCGAAGGTATCTATGTAACATTTACAACGAAATCAACTTCGATCCATCTCTACTTACAAAATGTTCAAAATTTAAATCCAATTAGAGTTCCAGAACATATATTAGTAAGTAATGCATGCATTACAGAGACGTCCCTATGAATGAATTGTAAGTATATAATTTTGGTGAACATTAAAATAACAGAAAAAAATTAAAATATCTTGATTTATCGGAATGACCCCTCTACCCCCTCTATTTACTCCGTCTTCTGACAGTATATTTTAAATTTGAGCAAGACCTCAGTATTGAGGTTCTCTGCCTCTGGTTGAAAGAAGATCTCCAACGACGTCTGAAGATCCATGATTATAATTGTGTTGGATTCCACAGAGCTCCAGCAGTGTTCCACCTTTTGTAAATGAATGTAAATATTTGGGGGCCTTATTGATCAACATTTGAGATCTAGGGGGCATATAGACTTGCTAGTGAAAAGATTAAGAAAACTTTTCTATTTGTTTAAAATTTTAAGAGGTTTCGATTACATAAATTTGTTAAAAATGATTTATTTTGGTTTATGCAATTCTTTGATTAGATATGGTATCTTGGTAAGGGGAGGGGCATGTAAAAGTTTGCTTCACTCAATGCAAGTTGTGAAAATATAATTTTGCGTATAATTCTAAATAAACCATCTAGATATTCCTCAACTTTACTTTGTAAGGAACTGGGTTTTTTGAAAATTCGGGATATTTTTCTGAAGGAATCATGTTTACATGTATATAGAACTGGTATTGATGACAGTAATTTATCGCAGTTGGACTATACGAGAACCGCAAATAGGTCCAACATTAGAATTCCAAAAATTAATCTGGAAATTTACAGAAGAAGTGCATATGTTGTAGCGTTACAATTTTTTTATAATCATAAAATTGATATCAGTCAGTTTGACAAATTTAAATTATTTAAAAAGCATTTAATTGTAAAATTTTCTGAAATTGGCTCATGATATAAGCAAATCTATTATTTTTATTCTAAGAAGATGTTTTCATAATTGTTTTCTTTTACTTGATAGTGATTTATTTTTTATGTAACCATGAGGGATAGCGACTCCACAGAGGGACACAAATTCTTTGAATTTAAGCCTCTGTGGGCACACGTGTATAATGTATTGGTTGAGTTTTTCTAGGTATGTTTTTAAATTTATTTATTTATTGATGATTATAGCATTTACAGGTCAAATTAACCTTTTTACAAGTCAAATTAACCTTTTTATAAATCAATTTAACCTTTTTACAAATCAAAATAACCCTTTTACAAATCAAAATAACCCTCCTTGAGCAATGCGCAAAAATCGTTGAAGGGCAAAGAAAAGGAACTGAATACCTACATTGAATACGACAAAGTAGGTGTAATAATATTTAAAAAAAGTCAATTTTCCAATAAAAAATGTATCAATATTTTCCATCAAAAACTCAATCAACAAAAATATCAATTTTCCAACCAAAAATGAATCAAAATTTTCCAACGAAAAAATGAGGTAGGTATTCTTGAAGGTCAGAGTGAGAAGGAATACTAGTGTAGAAATTCATGAAAAAGGAATGCCAGGTAAACCCGTACTGTTGTTTATTTGCCCTTCAACGATTTTCACGCATTGCTCAAGGAGGGTTATTTTGATTTGTAAAAGGGTTATTTTGATTTGTAAAAGGGTTATTTTGATTTGTAAAAGGGTTATTTTGATTTATAAAAAGGTTAAATTGACTTGTGAAAAGGTTAATTTGACTTGTAAATGCTATATATTTCCTTTTGTTTATGTTAATGTGGTGCCAAATAAAGAATCTTGAATCTTGAAATTTGCCGTTTTGTATTCCACTAATTTCGATATGGCAGGCAAAGAATGCCGTCGGAAATGTAGTCAGAATGGACTAAATTTACAAAATCTAATCTCACCACCTTCATCTGAAATTACTAACTGTCTATTTTCCGCCTCAGTTCCAGGTCTAATTAGACAAATTTCAAAAATCGACGAAACCCCCACTGAGATTCGCAAGGATGTCTACAATGTTGAGTGACATAGGGCTATAATTATGTAGACCCGAGACGTGAAGAGTTGAAAATTAAGAATGAAGAATGAAGGAAGGAAGGAAGGAAGGAAAAAGGAAATTAAGGAAGGTCTTCCGGGTTTAGGGAAGAAGAAGTAGAGGTTGGGGGCTCCTCCAGTAATGAGGAGTTTCAAGTGGGCACTTATGCACGGCAGGTCAGTGCCGCCTCGCCATCGCATCGCCTCAAAGGTCTCGAGATGAGCAGGGACGGCCCGTAATGTGTCCGCGTCCCCCCCGTCCACTTGGCCCGCACCGTTTTGCGGTTTGAAGCCGAGTTATTTCCACCAGCCCAGTTCAACACCTCCGTCCCAGGGTCACCCGGTCGTCCCATATTTCAAACATTCGCTCCCGAGTTGTAAAAAGGCAATTGAGCGTTCACCGTTCCGAATAATTCGGTCAACTTTTCTCTGACGGAAACCCATCGTTTTCAGTGAGGTTTGCAGGATTCTTTCTACAGTACCGTCACTTCCGAGGATTGGTAGTGAGAGAGAAAAAAGGAACCCATAAAAACAAGTTTTTAATGTAACTCTTTCTTTTTCTCATGTTCTCGGTTAATTTTATTGCATTTAATATTTTATTGACCCTGGATTCGTTGTCATTTTATGCAGATGTTCAGTAGTATCCTTCTCCTCCCTCCTCCTCCTCCTCCTCCTCCTCCTCCGTCACTCCTCCTCCCTTCTCCTCCACCTCCTCCCTCCTCCTCCTCCTCCTCCCTCAATCATCCTCCCTCACTCCACCTCCTCCTCCTTCCTCGTCCCTCCTCCTCACTCCTCCTCCTCCCTCACTCCTCCTCCCTACAACACACAACACTTGTAAGGTGTCCCATATTAAGTTTCAAATTTTCGAAAATTTATAGTATAACTAACTTTTTATTCGCGAAAATTTGATAGATTAAAATGTACGCCAGCATGAACTCGTGTGCAAAATTTCAGATCGATTGGATATCGGGAAGTGGGTTAAAAATCGATCTGAAATTTTGTCTCAAGCAAGTAGAGAATCGAAGTTAAAAGAAAGAGTTAAAAAAGAGAGACAGACAGACTTTATTCATATTTTTTAAAAAACCAGGTGTGCTTAAGACTACACGGGAGTAAACTTCTATGAAGATTTTCTGCTAAATATAAAAAGTAAAATTGGACATTACTTTCCACTCTGTTGGGATGTTGGGTAAGTAAAAATGGACATTACTTTCCACTCTGTTGGGATGTTGGGTAAGTAAAAATGGACATTACTTTCCACTCTGTTGGGATGCTGGGAAAGTAAAATTGGACATTACTTTCCACTGTGTTGGGATGTTGGGAAAGTAAAATTGGACATTACTTTCCACTCTGTTGGGATGTTGGGAAAGTAAAAGTGGACATTACTTTCCACTCTGTTGGGATGTTGGGTAAGTAAAAATGGACATTACTTTCCACTCTGTTGGGATGTTGGGAAAGTAAAAGTGGACAGGCTCCGCCCCTGGACCCTCGGTAACTTTCCGCCTTGAGCCTTCGGCTAAAATGCTAAAACATGGAACATGCTTTCTTCCCGCTAATTCGTAAATGTAAATAAATTTAAAACTACAACATAAATGTTTTAAAAATCGAAATTAGAACAGAGTACCTAAGTAGGTAATTTTCTGTTATGGTGCGCGTCTACAATTACTATAAGCAAGATTAACTTCTCAACCAAGTGACAACAAAACAAGCGGCATTGTTTACTATATCCATTTATAATATAAATAAATATAAAACTACGACATGAATAGAAGAACAAGTACGAAAGAAATGCGTGATAAATCGAGAGCTTTCCAACGAGTGGAGAACGATTTTTGTCCGGTGAAAAATAAAGAAGTTTCATTTCCCCAGCAACGGCTTGGTTGTACGTGAAAATCAAAAGAAAAAAACAGCGTGACGTGACGGTAAAATCGTATTCACACCCCGCTAAATTTTTCGACGCGGTGCGCCTATAGAAGTTTACACTTGAAAAAAAAAAAAAAAAAAAAAAAAAAAAGACATAGGGTAGAAGCACCAGTAGTAGCCACCCTTAAGCAGCCCAGTTTCGGTATTTACAACGTAATTTCTTCATTTCTTCGTTCTTTCTTCCAATCCCGTGTTTTTGCTTTACCCCAATGTCTGCTCTCCAATCCAATGTCTGCTGATCCAATGGATATTTTTAAAAATCGAATGTGTTGATTAGTTTTACGAAAATCGAAGAAAAGTAAACCAACATCTGTCGCTTGTAGTAGCCACCAAAATCTTTAGTAATAGCCACTGTAAGAGACCAGAAGTTGCCACCCCCTGGCTACTACTGGAAATACTCATTTTTCAGGAAAACTAATTATATCACTGTGATACTGATAAAAATCTAGCTTATTTTTATGTTGAATATGAAAAAAACACGAAAACTCAGTAGTGGCCACGTCATGGCTACTACAGAAATTCGCTAGGTTTTCATGAACTGGTAGTAGCCACCAAAATCTTTATTTGTAGCCACTGTTAGGGACCAGAAGTCCCTGGCTACTACTGGAAATACTCATTTTTCAGGAAAACTAATTATATCACTGTGATACTGATAAAAATCTAGCTTATTTTTATGTTGAATATGAAAAAAACACGAAAACTCAGTAGTGGCCACATCATGGCTACTACAGAAATTCGCAAGGTTTTCAAGAACTGGTAGTAGCCACCCCACAAATATGACCCTAATTGTCTAAAATCCTACGTGAAACAACTTGAAATACATCAAGAAATCACCAAGGAACGTGAATAAAACGAAACTATTTCAAAAAGTCCTAGAATGAATCGAAATATTGAGGTAAACAAGGACTACGTCCTTAATCAAAGCCATTGGCGAGGAGCTCACCTGATCAACTGGCTGTCCATCTGGGTTATAAGGCGTGTTGTTAATCACACTGGTTTCTTAATTATGGCGAGAACGGTTGGAATGCGCAGCTGACATCTCCTGCTTTAAAATGGTGCTAATGTCGAATGTCTTGATGGTGCCAAATCCTTATTTTTCAAATCTAAAGTTCATGGATGGCTACTACTGGCAGGGGTGGCTACTATCGGTGCCTCCACCCTAACACTATTCTGAACGATATTGCGCGTCATAGGTTAATTGATAAGGTTGAAGCCAGCTCCCAAAATCGTCGAAACTACCCCAGCACTGTCGCTGTTACGGTTGTGCGGAAATGTGGGAAGTCTCTCAACCCGAAAACTCACGTGTGCTCACATCTATCTCGTTGGAGGCGACCAAGCCTGAGCTACCTACCGTAATTAGGATCGCAATAGCACAATAATCTCAGAAGAGTTGGTGAAGACTTCTTGTGATATCCTCCATAATTTAGGTAATTGTAATGAAAAACCTTAAGATTATCACATAGGTATTTATTGCATTAAGCAAAAATACAAAGCTTGTCAGCTAAATTTTAGCCATCTTCAGGTATACACAACAAACAAACTTTCCCCCTCATGGTTACATAAAAAATAAATCACTATCAAGTAAAAGAAAACAATTATGAAAACATCTTCTTAGAATTAAAATAATAGATTGCTTATATCATGAGCCAATTTCAGAAATTTTTACAATTACATTTTTTTAATAATTTAAATTTGTCAAACTGACTGATATCAATTTTATGATTATACAAAAATTGTAATGCTACACCATATGCACTTCTTCTGTAAATTTCCAGATTAAATTTTGGAATTCTAATGTTGGACCTATTTGCAATTCTCGTATAGTCCAACTGCGATAAATTACTGTCATCAATACCAGTTCTATGTACATGTTTAAACATGATTCCTTCAGAAAAATATCCCGAATTTTCAAAAAAACCCAGTTCCTTACAAAGTAAAGCTGAGGAATATCTAGATGGTTTATTTAGAATTATACGCAAAATTATATTTTGCAGAACTTGCATTGAGTGAAGCAAACTTTTACATGCCCCTCCCCTTACCAAGATACCATATCTAATCAAAGAATTGCATAAACCAAAATAAATCATTTTTAACAAATGTACCGTGAATGGTTGTGGACATTATCGAAACTGTTCCTATGCCAATTATCTTACAGTCTACATTTGATGCAAGTGACACTAGTTTTGCACACTCCAGTGCTTTATAAGAACTGAAATCTTCTTTGTAAGGTGTAAAATGGCTACTAGCTCCACTATCTATGAGCCATTCATCATTTCGAGAAATACTTGCTACGTTAAGACATACTCTGTTCATTGACTTTTCATTTTTGCCTCATTTTTGTTGGTTTTGATTTGGCTCTTCCTTTGATCTGCAGTACCTAGCTATGTGTCCTTCTCTACCACATTTGTAACATGAGAAGCCTTGTCTCCTATTGAACCTTTTTGCCAATAATACGTTATCTGTTAGACTATTACTACATTCTTCTTTTTTTAACAGTTTCCTTTTATACTCACCGCATAATAAACTTTCAAGTTTCTCGGGAGTATAATCCTCATCATTAAAAGTACATACCATACTTACTGTCGTTTCATATTCCTCAGGCAAACCATTGATAACCACATTGCATATTTGTTCCTCGTCTATCTTAGAGCTGCCTGCCTTTACTACTTCGGACGCATAACCCAACACTCTGTTTATATACGTTTCCATGTCCTCTTCTTGCAGCATTTTAGACGTAAAGAGACATTTAGATGCTTGCAAGCGGCGTAGTCGAGTCATTGGCTGAAACCTTGAAGACAATTTATTCCACAGAATCCTAGGGCACGAAACATCAAGCACATCCTGCTGAATATCTTCAGTTACAGCTCTAGCTATTAACCTAAACGCTTTTCTCTTTTTCTCTTGTGAAAAAATAGCAAATTTTTCTTCATCATTCGTTGTGACTAATTCCCATAAATTTTGATCTTCAAGTTCTAATGACCGTTAAATGACCATGTTGTATAATTTTTTCTATTGAGTTTTACAATGCCATTGTAGCATTTAGACTTACTCTGCTCGTCCTCATCCATTTCTGTATATAAAAGGATGTATGTTATTTCCCTATCTTACATCTAGTCTTAGTTGCATTATTTTATTTTTGGGGGTTTTTTTTAATCCACTTTGGGGACTAAACAGTTGTCATCACTGTACCCCTCATTTTTCCCCCCTCCGACTTGCCAGTGGAGTCCATGATGGCGCTCCTTTTCAGTCAAGGAGGGCAACATGGCTCCCCTTAGAATCGTGTCAGTTCCAGTGTCCTTTTAGACACCTTGTTCAATGCCACTAATGACCCTTCTGGTTGAGGTGCGGCTTGAACCTTAATAAAAATTAAAAAAATAAATAAAAATAAGCCACCTACGAGGCTCATTCACCCCACTTGTCTGTGCCTGTGACGGATCATTGCACAGAGCATTTTACCGGTTCCTGAAACAACCGGCTACGTGTTGGCCGTGAAGTGGTCAAAGACGTATTCTCTAGTCGCTGCCTGGGCGAAAGTGACAGAGCAATTGGCCATCATTCCGCGCAGTAGTGTCTAGAATCAGGGGCACAAAATGCATAGATGTTAGGGCTTGGAGGATGTTGCAGCCCTGCAATCTGGGGACAACCAATGAGGGACCACAAAACAATACACGAAAACCACAACGCAACAGAAAAAGAAGACTTGACTCCTGAAAAAATCTACCACAATCCGATCTACCTATATTTCATAAAAATAGCCACTCAATCAATTAACTGAAAACAACGCGGATGGCAAAAAAGGCGGACCGGAAAAATCTGAATAGGTATATGATCCTCGATCGCCTACACACGTTCGAATTTGGACTGTAGAGTCCAGAACTGCGAAGTTTATCAAATGGTATGCCCGTACGATATTTTTTATCCGCGCAGTCTTCAAGGTTTACCCCACTCACGAATAGATAAATCTCAAGACCTGGGCATCGGAGTCCAGACCTTCAGATTTATCCGAACGTGTATGGGGATCCTAACAGGTAAAATCCTCGTTTGTATGTAAACGTCGGATAATTACAAATACCAGTTTCCCTCGTCATGATGACATCACCCTTTTTTTATTACGTCCTAATTGTCTTTCATCTGAAATCCATGTTCCTCCAACGTTCTGAACCTCATGTTAGACACATGAGAAAGCTAATTTGCCACACCCACGCGGTAGAAGTGCGTCTTAATCAATTCGTAGGACTAATTAGATACTTGGCACAACGTCCGTGAACGTGAATAGATCAGGAATAGAAGCTCGGGCAAGGTGCCGTGATCCATTAATCCCTCGTTCATGTGATGGTCGTACTTCCCTTTCACATTCTTGAGGTGAACCGCTTATAAGTGCATTGAACATGAACGAAGATAATGCTCCACCCTTTTTGCTTTTCCGGAAAAAACCTCACAATGTTTCAAGCAGTTTCAGAATAAAATTAACAGAAATGAAAATGATTTAGTTCGCATCAGCCCCAGAGGAGTCAAGCCTCTTTTACTTGATGACAACTTTTGTTAACATTTGTCGGTTTTGTGTTAGGACTTTTTTTGCAGTTTTTTCTGAATCAATTAATGTTTTGTTTACTGTTCCTCCTTATATATACAGTTAAACAATTGAATTTGTATATTATATTCCGTAATTGGGCTTTTCCCATATTACTAATAAATGAATGACCATATGTTCTTCATATCATATCATAAAGTACCAAATTAAATTAGAATTTCAAGTGGTTATGGTCTTAGTTCCGTATGATTGTAGGGTGAGATTAATTAATTGCAGAAGAATCAATATAAAATCTCATCTTAATTGAAACTGATTTTCTTGTACCTACAACAACGGGAAAGGAATTAAATATCCATATTCTGCATTTAAATTCTTCAAATAATTTATTCTTGGAAAAAACAAGAATTTAAATTCGATCATATTTATGCCCTAACCCTAAGCAACAAGTGGGAAAGACCTTTCTCGTACGTGATGGGGTAGATCCGAATAAGCCTTGCTGCACACGAGCGCCTTTTCTGCGTCGCGTTGGCGGCGTGCGTTGTAGCAGAATTTGCACCTCGCTGTAAATAGAAGCCTGCAAACGAGCTTAGTATAGCCGCTGCGTCCACTACACAATGGCCGAAATTATGAGTCATTCCAGACAATAAATATCCTTTGAATTGAGATACAAAATCAGTTCTTCAGAAAAAAGAAGAAAAAATCAAGCGTTTGAAAACAAAAGATGAGCTAGTAGAACAGAAAAATTTGTGCAAAACAAATTGATTAAATTTCCGAAAATGTGTTGAACCACAACAACCATTAACATAACCATTAACCATTAACAATGGCTAAAAACTGTTGGAAACGTGCAAAGGAGTCACTAACTACTTTTGGTGCCCTATACATTTCATTACCGTTGGATTAATAGTAGTCTGTGAGCATGCGCAAACGTTAATTTCTTATAAAGTCGATTTCTTATCATCTGTTGGTCCGATTTCGTTCCAACTCGAGAGATTTTTGGGTCCAGGGTGATGCCCTTTTTATTTTATCTCGTTCGCTTGAATAATAGGTTGACTATTGCGCATGCGCGAAATCAATATTGGATGAGACTCTAAGAATAATGAATCGATTTTGATAAACTTTCAGTTGTGGAGTGGGTTAACCTTTTGACAATTTCCGCCAATGCAAACATGAATTATACCCCTAATTTTCATTTTAACATGTATACCAATGAATTAGTTACTTTCATATTTTGCATTCAATAATTTCGACTCGGAATTTTCTTCAACTAATTCTATACGTCCATGTTACAATGTGTGAGGAAGCACACTTGGCAGACTTTTTTTTTTTCTTGAAGTCGACATTATGGCAATGTTTTCCAAGGTTAGTTGAATTTTTGTGTTTTTCAATAAATCAACTAGAAATGTTACAAATTTACTATGCTCATTTTTTATTTCGAAAAGCAATTTGTGGTGGGGTCCGCTGGGGATCGCGACGAATTCGGTGCCTAATGGTTCTAAAATTTGTGTATAATGAGATTCAATAACAATTGGCTGCTACTAATTGCTACCCAGAGGTTCAAATCTTTAAGTATCTCGAAATCTTCAAGGCGAAATTTCAAGAAGAAATCGATTCTAGGTGGACAAAATTATTTTATGAGCTATTCTTATAAGAATTTTTGCAGTGATTCCGAATATAGTCCTAAACCTAAAATAGCCTCTTCGACCCAAGAAATAAATTTTTACAACTTTTCTCACTTTTTGACCTTTGCAACTGACTTGATTGTTTTTTTATACGAAAGAAAATTTGTGGAGGAAGATATTTTGCATCGAATGAGATCACTGCCCAACACCACCACCACCACCATCGACCAGTTAGCCCAATTAGACACTCTTTTCCTCGATATTTGGCGGTTTTTCGAAGTTCTTATGACCTACCATTCGCTTGCTGTTCCATTCACATTTATATGGAAGTCACTTGTGAGTGGGGTCACGAGAACGTTGAAAAATCGTCAAATATAGAGGAAAAGAGTTAGAGAGCAGGCGATGGTCTCTAAAATTCCCTATAGGACTAGATAATAAAATAATTTTGTCCACCTAGAATCGGTTTTTGGCCCACTGTGGACCGTTTATTTCGGATCTCGATTATTCCGGTCGAAGCCAGTACGTTCTGATTTCACAAAAATAGGCGGCGACCATTGTAGTATAAAAGCGGTAAGTCAGTAAAAGGAACTTTCAAGTCATCGGGTCGTATGCTGACAGTTTGACAAGTCGACGGTCGTTAGCAAAGACTTCCCTCTAGCTAGAAAAGCGTCGAGTCGTAAAACCGTAAACGGCAGTCAACACCCGCACTTTCTGCTGTTTGTAGATTAAGTCGCTCAGTATCTGAGTGACCAGACTTAGCGAAAACTTCCGTATTGAATTCTATTGTTGGGTCTGGCACTGGCAAAGAGGTAGACATCTATCAGGACGACCTAGCAAGCAGTAGCGTATACTGTTGCGTTTCAATCGACGTCAAGCGGGGACGACCGTTCTATTAAAGTTTGCAAGACAATTGTGGAAAACAATCATTCACTGGGTTTCCTTCTTAGATTTTAATATCCAAGGTGATGCGTGGGATACCTACTTCTAGACGTCAGATGAAATTTGTCATTTGTGTCTTATAATAGAGAGAGCGTATATGAACCTCACGTCAATGAAAACTAGGTACATTTAAAAAAGTTCCAGTCATGCAGCATGATAGTATGAGCGAATTTTTGTAAATTATCGTATTACATTATGCTACATAGTATTAACATCGAAGCTCTGTTAACAACCGATTTTATGAGGAAAAAACATATTCTAAATAAAATTAGAGATTCAAAACAGATTTTGAACAGAAATCGTATGAATTGATATGTATATAAGATACGAGATACGATATCTTTTCTTATGATCAAGATAAGTTATCCATTCTTCTACCAAATATCAAGAAAAGATGAGATCGTTAGACAGCACTTTTTGAGCTAATTTAAAAAAACGGTGCTTTAAAATCACAATAAATTATCACAAACGGCTAAAAAGCGCCAAATTTATATATTGTTATAGTAATACTACCTAGATAAAGTTTATACCAGAAACTAGAATATTCAGAAGCTGTTGCGCACAGTAGTGTAGTAGCATGTCATTACCCCATAAATTTGATAGTTGTCAATATCTGGACTCACAAAGCTCATATTAAGCTCATCATGATTCCTGGATTCTAACTTTTTTCATCTATGTAGATGTTTTATATATATGTTACCGGCAAAGTATGAAATGCAGGCATTGTATACAATGCCTAGGCAATGTACACAATGCCTAGGCAGTATATATTTGACTTGATTTAGTCAAAGTATACTCATCATTCTGACCTATATGTCCAACAAATCTGAATTTCTACTAAGGGATTGACTACTTGATGTTATGTATTTTTGAGATGCGAGCTTGCGAGCATCCGAACCACCAAACTATACACATCATTCTGATCAATCCTTACCTGGTCTGGGCACCTTTGTTGGACATATAGGTCCGCTTATTAGGGCATCCCTCTAAAGCTACCTAGTTTTTTTCTTCCGTAAGTTATTACATAGATTCATACCTTGTATTACAAGACAATCGAAATTTATCTATACAATAGAAAGGTATTAGCTGGTAGTCGGAAACATTGTGTTATCTGTATCGGTGACTGGACATCTGATCTTTGGCGCAGCTGGTGTCCTTGTCAAGGAGCCAATTCCAAACCAGTTTATCCGAACCACATGCAGCGGAAACGTTGTCGCGTGCTAATTTGTATTCCTCACTTAACGAATATAAGGAAGCTCTGTAATCATGCAAGGTGTCGCCACAAGTGGGTCGAACCTGCATTTCTAATATTTAGATTTTTGAGGAGAAAAAAGATTCATATTTCAAATTTTACTACAATAAAATGAGAAGTGATGCATAATAGTTATGTATTTGAGAAATAAACTGTTTTCAGCAAAATACTTATACAAGGGTACCTACATATTTAGGGGGGTCCTTTATTACCTTCACGTTTACTCTCTCCACGAAATAAATAAAACGCCGTAAATTATTACACAAAGGTTCATTATTTCTGTACTAGATTTATATGCAATAAATGATCTATAATTATTAAACTTAGTTATCATTATTTATTGCAATAAATTATAGTATGTTATGTCTAAAAGATAGACACTCAGTTAAAACGTAAAGAACTTGTATATTAGATTAGTCATATTTCGTAGATACGCATGAAGGATTGTGCAAGAACTCATAATGCGGAGATTTTATATAGACAGGTGAAAATGATCAGAAGATCACGAATGATAATCATAGGTTGTTAGCTAATATTTCTAATTTGAAGTCACGACAATATTCCTCCCTTAATTTTCAGCACGCAGGCAACAGTATTTACGATAGCACGTAATCACGCAAGCGATTTGGCTCTCTTCGGATTCTTCCCAGGGGCTGAGGCTCAGCCTGTGCTTCGTCATCTTGTGACAGATTTGGGCCTGGGGTTGGAAACAACGGGGATGTAGGTAATGAATTCCTTAAGGAGTGGTTCCTTGGAATTACATGGCCAAACTCCCAGATTTCGGAATTATTTCTATTCTCTCTCTCCTACTTTTAAAAACCTGACTGATGTAGGTGCGTTGGGATGACTATTCTTCTTGAATGCATCGAAGATTGTGATCAGCTGAATCCCCAGGCGTCTGTTCAAATAGAGCCCTACTGGACTCTTACCACAGGCGCGAGGCGTAGCCTTGCTCCAGAACAGCATGCGTTTGACCGGGTCGCATGGTTCCTGCTTCTTATTCCACTGGTTTCAACCGTCCCATGACTGCACACTCCTTTCTGCCAATCTATTTGTAGAAGGATGTCCTGGGGCAATGAACTTTTGCGAGATACCACGGGTTGAAGAAATCACTTGTGAAGATTGAATTGATACTGTTGACATGGGGGAGCCGTGAGAAGAAAATATCTCATCTAACATGGGGGTTATGATATCGGAGGATGGGGTGCTCTTTTGCACGTGAACTTTTACCCATTTGGATTTTACATTTATAACCATAAGAACATGATGTTCTTCCTAATCAATTAGTTGTAATCGTTCCCAGTTTGACTGTGGTTACTCCCACGGCCAAACTGCTTCCTGCCTTATTTGCTCTGCAACCACTTAAGACAGCAACATAGGAGGAACCTCTACCTGATGCCCCATCACGGTCGCTTCCTCAACCCGTGTGAAGATGCTCGGTATATAGGCCACAACCTCGTCCTCCATGTCTTCAGGCCCCTCAACAGCCTGCATTCCCAGATCCTGCAGGTAGGTGATGTCATAACCTACAATAGGGCCTACCATCTCCCTGAGCCTCTATACTTCAGTCTTCAAGGAGAACGGAGGTCCTGGGAGAGGATCGCTGAATGGTGGGCTACTGCCCCACGCCTGTAGAAGAGGCGGGGCTACTGCCCCTCGGCTATTTGCCAGGATTACATCCTGGACAAGATGCTTATAGTGGGGCCTCAGGTGAAGAGATTGAATGACGGAAAGTGTGCAAATGGGAAAACGTAGTTGCAAAAATACATTAATATGATGAACCCCATTGCGCACCCCCCCCCCCCCCCCCCCCCGTCTCTTCCTCCTCTGCAGTCATCTGCTGCAAATCCTCAAAAGTAAATCTGGACCATTCTCACTCTACATCAATTGTGGTATTAGCCTGTACAGAATGCTTCTGCTAGACAAGAACACTGAGGCCACGCTTGGTACTGAAGGCTCTCTCACAGTGGGTACACTGGTGGGCATTGGCTGGGGCAGTGGAAAACGAGGAGGGATATGATGATGATGAAGAAGAAGGAGAGGGAGAGAGCGCCTCGCCAGCGGGGTTATGAGGCTCATTCATATTTTCTGCCATAACTGCGGAAGCGGATAGAAAATGGGACGGGTGACCCGTAGACATGAGCCTACCCCCTGATTTCCAGCAGGTCATTCTACCACCATATGTTCACCCTAGGTTGCCCAGGTTGCACGTTGGGGCGTATGACCTTGGGTTAGGTAGGGAAATGAAGGGGCTCCGAAGAGATAAAATCACCAAAAGGTTACCCTACCCCTGCAATCCCAACACACACACACACACACACACACACACACACACACACACACACACACACACACACACACACACACACACACACACACACACACACACACACACACACACACACACACACACACACACACACCACACACACACACACACACACACACACACACACACACACACACACACACACAAACACAAACACACGGAACAAAAGTAGTTCAGAATGGCCAGAAACGTAAAAAAATTAAATGGAAATTTTGATTTTGGAGGCAACAAATTGTCCATATCTGAGACTACTTTACAATGCTTACACTATCTATAGGTAGACTCGAAAGCAAAATCACACTCATTTGATTTCACTCTGTATATGGTCCCCTACTGTTCCTGCGGGTCCGTACATAAAACAAAAGCAACAGAAAACTGTTTTAATTGGGCCGAGGCGGAGATAATAACCTCCGTGGAGCGTGAGGATTTCGGTCGCAGTTTTGCCGCATTTCACGCCTTGATGACTCCACGTTGAAGCTCATTATTGAGCGTCAGTAGGGGAAAAAAACTCGTGAAAATGCTTTTGTTTGATGGGAGATTAGATGAGCAACCGCATCTCGAGTCAATCCCACAATTACGGCTCGATAATTATTTACTTGTAATCGTGAACAATTGGCATTGTCGGCAGGCAGGCTAATGGGGTTCGTAGAGTACCAAGCTGCGGATCGATTCTAGAAGTAGTGAGAGTGCGCGAGCTTCCGTGCACAATGGTGACTGTTGCGAGTATTTACAGCTCGGCGAGGAGTTGACAAAAAGTGACAAGTTAGCTGTGGTACATGGTTTGAAAATATGTCTAACTACTTATCTTAAAAGAACCCATGGAAGTTATCCTCTGAATTTTGAGCTATATCGGTCCATTAAGCAATGCGAAAATTATGCTTGATGGAATATTGTTTGCGCAGGAGCGAAAGCTACCATTGTGTCGGCAGCGATGGAGTTAATTGGAGACCATCTTCAAGTTCAAACAGTTCAATCTCTGAGAAATTAATCGAAATTGGATGAAACTTGATATATATCATTATGTTACAACGTTGAAGTAATAATTATGTGGTAACTTACGTTACAAGGATTTGAGGTTCAGTCATGCTCAGCAGTTACTAATGATACAATAATGATAAAATTCAAATGGGGTAATAAAATTGTCATTTCACATTTACTTTCGACAAGGACTTGAATTGGACGAGATTGGATGAATAGGCCATGAGAAAAAGACGTTAGATGGATTTTATGTTTGCGCATGCGGTAAAAACTACCAATTTCTGTGTGATGAAATTTATAGGGGACCATCCTCAGCCTAAATCGCACATTCCCAGAAAAATCCAAAAGATACGCATAGAAATTGTAGAGTTAAGCTTGTTGCGAGCCTGTCACATTCGCGCATGCGCAGCAGCTACTAATGATACGATCTTAATAAAAATATGGAACGAAAAAATCGTCATTTCCTGACAACTCTAATTTAAGGGAGATCGGCCGACTAGAACATGAGAAAATGATGCTTGATAGAATTTACGTTTGTGCATGCGTTGAGTGAAGTATTGATTTGTGAGCAATGAAACTGATACCATCTACAGCTAGACCTGAACATTCTCTGAAAGTTTCTCTGATTGTGATGATAACACACACACACACCACTCTCACTCTCATGAATTGTACAAAAACATGGGATGTAAATAATTGACTGAAAAAAGTAAGTAGTTATATACTTGAAAAAGTTCCATTCATGCAGCATGATCGTATGAGCGAATTTTCGTAAATTATCGTACTGTATAATGTTGAATTGTTTTGAAATTTGAGCTTTTTGAGTGCAAGGAATTCGTTAACCATTAATTTTATGGCAAAAAACGTATTCTAAATAATAACCTGCTATTCAAATAGAGGTTCTGAATTTTTAGCTTTTTTAGCAGGTTTTATCGATTTTTTAGCAAATTTTGATGAATTTTAAGTACATTTTCCAGCATAATTGTGTACATACATTTTTGGATGTTCTATTTTATAGTTAATAAACTTTATTTGAGCAATATTCTACCAAAAAATATAAATTGAACGATTTTTAGCCGTTTTTAGCCATTTTTATAGATTTTTTTAGTACATTTTTTGGAATTTGACCAATTTAATGTGCTCAAAAAGTGTTGTCCAACGAACTCATCCTTTCTTTTGAAATGCTTGATTTTTTGGCGAAAGAACGAAGTTTTTATCTCAATTCTATCGAGAGTTATCGTCTGGAATGACACACATATATATATATATATATATATATATATATATATATATATATATATATATATATATATATATATATATATATATATATATATACATATATATAAAAAAAGCGTTAAAATCCAGGAATCATTTCAGAATGCCTCAAAACAGATTTCGATGAAGAAAATTTTTGAAAATTTTTATTTTAAAATTTTTGGAGCCATTGCAATAGCTTCATTTTCTAAGAAAATTCGCTAAAAGCAACTGCTGAACTGAAAATTAGAAAACCAATCAATCTTGAGGGAGTTTTAATTTTTCATCCAAAGTGATTATAGTGTATTTTTAACAACTGTAAACCCAAATTGCACTTTGACTAAAATAATGTCGGGTTAAAATAAGATTTAAAAAAGTTCCAGTCATGCAGCATGATCATACGAGTGAATTTTCGTAAATTATCTTATTGTATAATGTTAAATTGCTTTAAAATTTGAGCTTTTTGAGAGCAAGGAAAGGTATTTTAAATAATAATCTGCTATTCAAAATAAGGTTTTGGATTTTTAGCTTTTTTGCAGTTTTTGTAGACTAGCAAATTTAAATTAAATTTAAGAACATTTTTCCGCACAATTTTGTACATCAATATTTGAATGTTTTCAGCCATTTTTAGTGTGTTTTTTAGCACATTTCCTAAAATTTGACCAATTTAATGTGCTCAAAAAGTCCTGACCAACGAACTCATCCTTTCGTTTGGAAAGCTTGATTTTTCGGCGCAAAAATGGAATTTTTATCACAATGCTAATGAGAGCTATCGTCTGGAATGACATATATATATGTATTTATTTATGAAAAAGTGTTAAACTCTAGGATTCGTTTCAGAATGCCTCAAAACGGATTTCGATTAAGAAAATTTTTCAAAACTTGTTTTGACCCATTGCAATAGCTTCATTTTCTACGAAAATTTGCTCAATAATAAAAGGTTGTTTTCTAGTTATTTTAGAACAACGATATTTTAGAAAATGTATCAGAGGAATGCAAACTTACACAAAATTATGTTGATATCTCGATACATAAGAAGATGAATAGGGTAAAAACAATATGTGCTTATTTCAATGTATTTTACTCACAACTATCTATTGATATAGAATGGGGACATTCGTGTGATAATTACGAATATCTATATTACAGTTTTTATTTATTTTTCATTTTAAGGCTTCATTGTAGAAGTTTGTGCATCGCCAAGTAGTGCTGAAACCAATAGGCAGACTTCTTTAAAGTCCTCGTTCTAGCTGGGTTGTTGAAATCCACACTCACTAATCCGAACTTGGCCCTGAAACAAATATTTAACGTTACTGACCGATGTACTGCTTAAGAAACATGTTTGTTAGTGAATTTTTCAGGAAATTAACTGTACAACTTTGTGGAATTACCACCCGCGTCCTTCGGAGCTTTCTCCTTAAATGGTGGTCTGCTTGACAAAGCTATTCCTTTCATTCCTCTCTTCCTGTCCAGTCAAATAAGGCAAAAAATGGTGTTTTGGCAACAAAATTCGTCCATCAATGAAACTTTGGGTATAACTCCTTTTTAGCAGTCTCCAAAAAATAAAGCAGTCTCCAAATAATAAAATAAAAGTCAGAAATCATTCATTGAAATGTAAAACAACTAATTTGGGGGGGGGGGTACATTTTTTTTCTTGGTCGATTACAAAAGTTCATTATTGAATATAGTGAACGAAAAATCCATATTTAAAGATATTCAAACCTATACTATACCCTTCCGGTGAAGTTTTTAGTTGCTGGCTCTCTGTCTATAGGATTACATAGTTTTTTAATATGCGGCCTCAATTTAATTAATTTATAGTGCGAATATTTGATAAATAACGCGTAATCCGGCTGTGGTAATTTATTAATACTCGTATGAAAACACAATTCACTCTATAAAACCCATTAAATCATATTTTACAATTAATTTTCGAAATATTTCGAAAAATATATTGTATTTTCGAAACGATATTTCCTGGTGAAGGAAGCGCCAGGGCGAGAAACGGGCTTGAAATTCGGACTCAACGGGTCAAATTACTCTAGGAAACCTTTTTAAAATTAATTTTGATCATACTTCAAATGCCATTAAATGTTTTTAAAAATGCCCGTTTTTGCAAAAAACAGAGCCAAAACAGCGCCTGAAAACGGATTCAAAATTCGGATTCAGCGCGTCATGATACCCGCGAGAACCAATATTGAGCTAAATCCATTTTGTTTTTCAGAATTTTTAACATGTTTAAGAAGCTGAATAGGAGCGTAGATACAGATATGCAAACGTCTGCGTTTTTCTTCTTCATTTTGTCCACAAAACCAATCCTGCACCTATGGTTTACTTGGAAAAGGCACGTTCACGTAAAAAGTCTACTGAGGGGTTTTCCTTTGTATTTTTCAATGCTGAATCGGAAAAAACTGGTTTCAAACTGATTCGAGCATTTTGGTATGATGTATTATGGGTTTTTAGAGAAGAAATATAAAGTTGTGTATAAAAAATTAGTAGGTATCTATTCTTTGAAGGGAGATCCTTACTGAAATAAATTATAGTTGAAATGAATGCATTTCTAATGTTGATATTCGTGTACAAACAACCAAACAACCATAGTTTCTTACATTAAAAAGTAAGATAGAAACTTGGGAAGACCGTGGAAGGGAAGGGATGGGGGGGGGGGGGGGGGGAAGACCGAATCTTTAGCACATGCGTTTAGTGGTTGCGATGCGACCAGGGCAATCCACGGAAATGGGAAACGAAAAGAATAAAAAGGAAAAGCTTTTCAAGTGGTTCAAAACTGAGCCAATTTAAATGGACTGCGTGTAAACATTTTCCAAGCCTACTGCATCTCAGGATGATGTTCAAGCTGCAGGCGAACGTCCGTTTCTCATACTGTATGGAGTAAAGGATGCAAATCTCAGCCATGACCAGCTGCGTTTTTATGCTTTCCAGTCATTGCAAAAACCGACGGCTAAATTAAAATCTTTCTCACCCACTTCAGCAAGTGCAGCTCAGCATTCGTACAGGGTATATAACCAAATACAATACTTGCTGAGGGTATTGGCTCCTGATGAAGTAATTTACCGCTCATTTAAAGAAAACTGTTCAACCCAACAGTGTAGTTGTTTCAAAAGTAGTGTGCAGTATTTTGCTCTTTGCAAAAACAGCGGTGGACAAATACCAAACACATACGAGTGATTATCTCGATGATTAAGCAACTGATGAGCTTGATTCTAATGAAATTATATGTAGGGAAGAGGAATCTGCACTAAAAAAGTAAGAGCAAAATTTAAAAAATTCTGATGATTACTAAAAATGGAAGAGATAGGCGAAACGCCTACGCAGTTATATTTAGATATTTTCCCTTAATAGGAGAATCAAAAGATCATGGATTTGTCTTTCCCTAACATGTTATTTTCCGATTATCTAAGGTTGAAATTACTATGAAATGATGAAAGATCCAATATATATAGTGATGGAATCCCATAGTACTTGCTAACCTTCCCATTTTCAAAGAAATTAAAAGGACGTGACCTTCCAAAAAATACAATCAGGCTGATGTAGAGTGGAACTGACTAGAGGTGGAGCTGTCATTTAATTTTTCTCATCTAGTCGAGGAGAGGCTCCCTACCAAATTTCAAAATCCTAGGGTAGACAGGAAAATATATAGCTTCAACCGATCAGGATGGAGTTCGTGATTTCAGTTAACCATGTTCTCCCAGAGAGGCTCCGACAAATTTTAATTTCCCTGGGTGAATAGGAGTGAATTTAGCTCACTCAGGTTATCAGGATGGATCCCGTTATTTCATTCGTCTCTTAATGTTCCAAAGAATCTACCTACCAAATTTCAACATCCTAGGGTGAAAAGGGGGCAATTGAGCTAACTCAACTAATCAGGATGGAGTCCTTCATTCAATTCGACTCTTGTCCAAGGGAGGCTCGCTGTCAAATTTAAATTTCCAAGAGTGAGCCGGAGAGAATTTAGCTCACCCAGCTAATCAAAAAAGAGCCCATCGTTTCATTCGTCCCTTGACGTCCCAAAAGGACTATCCATCAAATTTCAAATTCGTACAGTGAACAAGAGATAATTTAGCTCACTAAGCTGATCAGGATGGCGCCTGTTATTTCACTCGTCTCTTAAGGGGGCGCCGGCGCCGTACAGTCTCCGAATGCAGACCAACTGGCGCCTTTCCAACCAAAAGAGCAAGAAAGGTAAGTGACTCGAATGTAGTGATACCTAGCGGTAGACTCCAGAAAACGGCTCAAAGCTCCCTCCAAATTCAAATTACGGCCAAATGGTTTATTCAATTTTTCTCAGCCAATAATTGACCGATTTCAATGATTCTTGCAGTGTTCGTTCTATTTTCAAAACCTCTAGGTCCCACAAACCTCGAAATTGGAAAATAAAATTGTTAAATGGTATCCAAATTCGAAAATTTTGGAATTTGAAAATTTCAGAGGAATGATCCTATGGGAAATTTCCAAACCAGTAGATTGCCCCAAGAATAATCAAAATTGGTCTACTATTGATCAAGAATAGTTGAGAAAACAGCATATATTCTGGGTCATATATGGGTCATTTCACACGAACGGCCAAACTTTTTTTTTCGATATTTTTTAAAAGTACTGATTTTCTAGTATGCTGTACCCATTGGTAATACAAGCTAGGAGCCAAATTTTCAGACCCCTTCTTCGCCCAGCCTTTTCTCTACAACTGTCCGAAGTTTAGGGGTGTGCGCCAAACACTAACTTTTGTTTTAATTGCTCAACCGTTATCGTGCTCAAAAAAATGAGTAAGGTGGCCAATTCTTATGGTAAATCGTCTGCTCTTTTTGGTAGTCATGTCTAAATTTACAAACAACTTAAGCTTCCTCATGAAAACTCAAAATAAAAACTTCTTTTTCACATTTCATCAATTCCGCATTTTTTGAAAAAAAAATTTTTTGATCTTAAATCATACCTACCAGTATGTAAAATACGAGGTTAAGAGGACGTAATGGGCAGACAAACGGTTTGTCGCCAGTGGTACTTAATGTACGGCCTGTACTGCCAAAAAAACGTGAGCTTCCTCACGAAAACTCACAATAAAAAATTCTTTTTCACATTCATCAATTTCGCATTTTTTGAAGAAAAAAAAATATTTTGATCTTAAATGACACCTATCAGTATGTAGAATACGAGGAGGTTAAGAGGACGTAATGGGCCGACAAACCGGCCTGTACTGCCTAAATAAAATGAAAATTGAGTTTTCATTATAAAGTCCCCAGTTTATCAAATTCGCTTGGAAATAACTTCACATTTGATGGCACATCAGATAGGTGCTAATTTTATCATGAAAATTCAATTTTTCTTTTATTTTGGTAGTACAGGCCGTACATTAAGTACCGCAAGCGTCAAACCGTTTGTCGGTCCATTACGTCCTCTTAACCTCGTATTCTACATACTGATAGGTATGATTTAAGATCAAACAATTTTTTTTTCAAAAAATGCGGAATTGATGAAATGTGAAAAAGAAGTTTTATTTTGAGTTTTCATGGGGAAGCTTACGTTTTTTGGGAGTACAGGCCGTACATTAAGTACTTCTGGCGACAAACCGTTTGTCGGCCCATTAAGTCCTCTTAACCTCGTATTCTGCATACTGGTGGGTATGATTTAAGATCAAAAAATTGTTTTTCAAAAAATGCGGAATTGATGAAATGTGAAAAAGAAGTTTTTATTTTGAGTTTTCATGAGGAAGCTTAAGTTGTTTGTAAATTTAGACATGACTACCAAAAAGAGCAGACGATTTACCATAAGAATTGGCCACCTTACTCATTTTTTTGAGCACGATAACGGTTGAGCAATTAAAACAAAAGTTAGTGTTTGGCGCACACCCCTAAACTTCGGACAGTTGTCGAAAAAAGGCTGGGCGAAGCAGGGGTCTTAAAATTTAGCTCCTAGCTTGTATTACCAATGGGTACAGTATGCTAGAAAATCAGGACTTTTAAAAAATATCGAAAAAAAAAAGTTTGCCCGTTCGCGTGAAATGACCTATATATAAGGGGGCCTTAATGACCGAGAGAGGTCATTAAGGCCATTTGAGATTCCCTGTCAAATTTCACTCTCATAGGACGAAAAGGAGAGAATTTAGGGAAATCAGGTGATCAGGATGGATCCCGTAATTTCAATCGCTCTTATGTCCCAGAGAGTCTTCTTTCAAATTTCACTCATTCAATAGTGAAGATTAGAGGATTCATCTATCTCAACGGATCAGGATCAATCGCGGTTACCTTGTCAAAAATAACTTCATTGGTAGCTAGCAAAAAATCAGATTCTACCTGCATCATCTACCTACATTATTGTTTTTTACATGTCAAATTTATTACGTGTTTTATGGAATAGGGCTTGGTGGAATGTGAAATTTGACAGCGTGATATTTTGAGGTACATTGTGGATTTACAATGAGAGGTGAACGATTTTTTTTTAGATCAAAACTAATGGACTTTCACTTCCCTAGGGACGGAGCGGTTGTACGTGAAGATCTGTGGTGTTCTGTTTATTTGTAGTTTCCTTGTTAAAAATAAAAAAAAATCCATTCATTTACCGAAAAATCCAGCATTCCAGAAGAAAGGATGAGTTTGTTGTGCAGAAGATTTTGAGCCCATTAAATTGATCAAAAATTGAAAAAAAATGTGCTGACAAAATCACTAAAATGTTCCAATCATGTAGCATGATCGTGTGAGGTAATTTTCGTAAATTATCTTATATTATACATTCATATGAACTATGTATGACGTACGGACAAAAATCCTAAATGTGTATCTCAGAAGCTAATTTCAACAGGCCGTAATCCTCATCGTTGAATAGCCCATTTTTATATCTCGTATGGAAAGGTCACAATCTGGACCTCACCAAAAAAGGAGAAAAGAGGGGGGAGGGGGGTGTCATTTGCATGTAACACCATCACTGGAACTTACCAGATCACTGGTTCTGTATCCTAGCCGTCTAAACTCATAATGGAACGTAGTATTCAACGGGTTAGTCGTTTTGATTAATAGGTACAGTCAATTTATTCACGTACGTGTATCCATCTTTCCATTCGAAATTGTCCAAGATACTCCACGAAGTATGACCCACAACATTGCACCCATCCTCGTAGATAGCTCGTCTCAGTTCTGCGAAGTGGCCCTGATTACAAATAAAACATATAGGTAAGTAATGCATGCATTACAGGGACGTATTTGTTGTTCGTATATGATTCTGGCTAGAAAAGCGAATAGATCATGTTTTACTGAACCCTCTTCATTTTAACCTTACATGAATTAGTATGCAACAAGCAACCCTTCCTCTCTCACAACCATAAGATTGAAAATATCACGAAATATCAGTATCCTGATCGAAATCTTAATTTACTGAGAATGGATCCAGGAAGAGACTAAAACTACTTGGAGCAAAAAGGAAAATAATGAAATCCAAGATTTTTCGCATATCTAAACCAAATTATCATGATTTGTCGGATTTACCCCCCACCCCCCCGCTCCATTTACCCCTACCCAAGATAATGAATTTGAAAGTCCAAAGGTTTGTTGCAAAACTGGGCCCGATTCCTAATTGAACAGAAAAACAATGCCGGAAATCGGTCGAGAATCACAGCTTGAGCAGCGGCTAAAAGGATCGACTATAACCTCCTTCACCCCCCTTCTCAATGGCAAGTCCAGATTTTTAAGGTTTTGCACAACTAGACGGACATAGGGATCGAACCAAGAAATAATCACCTAAATCGGTTGACAATGTGGCCAGGGCAGAGTCGAAAAAATTTGTCACACATACACATTTGTCGCACACATTCTCTCTCTCTCTCTCTCTCTCTCTCTCTCTCTCTCTCTCTCTCTCTCTCTCTCACACACTCTCTCACACACACACACACACACACACACACACACACACACACACACACACACACACACACACATTTTTTCTTTTAGAAAAATAAATAAAAGAAGTGGGGAGGACGCCTAGGCTTACCCAACGCCGGCTCTAGGGATGAGGGAAGTTGCAGAAGGATGAGGAGGAAGAGTGAAATGAAAGGATGTGCCCCTATAAAATGAACCCCAGTTCAACTAAGATCCCCTCAGGACGCGGGTAGTGATACCACGGAGCACCCCCGCTAAGATGTCCACCTCGAATTACTCCGTGGCATTTTTCCAGCACCACACCCCACGCCATAACACGGTCGCAGCCATTACCCTGGTGTTGTTGGTCGCCACTCCTTTTAGCTCGGAAATCGCTTGCCGCAGATCATTTCGTTCATTCTTATTTATTTTTGTCCGCCAGGTCTGCTTGACACCATGACGTAGAATGAGGTCACTGCTGCACCACATGAGACAGATTCTCATTTTTACCCCTACAGACATGGCATAGGGTGTCTACTGTCCGGCGACTACTCCTCGAACACCTCATAGAGGTGGCATGAAAATGGAGTAGTCCCGGGCCCCAATGCCCTCTGAAGCCCATTCCACCCACTGGGAAGAAGATGGGTATTCAGAGCACTGTCGGAGTTCTTTACCATTGGTCGAGCGCGCTCTAATAATCAGAGAACTCAGTGAACATCTCAAGTGTGTAGCAAACTGGTTTGGTGGTCTCAGCAAACAAACCTTAGTAGTGTGTGACACCAAAGGGTTAAACAAATCTTCCCTCAAAGGCACAAAAGGCATACCATTGAAGAAAAAAAAATATATATATATATATATATATATAAAATATTTAAAAAATGAAAATAATAATAATAAATCAATAAAATAGGGGGGAGGATGGAATCAAGGAAGTTGTGGGAGGAGGATGGAGAGAGGGATGAAAATAAGTGCCCCATGGGTGGTGATGGTGAAACGTGGACGGTGATACTGCGGAGAACTCCTGCCGAGATGCCCAATTCGAGTAACTTCGTGACACTCACGAACACACGTGCACAGTCTTCTAATTGTTTGAAATGGATTAGTATTCGCTTATTTTCTCTCGCATGCTCGGGCTGTCCCACATCTTCCTGGATCAATTCTGATAAACCCTCCCTCTATTAGACGAAGCCTTGCCTATATGATCTAGCTTCAAAGGGACGTCCTAAAAATCTCCAAAAATGGATATAACGCATGTGCCACCAATGTAATTTCCTAGATACCTACCTATATAATTTAATATACCATTTTCTCTGACAAATCACAACCTCGAGAACCTTACAAAACAACTAGGTACTCTCATCGGTATCTGGAAACGAAAAACATGTTATGGGAATGTGAGAGAAATGCGACCAACGTCGGTTGGTTGTTCTTTTTGACATGTTAGTGACCTCACATCCATCAATCACTTCTCGTTTCCTCTAATTAGTATCCATTACGTAGTTCGTACTATTTCAAAAATACAATTATAAGAAGAACCTGAAAATATTTTGCTTCTTACCCACACAAGTCACAAATAGCTCCTTTTCAGCGCTTATGTTCATGAAATATAATCCCTTAGTGACATTTGCTAGTGGTGCACTGTTCAGTACCTCATGAAACCGACTTCCATCATTTGAACTAAAGGAAAATCTGAACGAAATTTCCTTCTGAAAGTTTAAATTCAAAATGAAGGCGCACTGCCAGAAATCAGGGGCAAAAATAGCGTTTTTTCACATGCGGAAATGTCGATGTTGTTATTCTATAATTTAACTAGTTAATAATAATTAATTGATAATTTGTTTAGTTTATTGCCTGAGGGATGCTATACATAAGTAAGAAATAATAACGCTTCAAATTATTACACAAAAGTTTATTATTTCTGTATTGATAGCCCTTCTACGCAGAACATTGGTCCGTAATTATTAAACTCCGTTTATACCTTGTATATTTATTATTGAACTCGGGGCTTCGCGTTCCGCAATTGGGATCACTGCATTACAGCACCAGGAGCCCATAATTTTAGGCTTTATAGTAAAGTTGAGGAACAAAATGATCTATGACTAAGTCATCTTCCCATCAAGTAAAAGGTTTGCATACAATGCATACTGTTTTGAAACACTAAGCTTGTTCTTTGCACGTTAATTACAATTAATGCATTTCAGTAGGTTGATAGAGAAAATAGCCGTTCAACGAACAGCGTTGAGGGCGGCGGTTCTTTGAGATTATATTTATCAGTGACAAGCAAAACAGGGGGAAATTAATATAATTCAATTAATCATAAATACACTTTATTCGCCCCTTTAAACATAACAAGAGCTGAAATCTAAGTATAATAGTAGATACATATCACAGGTATAAATCGACATCGATCGAGGCATCCACCAACTGAAATTAATGAGATAAAATAAGACAACTAACCAAGGTTCACTGATCATATGAAGGTGACAAAAGTTTCGATAAAGTTATTAATAAAAATGAAATATAGAAATTTGTGTAAAAAGAAACATCTTGCAAGAGACCAGGAAGAAAAAATTGGTGCTGCCGCCGACGGGAAACGAACAGTCGCCACGCCGCCAACTTCTGGGGCCCATTTCATAAAATAACAAGTTACAAATGTACAAGTTAACAAGTACAGGAACTTGTAATGCACGGTAAACTACAATGTTTCACCAAAACAAAGAGTACAAGTGTAGGAAAGTTGCACTTGTAGAAGCAAAGTTTACAACTGTAGCAGAAAAGAAAACGCTGCAAATTATTTCACAAAGGTTTATTATTTTTTCAATTGAGTATGATCGTAGTTTTAGTTGGCTTGCGTACGTCATAAGGCCCGTCCAGACTCCTCGGCGTGTCCCATTTCGAGTTGCCACAACCTATACTTCTATAATTATATACGCATGTTTATATTTCTCGATTTGAGCTCCTATCTATTCAAATAGTTATTGCCTTAATAATATCATTATCTAAGTACGTACGAAAAGTCGAGAGGATATGTTATTAAATATGCGTAGGAAAAGCATTGGTATTAACACACAAATATGACCTAGAAAAAACGTATATTCATGCCTCGAAGGAACATGAAATTCGAAAGCAATACAAGTGTAGGAAGTTTTCCACGCCACCCTGGAGGTACTCCCTAGGTCTCGTTACCTCATAACACTATCGTATCACTCATATTTTTCCATCAACATTCATTTGAAAGTTGTGCATTTTGAGATGAGTGAATTTTGTCCTAACATGAGAATAATAATTATTAGGTCGTGCAGTTGTGGTCGTGCAAGATCTGGTCCTAAAGTGTTCTGTTGCGAAGTCCTACTGCCCATTGTTATCCTAACCGTGGAAGCTTGCGCAGTTGTGGTTGAGCAGGTTGGAGTTTTAACACGTCAGTCTATCACTCAAAGTTCGAAAAAGACACTTTTTCGCCCGTTTTTGGCCCATAGCATCTATGCGAGTAAAGCGATCGGGATGGTTAAACGTTAGTACCAACTAGACCCCAAATGGAGTCTATGTGCGAAAGAACGGGTTTTTTAAGTCAATTCTTAGGCCTTTTATGGCCCGGACGGCGGACGGCGAACAGCGGACGGCGGACGGACATTTCAAATTTGGATTCTACGCACCTTGAAACGTAAAGTGACAAAGTTTGAGGGGGGGTTATAAAAATTGTTGCTATACGATCACATAGGCTTATTATTGGAAATAATAAACCAAAATCGGTCATTTTTTACAACAGTAAAACAGTGACTTGTACACAATTATGGGGAAACACTTGTAGTTTGTCCAATTTCGCCTGTACACTTGTTAATTTTCACGGTGCATTGCAAGTCTACACTTGTACATTTATGAAACGCTTGCACGCCCCAGGTCTCGAGTAGGACACGCTATCGGTTGAGCCACCGGATCACATGTGATATCAAGATTAGAAGCGCACCATCTTCTCACGCCTGGGAGGAAAGCTGAAGGTTTTTTCGACAATGTTTTCGACTCTAGCCCTCACAGAAAACGACCGGTTCAACCTACAGTGTTGCGAATAGTTTTAATCGATTCTTTGGGATTGAATTTATCACTGACAAGCAAAAACTCATCACTGTTACCTTGAAAGTTTTTGAGATCTCGATTTTTGTATATGTTGGCCCTTAATTACTACTCTCTAGGGTTGATCAAAACTGATGCCGATGTTACTGGCACATCCCCAGCCAATGTATGATTTTTGCGCCAAATTTCATAAACTTTAGTCCATTAGTTTTGGAGAAAAGCTCTGTATGGCGTACGGCGGACGGACGGATTTTTATTTTTATTTTTGGAGTCTACGCATCTTGAGTTGTAAACCAACAAATTTTGATTAGGGGGGGAGGGGGGGGGGGGTTAACAAATTTCTTGGTCGATTACAAAGGTTGATTATTGAAAATAATAAACCAAAAGGAATTGACTGACCTCGTAATATCTGATTCTCTGAAGATCATTGAGTGGATCTCTGCCATCATCAGAAATTCCATTCTCAGTGATGAGGACTGTGGGGTTGCCGTATTCCTCTCGTACTTTGTTCACAAGCAATCGTAGACCTTGGGGAACAATCTGCAACGCGAAATTATTTATAAATACAAATTGGGTTTGTAAGGGTTATACATTATGCGGTTATTTTATAACCATTCTTGTCTCATAAAAGTTCCGTATGATTCAGTGAACTGTAATTCTTATGAGTTATGGTGATCCTATTAAGCAATAGCCCCGGGGCTAAATTCTCTACAAACAGTTAATTCAATGGTAAAGAAAAATACATTTAAATCGGTGGTAATTGTATATTTATGTGAACTTTCATGTGCATTTATCGGAAATAGACAAAGTTTTGCAATAACATCCATTTTCTTGATTGAAATTTGTTTTCACAACTTCGTGGCAAGTGATTCGCATGAAAATGCTTTCTCGTGATCGCAGACTCTTCTGCAAAGTTCAAGGGATCCCAATTTAATACATCCGAGTTCTACAACAGACGAACACGGGTATTCAGGAAGCATCTCTTGCCCAAGTTGATTCAAGCAAGAAAATACGGGAAGTCTTGATTGGAGATGAACTACGTCGAAGTACGTTGGAGGATTCTACATCTACCGGGTCAGAAGTGGAGATTAATCTGAATACTCCTCCTCCGTCCCCTCCCGACATTTCCAGAAAACAGGTCTAGAAGAAGATAAGAAAACGCTGCAAATTATTACATAATGGTTTATTATTTCTAAATCAGATAGCCAGCTATAGTAACCAGCATGCTCTGGGGCTTTCGCCAGTCTCTTTTCTAGTATCCACCTCTGTTCTTCCTCTCACTCCACCCCCAGCTCACCCCATCACCACCCATCGTGACCCCCTGCCAAGCGCGCCAGGCGTGCGCGCGTGCGTAAGTCTAACATTCAAACCTCGAAAAAGACACTTTTTCGCCCGTTTTTGGCCCATAGCATCTATGCGAGTAAAGCGATCGGGATGGTTAAACGTGAGGACCAACTAGATACCAAATGGAGTCTATGTGCGAAAGAACGGATTTTTAAAGTCAATTCTTAGGCCTCTTATGGCCCGGACGGCGGACGGCGAACGGCGGACGGACATTTCAAATTTGGATTCTGCGCACCTTGAAACGTAAAGTGACAAAGTTTGAGGGGGGGGTTATAAAAATTTTCTGCTATACGATCACATAGGCTTATTATTGGAAATAATAAACCAATCTACAAGAGATAGAACGAACATCAACACCGCTTTGGAAATTTTGGCAATGACTCGGGATTATTATTGAAATTTGGCAGTGGAGTGTAGGCATTATCGATTGTGATCTATGTTAACTATGCATTGCTAATTTATTATACGTAAATTTTGTAGACCGAGATACGTAAAAGTCTAACATTGTTTGTTGAGGCAGAAATGAAGACAAGATATCCATGTATTATTTTTAATATGTATTTAAGGAACTCCTTCTAATACCTACGGGTTATACAATAAAATTGAATTCGTTTATTGATTGATTGAATTGACTCTTCTTAAAGCTCCGTTTGATGTCTAAACTTTCAACTGTCGAGTATTGTAAAAATAATTTAGTGATATGAACTTCGGAAGGGGAGAAGTAGGACACAGCGTCTAGACACGTTAAAGAGGCATGATTATTCCGAGGAGTCGCCCAACTGGTCTTTCTGGGCACGTTTTTTGAGCGTGTTGTTGTACATCACCGACTTCAACGGAAAAGGTTCTCTATACCACCTTTATTGGACGACATTTTTCTAATGGATATCCCCCATTCATTATTCTCTGTCCTTGAATCAGTATCAGACGAATTGAGAGGCATCAGATGTGAATTTGAAATTTTAAAAATGAATAATTACCTGTAAGAGACATGTTTACCTTCAACCAATTGGATGCACCCCCCTCCCAGCTGGGATCGTAGTTAAGTATGACCTGGATATCGTATTCTTTCGAAGGGACAGCACCAGAAAATCCATTTCGAGCCATGTGTGTAGTATAATAGTTCATCCCAAAATAATCCACTGACCCTGGAAACGAGTTGAAGTTTGGTTGAATTAGAATTAAATAATAAAAGATCGATAATATGAATGTCCTTCGTCATGCAAAGTGCTCTTTGCAAGAGCTAAAAGAATAGGTTAGACGAAGAAGCAATGTTCCACACCCAACTTGGCAGCCTTTTTCTCCCTTCAGTTTTAGCTTGTTTCGCGAAAATTCTTAGAAAATACCTAGTGGTTCCTAAAACTTTTAGGTAATGATTTTTTTTTTTTTTTTAAATGTGGAAAGTTCAGCCTTATTGAACCATATTAAGCTAAATTCTCTCCTTGATTTCAACAGATTCTTCAGTCCATGTTCGTGGTGGCTACTGTGGATGGCTCATTTGATCATAGACATCCGCAATGTTCCAAAGAGTGGATAAGTTATCTCGTTCTTTACGCATGTAGTTATTCAAAAAGACATACTGCTATGGTCCAATACATGATCGAAGAAAGCATCAAGGTCTTGCAGCTGCATTCAATGAGACAATGGGCTATCATGAATCAAGGATATCCGGTCATGGTGTTAGTGGAGAACAAATAAGAGAATTCCTTCCGGTGTTGAACAAGTTGAGCATCCCACAACTTGAAGGTAGATATTTATGCATGTAATCTTGCAAATTCAATCAAATAGATGTATTAGAGATTACTAAAAACTAGCTTGTATTTGTTTGTACAATTTTAATTGTTGGCATCTTTAGAGTCAAGGAGTTCAGGATGGCTAGTTGAGTAAGGTTTCTGGGTGAATACAATAATAAATGATCGATAATATGCATGTCCTTTGTCATTCTAAGTGCTCTTTGCAAGAGCTAAAAGAATAGGTTAGTCTCATTATCACGTAAATACGTACGAGGGACCATGCATGAAGGCGCGTAGAAACTGCGATTTTAGCGAATTTTCAAAAAAAAAATGTGCTATCTAGATGGCTTCGAAATTTTAAATTTGGGAGGTGGGGACGGAGACTCCCTTAAAATACGGCGTAAAAATTTCGTTCCAAAGCAGGAAAGTCCTTCTTGGCAAAAGACGGGTAGAGTTCGTTGGCCAGCTTGATCGTTCTAGAACTTCAGCTATAAATTCACAATTTAGTTGCCCAAAAAAATGCTAAAAAATCGGCTTTTTGATAGTAGGGCATGTGGGCTGTCACAGTCGAAGTATTTTTCAGCGCTGAGTCGATTGCGACCACTCACAGATCCCTAAGATTAATAAATAAGTGAGAAAAATCGATTTTTAGGTGAAAAAGCCTATAATTAACTAAAATTTTGTTGTTTTTGAGGTCGGCTGCGTGTCCTAAAATTTTCTTTGTGCGATCTCGTCACACAGCTGTCCCCTCAGTTTTATTCAGGACATGGTTGGCCTCAATAATAAAACTTTAAGTGCCTAATTTAATTTTTGTAGATAGGGAGAAGACTTCTATTCCACAATTAAAATGCAACTACAATATACATATATTTCGCCTGTTTACAGGCATCTAGATATCCTAAAACATGAAGAAAAATGACTTGATAAAAGCAAACTGATTCTCATGACTTACAGTGGCAAATGACTTAGATATTTTTGATTACAAATGTAACCCAACAGAAACCCAACATTGCTGATGAAATTTCTATTTTAAAATACTAGACAAGGAACAATATAACTGAAAAACTAACTGACGAACAGAAAACAAAATAGGAAAGATTTAAATGATAACTGTGATAAGAACAGTGTGGGCAACTTCACAGTTTAGCCAACCTTCTTTCTATCTTAGTAGGTTAGTTTGGTTTAGTTGTTAGTTCCACAAATTTATTTCCTAATGCACTATTCATCACCTCTTACATTCAATGTTTCTTCTTCACTATTCTTCACTGAGATCAAAGTTTCTAGAGCTTCCAGAGTATTCAGTCTTTCCCCGTATTTTTCTGTATGGAGAACATCAAAATCCTTTTGTTTGTTGAAGGTATGGTTAGTGACTAGAAGATGTTTTTCAAAAGCCGAATCTTTTTCATATCTTGATTTGGTTGCAGTTTTTTTAATCAATAAGTTGAATTATCTTTTCCTGTTTCACCTTCATTTTTGATTTCTCCCTACCAGCCTAATTTAATTTTATCTAAAACTATTCTTTGAAAATTCGCTCTATTAGTCATGCTGCATGACTGAGTACTTGAAAAAAATTGATTTTAATAGTGATGATGGCATTTGTTAGATTAGATACCAGCGAGTTCCTTCTTTTCTTCTTCAGTGAAATGTGGGAGACGAGACACGTTTCTGCCCTCCATCCGGCTATTTCTGTCGATCAACTCTCTCATCACGGGAGGGTAGTCGCCAAAGTACGTCGGATGAGCGAACCATCCAAACTACAAATCACAGAACTTGGTTGAGATAGTTTGAAATTAGAATACTCTTAAGGGAGAATATGCTATCTAGAAATGTTCCGTAATATTCGTTCAAGTGATCAGTAAAACTGAAATTCTATAAATTGGATAAATTTACTATACTATGAAAGTTATTAATTTTGCAAAGCACTTACAGTAAACTGGAAGCATCTGTCAGCAGCAGCGATGTCTTCTGGCGTATTGGTGAGCGGTTGACAGCTCATGCCGCAGAAAGCCATACTTATTTTTCCTAACCAATCAACAAATAAGTTGGTAGACGTTATGTGATGTAATATTACTGAAGGAAGTGAGAAATGTTATTACTGAAATGGGGGTATACCAATCTAGGTTCGTTTCGGAGTTAGCTGGATAGGTCTGTGGATGAGATGCCCCAATGAGATGGGGCATCACTTTGTCCATACAAGGTCCATACACTTGAGGTTTAACCAACGTAAGGAGTCGACTCCAAAATTATACCCGAAAAAAATTCCTCTTTTTCAGTATCCTTGGCTAATAAATAAATAAACGAATGAAAAACTCAAAATGGATTTCCCTAGTGAATTGAGGGTGTCTAGGACGACTCTCTGAAGCTAGGCTTCGTCAATAGAGGGACGACCTATCGGGATTGGCCATGAGATAAAAACAACCGCATAAAAATCCGGTTCATACCATTTTATGAACAAACCCGTAAAATAAAGATATTAAAAAACCATAGGAGTGTATGTGTCAAATTTTGTTGACGCTGGTCGGGCCACGAAATTCTCAAACGATTTTCGAGGTTCTTTCATTGTTCATTGTTACAAAAATTCATGGATTCCACCTCGTTGGCCATTTAATAAGAACCTACGTTTAATCATTAATATGGTAAATAATTTCTTGTATAATCAATTGACTGCAGTTCCATTCTCCTCTTGTTCGTACCAATATCGGTCGCAGAATGAGTCTCCTACTTTCAGAACTACTTTTAGAAAGAGACCAAATTTTCTAAAACGTATTAAGAATTAAGCTCTGAACATTTTAGAGCCTCATGCGATTTCACTATGTTGAGCCTATGGACTGGCCATTTATATCCATCGTCTCTCCGACTCTAGGTGGAAAACATTATTTGATGAGCTATTCTTATAGGAAATTTTGCGCTGATTCCGAATATACTCCATGTCCCGATACCAATAATAGCTTCTTCGACCCAAGACATCAGTTCTTGACAATTTTTCTCACTTTTTGACCTTTGGACTGACCTAAATGTTTTTCGTATTAGAAAAAAGTTATAGAGGAAGGAATTCTGCATCGAACGAGACCACCGCCAGCTCTTCAACTGTTTTCCTCGATTTTTGGCGATTTTTCAAATTTATTTTAACCTACCACTTACTAACCACTTCCGTGGAAGTCCACAACAAGTGAGTGGTAGGTTACGAGAACTTTGAAAAATCGCCAAAAATTAAGAGAAACTGTTAAAGAGCTGGCGGTGGTCTTGTTCGATGCAAAATTCTTTCCTCTAAAACTTTTCTTTCGTTAAAACAAAATTAAGTTCAGTTCCAAAAAAGTGAAAAAATTGTCAAAAATCGATTTCTTGGGTCGAAGAAGCTATTTTAGGTATAGGAACATGGGGAATATCAGCGCGAAATTTCCTATTAGAATGATTAATTTTTTCACACAGAATCTTTTTCTGGTCCACTGTGCGCTGTTTTTATGAGAGATGTCAGGGAAAATGCAAAAAGGGGCCTAAGTGATGATTTGGGAAAAACAATTTTTATTTTCTGGGAACCATCAAGCCTACTAAACACATTCATAAGCAAATTAATCAGTTAAGCTTGGTTTCGATTTTTCTGTAAGGTGGAATTGATAAAACGGTGGAAAACTAGAGTTTAAAACACCATAGCTCCCCCTTTTTTCTATGCATCTTTTTGTTTTTGATGTTGAATTGGTGCGGAATTAAATTATCTTCAATTTTTATTCTATGAGAAATTTGATTGTTTAATTTTTGCCCTTCGAATTTGCAAAAATCGGTCCTTTTCTGTTTATAAAAACTTTAAAATTCCGTATTCACCTTATTTTTCAATAAATTTTGTAAAAAAGGTGTTCAATTGACGCAGAGTTTAATATTCTACAACTTCACTGTGGGGCAAACAATTTTTTATTCAGTCTTTCGTACAACTACTTAGCCAAATATGTTTAAAAAACGTGTTTTTTAACGGGTTTTTTTTTTATGAGCACTAATTTAATGAGTGATTTTAGGTATAGGGACACGGGATATATTCGAAATCAGCGCAGAATTTCCGAATTTCGCTTCTGTAGGGGGAAATTTCGCTTCAGAAAATCATACAGTATACCAGTACCATTACTTGGATATAAATATAGAAATAGTAGCTATTGGTCACATTCTATTAATTTAAACTTTATTAACTAATTTCAAATATTTAATTAATCTTTTAACTAGCATTATTTATTTTATTTTTTAAGTTTTAAACAATTAGTTGAGAAAACTGTTACAGTAAGTGTTACCTCCTTGCTGGGAGTATTTTCGGTGGTAAAGCCTGTAGGCCTTGGCGTGTGCACGGAGTAGGTTGTGTCCCGCTACGTAATCGCCAGTGCCAACCAGGTTCAAGGCGGGCGCATAATCTTCAGATCCATAGCCCGCCCCCACTGAGTAAGCCTCGTTGATTGTCACCCACCATTTCACCTAAAGTTTGGTCAACTAGATGTACTTGGTATGCTCCCATTGAAAATACATTTAAATTGTTGACAGTACGAAAATTTGTACACCAGACTGTTCTTCGAATGAAATTAAAGACATTGGCGTTTCATTTCTGGACTTCGATTATTTTAGTTACGCATTTAAAATTTTGTCGTGCCTTCTTATCTCCCTGTCTGTGTAAGAAGAATCTTAGTGAATGAAAGGGGTTGAAAATGAAGAAGTGCAGGTTTGTTTGATTGTTGCCATGGTTCTCTATGCAAACCGGGAAACATAGAGAACTCTTTACTTTTCTTGTAAATTCTCAATTTCAATTAAAGCTCAGTTCGAATCAATTGCAACACTTATTTGTTATTAATTTATGTTATTAACCCAATGGTTACAGTCAGACCACTGTGGGTGGGTAGAAGGTCATCCGATAATTAACGTGATCACCTACGAAATTGGATCGTCCAGACAGGAATTACAGGTTAGGAATTAGTATCGTTGGAGAATATTCTGGCTATAAATCACCGTTTCGAATTCGAAACTCGTTAAGTGGAATTCATTTGCATTAATCCGACTTGAATTATTGAAGATTTGGTTATAGATTTATTTTTTATTTTTTAATCTCATCTCAAAATTGATATAACCCACGAATAAGCTTTTTCAATACATGTATGGATTTGTCGACCTCTACATGAAGGCCATTTGAAAATTTGTTCATTATTTTCAATAACAAACCTCTATAATTGGCCATGGAAAAAAAAGCTTGACCCCTCCTCCTCTCTTTTAAAATTTGAAAGCTTAAATTTCAGGATTCGTAAAATCCAACAAACGATTGAAAAAAAATCCGTGGCATTTGTATGCCACACAAAGGGCCAAGTAGTCCCAAAACCGAGGGTAAAAAAAAACTCAATATTTCAACAACAGTTCGCCTTATCAACCTGGGAGTGGCGTTCGCGTTCGCTTCAGAATTATAAACATTTTTGAAGAATATTTTCCAAAATTCACTCCTCTAAACAATCTGGAAAAGTCTTAGATAAACACGTACGTAGTTGAATAGATTATTGGTTTACCAATAATATAAATCTGATTACCGTATTTATGTAAATATAGATAGAAAATCATAAGAGATACGAATGAAACCTCCGTCATTTATAGAATTTGAATTATGTAAGTTCCAACACCCTTACTCACAGGAAAATATGCCTTCTTGGTTGTGGTGGCACACTTGTATGAATCGTTTCAGAGATCTCCTAAATCTTGCGGGACAGGTGGTACTTCTACACCTTACAGTTGCGGAATAGGTGGTACTTCTTCATTTGTTGATAGACTAAATTCCTTTCTCGCATGCTCGTGAAGGCATTCCGATTGGAAGAGCTGCAGAAGGTAGGATTTCTGAACAATGGTAGTCCATCAAGGGCTTACATACCATAGATACAGTTGAATACCTTGCTCATTCCGTGTACGATCAAAACGTATTCGGATCAATATTATGGGAGTATTTGATCACTTGCAGAATGACTACAAGACGAAGAATCAAATTTTAATTTATTTCGTGATATATGCATTGTTAACGTTGGATCAGCAAAACACCTCCGATAGTTATGTTGTGGGTGGGAGATGTAGGGGTGATTTTAGCGAATTTTAGCGAATTTGAAGAAAATTAAGCTATTGCTCTCGCCTCAAAATTTGTAGAATGTGAATTTTTGAAAACATTTTATGCAGAAATCCGTTTCAGGCTATTCTGAATCATATTCAGAAGTTTAACGCATTTTAGCGAATTTTTGAAGAAAATTAAGCTATTGCTCTCGCCTCAAAATTTGTAGAATGTGAATTTTTGAAAAATGTTTATGCAGAAATCCGTTTCAGGCTATTCTGAATCATATTCTGAAGTTTAACGCATTTTTTTATGTATGTATATATGTATATATGTATATATGTATGTATATATGTATGTATGTATATATGTATGTATGTATGTGTCATTCCAGACGATAACTGTCCGTAGAATTGTGCTAGAAACTTCAAACAAATTTTAAAATGTTAAGGACACAAAACGAAAGTTCAAGTTCGTTGGCCAGCATGATCGGATTACATCTTCGGGTTGAAATTTTCAAAAATGTAGTCAAAAATTTCAAAATAGCCTGTTTTTTGCGATTTGTTGTGCGAAATAATTTTTTCAGCATACTAATATGTGGTATATTCGGAATCAGCGTAAAATTTCCTATAAGAATATGTATCAAGTTTTCGAAAATTTCAAAGTTGAAAAATCAGTCAAAAATCGAAATAATGCCGTTCGCTAGTTGTAAAAATCGGTAATATTTGCATGAAACATTGTCCAAATTCAGATTGAACTACTCTTATGGAAGTATCCCTGTATAACCAATCCTAGAACCATGCTGTTTAAAACGTAGGTAGTAGGTGCTTGTTAAAAAAAAAAAAAAAAAAATGTAATCACAACTGATGAGTTTACTCGGTGAAATATTCCGTCCTCCGATTCTCTCAGTCGCTCTCTTTAATGTTTTACGCTCAACTGTTTTAGGACTTGAATTAATAATTTGATTCCATGTTTGTCTATCAAAATCATAAACTAAAATTTCTCTACACGATCAATAGCGACTGAAATGTCGAAGATTTCTTCAAAAATTCGCTCATGGGGTCATGCTGCATGACTGGACTTTTTTTATGTATGTATGTATGTATGTATATATGTATGTATATATGTATGTGTCATTCCAGACGATAACTGTCCGTAGAATTGTGCTAGAAACTTCAAACGAATTTTAAAATGTTAAGGACACAAAACGAAAGTTCAAGTTCGTTGGCCAGCATGATGGGATTACATCTTCGGGTTGAAATTTTCAAAAATGTAGTCAAAAATTTAAAAATAGCCTGTTTTTTGCGATTAGTTGTGCGAAATAATTTTTTCAACATACTAACATGTGGTATATTCGGAATCAGCGTAAAATTTCCTATGAGAATATGTATCAAGTTTTCAAAAATTTCAAAGTTGAAAAATCAGTCAAAAATCGAAATAATGCCGTTCGCTAGTTGTAAAAATCGGTAATATTTGCATGAAACATTGTCCAAATTCAGATTGAACTACTCTTATGGAAATATCCCTATATGACCAATCCTAGAACCATGCTGTTTAAAACGTAGGTAGTAGGTGCTTGTTAAAAAAAAAAAGAAAAAAAATGTAATCACAACTGATGAGTTTACTCTGTGAAATATTCCGTCCTCCGATTCTCTCGGTCGCTCTCTTTAATGTTTTATGCTCAACTGTTTTAGGACTTGATGTAGCTTTAATACTGACTGTGGCTTAGAAAATATCAGCCATGAAATTATGAAGAAGTTCTATTTATGTACGTACTAGCACGCAGACCCAAGGCCTCGCTCCGCTCGAAATGTCGAAGATTTCTTCAAAAATTCGCTCATGGGGTCATGCTGCATGACTGGACTTTTTCTATCCACCACTTTTTGGAGGACTGCCCAGCCCTCGTGGACCTCAGGGTCCAGCATTCACCCCCTCAGTGGGTGGATGTTCTGTCAGGACCAGACGAGGTTCACTCCCTATATTGGTGTACCTGAAAGCCACTGAGCTTTACAACGAACTGTGATATTCTGATCTGTGGTATATTTATTTATTTATGTACATCTAGTCGTACCTTTATTTGACTAAAATGTTGGTTTTTATCATTATTAGGGATGAGTCGATTCCCGATACCGATTCTCGATACCACCGATTCGACCGAAATCGTCTGGACCCAGACAGAATTGAAATGCTGGTCTTTTTAAACAAAAACCTCAAGTAGAACAGATGGAGAATAAAGGTTTTATTATCCATGTTTTGGTTTTATTTAAAAATTACCTCATTTGCAAATATATTGGGATCAATTTTTTGTAAGTATAAGTTATATGTTGTACAAAAAAATTTGAATATATTGCTAGTTCAAGAGGAATTTTTGTTTTTCACCTACAGGTAAGTTAGGTATTATGCGCCGATGGTATCGGTATCGAGAATCGGGAATCAATTTTTTAGGTATCGGTATCGGGAATCGATAAATTTTGGTATCGACTCATCTCTAATCATTATATATTTATCAAAGTATTTATGTATTTGAAAGGCTCATCTAGTCGTAGTTTAGTTTTTATTACGGAGTATTTTTATCCGTTGTAGGGGTTACAAAGTGGTCATCGCTGTATCCCTTGAGGCAGAGTGCCGCGATGCCTCGCTTTGCGGGTAGCTATTGCTATTATTATTATTATTATTATTATTATTATTTCTCCCCTTCCGATCTGCCAGTGGAGTCCGTGTTGGCATTCCGTTTAGTGACGGACGGTCAGCATGGCTCCCCTTATAATCGTGCCCGTTGCAGTGTCCTTTTGACTTCCCTTCTTGATTGCCGCTAATGACCCTTCCGGTTGAGACGCGGCTTAAATTCTTGAGGAAAAAAGAAAGAAAAAACCTAGCTTGTATTTCCATCACTCAGGATGGTTCTCCACTGACGAAATGACAGCAAAAAGAACCACCCCAATTGCCGATGGGTCGGACGTCCCCGTTTGGGGGAGCACGGAAAAATTGTTGCTACGTCGGCGTTGCGTCCTGGGGATTCTTCCGTAGTGGAGCTCCGAACATTAAAAGCTCGAAGTAGAGCGCAGAACGTAAACAAGGACTTTACCGATTTGCTCTTCCTTTGTTGCCTACTTTTGCCTATAAGAGCAGTCGTGAGAAACACAAGCTCTTTTATTTTATTTTTGCCGATTTTTTGTTTGTTTGTGTGTTTCTTTATTATAATAATTTATTAAGTAATCATTTAATTATCATTTTAACTGGTATTGATGAGATTGATGGTGAGGGGAATGAATTGTAAAGCGAAAAGGGGTGACACGTGGTATCAACAAGGGGAAAGTCATGTCAACCACCATGTTCCTTAGGTCCTTCCCCCAGTATTATTCCTAGCGACGGACCTTGTTAATTCGGAGCCCCATTACGATCACGTCCGTGCTCGAGTGACGAGACAACAGGGAGTTTTCGCTCTGAGTCGTTGTACGAAAAAATGTTTTTCTAGCACCAGCAAACCAGAAGCTAACCAGCGAGTCGTACTGTACGAATAGGGAATCGTTGTACGATTAAATGAAACGATTCAAGAGTCACACTAACGTGGCTACACTACTCTAAATCTTCGTAATTAAACCCGAGTCATAGATTACCTAACGTGTAATGTATTTTTTCATCATGGTAGATGTTTTAAATTATCAACAACTTCATCTATGTGGTTTAATTTTTTCACTAGAAATAGAGGTGGTAGAAGAAAGAAGGAAACTTGGAAGGGTGTAATTTCGCCTTGGATTAAGAGAATCTCATTCGGGAACTTCAACATGATTAACGATCAAGATGTACCTACAAGATGTATGATCTATTACCTACATATGTACGATATTTTACACTTTTTTGTCTTGTCCAATTACGTTTCATTATTGAAAATAATGAACCATAATTGAAGATGTGGATACCTGCTAATACACATCAATGGGCGAAGACAGTAGTGTCTATCTTATCAGTAAATGGCACAATCCCTACCCATGTCAAGAAAATCGATCTATCAGTATCGGACCTTCGTCTATAACTACCTCAGATTTGGCATGTGCAATGGTTACCTATTTCAATTACATCAGTAGGATGCCATCCTGAGACTTGTACCCAAATACCCTCGAACGAAATCGGACTGATAGTAGATTGGGAAGCTTTAGAATCCATTATGGGCATCAGCATAATTAAAGGGAGGATGAATCCTGCAAACCAACAACCTTTTTCGAAAATCACGAATATTACAATGTGCATGTCATGCCACCTTGAAATAGGAACCAAAAAAACGATTATAGGTTATCGTCATGGAGGGTTACACGCGTAATTGGTGCTGTATTCGGCTTCCCTTGAGCTACGAATGAGATTTTTCTATTCGTACAACGAATGAACTGCTAACTGTTAGCATTTCTTGCACATGAGCAATGCTCCATTTCTATTCGTAGCTCTTCCCACTCGACTAAGACTCAGCGTTGCAAAATCAATCCCCAATTGCGTCCACTAATATTCATGTCCGTGAAATCACGCTCGTGTAACACTACCCTAAGAAGCGTGTTTGTGAATGAGATTGGCATGAGGGCATTAGTTAATTACTAACAGAAAAAATATTGATTCGTTACAGAAACTACGGAAGTACTATCTAGCCGGAAAAAATTAATCTTCTGCGTGATAATTTCTAGCGCTTTTCAATCTATACAACATATAGGAACATTAGGAAATACTCACTTTGTCTCCATATGTCTTGAACATGAGATCAGCGTATTCGGTAAATATTTGAGCCATGTCGGGGTTTAGCCAGCCTCCGATATCTTGAAGGGGTTGAGGAAGGTCCCAATGATAAATTGTTACCTGCAAAAATGTGATTTTCAGTTTCTCTTTTCTCTCTGTAGCATCATCAATGTCCTGCTATCTGATGATATATTCAAGCCTCGTACTCCTCAGGATTGGGAAAAATGGGCCTTGTTAAATTTAGTTCAAAGAGCCTAGTTTGAATTGACAATTGATTAACATCCCTATTACAATACAATAAAGAAATGTTTAAATTCAGCCAGGTAAGTACCTCTATACGAACATATGAAAACATTTAATTATGACAATTCAGCCTATCGTGCATGAGCGTTAGGAACGTTAGTAAAATAAGGAACAAAATAGATAATTAAATTACAACAAGGTACATAGTGAAAACATTCGAAATCCAATGTAACTGTTGAACATGATAATCGTCAAAGTAGAGATAGTTATTAATCATACTAGCGCAAAAACTGGTTCGTTGGGAAATTCGTTTTTTCTTGGTTGGGCAGGCAGATAGCTATCCAGTAGTATAACAGATCCCTGGGTGTGCCCATTCCAGAAACCTGATGTGTCCAGATAGTTTGAGATCATCTGCAGTGTAGCCCCTAAACCTATTTACGACTATTGTTACATTATAACCTACTCAACACTCACAACCAAGAAGTATATCTATTCACCACCTACCACTGGCTCAATACCGTTAGCATGGAGTTCATCGATGAGATTCATGTAGTAATCTATCCCATGTTGGTTGACTTTATCGACTCTACCGGTTGGAAGAACTCTCGACCATGAGATTGAGAACCTGTATATCTGGAACTGTTGAAAAGGAAATATTATAATAATCTCTACATGATGTGTAATGTACTTTAAACATACTTCGTTCTGGTAAAAAGGAAGTTTGGGAAGATTAAGTGTTACAATCCTACTAAAAATGAGATAATTATTCAACAACCTATTACCGAAATTGGTTTACGTCTTTGCTAGCCGAATATCCCAAAGCGTTCCTAAAATGAAAAATTATAATTCACTGTTGAACCCTCCCATAACAAGGTCTTATCCGAGTCTAAACACAACAATCTGAATCAAAGGATCGTGTGAATAAGTGTGACAAGCTCTCGCTTTGCCAATGTGCCCATCCATGACTCAAGAAGGACGTTCCATCCACTAAAACAAACAAAATAATAATAATGAATAAAAAAAGACTAAATAAATAAAATAAAACAAATCTTTGAAGTTGGGAAAAAAACAGTACCAGTAACCAAACTCTCTGGCTAAATCAACGATTGTCTATTGATCTATCATATTGGTGGTAGGCCGAATTTGCCTAAACTAAATGGCCTAATTGACGCCATACTTTTTAATTTTAAGCAGGAACCCAAATAGCAGATTCAGATTCTACGCAAAATTTCATGAATGCTAGTTCTCTCATTTGAATGTTTTACTAAGACAGCAATGTGGGCCTAACTTTTCTTCTTTTTAATTGAGTGACTGCTGAATTCAATGATAAAGTTTATTTGATTCTTCAATCTCAAAAATGCATTCATTCACTCGAAGTTTAAAATGAACGATACCTTTAATTCAGTGTGAAACAACTCTTTTGGCAATAATGTCATGTGTCTCACTCAACTTTGGCAATAATCCATTACTCGGTCCATTTTGATCGTGGCGTGTTAGATTGACCGGGAGGTTTATCTATCTATATCTGAACTATCTATACTATTTTATGAGAATGGAACTCTGTCTGTCTGTGAGTGTCGCTTTCACAGCCGAACGGACCAAGGGTCAGAATATAGGCTATTTTAAAATTTTCTAATCCCACCAGAACCATGGGTTGGAGGGCGGGAGGGGGGTGGAAGCCCCTTCAATACGCTTATTTTCCCCGAGCACCCGATCTTCTATCCACTGCCACATTATAATACGATCAAAAGCACTTCGTATGTCACCGACAAAGTTACGTTTCAGGGCACGTAGAATACGATGGTGCCGTCAAAATCGCTGAAAGATGCTGTCTTCCGGGAGAAATCAGCGAAAGAATGCGGAAAATGACGAAAAAAATGCGTTTGTAAGGTTTTTTCCGCCTTAGACCGAGTAAATTTCGACGGTTTTTGCTTCGGTTGGTCTCAAAATGTTCGTTGAAGTTCATCTTTCGCTTCCAGAATGACCCCAGAAGACACAAAAAGCCATTGAAATTGTACGTTATTATTTTTTTGAAAATATGAATCGATTACAATGATCCACTACAAGAAACTGATTTACGTAATTAGGATTCAAAACTCACACCGATGGTTTTCAAAATCCGTACATCTTCTTTGTATTTATGATATGAATCGTCAGCCACGTCGCCGTTGTTCTTGTTTTTGATAAAGTCAGGACGTTCGTGGGTGATGTTGTCCCAGATATTCACTCCTTTTCCTGTGAAAAAATTATTAAGAGTGATAATAACGGTGTATGTACCGTTGTACCCTCCAAAAAATGGTAAGCTGCTTACGTACATGGATTGTTGACAATGATAGTAAACATAGTTTAGAGACCATTACTTCTCATCAAGACCAAATCAATAAGCCTGCAGATCGAACTATTTTTTTCATCATTGACAAGACATAATATGGATTACATCAATCTCATACAGCCTTCATTACGCCTGAATATCGAGGAGAACCTTGGCTTGGCTCCGAGAATCTTTCGGAGGGTCATAGTGCACTGATAACATACGTGAAGGCTCTGGTGTGGGATTCAATGGCGTTTTTTGATTCGCACATAGTGAATGCCAACGCCCCTTACTATCGCACTCAAAACTGTACGGCCATTTCGAATCGAGCTGCAACCAAAACACACCAGAAATATAACTAGGCGGTTGAGGACCATCGGGGTTAGTTCATTCCACTAGTTATTTCTGATATGGAGCCTTGCATAGGGAATATGACGTTTTCACATGTCGTGTCGCTTGACAGGATTGTTGGCTGATAAGTGATTACAACCCTTCTCACACATGCTGGGATGGGTGAAAGTGGAAACTCAGCCTGCATCAGTAATCCATGAGGTAACGCGGGACTAGGAAGAAAATTAGGACCCAGGGATTGGATGACAGAGCTGCATTACCAGGGAGTGACAGCAAGCCCCTCGAAAGTCAAGCATAAAGAAGGGGAGAAAAATCAGAAGAGAAAGAAACCATTAACGCTTGAAAAAGAATAAAGTGGACATAAATGAGTATTATTTATCAGTTACTATTTAAATAAATGCATATCAAGGAGAATACATTTGCAAGTTTGCTAAACGTACGTTCCGTTGAAGGGGGTATCATTTGAGTCAGGCATTAATGTTCTGTTGTTCAGGGAGGAGAGGTAAATTGTTTTCTACCTAAAATCAGTTGTCCTGCCAAGGCAGTAAATGTTTCTTTGAAGTAATTCAAGATTGCCTAAACTCTTCTCGAGTTTTAAGTAGATTAGACACCTACCTTCTAAAAAGTACTATTATGAAATCTTGTTTCGGAGACAGATCTTCTGCTAATTGTTGGATTTGATTATTTCAGAAAAACAGGTAGGCGTTTGGCTAAAAATTGAAAACATGTTAAGTCTGCAGTGGTAACTATCCTAACATCCTCAGAGTTTTATTTAAATCTAACCAAACGTTCATTCATAGTCAAGACAGTGAAGGTTGAAGCATAGATTTTGCTACCTACCTCCTCCTACCTTCAACTTTTCCCTCTTTGAGATCCTTCATTGGTCTCACCACCTATAGATGTACCTACTTCCATTAATTTATTTCTGCGTTTCCTATGACATCCATTTGTGTAAAATTTGAAGTTTGAAAGGAAACTTTGTTGGGAACCTCAACAGAATAAGTTTGACTAGAATTGATTTCTCATCTTTCCTCCGAAACTGTGTTCACGATTTTCGGTCCCTTGTAGCCTACTGAATTACACATTGAGGTATGTTTCATAGGTTTCACAACAATTTTACTGTATACAGTCGACCGAAAATCAGGAGTAATGCCATACATTTTCGAGGTAACCACTCGTTGTGAATCTGGATTTCCACTCAAGAGCTGTGTTCTGTGTGTTGCTTTTGCTTCCTCACATTAAGTATTGTCCTCCAAAATCAAAATTTCCACTTACCTAACCTGAGTTCGGAACAATCATTTTTCGCATTTGAATTCAACCTCCAAAACATATTTTTAAACGTCATTATTTTAAATCTTCTGTCATGTTTTAAAATGCCATTTTGATCTATTCATCTAAGTAATCTGTGTTTTACTAAGGATTGACTACTTGATGTTATGTATTTTTGAGATGCGAGCTTGCGAGCAACCAGACCACCAAACTATACAAAACATTCTGATTTATCTGTCCACCTAATCTATATGTTAGCAGCGGGCATAGATTAATTAAAATTGAGGCGCCAATTCATTCAACGGAACTGTGGTACGTTGCACCTGTTTCCGTCTGGAGCGCTTGGTCCGCGACACTAGGAGCTGCAATATGCATCTCTTGCCTTAATTTTTAATCATCAGGAGTGGCTAACGTTACCTTAGAGAATCATATTTCAAACAAATGTTATACACACGTGTGCATAGTAGGTGAAGTTATGTTCTGGCTGTCAAAATCGTGTATTGATCTTCCAAAGGGTGCAGCATACAAACTATCTTTCTCGAAATCCTCTTGATCAGAGGGAATCGGAAACATCTAATAATACCTCTCACTCTCATCTAATAATACCCCTCACTCCTTCGACCAAAGTGAGGACCTTGGACCCGAAGTACCCCCCCCCCCCCCCCCCCTTCCAGGAAACGTAGGAAGAAACTTCTCTTTTACTTCTCCCAATCTTTTTTCGAGCGCCCATGAACACCCCTAATCAACTTGTACAAGCGGTGAAAAAATCGGACAACAGACGGTGGAAATTAACGTTCACACAACACTCGTCCAGAATTAATACGAAAAGTTGGCATAACATTACCCTGAAGATTGGGATCACTGAATAGCTCAATCGTGAGGCTTTTGATTTTCTTCATTTCATATATTAGACCGAAAGCCTTAGGCTGTTTCGTGCCCCATAAAAGGGTACAGGATATGTACCCCTTAATTCAATAGAAACCACCTACGAGTTTGAGAAGAAAACCGATGAAAATTTCCAAACGAGTTCCACTATCTGCTTTACAAGCAGATACCATGTTACATGGATATGTCTTTGATTGGGGATTTATAACGGTTGTCCTCGAGAGTTGTAAACAAATCCTTTAACTTTAAACAAATCCCTGGGCCGCATGGCCGCATCCTGACTAATTCCAACAAAACAACGGTTTACTTATAGAAATGTTGAAAATAACTGTGGAGAAAAGCCACTACTACAATGAGTTGTTGTTAACAGTCGACTGTTGTCAAGAGGATGAAAATGTTTCCTATGGTGTGGCGTAAATGATGCTATTGCTTTACGTTAAGAATATTGTAACCGGCTTATTAAAATTGTTTATAGTCCAATCAACTTAATTTAGGAATGTAGCCAGGTACGTAAGGAGGGGGAAATTGGTAGCTTGAGATGTGAACATTTATCACATAAATGAAGCGCTTTCCAACGAGTGGCGAACGATTTCAGTGCGATGAAAACTGCGGAAGTTCCATTCCCCTAGCAACGGCTGGGTTGGACGTGAAAAACACTGAAATTGTGACACAAATTTTGCGTCACGGAAATTTTTGGTTGACCCCCCCAGAGCAAAGACATATCCATGTTAAAATGCCCAATTAAATTATTCTGAAACAATATAACACTCGCCGGTCAGTGTTTTTGGTGATTCCTAAAAAGTAGACAATAAACAATATAAAGTTTAACTCTCTAATTTCATTTGCAATGATCATATCAACAAAGATAACTACTTGATCCATCAAAAGATAACGAAGCACACAAGATCCACAAGACAAGACCAACAAGATAAGAAGACACTCAATATCCACTTGATATAATATCAAATCCAGGTGGCATACCTAACCCCTAAGAGGCCGAGATTTTTAATTAAGAAGAATAAGATCAACTGCAACAAGATCCTAGAAATTTTGATTTACTAATTCAAGAGGGAAAATGAAAAGCTTTTCCTTGCCACAGCCACAACTTCCACAATTTCATTTGCATTGTATTGAAATGTTCAGGAATAGTGTGGGTTTAGCCTTAGATGTTCCCCTATTAGTTTCATCATGATTGAATGAGCGGTAAGCTCTGGGCATGCGCGAACTGATTTTCTTGTTACACTCATAAGTCCGTCAATATCGAAGAGAGTTTGGTTAGATTTTCAGGGATGATGCGGGGTAATCCCTTGCGGTCCCTTCCGACATTTACCATGATCGAACCAGCGGTACGCTGTGCGCATGAACGAGCGTTTGTCTGTCTATATTTCCTTGTCACTGCCATAACTTCAACAATTTCGATTGGATTTCAATGAAATTTTCAGGAATTGTGTGGATTTAGCCCTAAATGGTCCCCCCCTGTTAGTTTAATCATGATTGAATCGGCGATACGCTCTGCGCATGCGTAAATGTAATTTTCTTGTGATAGTCATAAGTCCGTCAATGTTGAGCATATTTTAGTCAGGTCTTCAGGGATGATTTGGGGAAGGTCCCTTAAGGTCCCTTACGACATTCATCATGATTGAATCGGCGGTACGCTCAGCGAATGCACGATTTCCATGCCACAGCCATAACTTCCACAATTTTGTACGGATTTCAATGAAATTTTCAGGAATAGTGTGGATTTAGCCCTAGATAGTCCCCAATCAGTTTCATCATGGTTGAAACTGCGATACGCTCAGTGCATGAGTGAAAGTAATTTTCTTGTGACAGTCATAAGTCCGTCAACGTTGATCAGATTTTTGTCAGGTTTTCTGGTTTTTGGTTGCCCAGCACTCTAACGTCTTGATCATGGTGAATCGGACATTTCTGAAAAGTCAATGGTGACCTACTGAGAAGGCCACGAGGAAGCTTCTATGCCATGTCCTTGGCAGTGTATTTTTTTTTTTTAACTCGCTGAATATCGGTCATTTTGACTGGGGTGTACGCTGAACGTTATATTTTTCAATGGTCAAAATTACCAGGCAGTACCTCTAACGTTTTTCATTCCTCTAGTCTGTGTTTTGCTTTGCGATTTTGCCGTTCATTTATCACGTATTTTTATCAGGTTGAAGAATGAAGGTAATTTTCTGTGTGAGTGGGATATTTCGTAACTTTTTTTTTAAAGCTAAAAGTTTTTCCAAGTTCATTTTGTTCTGTGTATTTGGTAGTTTATCGTTGAACCAAATCCAGTGTTGTGATTTTCTTAACTGTGAATTTCAAGACCGCCATTTTACTTTTCATTGAAGTTGTTCCATTCGGTATTTTACAGCTTTCATAGCATTTACACCTATCAAAAATGTGGTTTTTCGAAGTCAACTGTGTTTTGTGTCACATTTTTAAAATTATGTTTTCCTGTAATCTGAGGCTGAATCTAGTTTTGATATTCAAGAACATAACGCGAGTTTTGAGTCTTTTACAAATGTATAGAATGTAGTTATTTTATTGGATTTTTTACAATTATTTTTGCATTTCTACTCGTACCAACCAGAAATGTCAATGTTTTCTTAAGTTTGCATTACGTTTTATATTTTCAAAATCATGTTTTGAAACACTAAAATATTAGTTTACAATGAATTAGAGTAATATCTCAATTTTTCTTAAATCATTACATGTTATAGCAAATTGTTTTAAGAATGGTTGGGACGAGGATATCGTCGCCCTTGTCTAAAAGACCGGCGTGTAGCCTTTCTGATTGGTGAATGGTTGTAGCGGATGTAGGTTAATACAAACTTGGATAATTTGGAAAAAGAGGGAATCAACACCGTAAACAAAGCAACTTTACCTGTAATATGCGATGGTATTGTTTAGTTATTGAGCGCTATCTCATATCACTTTTACAGGCTTACCATCGGCATTCCATCCTCCTTCGACTTGGTAAGATGCAGTTGCTGCTCCGAATTTGAACCAGCTTGGGAACATGGTGTGGGATGAAATCGGAAAGCCATCATTGGACTCACCACCGTGCACCAATGTAAGCGCCAGAACTAATGCACAAACCCCATTCATGCTTACAACTGTTGTCATCCAAACTACGATAACGTTTGGCTGGTGATGATCACCAAACTAACCACACCGTGTCCTACTCGAGATACAATTCTTGAGTGTTCAATAATCTTGAACCACGAGGTCGAATTAAATTTCTACTAGATATTGGCGCTCATTGTTCAGACATTGCAAAACGTGATAAATTATGAAGCAAAGGAAGAAGAAAACCAAGATTAGATCGACAACATATTATTTTCCGCAAATTCAAGTTGTTTGTAGGTAGTTTCAAATGTCGACATGTCAATTATTATAGGAAGACCGAAGAACTCTCCAGTTGCATTAATTAATAAAATATTATCACGAACAGAAGGACAAGCAGTCACGTAGCACAGTGCCTTGAGTACGGCAAACATCGAAAATAGGCATATAATTGAATTATGGCGCCCGAAAAGGCTAACTCCATGTATTTTCCATGCAGAATCCGAATTCGGGATCGAAATCAGTTTTTGACTGCATGGTGTTTGAGAAACGGAATATAACTTCAAATAATTTCGTAAATGCATAAGAATTCAGAAATTGATAACTACCGTTTACCTATGTGTCATCAATAAGAGCAATTCAAAATTAGGGGTTAAATGCATCCATTATGAATTTGATATTTTTATCCGCCTTATATAATCTGCTGAGTTAATCATGAATATGTCCATTTTTACAGTTGGCGCTTCCCCCTAGTGCCCATTTTTCAGACACACACGATTCGTGGGAATTTGAAATGAAAAACACTTGAGATCCTTATGGAAAAATTAATCGCAGCTAGTAGCATTAACATGTAAAAATTCATAGAACTACGTTTTTTTCCTTTTTGGGAAAATCTCCTTCAAAGATGACTAATGAAATTAGAAGCAGAGCTATTGTTAGATTATTATACTACAACCCCATTGACTTTTAAGGGGAGGGTAACTCACTTAACTATGATGATGAGAGGCGTGATAGGGGAGGATTATTCCAAATCCTTCACGGGGGGTGTCGACACAAACTAAATAGGTAGTTATTCAACGATATTGAATTTGGAACGTGTTGTATACGTTGATCATTTCCCATCGCCAGACTATCTCTTGGAACATAGACCGTCAATTGAGTTATTCTAAACCTCAATAGATCACCAACCAACAGTAAATTTATGGAAGTGAAAGAAAAGTAGTTTTTTTTAGGTTATATTTTTTTCGCAAAGATTACGTATAGATTGAAAGATAGATATAGAAATACCAAACATATAAATACAAGCAAAACACCTATTTTTATCTACACCCAAGTTATCGTTCGTTTTGTTTGTGAAACGTCGCCTACTTCTCATTGGTAAGATCGGTCAGATAATGACTCAGAAAATCTGTAATGAATCTTGTTGATTATTTTTAAAAAGATGTGCACTGTGGAAGTAAATTAAACTTTGCATATAACAAAATTATAGAAAGCAAAGCTTAGAATTATTAGCGAAAGTACTTTCTACAAGTGACAAGTAAACAGTTTGTCATGGCGTCCACAGTAACTAAACACATGAATAAAGTCATGAGTGGACTATTCAACAAATCTATATACATTCATTTTGCTCAGAAACCCGATCCATCTACAAAATATCTTTCGGGAATGGACAAACGAAAATTACAACTTTGAACAATGATTTAGTAATGGCTCCGAAGCTATGCAAATTGTTCACTATTTACGAGTACATAATGATTTATGGCACGAATTCCATTTTCAGATGCGGCAAAGTCGTCGCTATTATTAGAGAACTTCGCTTAGATTTTCAGGATATCATCTAACCAAATATATATAACTGACCAAAATTATACCAATAAAAATCGTTACACAACAAGGTATTGAAATTCTTGTTCTTCTGAAATCGTACAACATGTACGAGCACGCTGCGATTAAACTTGCGTTCTGTGAATCTTGAATAATGACTTTATTCTTATATTTCCCAATACAAGTATATCATGAGAATTTAGAAGCAATCACCACCCATGTAGTTTCTCGTTATTATACACCCTTTGATTATCTCGTGTCAATGTTTTCCAATCTTTACTGTAGCAGTCTGTGCATTGCCAAGTAGTTCTGGATCCAATAAGCAGATTTTTTTAGTGTTCTGGTTCTTGCCGGGACGTTGAAATCCACATTCACCAACCCGAACTTCATCCTGCAACGAATATTTGACTTTATGATAATAATTGTTTTTACGGATCCCTAATAATAGTGGAAGGAATTCTATTAGTTGTAACAGCTATCAAAAACTGTTACGGTGATCCGTTCAATGGAACGGCGTGCCCGTTGGTACCCCCAACATGCACGGGTCCGCTTGCTCTTAATCGTTGTTCAACCTTCAGAACGGTGAGTCTACCTCTCTCTTCCATTTGCGTTAATAGCAATAATTTATATAAACTCCCATTGTTTATACTAATACCTAATCCTTTGTTATCTGTGACAGTTCCCGCGAGATCCAAGGGAATGCGCTGCCGTCGTTCCGTTGTTTCCCAAGGGGCGTCGGGCGCTTCTTCCCGTGTTTTCGAAAGCACGCGTTTGGCGATGGATGGGTGATCCTAGAACTGGAAAACCTATCTTCTCCGAACGTAGCATATATGCTATTAGTACGAGTTGTATCTCTTATGGTACTGTCACACCCCCCTCTCTCTCTCTCTATGAGTGTGGATTTAGGCCCCCATTGCACCACGGGGCGCTTAAGTTCATTACATGGTAGCAGAGCGTGGTTAGGATTATGCACGGCTGACGCCTAGTAATCCGATCCACTATTTTTGGGGCGTTAATGTTTCAGAAGAAACATGGCCCGGGTTTCCAGGAGGAATACCCATTATATTCCCTTGGATACATAAATACTTTCATTGGTTCTTGACTATTAATTTCTCAATTAATCCCCTCATATTATTTCTATTTAACATACTTAATTTTCAAGGGCATTGTTCCCAAACCCAGGGCATCGTTCCCTATTTCATAAGTCCCCATAGTGGGCACCTTCCACTGTAAGTCTCCAAAGTTGAGCAAGTTAATTCCCCAGGGCATAGTTCCCATTTTTGTAAGTCCCCAAAGTGGGCAGCTCCCTACTGTAAGTCTCCTGGTTGAGCAAGTTATATTATTCCCGATTGTTCCAATCTTTGATAGGGGGTTAACTACCTAATGAATACTTCATATGAAGATTCATTGACAATCCATCCTGTTTTAATTTCACCTTTTTATCCTCAATCGCCAATGCAGCTATTTATTAGTGAGCATCAGTTCTCAACCAGTAAAACTATTCCACCTAGTTTACATACTTGCTCTTCAATCAAGTGTGTTTTTTAAGGGAGGGAGTGTGACAGTTCCCGCGAGATCCCAGGGAATGCGCTGCCGTCGCTCCGTTGTTTCCCAAGGGGCGTCGGGCGCTTCTTCCCGTGTTTTCGAAAGCACGCGTTTGGCGATGGATGGGTGATCCTAGAACTGGAAAAACTATCTTCTCCGAACGTAGCATATATGCTATTAGTATGTGTTGTATCTCTTATGGTACTGTCACACCCCTCTCTCTAGATGAGTGTGGATTTAGGCCCCCATTGCACCACGGGGCGCCTAAGTCTATTACATATCCCGCTTACTCTCTCTCCCCTGCGTTATTTCTTTCATCTTTAAAAGAAGTGAATATAAAAAACTAATCAACCGATAGACTAGATAGAAAAACCCCCCTGATTACCTTTCTTATGGAGCGACATGAAGAAAAGCGTAATAAATTATCCCAGTGATTGAGATCTCATTCTACTTGTTTCACCTGAGTTCCAAAATTACATCGAAATATTGAAATATACTATAGAAGTCCAAGAATTCTGATCACGGCAATCGGTAGATTGTCACATAGTCCTATCTAAAATACCATGTATAATCGAATCCGTTAATATTTTCTTCGTTGCAGTTTATTCTAATATATGTGTAGAAGTACCACTGGATTCCCGCATATTATGTTTGGCTCATACTTCTGAACCTTGTGTTTCTTGTTTGGATTGTATATTGGACTTAGTTACTGGTGTATCGTGCAATAATATATGAATTTCGATGTATACCATGATGGCGTTGGTTTTCGCCCTTCTAAAGACATGGTGTGGTTGGTCGGCTAAGTCAATAATGTAATGAATATTTAATTATTTATCAGTAAATAAGCATAGGAGGGCAAAACTTGTAACGTGATAAAAATAAATGAATAATTTGATAAAAATTAAATAATAAATACAAATTATGTTGAAATGAGCATTTAAAAATCTTACGTGTATCCTGATCTCCATTCGAAGTTGTCCAACAAGGTCCAGGAAGTGTGACCTACAATATCGCGGCCGTGACCTACAATATCGCGGCCGTCCTCTTAGATAGCACGTCTGAGCTCAGCTAGGTGACTCTGATTTCAAATTACATAAAATAAATATTAATAAATAAACATAAAATAACGACCCCTTAGAAAATCCCAATCGTGGTGGCAGAGGAATATTATTGTTCACAGGAATATGTTTTTTCCGTGGCGTGTACAGTTCATATAATAGAATGTTCCGTATCGGTCCGCACTTTCAAACCACTACGATTCCCCGAAATTTTGATCTTCTTCAAGAGGTAATTAGTGTTTGGGAAGCCTTTTCAGTTTTTTATATAGGAAAAGCAAAGTTGTTCATCACTCATTATTAGTATGTGGAAACGTAATTTCAAAAAAGTGGGGGCCCGTTCGGAGTTATTCCTCGGGGACAATAAAGAAGCTTTACTATTATACGACTAATGGAACAGATATTTTTTATCTAACTATGCGACGATACTACGACTATATACTATACAGGGTGTCTTTACAGTACGGTAATTTACAAAAATTCGCTCATACGATTATGCTACATGACTGGAACTATATTAATTTATTATCTGTTGATAGGTAACATCGTCTAGTTGAATTTTGATAATGCACCATAGTCGCAGTTTGATAAATAATTTTCTATACACCAGTGATCTGCGTTGAAGGGCTTTCTAATACAGAAATAATAAACCTTTAAGTAATAATTTACAGTGTTTCGAAACACGAGATAGTTACGAAGCTACAGATGCTCAAAAATAGTATGAGGACCCATACGGTACTTATTCTTAGGATAAATAGCTCCATATAGGTCCCCACTTTTTTGAAACTGCGATGAACAAATTCACTTTTGCGATTAAAAACTTGAATATATCATGTTGCTGTAATACTAACCAGTTTGTAATTATCAAATTTACTTCTTGTTATATTTATTAAAAACTAGGGGGACACCATTGCGGCCTGACAGGCCGACCATTGCGCTCTGACACCAATCACCATCCAATAATACCTACTGTTTAATAATAATTCAATTTATACTGCCAACCTCCTTGGCGAGATTTAAACTTAAATTTTGATCTAACCACGTTTTTTGAAACACTTTCGCAATTTAAACGAATATGGTTCAAAATTTTGGAAAAATAAGATTTTTACACACAGGACAGGAGATGCAGAGCTTGAATTTGAGTAGCAATATGTTGGGGTTTTGTTGAGCCGAAATGGGCGATCTTTTTGATCCTCATCATCATCATCCTGATTGTGCAGTTTTATTATTTAAAAAGATTACCATTATTTTTTTTATTTATATTTTTTTACCCAATTTTTTAATTAGTAAGCATGTATAGTTGGTAATTATTCACTACACTATCAACGTTTTAGCGGATACAATGGCCTCCGAACGTGAGGCATGTTCCTTACCGACTCGCTCTTTTTTTTTTTTTTTGCCAATGAGCGTAGTCGTGACGGGCACTACCTACCTACTGGACGTTCCGTACCGAGTTGGCTGCTCCATCCGAGACTGGTTATTCTCCTGATTCTCAAATGAGAAATTAATTCAGTTAGGCCAAGGAAAAGGTATTATCTTCTCATTGATCTACACTGCAGGTATGTACCTACATCACTAATAATTCCTGAATTATGGCACAATATTATGAGGCACACAACGTTTCTTGCTCGTTTGAATGTACGAAACATATAAAACTGCACAACTGATCTGTCTATCCAATCGACGTTGTATACGCGTTGTACCTATATTATCTTACTTGCATTCCCAACGGATCACCGCAATCCACTGCTTTCTCAAGGTTTCATCCTTTGAGAAAACCGCGCAAGTCTGCTTACCTACCCCTTGTAATAGGCTCGAGGATCCCGGTCGCCTAAGCGATTGTTATTTTGGAACAGGCGATGGAAATCAGTGGGCGCCATAACAGTTCAATACTTACAGACCGTTTTAGGAAAGAGGGAAAGAGAGTTGAAAATCAGGGGAAGGGGATTACGACGAGGAGGAGTTTTTCAAGGGACGAGAAGGGAATTAAGCTTGACCTCCACGTCGTACCTGGTAATCTGGTAAGCAATGCTAATGATAATTTCAAGGCAACGCATATTATAATCTGGTAAGCAATGCTAATGAGAATTTCAAGACAACGCATATTATATGCCCCCCACCTACTCGAGTTATTTCAGATCAAACAGTCGTTATACTAGACGAAAATAAGCAAAGCGTAGTAAAGGAACTATCACTTTAAGCCATGCATATGATGGATTATTATCAATCCATCGAAATCAGCCTTCATTCAAATTTTGGAGAATCATTCATATCTAGACCGTAGTAAAGGAACCATCACTTTAAGCCATGCATATGCCATGCATATGATGGATTATTATCAATCCATCGAAATCAGCCTACATTCAAAGTTTGGAGAATCATTCATATATAGACCGTAGTGAAGGAACTTTTAAGCCATGCATATGATGGATTATTATCCATCCATCTAAATCAGCCTACATTAAAAGTTTGGAGAATCATTCACATCTAGACCGTAGTAAAGGAACTATCACTATAAGCCATGCATATGATGGATTATTATCAATCCATCGTAATCAGCCTTCATCCAAATTTTGGAGAATCATTCAAATCTAGATCGTAGTAAAGGAACTATCACTTTAAGCCATGCATATGCCATGCATATGATGGATTATTATCAATCCATCGTAATCAGCCTTCATCCGAATTTCGGAGAATCATTCACATATAGGCCAAACTGCTGTAAAAATAACTACGGTGCTATCCCTTTAAATATCCGGTTGGTAGAGGCGGCAGTCTGGGGATGGAATTGCCGTGCAGGGCGAAAGCCCAAACGAATTGTACTCACTTGCAATAACGCAATACATCAATCCAATCCATTCACTCAAAGTCCTTAATTTTCAAAGCAATGTAACATAATATCATAATTATAATTGGATTGCCTGTAACATAAGTGACAGGCAATCCAACTCAGCCAAGAAATAATCGCCACCCTGCAACCAAATCAGCAGCGAGTTCTTCAGCGAATTATTGATGCTTCAGCGTCCCAATGGCTGACGGTTCTCCCAAAGGTGGCCGACAGTTTTGACTTGACGGTCACACAATTTCAAGATGCACTAGCATTGCGGTACGGCCGTACAACAATTGGATTGCCCGAGACCTGTGATGGCTGTGGAGAGAAATTTGACGTTACACATGCCTTAAATTGTAAAAGAGGGGGGTTGGTCAAACGGGGTCATGATGCAGTACGTGGGCAATGTTAGCAGACCTGACATGGGGAGGGGCAGTCATAGAACCTGTGCTACGAGAAGCTGAAGACGAACTTCCTGCCTTAATAGCTGACATCAAGGTGGAAGGGGTATGGGAAAGTTCTTCGACAATCGCATAATCAATACCGACCCCGTTTCTTACTCTTCCCATACCTGGAAGCAAGTAGCCCGATCAGCAGCAGCAGAGAAGCATAGGAAATATGACCGGGCAGCGGAAGACCATCGAGGTTCTTTCACCCCCCTAATCTGTTCAGTGGTTGGAGCGCTACACGACGAATTCAACGTGTTTTTGAAAAGGATGGCTCACAATCTTGCCGGGAAATGGAGACGACCCTACTCACAAGTCTTGGGGTGGACCAGGATAAAAATTCAAATGGCCATATTAAAAGCAGTTTCTCAACGAATACGTGGGACACGGAGAAGGTTGAGGTCCTTGGGAATGGAGGATGGAGCTGCTCTCCCATGGTTGAGCGATTAAGTTTTAATAATCTTGTTGTTGTTTGATTGTTCTGTTAATGAATTTTTACCTTTGTAAAAAAATTTAATCTAAAAAATACAAAAAAAAAAAAATGTAACATAATATGGTACGATAATTTACGGAAATTCGCTCATACGATCATGCTGCATGACAGGAACTTTTTTTACGGTCCATTTGACATGAGGTTGGGTAAGATAAGGTTCCTTTTGTGTAATCGCAACTACTTCTCGTTTTTCGATATCATAATCAGATAAAGATCGATAAGTGACTATCGTACTGTGTAAAGGGTAGATATTACTTCAGAATCTATAAAAACCTAAAAATCGATATTTTTTACCATTTTATCGAAAAACGCTCTCTAGAAAATTTTGCCAAAGTACCTAAGATCAGGTCCCTTTCCCTAGGACGGGTCACATTTTAAGGTAATTACGACTAAAAACCACAGAATGGGTCACAAAGTAAGGGGTGCTTACAGTACCTATATATGCTGTTATCTAAAAGCACTCTGTCAACATGAGCACATAAGAAAGAAAGCATGGACTGGTTGGTACCTCGTAATATTTGATTCTCTGAATATCGTTTAGTGGGTTCTTGCCACTGACAGGAATTCCGTTCTCAGTGATGAGGACCGTGGGATTCCCATACTCCACCCTCACTGTGTTTGCAAGCAGCCGCAGACCTTGCGGAACAACCTGAAACGCGATTTTATCAATCTAGGTCTAGGTTACAGCAGTCAGAAAGCGGTGAAATAAAACCGCTCTGGGAACCATAAAAGTTAGAGATCAAGTATTACAGACTTATTCCAGAATACGACTGTTATTCATAAACTTGTTCTTCCAAGCCATCTCGCAGATTGGTGAAGAGAATGCGAAGTTGGTGAAGTAAATATCACAAAATTCCAAGAATATCATTTGAACATGTTTAAGAAATCTATTAAGCTTAACCTTAATTCTAATTTCAATGAACGAGAGAGGAGTTTTCTACATGAATTTGGAGTACTCTGTCCTCCATTGTCGAGTGTCGAGGTTGCTAACCAATAAATTCTGCATAACTATCAGCAGGGTTGCCAGGTGTCCGGTTTTGGCCCGGACAGTCAAGTTTTTTATAAAGATCTAAAAGTTTGAAGAAATTTCAAAAAATGTGCTAAAAAAATCACTCAAAATGGCTAAAAATCGTTGAATATATATATTTTTTTCATCAGAATATTGCTCAAATAAAGTTTATTAATTAAAATAGAATATTTAAAAATCTATGTACAAAATTATGCTGACAAATGTACTTAAATTTCATTAAAATTTGCTAAAAAATCGATAAAAACTGCAAAAAAGCTAAAAATTCAAAACCTCTTTTTGAATATCAAATTATCATTTAGAATAGGTACGTTTTTTGCCATAAAATTAATAGTTAACTATTTCTTTGAACTCGAAAAGCTTTAATTTCGAAACAGTAACATTAAGCAATACGATAATTTACGAAAATTTGCTCGATCACGCTGCATGACTGGAACTTTTTTCAGTTGGTTGATAGCATAAGCCCTTCTTCAAGTACTTTTTGATTACTTTTGTGCAACAAACGGGATCCCATCTTAGTGTGCTAAAAAAATCACTATGTGGCTAAAAATCGTTAACATATCAGGTCATGATATGCATCTTTTTTGACGTAATCTGAGAACCAGTTAGAGTATGAAGAATAAACGATTAAAAGCAATTTTCTTTTATTAAATTAATTAATTAATAATCATAGAAAAATAAAATGAAATAAAAAATAAAAAAATCACATTGCGTTGAAATGCGGCGACTAAATTAAAATGTAGACATTAGTAACTTTAATGGACATTATTTGAGACAAAAAAATACATAATATTTTTGTATTATATTTTTTGGTACAAAAATATTTTCTAATACTTATTTACAGTAAGTACGTTATTATTCTACACGGACAACTTTTTTATGTTTTCCATAATGTATTAGAAGGCTGACCTCCATGAAATACTTCGAGGGTTTGGACAAAAAATAATCATATCTATCTGTGCTTTAAGATTCAAGTTCCAAGAGCCACAGTTATGTAATTGCCTTTTGATGTAGTAACGAGAGCATCAGGTAATTATAGCAGGAATGGTAATACCAGTAAATAGTTACCCTCAACCAATCGATATCAGTTTCCTCCCAGCTAGGCAGGGGCGGCCGGTGAGGGGAGGCATCGGGACATTGCCCCAGTACTTTCGGGAAAATAGTCACAAACTAGAATGAAGCCTTTAAAAGCAACTAATTGTTTCAAATTAGAATAGAAAAGGCTTTAGCTCCATGCTGTGGCTCGAAGGTGGATGCTAGAAGGTTTATGCCAAGGATCCATCTACCAGCTAAGAAGTACGTAGATTGCGATAATATCACTCTATCGAGAGAGAAATTTGAAATAACATAAGAATCCGAAAGTTTAGGCGGGCTAAAAGACCATCTCTAAATTTTGTAAAGCAGTGTTATTTTTTAATTTTCAGATTATGCAGTTATCTATTATTCAATGTAACTATTTAAGTAGGTACCTAAGTAAATTTGCAAAGCTTCCGCAAAATCAACAACAACAACTACTGCAATAAATGTATAATTATTAGCGAAACTATATATAATATATATATAACTATATATAATTAATAGCCTGTGGGAAAGAGGACAGTAGTGACGTGGGGGTATTAATAATTATTGTCTTAGGGCCGGTTTATCAATCACATTTATCCAATGGATAAGGGCGATTTATCTGAGGGGTAGCGTTATCCTCCAGATAAGAAAATAGGGGGTGTCTATCCATCCCTAGGTAAACCTATCTGCCGTTTTAATGTATCTGGTCTCTGGACGGCTGGAAAACAATTATAACTTGAGGTTAATGAGATGTCTAGAGCTTTCTAACCTCAAACAAGTTTATTCATTTACAAAATTTTTATTTGAATCTCAAGTTTTATTGTCTTTATTTTTGTACCTTCCATTGCAATGGATATATGGGGATTTGTCTTCAAATAGCAGCAACGGTGAAGATTCTATTGTAGCATGATTCGTTGAATGGAAAAGAACACCATATATTTCTAGTAAGACCCCGTGTAGATCACCTACTAATATGGAAAGAGTGCGTATTTCTATTGAGGTTTCGGTTGGACAAAGATACCGTTCTTTACATTCTAACACCGATCGAAGATAAAATTAAGTCCACAACTTACTGATCACAATAATTCATTCATAATAATTCAGGTTGCATTATCGGGATTTGTGTATGTATTTCTCTCTCTAGTAATGAAGCAAATAGTAAATGGCAAAAATTAGGTGGTTTCTTATTTGCTGAGCTTCATAGCATGATGGACACGGTTTTTTCAATAGTCGATCCATGAGGAAAATGTAGCTCCTACTCTACTGTGTGGTACTGCATGTATAAATCACCCTTATTTTGTCGCCTACAGACACCAAAACAAAGCAAAAGTATACTACTAACACCTATGAGGATGCTAACGGGGCTATCTGCCCGACAGAATTTATCTGAGAGGGATAATTTTATCCGCTAGATAATTCGGCATTGATAAACGACTCACATCCTTCATCTGGAGTTCAGTATATCAATGCTGCAGTTAATGTAGATAATTGATACACCGGCCCTTAGGAACTGAAAAAGACGAGATAGGATGGATCAGAAGCGGTCGCCTTGACATAAAGAGTTGACGAAGAAGCAGGTGAACGAACTTTGGCGTGTCCGAGGTCAAGATGGAGAGACGTGCGTATCGAAGGATTCTATCCACGCGTCTTTCTCTATCCTCTTCTCATGCTGGGCAGTAACATGATCATAGAGCTACAATTTGCAAACTAACAATATTTTCAACCGTCTAACGTTTCTCTCCTGTTCCTGCAGGAATCGTTTTCTTGTTTTACCACTAATGGGGCTCCGAACTAACAAGGTCCACCGCTAGGAGCGTAGGGGGGCAGTGACCGTTGAGATGATTTTCCCCTTGTCGGTACCTTGCGTTGCCCCTTTTCGCTCTACAATTCTCCCCTCGCAGCCCAACCTCACCATTCCTCTTCAAAAATGAAGATATATTATTAATAAATTAATGATTATAAAAAAGAAACACATAAAAACGGAAACATAAAAAAACGGTACCTATTGCTCTTTAACAACCGCACTGCCATCCCCAAAGGTCCTTGACTGTAAAATTAAAAACCTCAGACCACATAGTCGGTAGCCACGGTTCGCTGTTTCCGAGATTCCCAGCTTATCACTGATCCGGCGAATGTGAAACAATATCCCGCATAGGATCGGCCATCTACACAGTTTCCCCAATTTGCATCTGTGTAACCTATGATGGGCTGACTGGTTTTCTTGAATTCTAAACTTATGCTTTTCGTGCCCTGGAGGTACCTCAATACATGCTTCGCAGCCTGCCAGTGCTGTTTTCCACAACATGCATTGAATTGTGATAAGTAGCTGATGGCGAATGATATGTCCGGTCGTGTTGCCGTTGCAAGATACATCAATGATCCCATTAATGCTTGATATGGAACATCAGTCAACTCTTCTGATGTTGCCTTTCCTAATTTGAGTCCTGGTTCCAAGGGTGTTCGAGCTGGTTTACATTGTTCCATGTTAAATTTTTTCAATATTTTCTCTACGTATTTTTGTTGAGTCATTTTTACTGAATTTTTGGTTTTAGAGAATTCTATTCCTAGACAGTAATTTAATTGTCCTAAATCTCGCATAGCAAAACATTTCATTAATTCTTGTTTGATTTTTTTTTTTTTTTTTTGATCTTTACTTGATGAAGCTAGGATCAGATCGTCAACATACACAGCGAGAAGTGTCCTCACTCCCCCTTTCTCGATAGTGTACATACAGGGATCGGCAAATGACGGCTTGAAACCAAGTTCTTTCAATCTTGAGTCCAGCTTTTCAAACCATTTCCTGCCTGCCTGTTTTAGACCGTATATTGATCTTTTAAGCTGACATACTTTTTCTTCTGGTCCTTTCAAGTCTTCGAGCATTTTTTTAGTTTTTGAAAACATTTCATGGTTGTCCGTTTCTTCTAGAAGAATTTCTTGAAGATAGTTTTCTAGGTCTTTCGGTTTTTTCATAAATATTTCCTCGTCTATATCTCCATTCAGATAGGCTGTAGAAACATCAAGCTGGCATGTTTCTAAGTTCTCTTCTGCTGCAATTCCCATGAGAAAACGAATTGATTTCAATTTAACAACAGGTGAATATGTCTCCGAAAAATCTATTCCAGGTCGTTGGGTAAAACCTTGAGCAACCAGTCGGGCTTTTCTTCTATCCAGAGTTCCATCTGCTTTGAGTTTTTCCTTCAGGATCATGCGGTATCCGATTGGTTTATTTTCTTTTGTTCTCTTCGTGACTATCCATGTTTCATTTTTTATATGTGCTTTGATTTCGCTCTTGATAGCCTCTCTCCAGGCATCTTCATTTTCGTCGTATTCATCAAAATTTCCTTCACAGTAGTATGACATATCATAATCCTGCATTCGTTTCGGCGGTACTATCTTCCTTCCATACCTAGTTGTTGATACTGTTGGAGTTTCTTGTTCTGTTTCAATTGTATGTTCTATATTTGGTTCTAATGTCTGTTCTACGTTATCGCTTACCTCGACTGCTTCTGTTTCTTCCTGGAGACTCACGTTATCCGTTGGATTTCCGGAATTTGATTGAGTTCAGCTGCTTGGGTATCAAGATTCGTGCGATATGTCAACTCAATGGCTCTCGAATCGGGTGAAGACTGTAGAGCTTCGTCAGAGTTGTACATTTCAGAGTATGTTTCCAAGATTTTTACATCCCTGGAAATAATTATTTTATTTAGAGAATTCGGTATGCTTTTGAGATTGTAGAATATCCCATGAATATCCCTTCATCAACCCGAGGATCCAATTTTCCTCTTTTCATAGTTTTGTTCAGGAAATATGCTTTAGCACCGAACAAGTGTAAGTGTCGTGCTGATGGTGTACGACCTACCCATAATTGAAATGGTGTGGTGCCATTTAATGATCTAGATGGACAACGGTTCAGTATATAATTCGCTGTATTTATGGCTTCTGCCCAAAATTTAGTCGGTAACTTAGCTTCTAATAATAAACATCTAGCTTTGTCCATAATTGACCTATTTTTTCTTTCGGCAAGTCCATTTTGTTGTGGTGTATACGGTGCCGATAATCTTCTCTGTATACCACATTCTTTCAGATAACGATCGAAGTTTTCATTGCAGTATTCGCCCCTTCCATTGTCGCTTTGAAGGTATTTTATTTTGTGTCCAGTATCTTTTTCTACCTCATTCCTATAATTTTTGAATGTTTCTAGAACCTCATTCTTATGTTTAATAAAAAATAATTTAGTGTACCTCGAGTATTCGTCGGTGAAGCTCACATAATACCTCGCTCCTCCTGGTGAAGGTGTTGAGTATGGTCCCCAGACATCTGAGTGGACGATCTCAAGCAGTCCCACAACCTTTTGAGTCGATTTGGCTGGAAAAGGTAGACGAGTCATCTTGCCCCTGATGCAAATCTCGCAGTTTCCGAGCTTTTCTGTTGGATTGAAGTCTAGGCCGGTGATAGTTTTTCCTTTCAGGGCGTTTTTGAGATCGGTCTCGTTGAGATGGCCCAATTTTCTGTGCCATAAATTCATACTAGAGGACAGAAAACATGTTTCAGATTTTTGTTTGGGTTTTATGTAGTACAGTCCGTTCGACCTCTTTGCCTCTAAGACTATATCCCCATCACTGTTTTTTATTTCAGCAGATTTTTGTTTGAATAGAACTTCATATCCTCGATCGGTTATTTTTCCTACTGACATTAAATTTGTAGCAAGATCAGGTACATATTGAGTATCTACGAGGTTATCCTTATTTTTAGAATCTTGAACATTTTTGTTTTTATTGTTAAATTTCTTATATTTACCAATAAATGCCTCTTCTGTGGAGCATGTGGTGTGTTTTCGAGCCTCATGTTCTTCCAGAATTTTAATTTTTAAATTTCCGGGAGAAGGTAGATCATCACGTGACTCAATAGCTACGCGAAAATTTTCAAACGTATGAGGTAAAGAGTACAATAACATTATGCTAAGGAGATTATCATTTATTTCTATATCCATTTCAGCCAACTTATCTACTGTATCGCTGAATTTATTTAGGTGATCCCTAATGTTGTCTGTATCTCTCATTTTATGTAAGATCAGTGTTTTTAATAGTGTTGCCTTTTTGGCTGGACCTTTACTATGGTAGATTCCTCCTAGTACATCCCAAATGTCCTTGGAATATTTGCAGCTTTTTACATGACGTAATTCGCTTGGTGAAATTAACAACAATAGTTCTGACTTAGCTTGTAAATCTTGTTCTAACCATTTTCCGAGTTCTCCATTTTTCTCTAATGGATCAGGCTTCGCGCAATCGCCTGAGACATATGTCCAGAACCCAGCTCACGTGAGCAAGGCTTGAGCCTGGATTTTCCACGTGTCGTAGTTTTCTGACGTCAATGTTTCTATTTTGTGAATAGACATGTTCGATTTCACTTACGTGACATGCTCCTTTGGGAGATCGAATTTAGTTATTTTCTTCTTCAGATTTACTCACGATTCCACAGATTATGCTGGCGCCCAAAACCTATTGTAATGTGATAAAGACTCGGAACTTTTTGGTTTTGTTATTTTATAATAATATTTATTTCGTACCTATTCGGTAAACATTCAACTAGATAATACAATTATAATATTTTGGTTCATGCATGTGATTAATATCAATATGATAGATCACATGTTGATTCAACTAAATAATAAATAACCTTGAGTGAGTGCATTTCTTCACCCTGGAGTAGATCAGATGAGGGGCCGGGGGATGATCCGGCTGCGAGCGTGGAATAGTTCGTCTTATATCGTATCCGGACTGTTTGTTGTCAAGAAGCGTCGTAGGTCACCACTGGCCCCCGACTAAGGACCGGCTCGGTTTTTCATGGTTTATTCGATGAATCTACACAACTTGAAAAAACATTTGCCGGAACACGACATCCATCATCCAAGCTACAAACAAAACCTACCATCAAATCAAATCAAACCTGAATCGCCTGTGGAGCGATTTCATATGCCAGAGATGATATATACAGGAGGACGTACAAACATGAGCACACATCAATATCCCTGCGGAGAACTAAGCTTCCCTCCTCACAGAGCTCAGCTTCTGAATGAATGGGTAAGTATACTCACATTCATGGAGTCATCACACGTTATCTTCAAATGCTTTGTTCTCTTCTTTGCAAACTTGAGCGGCGAAAGTGGTTGGTTCTTCATTTCACCTAAAAACTATTTTGCCGGGGAATAATAAAATAATATTCAAGTATCGTTTGTTGTTTTTTTCACAATCAACACCATCATACATTACCATATGAGCCTTTTTTCACTTCTATTTGAAGGTCAATTCAGAAAACGCTGCCAGTGTTTGTTGCACAATGGTTCATTATTTCTATAGTAGGCAGCACTCCTGCGCAGATCACTGGTCAATAGATACCTACCTAATTATGAATCGGGGCCTATGGTATATCATTATCTAAGTCTACCTATAGGCGTACTCACACCGTTTTTCACCTACCGAAAGATAATTTATTGACAAAATAAAACAAAACACCGACCTACACTTCATCAATCCATCTATGGATTAAAAAAAGTTGAAATGAACTCGTTAGATAGGCAAGGAAACTCTACTGTGATAGTATCAGTGGCGGCCGGTGGTCTGCAAAAGGAGTGGGGCACAAAAATATTTACCTATTTGACAGTCAAGAAGAGCATTGAGATTTTTCTTCCATTTGTTTTGTTTTCAGTGTGAATTAACTTTGACCTAAACACATGATACATAAATCCCACTTAGGTCATGTCATGCCTTGGGCAACTGTTATGAAAGAATATGGCTACTAAATAATAATCAATCATTATCATTAAATATTATTGATAGATTAAATATAAATTAATTAGATAAATAAATTAAATTAAAAATACTATCTTATAGGTACCTACTTACTAAGTATCTAAAAATTTTAGAATGGACTATATTATTATTAAAAGTACTAAAAATTATCAAGGCTTCGATTGTATTGCACTAGTGAACTACTTAGGAGAAATAATTCTGAAGGAATATTAAGGAACTCGAATTAAATTATGATGAAATGATAGAATGTGACGTCAGACGTCAATTAAAAATCGGATAGGTATTTCAAAAGGTTATAGAAATGTTTTCTAACCCCAAAACCACCACTCACTTATGTATAACCTTTTTCTTTAATGCAACATATCCAGAATGATCAATATTCTACAAAGTTCCTCACTTATTAACTCATTATACTCATTATCGCTCTTCATACTTATTTTCTAAGACCTGGAACTTCGCTGTAATAGCGGTAGCGTCAATAGGTTGAACATCAAACAAGGGTTACAAAGTATTGTAGAACCGGGTGAATACTGTCCTACACACTAGCCGTTTTTTGATGTTATTGGATATGAAGAAGAAATATCAACTAAATAATCAAAAGAAACTTTCCAACCTGGTCTTCGTAGAGGCCATTACATATTGCAAATGCTTGCATACGAGTCTGCAACACATTGGGACATTTTCATGTGTGTTTTCTTATTATATTTATTACTAGGCAGACTTAGCTGATCTGGACCCTGGGCATCGTCACGTAAATGTGCTAAAGAGACTACATACGAAATTGCAGCTTCCTAGAGTGTAAAACATAGAAATTAGCTTCAAGAGCCACTCATCTGATCCGGACCCTGGGCATCGTCAAGTAATTGTCCTAAAGAGGCTACATAAGAAATTACAGCTTCCTAGAGTGTAAAGCATAGAAATTAACTATTAAAATGATTTAACCACCGCTTCACAAATCAAACCGTTCTCGCAATATTTGGATCACCTGCTATGAATCAAATCATCGAAACACCAGCTCAATGAAATCATCACAAATTAACAAGCGGTGGCAATCATGTTCACAATATCAATTATTGAGAATGATCACCTGAGTGTACACAATTATTCAAATAACCTTGCTCATAACTCAGCTTGTTGGCCACGCACTTCGCAGTAGTAAACATAATATGGTTGGATAAATCGAGAGCTTTCGAACGAATGGTCAACGAATTTCGTGGTATGAAAAACGACGAAGTACCATTTCCCTAGCAACGACTCGGTTGTAAGCGGAAATCATCAAAATATTTTCGTGAGCAATTTTCCGTGAGTTTTTTTAGTTCATGTGCCATAGCAAAGACATAAAGAAAACAGTTGATTGTTCTCTACGCAACACAGTGAGTCTATTTTATTGACATGGATATGTCTTTGCTCGGGGGGTCAACCAAAAATTTCCGTGACGCGAAATTTGTGTCACAATTTCAGTGTTTTTCACGTACAACCCAGCCGTTGCTAGGGGAATGGAACTTCCTCAGTTTTCATCGCACAAAAATCGTTCGCCACTCGTTGGAAAGCGCTTGATTTATGTGATAAATGTTCACATTCAGCTACCGATTTCCCCCTCCTTACGAACCTGGCTACATTCCAAAACTAAGTTGATTGGACTATAAACAATTTTAATAAGCCGGTTACAACATTCTTAACGTAATTTACTCCACTCCATAGGAAACATTTTCATCTTCTTGACAACAGTCGAGGACAACTCGAGGACAACCGTTCTGAAATCCCCAATCAAAGACATATCCATGTAACATGGTATCTGCTTGTAAAGCGGATAGTGGAACTCGTTTACGAGTTTATTGGTAAGTAGCGTGAGCAAGTTTTCGTGACGATTTTTCAGTTTATGTGCCAAAGCAAAGGCATGCAAATGTCAAAATCAGTACCTACCTGACTAAACTTCTTACGTAAATCCGTCGATGAACGTCGTACTTCGGTGCGAATACTCGACCGACAATACAAAGGACTTTATTACAAAAGACGTATTCAACAACTTAGGACTGAATAAAAATAGGTACTTTTGTTAACACAACGCTATAATACGGACTTTACTTTAGACTAAATTCTTGGAAACAACCACATGCCCGAAGGAACTTGAAAAACATCATATAAATTACCAGCAGAGACAACGACAACAAAACATTACTAGAAAAAAAACCTACCAACTATGAACATTCAGTTTGGCTAATGGAATAAACCGAAACTCCCCTAGTGGAAGCCACTCATAACGTAAATTTCATTCTACGGTCTTTAGAAAAGTGGAAACCCTGCCTGGGGCATGGACCCAAAAATGAAGAGAAATTTACTGTTATGACCTCTTTTTCCCGTTCCTTGCCCCGTAATTCCCGTTTCTTGCCCCGTAATTCCCATCACAGTCTAACCTGAATTGACGAAATTTCTCTCTTGATAGAGTGATTTTATGGCAATCTACGTTCTTTTTCACTGGTAGATGGATCTTAAACCTCCTTGGATGGAGCGTAAACCTGATCCTTCTAGCATCCACCTTGGAGCCACAGCATGGAGCTACAGACCACTTTTCGTTCTAATTTGAAACGATGAGTTTTGTTTGTAAAGTCTTCGTTCCAGTTTGTTACTTTTTTCCCAAATGTACTGGGGCAATGTCCCGATGCCCCCCCTCACCGGCCGCCCCTGGATAGTATCATCCGGTTGGTGAGTCGTAGAAGTAGGCGATTATTGATATTATTTCGCATAACAACTATCCTCATTCACACATCGGATGAACGTAAAGCGATCCGGGTTGTCTCATTCGAAAGTTCTAGAGATCCTGATGGTTGGAAAATTTTCGAATAATACGAAGCTACTGCATAGCATGAAAATATAATTTAAAAAAAAAATGTAAAAACAAAAACCTATAATTTCCTTCAAGGGAATCCAGTTTAAGACATTTTGAAACGATTCCTTGATGTTCATGCTTTTTCACACACACACAACCATGCATTTTTTTTATTTTTTGGAAATATTTTAAAAAAACTTAGAATAGTAACTCCCCTTTATTTTTCAAATACTATTCAATGATGAAATTGGATTCTGATTATCACGCAAATCAGTGGCGCTACAACTCCTAACTCGCGTTTTTCAAATCAAATAACCCCCCCGCCCCTTTTTGGTGTAGGTATTATTTTCAAAAAAAGTGTCGGTCGGGAAAAAAAAAAGTGTCGGTCGGGAAAAAGTCGGGAAAAAAAAGTGTGAACGATGGTCGGTCGGGAAAAAAAAAAGTGTCGCGAAAAATTCCTTGACCCCCAGCCAAAAGACATATCCATGTCAAAATCTTCAAAAAACCTATTTATGATGGCTCACAATGGTAAGTACAATATATTGTGTACATCCTTGAGGAATCAGATGATGATAAAAAGAGCGTCTCCGGAAACCCCGATCACCATTCGTTTGAAAGCTCTCGATGTATTACGCATTTCTCTCGTAGGTACTTGCTCTTGGTATTTATGTCGCCATTTTATATTTAAAGTAGAAGTAGTTTAATTTCTCCCTTGATGGGAAAAACAAAAGATCATGGATATGTCTAGTACCTACTGCTTACCAGTTGGTACCTACTACTCAATTGTATATCAACCATGTAGTGCCTTCATTTCTCAAGATTATTCCATTATGGTTACAAAACAATATGGAAAAAACTGGATTCTAGAGCCACTCAGCTGATCTGGGATCGGTCAGTTGTGTTCAGAAGTCCCTCAAGGGCCCACATACCAAATCTCAGAATCGTGGGATCATTAGGGAAAAAACTGGATTCTAGATCCACTCAGCTGATCTGGGATCGGTCAGTTGTGTTCAGAAGTCCCTCAAGGGCCCACATACCAAATCTCAGAATCGTGGGATCATTAAAGAAAAAACTGGATTCTAGAACCACTCAGCTGATCTGGGATCGGTCAGTTGTGTTCAGAAGTCCCTCAAGGGGCTACATACCAAATCTCAGAATCGTGGGATCATTAGGGAATCTCCGCGTAACGCTCTCCGCGTGACGCTCCCCCGCGTGACGCTTTTTCATTTATGTCTAGTACCTACTGCTTACAAGTACCTACTACTCAATAGTACCTACCATATAGTACCTTCTTTTCGCATTATTAGTTCATTATGGTTACTTATTGATATTAGTTTATAACTTAGCGTAATAAATCAGCTTTCCTTGACCCAACAATGGCTTAGGAATCATGAGATGTTATGATAAAATTAGAGCATTCCAAAAAGTGGCGAACGATTTTCCTACTATGAAAACTATGGGAGTTACTCTTCCCTGGTAACGCCTTGGTTGTACGTGAAAATCAATACAAAATGTGCCGGTCGGGAAAAAAAGTGTCGGTCGGGAAAAAAAAGTGTCGCGAAAAATTCCTTAACCCCCAGCCAAAAGACATATCCATGTCAAAATTATAATTTTTAATCGAATAAGAAATTTTTGTCAACCCCCTCCCCCAATTTTTTGGCTTACGTGTCTTTCAAACGCAAGAGGTTCCTTCCTTGAAGAGGTTCAAAGGCATGAAGACAAAGATCAGATAACTACTTTGCAACGGAATAAGGAAGAGCGACCAACGTGTTCGTCTACATTTTCTTTCACTACTATCGGAAAAAAGAATTTCATGTCTCAAAACTCGCATGAGATCAAATTGGAATTTCAACGAACATTTCAAGTTCAACTCGAGCAGAAACCGTCGAAATATACTCAGTCTAAAGCGGAAAAAACCTTAGCGAGGAACGCTTTTTTTCGTCATTTCCCTGCATTCATTCGCTGATTTCTTCGAGAAGACAGCATCTTTCAGCAATTTTGATGGCACTATCGTGTTCTACGAGCCCTGAAACGTAACTTTGTCGCTGACATACGAAGTGTTCTCGATCAAATTATAATGTGGCGGTGTATAGAACATCGAGCGCTCGGCCAAAAAACGCGCATTAAAAGAGGCTTCCACCCCCCTCCCGCCTAGGGTTGCCAGATCTACTTTAATTTAAAGTATCCTACTTTATTTTCATTCAAATACTGTATACTTTATAAAAAATTTAAAGTAGACCAAAATACTTTATATTTGAAACGAAGAAGAAAAGTTCAGCCCCCGCACCAATTTACTAGTCAAGGACTAGGTCTAATTCACTTTTTTTGTCAAGTATTAAGATATCTTTCTAATAGGCAATTTTCAAAGTTTTTTCCAAATTTTTAATATTTTATAGGTACAGTGTTTCAGAGAAAGAAACAGGGACTAAATGTATGTAATTCCTATCGTCCTTAGTCCATACGTGCCCAATAGATGCAAAGATATTTTTTTGTAGTGAGAACGAGATGTATACTTAATAAATGTATAAAAATGTAATAATTGTATACCTACTTTAACTTTCACTGAAATACTTAACTTTTCCTTGGTTGCAGCCAGGATATACTTTATATTATCCGAAAAAATCTGGCAACCCTACTCCCGCCCTCCAGCCAATGGTTCGGGTGGGAGTAGAAAATTTTAAAATCACTTATTCCCCCTTTCGAAGAACTCCCAAGAAGATCCCCCTCCCACTCGTAGACTCCCCCCACTCAGCCGTTTGACCGTGCATAGATATACGACTAACAAACAGACTGACGTCGTTTCATTCTTATAAAATAGTATAGATAAATTGAAACACTGTAGCTCTGGTTATAGATGTTAATATAGTTTATTGTGAACCCCTAGCATGTGAGAAGGGACCCCTGCATCCCTAAGTACCTAAATCTAATCTACCCCACTGAGACCCAGTCCTTTTGATCTGAAATACCGGACACGAATGGCTCAGCCACATCTCAGCAAAGTGTCATTTTTATGTGGGTGACCTGATTTCCCAATCTCTTCCAACGGATGTTGACACATCACCCTTCCAAAGACAGCCGCTGACATAATCTACTCAGTAACCTGCTTATCTCAGGCTGCTCTCAGCTTCGTTCTCCAGGTTTTACTGCCACGACGAACGGTACCGGACATCGGGCGGTACAGCGTGAAACTTTGTTAATTATATGCAATCCGTCCTATATGTTGGGTAGCCCATATTTTGGGTAGGGGGTGTTGGGGACCTTCCGCTAAAAACAGATAAAATACTCTTAACGGATCATTCAATTAATCTCTTGCATAAGTCTATTGAACGTATAATTCACAATGTTTCTCTTCTATGGTGATCTAAATAACAAATTGAGGACTTGTCTAAAATTAAAAGAATCAAATTTAAGCGGAATTCATCCGCTGTTTTCAATGTACCTAGAGTATATTATACGAATGCACTTTGGTTGCTGAGCAAACGTAACTAGTAAGATATTTCTTCTCTTATTTTTTTTTTATTGAAATTATCATCATATTATAGTTATCATTATATTATATTTAAATACATATACAGATATATGTAGGTGTTTTTCACATCTCAGTATTTATTCGTTATTTGGTACATATTCTAAAATCTTGTATGGAAAATTTGATTTTTTTGTATTGCAGAAATGTTTACACTGCGGAATGTCTGGGCTCAACTGCGCTGTGATTTTCCGAGGCTGGGGGGGGGGAGGGGGGCTTGGATCTGCCCCTGGTCTAGAGGCGGAGCAGCTACAACTTCGAGTACCTGCTTTTAGGAGAAGCATTGGATGCTGGGTGAACCATGAAATTATGCCTTGAAGAGCTGATGGAGCTTGATGGCTGTCAATATAATCTGTCTGATTTGAATAAATTGGGCTAACAAGTTAAAAGGAATGCTAGAGGTTATTGAGCCTGAGAATCTGCGGCTGCAGATAAACTTGAAAAGCGCTAAGGCAGCTGCTGTGGCTATGCTTCAGCAATGGAGGGAACTACTGGTTCTCCATGCACATACAGTTCAATTCGAAGTACAATGGCTACCTATTTTCCTAAGATTTGCTCATTTACCTCTGCTGCCTCCTACATAGGTAAAATGAAAGATTCTTTATTTGAAACATTTTTCGCGCAGCTGGAACTAATCTGTAAGGGGACACTGAGCCTGCACGTTGAGGGAATGCAGCCTGTGATCGACTGCTCAATATATATATATTTATATATATATATATATATATATATATATATATATATATATATATATATATATATATATATAAATATATTAATTGCTATGCAATTCTTAGGCCGACCCCCAATAATTTTTTTTAAATGTCCACTTTTTTTGTGTAACGTTTTTTGTCCCGAGATGGGAAGCGAGAGGTCGTGGGTTCGAATCCCGGCCAGGCCTGAAAAAATTTTTTTTTTTTTTTTCTCGTGAGACGAAGGTTGTGGGTTCGAATCCCGGCCAGGCCTGAAATTTTTTTTTTTTTTTTTTTCTCGTGGGACGAAGGTTGTGGGTTCGAATCCCGGCCAGGCCTGAAATTTTTTTTTTTTTTTCTCGTGAGACGAATTGCATAGCAAATTATCCTCGTTTTCTACACAGTAGAAAAGAGAAAAGATCCGGCGAGGCGCGAAGCGCCGAGTATAGATTAGGGGGGTCCAGGGGGGCGAAGCCCCCCTGGCGGGGTCAAGGGGCGGAGCCCCTTGCGAGGTCCGTATATATCTAATATATAAAATTCTCGTGTCACAGTTTTCGTTGCCATACTCCTCTGAAACGGCTTGACCGATTTTGATGAAATTTTGTGTGCTCATCCGGTATCTATGAGAATCGGCCAACATCTATTTTTCATCCCCCTAAATGTTAGGGGTAGTCCACCCCTAAATTTTTTTTTTATTTTTTAGACAAAATTTTTAAGCCACACCTTGCGAGCGAAGCGAGCAACATTTCCTACATGCCACACTTTGCGAGCGAAGCGAGCAATATTCCCTACACGTCACACTTTGCGAGCGAAGCGAGCAATTACATGGGGGGGTCCGGGGGGCTTGCCCCCCCGGCTGGACGTGGAGGCGAGCGTAGCGAGCCGGAGCGGCTAGTATATATATATATATATATATAAACATATATATATATATATATATATATATATATATATATATATATATATATCTATATACATATATATATATATATCTATATCTATATATATATATATATATATATATATATATATATATATATATATATATACCTTACAGATCGTACTACTTGCATAAGTATATATATTACTGATAGTACGGAGGACAACAGTATTCTCGCCAAAACATTGATCTGCTGGCCTATTCTGATGGAGTGGACAAGGTAGCTCGGGTTGGCAAATACGTGAGAAGTGTACTGACGCTTCGTGCTTTCGCTTCTTGCTTCTCTGAGAGACGGACGCATATCTAGTCGGCTTCTTCTATCCCTTGACTTTAAATTTCTCTAGAACTGTGAACTGTGGTGCACAGTGTGTAAATTATCTTTTAGCGAATTTTTGAAGAAAATTAAGCTATTGCTCTCACCTCAAAATTTGTAGAATGTGAATTTTTGAAAACATTTTATGCAGAAATCCGTTTCAGGCTATTCTGAATCATATTCTGAAGTTTAACGCATTTTTTTATGTATGTATGTATGTATGTATATATGTATGTATGTATATATGTATGTATGTATATATGTATGTGTCATTCCAGACGATAACTGTCCGTAGAATAGTGCTAGAAACTTCAAACAAATTTTAAAATGTTAAGGACACAAAACGAAAGTTCAAGTTCGTTGGCCAGCATGATCGGATTACATCTTCGGGTTGAAATTTTCAAAAATGTAGTCAAAAATTTCAAAATAGCCTGTTTTTGCGATTTGTTGTGCGAAATAATTTTTTCAGCATACTAACATGTGGTATATTCGGAATCAGCGTAAAATTTCCTATAAGAATATGTATCAAGTTTTCAAAAATTTCAAAGTTGAAAAATCAGTCAAAATCGAAATAATGCCGTTCGCTAGTTGTAAAAATCGGTAATATTTGCATGAAACATTGTCCAAATTCAGATTGAACTACTCTTATGGAAGTATCCCTGTATAACCAATCCTAGAACCATGCTGTTTAAAACGTAGGTAGTAGGTGCTTGTTTAAAATTTCATTCCATGTTTGTCTATCAAAATCATAAACTAAAATTTCTCTACACGATCAATAGCGACTGAAATGTCGAAGATTTCTTCAAAATTTCGCTCATGGGGTCATGCTGCATGACTGGACTTTTTTTATGTATGTATGTATGTATATATATGTATGTATATATGTATGAGTCATTCCAGACGATAACTGTCCGTAGAATTGTGCTAGAAACTTCAAACAAATTTTAAAATGTTAAGGACACAAAACGAAAGTTCAAGTTCGTTGGCCAGCATGATCGGATTACATCTTCGGGTTGAAATTTTCAAAAATGTAGTAAAAAATTCCAAAATAGCCTGTTTTTTGCGATTTGTTGTGCGAAATAATTTTTTCAGCATACTAACATGTGGTATATTCGGAATCAGCGTAAAATTTCCTATGAGAATATTTATCAAGTTTTCAAAAATTTCAAAGTTGAAAAATCAGTCAAAAATCGAAATAATGCCGTTCGCTAGTTGTAAAAATCGGTAATATTTGCATGAACCATTGTCCAAATTCGGATTGAACTACTCTTATGGAAGTATCCCTGTATAACCAGTCCTAGAACCATGCTGTTTAAAACGTAGGTAGTAGGTCCTTGTAAAAAGAAAAAGAAAAAAAAAATGTAATCACAACTGATGAGTTTACTCTGTGAAATATTCCGTCCTCCGATTCTCTCGGTCGCTCTCTTTAATGTTTTATGCTCAACTGTTTTAGGACTTGATGTAGCTTTAATACTGACTGTGGCTTAGAAAATATCAGCCATGAGATTATGAAGAAGTTCTATTTATGTACCTACGTACTAGCACGCAGACCCAAGGCCTCGCTCCGCTCGAAATGTCGAAGATTTCTTCAAAAATTCGCTCATGGGGTCATGCTGCATGACTGGACTTTTTTTCTTTGTCATATTTTGTAGGTGATTCATCTCTTCCTTATAACAACTTAATATGGTGAATTTTCTCTTATGTAAATATTATTACAACTAATTGATATAAGCTAATGTAATTATTAATAAAGTTAATAATGATTATGTGGAGCAATACGAACGCCCCAGAATGTTGAAAAAATGGTCGAAAAGTCATAGGAAATGAAAAAGGCGTGATGGGGTAGATCAAAAGCGATCGCCTTGATAGGCGGTGGTCGAAGCCAGGTGAACGAACCTGGCGTGTCCGAGGTCAAGCCGGAGTGAAGTGAAGTTCGTATCGTTGGTTGTTTCTAGCCTTACATAATAGTAGGGGAGCCCGCGAGGAAAAAAAAACGCTGCAAATCATTACACAAAGGTTTATTCTTTCTGTATTGGATAGCTCTTCTCCGTGGATCATTGGTCTTTATATTAGTCGGACATCACAGGTGTATAGACAGTTGTATACGCCATATGAGTTAGGCGTTGCAATGAATCGTTTCCCATGTGATTAGCGAAGTTAAGCATTGACAAAAAGTTTTATTGGAAAAAAAAATATACAAAAGTAAACACATATACTTCAAATAAATCAAAATAATTCTTCTCTTCTTGGGTTTCCACAGGCCCAGCTTCCGCCCTGGACAGATGTATGAAGCCTTCCAAGGAAGGATCATTGAAGATTAGGGGGGGTCCTTAACTTTTAAGTCTTCGTGCTTGGTATTATCTGTCGCATCTGTGTCCGATCCCTTCGCTCTATCATTTGAGATGGTAAAGCTTATGATTTGGTGGCCTATCCCTCAACATGTCTCATGAATAATGTCCATATAAGTCCACCGCCAAGCAGAACTCGCTCTACAGCCTATCCAAGAATGTACTCAGGCATCCCTAGCTTCTGGAGTAAGACAGCTGACTTTTTTGCGTGCTGACGTCGAGCGTGGTGATTACGTGGATGGGTGACCGCCCAGGTAAGGGTCAGACGTCCAAGTACTTTACACGCTTCTGTACGGCGAACCCCTCTCCACTCAAGGGGGCTAGGCAATGAGTGAAATGAAGTGAAATCACCAGAACGAATTGTGATCCTCCATTCGGAGGACAGCTGATGACGTCCGTGACGCCCGAAAAAGTCGGACGAAAAGCCTCAACCTGAAATGGTTGTTTATTTTACTTTACTTTACTTTTTACAGTACTTCAAGTACAGGAAAACGTAATAAATTTGAACCGAACCAGCAGAAGTTCAGCCTACTCTTCCGTGCTAAGGTCGCATTGCGATTCACAATGGTGTTGACGGTTTCCTTCCCTTCCACCACTTAAACCCTTCTGGATCGCGCACGGTTGGTAGTTCAGGTGGTCTCATTCGATTCATTAAACTGAGTTATCTATGTAAATCAAATCAAAATCAAATCAGCCCTAGCATTTTGAAAGTCTTCGAGTTATCATTTTTTAAATATATCAACAGCTGAATTTCACTCCTTGGGGTTGATCAAAAGTAATGCCGTGATTATAGGCACATCCCTGGATGATTTAATTGTGATTTTTAAGCCGCATTTCATTAAAGTTGGTTACGTATGTTCGGGAAAAGCTTCGGAAGGCAAACGGCAGATGGACGGTTTGTTGAATAAATTATTAATTGATTTTTTTTAATCGACGTATCATATGAAACGTAAACCAACTAATTTTGAGGGGGTTAAAAAAAGTTTGTCCTTCGTCAATTACAAAGATTCATTATTGAAAATAATAAAATAAAATTCTGATTGGCAGAGATGGTCAAAGATTATATTTTGAAAACTAGGTCTATTTTGAATGAGGAGATCTGTCAGTCATCTCAAAACTAGTGGCAGACAAAATGGTGGCCTCAAAAGATGGCTAAAATCGCATACTTAAGGGTTATTTTCTAACAATGCCTAAGCCAACAGAAATAACCATCAAATATGCTAAGAATAAAATTCAAAATTAATTTTTTTTAAATCGAACCCAAAGACCATAAATGATATCTTAAAACAAGGAAGTTACAATCAATCAATCAATTGAAAATCGGACCGATTTTGGGTGATCCCCCCCGGTCCAAACTTCTGTTCTTCAAAATGACCTGCCGACCTGAGAGAAGATCTTTGTTTGTCTGACATCTTAAAACTAGTGGAATACAAAATGGTGGCTTCAGGAAAAAATCTGCTGAAGCTTTTTCTTCTCAGGGTCGAACACTCCAAGGTTTGTATCAAGCTAATTCCATCTTAGAAAACTTCCGATTAACTTTTAGCATCGCTAACAATTTCTGCTAGAGTCGGCGTCGGGTGAACCTGGGCGTCCTCCCCACTTCTTTTTACATATTTTCTCAAGTTAATGGTGTGCTCCCTGCGCCTTTGAGGGGAGTTTTCTAAAAAAAAAAAAAAAAAAGTGACTGACCGATTTCGTCGACACTACCCAGGTTACCATCCTCAAACTATTTTCGTGATTTATATATTGTTCAATTGCATTTTTGAATTTTGAATTGGCTGTCGCGGTGGGGGTTTGAGGGAGTAATCACCGATTCTTTTAAGCGTTGCCCAAGTAACAAATCTCAACCGGTTTTCGTGATTCTTTTTTTGTTCCATTAGGAATTTGGCTTAGTGTTGGAACATTTGTCAGGGAGTTAACATTTTATGATGAAAGGAAGTCAAAGAAGGGGGTAATAGTAATCAATTATAATGTTATCACTATTCTCATCTGATTTCCGTGACTGCTTTTTTACTTATTTTTATTTCTTTATTCGATCCAGATTTATTCCAGTTATGCTACAAACTTTAGAAGTTTCGGATTTACTGTCGGTGGAGTGGGGTAAATGAGAAGAGGTTTTTTTTTCTTTTTGAAGATTTTAAGAATGTGTTTCAAAATGGATTTCAATAAAGAAAGTTTCCAAAAATTTTTATTTAAAAATTTTCCAAATTTTCCAAGCCATTGCAATAGCTTCACTTTCTACGAAAATTCGCTAAAATGGCTTAAAACGGTTAAAAATAGATACATTTATGTTTTTCAACTGAATTTTAGTCAAAAGAAGATTATTACCAATGAACTAGAATATCAACAATTTTTTAGCAAAAAGATGCTGAAAATGTAATTAAATTAAATTAATTTTTGCTTAAAAATCGATAAAAACTACAAAAAATAGCTAACATTTTAAAATTGTTTTTGCCTCGCTGAGTAATATTTTTAATATCTATTTTCAGATGAGAAGAAATAAATTAATTAAAAATTAATATTCAAAACTTAAGAATGGTAACATGGTGTTCGTTGAAACCTTCGGGAGAAACATACCAGTCCATGCCAAGATGATCAAAAGAAGGGAAAAAAATTAAATGTTAGATTTCAGAGGAATGTCCTCAAAAGGGTTCCACGCAAAGGTGTTTTTTATTTGTCGCGTTTATTTGTCAAGTTTGGACATAATGTTAACAAGAGACCACCCATACCTCCCATTTAAATATTATCAATTTCAGGCATTAATTTACCTGCCATCTAGATGATGGTTTTTTTTTCCGAAAATTAATTTTGAATTTTTTTTCCCATGAAACACGTTAGCCGACACACCGTGCTGCCTAGTTGTCCGATCTTGTTCAAATTTAGAGAGTAGTTGTTGGAAACTATGATTTGATGAGTGTCATCTCAATCGTATCATAAGTAGCTGCTGCGCGCATGCGACAATCTTAAATCCTTGTGGCAAGCAACAAGCCTCACTTCTACAGTTTTCATCTGAGTTTGACAGAATTTTCAGGGATTTTACTGTTTAGGATGTGTATTCATTTTAAATTTTATATGATTATTTAAAGCATTTCAATGATCTATTCATACATATCACAGATACGAGTAAGCTATACGCCACACCAAACTTGGCTGACGATTTTTAAGATGCAGGAATTGAATGCATATCATTTCTGGCACAGGTCTCAGACGTCACGTCGTTGGCACCACTTTATAACACCACTTTGGGCGGCCCCAGCCTAGCTCAGTGGAGTGGGTCTTCAAATTTAAATTCCCAATTTAAACCATTCAAAAATTAAGGGAGAGATAGCCAGAATAATAATTATTATACTTCTGAGTTGAGCGCCACTAATTTCCAATTTTTGAGTTTTTAATTTAGGGGAAAAATAAAAATTAGAACAAAACCCCTAATGAAACTCCAGCCGAAATCATAAAAATAACTTTGGGAGAGAAGGTTACTGAAAAGAAGACAATGCCTTTAAATCGAAATAAACGGAACTGTAATCTTTAACCAACAATATGATAATATCCAATTTGGCGCACCGTGCAAATACACAACTCGACACAGAGGGCCGAGGTTCGCTTTCAGCCGACCACCAAACTCACCGCTCCGAATCCTGCTTCCGATACTAAGGGGAAGGGGGACCTATTGCTATTCCTATTTTCTATTTTCCATTAAATTCTAAACTTAGCAACTATGGGGACCACCACCATTTCGGCAACACCTTTACAACGGGCGAAAATAGGTTCTTCTTTACAGGAAAAATACCTGTAGGATGAATATGGTTGTACACAAGTTCAATACGTTGACCAACAACCAGGGACTGGTAAGAACTATCAAAGCAGCGATTATCCTGCGGGTGGCAGATGAATTTTTTCCAATGGAAAAACAAATTCTCATCGATTCGTCGATTAAATTTCGCACAGAATCCTGCTTGGCCGGAGTCAGAGCGGAACTGACCTGATCTCGAATCTTCGGGCAAGTGTGAAGGAGTTCATCTCCGTGCAAAGGTGAGCTGGAGTCAGTCGGCCCAGCTCCCCAGTGCATTGGTAAACATAAACATCTTGTTACAACGTAACAACTTCAAATTGAGTAGGGAGGTCCAGTACCTACCAAATAAGGCATAATTATTATTATGTTAATTACAAAATGTACCTATAGTCGAACGACATTCAGTTAGTGCGAAGTGTCCGAAGCTTTCATTTCCCCATGAATTAAAGAAGACGGTGGTTGTGTTTAGGCGATGGCACTGGAAATCTACAATATTGATCTAACCTAATAGGAATAGTTCATTTGTACATAATTTGTGAGAAATTGAATTTCATTCATTCTAAAATATCATTGATTCCGTCTATAAAAATGCTGTTCTTAAGTTAAAGGAAAAAACCCAAAAATTACTCTTCTTCGTATTTTGTTTTCTACATTTCACCCATTTTCAACCCGAAATGTTGGTGGGACATCCAAAATTTGATTAATCATCCTGGAATTTAGGGGAAGCTTGAAACATATATAGCTTGTTCTTTCTTACAGAAAATGGGTTTTTACGGCAAATAGAGTAAAAAAGTGGTAGAAATACAACTTCAGCTGATTTTTTTTTAATGAATCACCATTTTACTGAACCCAGCCCGAGCAAACAAAATGTGCATTGAATAAAGTTCGTATAAAAGGATCAAGTAGAAATCAGATCGTGAATTCTTTACCACCATTCGATAAAGGCTTCCAATGAGTTCAGAAGGACTGTTCAACGATTGCACCTTTTTATTACACACGGTGTTATATAATATTCCCTGTATTCCCTGCCGTTTCACCGATCCTTTAGTTTAACCTTCGATTAATATTTTCAAGATTATGGATCAATTGCGATAGCTGACCCTGTGATCTGAGAACACTGATGATTTTAATAACATCAATTAACACTTTGTTGTTACCGAGATATTGAAGGTAAAAATTAGTTGAGATTGGAAACCTTGAAACTAAATGTATAATCATTCACTCTGTTTCATAGAATGCAATCTAAAATGGTGATTTACTCCAACTTACTGGAAACCCCCATTTTTGGATATGATGGTTTCATTAAGTTTTCTTGTGTTTTCACAATCTATACAAAGTGGTAAATGCAGTAATTGTCTGTGAAAAACGAGTTTGTTCATGGTTTGGTAATCAATTGAATCAGTCAAGTGGAATCGTAATGAACAAAAAATCGAAGCTCACCTTCTTGATTTTCTATTAAATCGTTTAATTGCCAGCGAGCTCAGAACAATATTCAAGGAAGTAGAATTTTATCGTTAGAAAATTGTCGGACATTATAACACGTAATTATTGACGTTGGTCTATGTGATAAGTACTAATTCGATTCGACGTGATCCAGACTTCCGCTTAATAACATCACGTGTATGATCGTCTTTCAATCAAAGCTAAAACGCTAAAATGTAAATTTTAGCATCAAGATTGTCAATGGTAAAAGCTACGAGCAGTAACTTGTAACTAAGCAGTTGTCATTTACAACTGGGTATTTCGATTACTTGGAGTCCCACACTTTTGACCTCAACAATAAATGGATCGCCCTTGCAGAAGAATATATTTTTCGATTCAATTCAATTAATCAAATTCGTTGGTTTGGAAGAAACGTAGAACGGGCTAATAACAACCATTCGTCCCCTTTTTTATTTTGGAATGTTCTTCGCCAACTACATGACAGACACAAATATTTGCAAACATCTCTCAATTCAACTATCAATCTTTGGAAAGATATCCACAAGGTTGATCCTTAATATTAATTCCAGATTAATTCCTTATACGACTCATAATCAAACAGCACAAATGCCAGTTTATACATCCTGCCTATGATATAGATAGTGGGTGAGGGAAACGGTATCTAAAAGAGGTGCCTTGATCCAGGATGAGATACTGCAACTTGACCAATGTCAAAGTTTACCACTTCGGGCAAATGGCAACGAAATACAAAGCTCTGCATACCGTATTTATCATTAAAAACATCAAAATCCACCAAATCATGCGGACTACGCTCACACGCTCACAAATCACACAATTATGCCATTCCTTTAAAAATAAATTTAGACAAATCTGAGGAATGTTCTGCATACAACTGGAACCTATTCTTCAAAAAGACATAATCATTCATTTAGTTATTTCTGATTGATCGTGATGGATTTGATTTGATCATTGATTGATTTGATTGATTTAACTTATCATTCATTTAGTTATTTCTGATTGATCGAGATGGATTTCAGTTAAATAACTGACTCAGTGTTGGTCTAAGTCTATGAACTCTTCGGCAATCTAAATTCTCTGGCTGAAAACCTGTGAAATATTCTAACTTTATTGCATTTGATATTAGGTATGATAGAGGAATCAACATACTCAGTCTACAGAAATGTATGTATGAAAAGGGTTCTAAGCTATCACTAGCAGCTCTGTGTCCAGTTTTGTTTAGTAATTTACAAGAGACGGAGATCCAGAGCATTGGACCGATCACCAGAATATCATTATTTATTTATAGTACTTATGCAACCAAATTGATGGAATCAAATCATATAGACTCGATTTGTTTGTTCATCATTGATGGACAAAGCCCTTCAAGAGCCATTTTGCCATGGCGCCACCATAATTAGTGCCATGTTTGGCCAATTTTTGGGTAAAAAGCCATTTTTGCCAATTTCTGGGGAAATGCCACGTTTGTGCCTTTTTTCGCCTGATTTTCTTGAAAATTTATTTAAACAAAAAAAAAAAAAATTTCTGGGAAAATTCGCCAAAAGTTGGGGTTTCAAGTATTTTTTCAACAAATTTTCAAAAAAGACAAGTTAACAAGGGCTTTTTCATGTTAGTCCAGTAAATCTAGGTTCAAAAAGGCCTTTTTCAGGAACAACGTATAGACGTTTTTTTCTCAATGGTTCTCTATGTTTTTTGGGTCGCTAAATCTGAATTTTAGGTTTGCGACGGACCTATTAAAGATTTAAAAAAAACTTGGCTATATAATCTTCAAGAAAATGTTATCTACTTTAATTTTGTACATGGTAGTATTTTCGCTAAGACATACCGTTTTCGAGATAAATGCAAAAAACAGAAAAAAGTACGACATTTTCGATGTTTTTCGGGTTTCCTGAAGTTAGCTCACATCCGGCGAGGGGGCAAACCTGAAATTTGGATTCAGCGACCCAAAAAACATAAGGAACCGTTGAGAAAAAAACTTCTATACGTTTTTCTTCGGAAAATCCTATTTTTACTGGACTAAGTTTACTGCTCACAAGTCAACGACCGGGAATTCCCTTCCAAGGATTAAGGTCTCCAACGTTCGAGGATTACAGCCATTAGTGCTTGAAAAGGAAAGGGTCATTGCAAGGTCATGGGGGAAAAAATACAAAAAAAGTTTGGATTTTGAAGATAAATGCCATGTTTGGCCAAAATAAAAGCCACGTTTGGCCAAAATAAGTGCCATGTTGTGAAGGGCTCTGTTGATGGAGCTATGTTGTTTGTTTGACACGATCGAAGTGTTGGGTTCGGCTGGAGAAGGTACTTCTTGTTATTCTTCTATAAGGAAGTAGCGTGTATGATGGAGCCGACACTAAGCAGCACGCCCGCCTCTTATATCCTTCGTTATCTCAAAAGGATGCGTCGTGGATGGATGAGCGCGTCCTCAAAGTTTTTCCTATCTTCTGATCGGATCCGACCGAAGGACTCCCATCAGCTTTTATCAACTATCACAATGTGAGTATAATCTCAGCGACCACTTCCTTCTTCCACACTCTAAATATAACGCGACGCTGCCCATTTCGGGCAACGATCTAGGAAACTCTTTTCATTCATTCACAAACCAACAAGTATGGTAAGCTAGCCTACCTTTACCAAGTGAAGATCATTCAAGGTCCCACATTAACATTAATCTGGCACGAATAAGTTGAGCAACGGATCATAATTTTCTTCAAGAATGATTAAAGCCTAATAGTAAGTAATCGGCCTTAAATAGCCAAACTGCACATACCAAAAAACATCTGCTAAACTCGGTGTAACATATATAATTATCCTCATTTCAAAAACATGATTGTAAGTAAGTACAGATTAATGAAATGTGCACGTTCTGGTGTATAAAAAGAATGTTTCATATCAAGCCGTATAATTTATTCATAGTAAGTAATTAGGTGATCACATACGACAACTGTGGGAGACAGCTAGATGTATAACATGACACCTGTTGAAGGTTTTATTATTGGTTCATCGGTTATATTACTTAAAATATTCTTCCAAGCTATAATTATACTTTCAAATCAATAGCTCCTCAAATCTGGAGCACGGACACTTGAGACCGGGCTATCTAGTCTGCAATTAATCAGAAGATCTCAAAGAATTGATATTGCTGAGAAATCAAAGATAAATAACAATTATGTTCTGTTGCTATCTAGGAGATGTTGCACCAATTGAAAAGCTTCTGAGTTGCATAATTTCCAACAGCACAACCCACATTTTTGTGCTGAGTTGTTTGTGAAGTTATCAGCAAGAGTTGTCTAAGTTTTCGGCAACTTTTTCAAAACTCATAAAAACCCCGAGATACTCGAATCATTTTTTGGTTTTTCAGTTCAATTTTAATCGTTTGTTTGTATAACCCCTTTCGATATCACAATAATAATCATAATTTTGGTTTTTTGTCAATGGTGACATCGAAGGACAACTTTCGACACGCTATACATTTTTAAATGGAGGCAAATCTGCAACAATTTAAGACCAAAACGGTTGTTGTAAGTACTCGTATTATAGTTTCGGAGATGTCCGCTATTGAAAATTGGAAATTCTTTTCCCAAAATATTTGTTTCTTACATTTTCTACAAACTCCGCCTTTTAACATAACACCATTATATTATATTAAAGGCGATACCTTTCCATTGAGATACAATATAATATTTTACCATCAACTTTTGGAAGTTGAAGCTATTTTGAGATACCCTAAATGGTTAGGGGGTGTCCCACACGTAAATTACCGCTCGAAGTATGAAAAACGTGTATTATGATGGTAGAAAGCAACAAAATGATGTACAGTTAATCGAAAGGTTTTCAATTTCCTAACTCTGGGTGCTCCTGAGGTTGGTGTAGCACAGTGTCCAGGTGCAATGGAGTCAACAATCTTCAAATTCTCGTTTTCGAATGAATCGTTTAAGACCAGGTCTGAGTAGCATAACATTGTGCATTGCACAATACAATGAGTATTAACTTGCAGTAACCGATGATCCTCACAATTCTGAAGCGTTTCTACTACCTGCATGCACGAAATGATGTGCAACAACTGATGTGAGGCAGCTTCCCTTTCCATTAACCAAGGGCAGGCCATGGAAGATGAGCTCCTAACCAACGGAGGTATTTTCAAACCCCAAGTACTTCTGCACCAGAAATTGTATCAAAATGAACTAGCACAAGCACATTTGACAGTTAAATGAGACCATTGTATTAGGTTATCCGTGAAATACTTCAATAATTGAAGTATTCTACCTGATGACTTGCGCGCAAGACTCGTTTTCACAGCTCATCTACCAAATTGCGCTCAACACCAAAGTTCTGTATCTGAGACTTGTAAGCTACGATAATTTGATGTGCTGTTTCAGTTACCTCTCAGATATAGCATTGGTGTTCAGGAATGCTGTAGTCTTCTCTAATCATGGATCAGCTTAATTTTTTCCTTGGCCAAAAAGCAAGGAAATTGAATCATATGCAGTGAAGTTTTGCACAACAGGATTTAAAAGTGTGTGTTGAAGCTAGTTGTTGCTGAAAATATCATAAAAATCAACAAGTAATTTTGCATAGTTTTGTGCTTTACAAGGAAGAGTTCACACAGAACAACACACAGATACGAAAGTAGACATGAAACTAAAATTGTTAGTGGGGGTCCCAAAAGTAAAATGAGAATTGAAATACAACGAACTAAATCACTCGCGACGAAGTTGTGGAAACCCATTTCAAAACGGAAGTTAGTAAAAAACGTTGTCTATTTCCACGAAAAATAAAGAGTTACAATATTAAATCGATTTCGACTGTTAGGCCATCATCAGTAACAAACAATAACTTGTTTATTGATGGTCTAACCGTCGAAATCGATTTGACATGTTAACTCTTTATTTTTCGTGGAAATAGACAACGTTTTTTACTAACTTCCGTTTTGAAATGCAACACCTTCCTCAAGTGTTCGCAATGCTTCCACTACCTTGGTATATACCTACTCGGAAGAAATAGCTTATTACTAGCAGTTTTTTTAGCTATCCAGTTCCTACTGAGTTATATCTTGTAGGGACCTAATAGATATCAATACTTTGTAGTTTTGTAGCTACTCAGGATTGACGAGGCGCTTGATCCGTGTGTGCATTTCCTGTATTGATTGGCGATATAAATGCGGAACTTCACCCTCATGTCACGTCGGTAGAATCGCGATGAACGCGGGTGAAACCGGTGAGAAATGAAGATGGTAATCTCAAGTCCCTTGTGCCTCATATCACCTTGGGCAGTGTTAGGGGTCCAAACAATACAAGAGCGCATAGCATTCTTCGGGCCAGTAACCTTACACAGTTACTCTCCAAGGACAAGCGAGAGTCTCACACCTCACTGTAAGTTGGCCTCATGATCCTCGCACCCAGTGTCCACTCCGGCGCGGCGAAAACATCGAATCCAGCGTAGTAAAACCACACCTTCACACCCCATTTACATGTATGCAGATCTTCTGTACATAATCATAACACAGAAGACGAACGTTTCATAGTAATGTTTCACAGGGAAAGTTTCAAATCGCAGAGGCCACGGAACAGGATATCATATCAACTTTTGTGAATATACATCCGATATGTGTGGAGATCAAGCTATATATTCAGAATATCTCGTGCAAGGCTTAACTTTACTTTCTCAATATGTATTCAAACTGAGGCTATACAAAACGACGATATGCCCTGTGGTTACGTATGGAACAGAGATCTGGGTACTTACCAAGAAGTCAGAAAATAACCCCAGGATTTGGGAGCGTTAAGTTCTCAGGAGAATATACAAAGTGTCTCGACTTAAGTAGGTAAGACTTCAAAGATCGATTCTACAAGTAATTTGCAACAAAAAGTGCCTCCTAGACGTTTTTTAGAGGCTTCGTTCCGAAATATTTATTTTTAAAGATTTTTTTCTCGTGTTTTTGATCTTACTTCACAAAAACGGCTCTAACTCCCCAATTTTTGAAGTTTTCTCAAAACTGAGGATGCCGTTGGAAAGAGCGTTAAATTTTCTATCTTTCTAATGCAAACTTAAATTTTTTTGTTTAGTTTTAGTTAGTGAAAAAATGGCCAAAGTTCGAAATTTGGAAAAATGTAAAAATATCCGATTTTTCATTTTTCTGATTTTAGTGTGGAATTTTTCGGCGGGCGCTCTTCAGGAAAGACTTCTCAAACTGTCAGCTTTCCAATGGTCTTCTTAAAAAAAAAAAATAAATAAAAAAAAAAATTATAGGGAAGCTTTGGGAGAAAATTGCGATTGAATTATAAAAAACGTGATTTTGTCAGTCAAAGTCGCTTATCTCTGGTCAGATCCTTAAGCATCTCCCGCGTAAAGCCATTGCAAAAATAACCATGATTATTAATGCAATTATAAAACACCGTTGCATTCCTCAGTTGTGGAAGATTGCCGAGGTCATAATGATTCCTAAACCTGGAAAGCCTCCCACGGAGCCAAGTTCGTACAGACCAATCTCACTTCTACCAGTATTATCAAAATTATTTGAAAAACTAATCCACAAGCGACTAGTACCCATAATCGAAGAACGTAAGCTGTTCCCAAGGCACCAGTTTGGCTTTCGACAGAAACATTCCACTATCGATCAAGTCCATAGAATAACACATATAATTGTACAAGCCCTTGAGGAAAAGAAAGTCTGCTCAGCCGTCTTCCTAGACGTCGCTCAGGCGTTTGACAAAGTTTGGCATGAGGGACTCAACTACAAGCTGCGCAAAAATCTACCAATAAAGTATGCTGAGCTGCTTCAGTCTTATCTCACCAATCGCTATTTCAGAATAAAGCAAGAAGACGCCTACTCAGAGCCTAAGCTAATCAAGGCAGGAGTCCCACAAGGGAGTGTTCTTGGACCGCTCTTGTATGTCCTTTATACCAGTGATCTCCCAGAAATTGGAATGAACACCACAGCCACCTTCGCAGATGATACAGCGATTTTGGCAGTCGGAGAATGTAACACTGAATCCACCAACAAGTTAAATCAATCAATATCCAGCATACAAAAGTGGACAGCAAAATGGAGAATCAAGATAAATGAAACTAAGTCGGCACATGTCGATTTCACCAACAAGAGAATCGAGTATATTCCGGTACATTTCATGGGAAAAGTTCTTCCGAATGCTAATGAAGCCAAATACCTAGGCATGACACTGGACGCCAAACTTAGATGGAAAGCCCATGTCAAGAAAAAGAAGGAAGAACTCCTTCTAAAATTCAGAAAAATGCATTGGCTACTGGGGAGACGGTCGAAGTTGTCAATCCAGAACAAGCTAACACTGTATAACCAAGTCCTTAAACCAGTCTGGACTTATGGAGCTCAGCTTTGGGGCTGTACGGCTCAGTCAAATCGAGACATCATCCAAAAATTCCAGAACAATGTGCTAAGAACGGTGGTCAATGCACCATGGTACTTTCGAAACGAACGTCTCCATCATGAGCTTCGGATCGAAACAATAAACGATGCTATAAAGCGACAAGCTGTGGGACACCTAAAGCGGTTAAGATGTCACATCAACGAGGAAGCTGTCCAACTCCTTGATACAAGTGATATCATCAGAAGATTGAAGCGTACCAAACCACTCGACCTTGCTTACTTGTGAAGCAGTGAAGTGAAACATCCACCATAATCAACAAAACTCAGTGATGTATCTTAGTTTTGAATTAAAGTCCATATTTTCAAAATAATATTGTTAATAAGTAATACTTGGTGCAATAAAGAATATTGAAAAAAAAAAAAAAAAAAAGTCAAAGTCGATGTTTCATGTTTTTTGGGGGGGGGGGGGGGGGGGGGGGGGCAGGCGGAATAATACGATAATACGATCGGCTACTTCAGTCAATTGTGCTTCAAAATTATTCCTCGGATACTTATCTTTCATTTGAATAGGTACCTAATAATACGGGGTGGGTTGGCAATGCAAATGCTGTTGTGTATCAGAGATCGCTCGTGTTATAAAAAATAATAATAATTACCTACTTCTTGAAAGAAAAAAAATATCAAAGCAGGTTCTCAAAGTGCCTCCCTCCTTCCTGTATGCATAGGCGGCATCTCTTCCTCACGGATCGTGTGACGTTACGTAAGGTATGTGCATTCTGCATACAGGAAGGAGGGAGGCTTTGATTTTTTATTAATTTTTTAAGAAGTAATTATTATTTGTTTTATAACACGAGCGATCTCTGATATACAACAGCATTTTTGTTGCCAACCCACGCCGTATTATTAGGTACCTACCTACTCAAATGAAAGATAAGTATCCGAAGAAAATTTTTGAAGCACAATTGACTGAGGTAGCCGATCGTATTTTCGGATTTTTCCGCCTGCCCCTCCGATAATTATCTAATTTTGCTCAAGTAGGTGAGGCAGATGGAAGATGAGTTAGGTAGAGACACTATTATTTTTTTGGTTTATCCTCATCGAATACAGCTGTGCATAATGAAATATTTAAAAAAAATTATAATAATAATAAACAGATGAAACGTCGATTTTGACCGACAAAATCACGTTTTCTGTCATTCAAACGCTATTTTCTCCCAAAACTTCCCCATAAAACTTTTTTGTGAGAAGACCGTTGGAAAGCTGACAGTTTGAGGAAGTTTTTCCTGAAGAGCGCCTGCCGAAAAACTTCCAAGCTAAAAGCTGAAAAACTAAGAAAAAATCGGCAATTTTTACTTTTTTTTTCTTCAAATTTTGAACTTTGGCCATTTTTTTACTAACTAAAACAAACAAAAAATTGAAATTGACATCAGAAAGATAGAAAATTTAACGCTCTTTCCAATGGTATACTCAGATTTGAGAAAACTTCAAAAATTGGGGGAGTTAGAGCCGTTTTTGTGACGTAAGGTCGAGAACACGAAAAAAAATCTTTAAAAATAAATAACTCGGAAACGAAGCCTCTAAAAAAGAAAGTCTAGGAGACACTTTTTGTTGCAAATTACTTGTAGAGTCGAACCCTGAAGTCTTATCTACTTAAGTCGAGACACCCTGTATATTCTCCTGAGAACTTTACGCTCCCAAATCCTGAGGTTATTTTCTGACTTCTTGGTAAGTACCCGGGTCTCTGTTCCATACGTAACCACAGGGCGTATCGTCGTTTTGTATAGGCTCAGCTCGAATACATGTTGAGAAAGTAAAGTGAAGCCTTGCACAAGATATTATGAATATATAGCTTTATCTCCACACTCTCTTTCCAATGGTATACTCAGATTTGAGAAAACTTCAAAAATTGGGGGAGTTAGAGCCGTTTTTGTGACGTAAGGTCGAGAACACGAAAAAAAATCTTTAAAAAAAATTAATCGGAAACGAAGCATCTAAAAAAAAAAACGGACAGTAGACCTGCGGTTCTACAGTCAGATCATTTAATAATGATTAATTTTACACATTATTAGTTCATTATGGTTACTTAGCAATATTAGTCTATAACTGAGCGTGATAAATCAGTTTTCCTTGACACTACAGAGGCTTAGGGATTATGAGATGCTGTGATAAAATGAGAGCATTCCAAAAAGTGGCTAACGATTTTCCTGCTATGAAAACTAAGGGAGTTACACTTCCCTAGTAACGCATTGGTTGTACGTGAAAATCAATAGAAAACCCCACCGTGACGTGACGCTCGTGACGTAACGAAAACAAATGGAAACGTCCTGTTGATCATTATTAAATGATTTAAAAAACGCTGCAAATTTATACACAAAGGTTTATTATTTATGTATTAGACAGCCCTTTTACGTAGATCTCTGGTCCATAATTATTAAACGCCGCTTATAGTATATTTAGTAAATAAACTCCCCACCGAAAGGGTTCAATCCATTACAGCAGCGGAATCTCACCATTTTACGCTTTTTAATATAGTTGATAAACAAAACAATTTATTACCAAGTCATCTTTCCAACACATAAAAGTGTTACCTATACTGTATATTGATATCATCTAATTGGTCAAATTTCAAAAAATGTGCTGACAAAATCACTGAAAATGGCTAAGAATTGTTAAATTGATATTTTTTAGCATAAGATTGGTCAAATAAAGTTTATCAACTATGAAATAGAACATTCAAAAATTTATGTACGAAATTATGCTAAAAACTTGAACTTCATTACATTTTGTTTTAAAAAATCTATTAAATTGCAAAAAATAGCCTAAAATCCAAAATCTCTCTTTGAATAGAAGAGTATCATTTAGAATACTTTTTTTCCATAAAATTAATAGCTAACATTTTCTTTTCACTCATAAATCTCCAATTTCTATACAACTTGAAATATACAAAATAAAAGACACTTTTTCACCTATTTTTGGCTCATAGCACCCATGGGTGTGGAGCGATAGAGCTGGCGAGAAGTTAGAACCAACTAGACCCCAAGTGGAGTCTATGTGCGAAAGAACAGATTTTTTAAGTCAATTCTAAGGCCTTTTATGGCCCGGACGGCGGACGGACATTGCAAATTTGGATTCTACGCACTTTGAAACGTAAAATGACAAAGTTTGGGTGGGGGGGGGGGGGTTATAAAAATTGTTTGCTATACGATCACATAGGCTTATTATTGAAAATAATAAACCAAAAGTCTAGGGAGCACTTTTTGTTGCAAATTACTTCTAGAATCGATCCCTGAAGTTTTACCAAGTTAAGACGAGACACCCTGTATAGTCCAGTTTTCATCCGGAAGAACGGAGCTAAAGGGTAAGCGCAAATGAGGAGCTCGTAGGTTTATTTATAAAGACATTTATAAAGAAGGGTAGATTACGCTGGATCGGGCGAGAGGAGAGGATGGAGCCAAGTAGGGTCCCACGAAGGCTATTCCATGAACATCCGGGTGGCAGCAGAAAACGAAGTAAACCACGAATGAGATGGTTGAAGACGTGGAGAGACGGCAGGCCCGTAGATAGAGTGGGGGGGGGGGGGACTGGGTACATGACCCCCGGGGCCCTGTCTTGATGAGGGGGCTCGAAATTTTCATTAAAAAGTCGTGTCATGCAGCATGACCCCATGACCGAATTTTTGAAGAAATCTTCGATTTTTGACTGATTTTTCTACTTTGAAATTTTTGAAAACTTGATACATATTATTATAGGAAATTTTACGCTGATTCCGAATATACCACATGTTAGTATGCTGAAAAAATTATTTCGCACAACAAATCGCAAAAAATAGGCTATTTTGAAAATTTTGACTACATTTTAGAAAATTTCAACCCGAAGATGTAATCCGATCATGCTGGCCAACGAACTTGAACTTTCGTTTTGTGTCCTTAACATTTTAAAATTTATTTGAAGTTTCTAGCACAATTCTACGGACAGTTATCGTCTGGAATGACACATACATACATATATACATACATACATATATACATACATATATACATACATACATAAAAAAATGCGTTAAACTTCAGAATATGATTCAGAATAGCCTGAAACGGATTTCTGCATAAAATTTTTTCAAAAAATCACATTCTACAAATTTTGAGGCGAGAGCAATAGCTTCCTCGTTTACCTACCATGAATGTACAGATCTTTCAAAAGTTTTAAATGATCTTGACAAATTCCATAGCGGAAAAGATTAAATCAAGAAATAGCGTGAAATGTCAGAATTAGTCAATTAAGAAACGGAAAAATGATACACAACATAATTTACGTTTGTGCAAGCGCAGAATGAACTGATGAGTTGAAAACAATGAAACTGATAGGGGACCATCTACAACCTAAACCGCGCATTCGCTGATAATTTCATCCAAATCGGATGAAAACTGTGGAAATTAAGGTCATTACAAGTATTTCACATTGGCACATGCGCAGTAGCTATCAATGATACAATTGTGTTGAAATTGATATGAGGTAATCAAGTAATCTTCATCCAACTATGATATGGGATGATCAAACCGTCAATCCCCAACTATCGTCCAAATTCAAGCGAAATCGAACGACTAAAGTGTGAAAAAATGGAGCATAATGGAATTTAGGTTTGCACATGCGCAGAATGAAGAACTGATTTGGCAACAATGAAACTGATAGGGGACCATCTACAACCTATCCCACGCATTTTCTGACAATTTCACCGTAACCGGATGAAAACAGTGTAAATTAATGTCGTTACAAGGATTTCACATAGGCGCATGCGCAGTAGCTGTTAATCATACAATCATGCTGAAATCGATATGGGATGATCAAATCGTCATATCCCAACTACCGTCCCAATTTGAGCGAGATCGGACAACTAGGGAAAGAGAAAATGATGCTTGATAGAATTTACGTTTGCGCATCCGCAGAGTGAGGTATTAGTCAAGAACGGTGAAAGTGATAGGGGGCAGTCCAGCGGCGTAGCTGAGACATTTCTTATGGAGGGGCAACAGTCGAGGATTTCATTTTATTTTTTAGTATTAGCATTCATTTCTAGTGCTTGTTGCTGAGTATACGAAGACTGTTAAAAACTGTCTAACGTTCATATAAGCAGGTAGGTACTCAATGGATTTTTGTAATGATGTGAAATCACGGACGTTTTCATATTCATAAACCTACCAATGGATTATTAAAGCATAATACTACTTAGAAAACATATTATCCAAATAACTAATCAGGACGTGAAAAACTACGATAAATACGAATAGGTACCTACCGTTAAACTGAGGAGCACTTGGTTTATTATACTATTATTCTAGATTTACTGCATGCAAATTCATATACTTATGTGGACTTGCTGTCTTACAGGTTTATCCTCAATTGTTACTTCCGCGTGAAAATAACTTTTTCAGGACAATATCACACATATTGTCATTATATAAGTAGGTACCTATCTACGCGAAATAAAATACAGGGGATGGAACCGAGATCAAGAAACAAAAAAAGTAAACAAACTCAAACCAGCAATATGTTAGGTTAGAATAGAAATACAGCTACACTGGATTATTTTAATCTTTTCTATTAAACTATTTCAATCACCACTGCAGGCTTCTATTTATTGTATTCTTGCTTCATTTTAACTGGGATTTTATTCGTAAATTAATGGTATAATACAGCGGGAAACTGTTTTGAAACGAACAACCACGCTTGATCAAGTAGACAGTGAAAAGTAGGGGAAGCACATAGGGGAATTGGTGGATACTGAACAATGGATATTTTTCGAGGGAAAAATCGCATATGGGCTCGCCCCAGAAGGTAGTGGGGAACGATTTGATTTCAGTTTGTAGTATCCACACTTCCGTTTCCTTGACAAGTGATTTTATTAGTCTCTGTGGGGCTGTACAATATCCACGCTATTTTGCCCTTACAGAAACGAACCTAATAAAAATGTCTTAATTTCTAAGAGCGTCTCAAGTCGCTAGGCAACCAGAATCGTATAATAATTATAGTAGTTGTGTTTTACTAATTACATTCTTTAATTGAAGGTGTTAGGTAGATACTGGAGTTAGAAGCGTAAAATTATTAATTTGGTTATATCCATACAACAAAATTCTGCATCCTCTATAATTTATGGAGGGGCTCTGCCCACCCTGCCCCTCCTCAAACTACGCCACTGGAGCAGTCTACCACTTAAACCGCACATCCCCTGATAATTTCATCCGAATTGGATGAAAACTGTGGAAAATAAGCTTGTCACAAGGATTTGCGGACACACTACAGACACACACACAGACAGACAGACACGGAACCAAAGTTGTTCAGAATGGTCGAAAACGTAAAATGCGAGTGTAATCTTGGTTTTGGAGACCAAAAATTTTTTTCTCCCGAAACTGAAAACAATGCTTAGGTAGACTCGAAAGCATAAAGAGAAAGAGATGTCCTTTTCTTCCTCATTACATTCCGGGAAGGCTGACCAGCGCCGAGACACGCAAAACAGGAAATGAGAGATATGGCGTCGTTCATCTGCTATTAAAAACTGCTTCCGAACTTCAGTTCTCGTTCGTACTCTCCCTCCTCAAAACATGTCAGATTAATGAGGACTACTCCCTACAGATCCCTACTGCGGATCTTGATTGGTTGAAGAAGACCTTCCTGAATCGCAGTTCCTACGATCAATCAAAAACTGCTGTAAGAAGTTGCAAGAGCCAAATAGAAACTCCGACAGGAACTCGGACTCCAGGGCAGTTCTTATCGTAGCAGTTAGAAGCAGCCGTTGAGAACTGCAGTTCTCAATGGAACTGCATCTCTCTGCACTTCGCAGTTCTCAACCGCCTCTTTTGATTGGTTTGATTAGTTCTCGCTGCTCTATACGAGCTCATACCCATAGGTAAACAATAGGTACCTGAACAATCACCCGAACGATTGTTCTTCCATCGCAGTTCCCAGTAGGAGAAATTCATTAGCAAACTAGCTAAGAGGTTAGGATCTGAATTTTATCCCTAAACTCTCCCCTAATTCGTAAATGCTGTAATAAACTATTGATTCATGTTTCTGAAGCTGACGAGGGTTTTAGTTAGTATGTGAATATTATCACTACAGCTGTTTCATATTTCAACTGCAGTTCGCTCATAACTTGCACAGATGGGCGTAAGTCGATTAATGTAATCGTATGCATCAATTCTTTAAAAGAGAAAAAAACGTATCTGCCTTCTCATACAAGGTTACCGTCTAGTGCGCTTATACGCAGGAGCTTCCCTAATTGGTTTAAAATGATCTCTCGCTACACCTACATTAGCTTCGTTGGCCAACTTCGTTTGTTATATCAGGTGGTTCTACACCACTTGTGTGTTCCTGTTTTCCTTCCCGAAATTCCAATGGCAATAATAACAATGGACTTCCTCCTTAGATGCCCTCGTCTTCGTTCTAATATATTCTTTTTGTAATCAACGACGAGTGGCCTAGGTTCCAAGTCAAGTGATGTCTCATAATAATAGATGACCTGTTTGGACAACAAGAGCGGAATTTAAAACAGTTTGATTACCTTTACAATTGTTAAATATATGGGAAGTGAAGAGTGGATCCATTATTTCAAGACCAATGATATATACATAAAATGAAGACAATTCCATTCACAATCATGTTCCCTCTTAACTAACAGACAGAGGCGTATGGTATGTATGCAAGGTGTCCCGCATAAGCTGGTCAGTACTTCAGGGGTCGGTTTTGGAGCTCATTCCTGATCAAAAGTTCCTCCTAGAGATTTTCATTTTTTTAATTTTTTTATTTATTTTTTTTACCGCTTATTTTATTTTTACCGCAATTTAATATTCAAGATTTTTTTCGTGTTTTTGACCTTTGGTCACTAAAACGAGCATAACCCCCTTAATTTGCTGTGTAAATTCAAATTTGAGGATACCGTTGGAAAGAGCATTAAATTTTGTATCGGTTGAATGCCTGAGCTTTCTTATGAACTAAGGTTTGAGACATAAAAAAGCCCTGTGAAAAGCAAATTTTAACTGATTTGGGAAACCTTGAGTTTTCTCAATCGGGAAGTGAATTACGAGAATCATTATTTTTTCAGACACAAGAACGATAAAAACAGCGCCAAAATTTCACCTTTTCAACTGTGAAGTCAATTTTACTTCTACTTTACTAATTAGGGGAGGAAACTATGTTTTGATGTTGAAAAACATCGTTTTTTCACTGAAATCGAGTGTTCTTTTGAAAATTGACGTCGGTTTCTACTTTTTTTTTTTTTTTATATTGTTAAATCGTGGGATTAGTTCGATAAAAAAATAACAAACACTTTTCACTATAAAACAAACAATTTATTATGCCGAAAAATTACAGAAATATAGCAAGCGGTTCCAACTGAAAATTCGAAAGAGAGTGAGTTATGTGTAGTGCGGGCGGCTATTTAAAGGCAGGTGCATTTCCGGAGGGGGGCCGGAAGGGTCCAGAACGGAACGTTCGAGAAGGGACGGTGCTGGGCCCGAACATTCGAGAGTGAGATCGAGAATGTTCTTCGTAGTGGGAGAAAGGTCAATGGACGCGTCTCAAACGGCAACAGACGTTTGTAAACGTTTAGAGACAAATACACGACAAATATATACGCTGAATCGAATGGTAACAGTTGCATATCTTTCCAACCCCGTTATAACCGTATTTTACACTTTAGCATACTAGTATCACCTCCTAAAAACACATAGAATGTATCATTCCAAATGAACTCAAATTAGTGAGATAAAGAGTAAACCATGATTATAACGGGGTTGGGGAGATATGCAAGTGTTACCATTTGATTCAGCGTTAAGAAAAAAAAACTACAACTATTTGTAAAACTCAACTTTCAATTCTATTTCGCAAAAATGTAGTAAGTACAAGACTTTTTTTAAACAATTTACTGTGCACGGTGGTCCTCGATCGGATTTGACCTCAAAGTGCTTGCCCTTCAAATTTTCTTTCGAAATATGATTTGGGAATATGTTAGGATTATAATTCAGCAAAAACTAAAATCAAACATTGAGCCGTTTTTTTTTAATTCAGTTTTTGAATTTTTAATTGATACTTTAATCATGAAAATACGCTATAATCGCCAAAATTCAGAAAAAAAAACGTTATATATTATTTATGTGGCATTATACAATAGAATCATCACCTAGTTTCATAGTTCTGACCTATTTATTTTGTGATCAAATACAATTAGAAAAACAAAAATAACAACATTTTATTGAACAAAATAATAGGTAATTATATTTGGATGAAGCTCTTCATCCAACATCCAACAAATGCCTGTGAGTATGCGTGTAGTATGTGCGTGTGTGTCTATGTGTACGCTTGTGTGTGCGTTTATAATGATTCGTTATATAAATTTCAACATAAAAATATATACCTATCAAAATTGAATAGAAAATAAAAATAATGGAGTTTTAACATTTTACATATTTATGCAGAGAATTATATTCGCATACAGCTCTTAAGAAACGTTATCCATACTCAGAATTGAGTCACGATACTTTATATTTGGCCCACGTCGCAGAAAAGTCATGATACACGGCCTCTATAGCCTGTTCACTGTAGAAGCCGAGGCCATTTCCGTGTTTGGTACAAAATTCTTCCACATGAAAGGAAACCGTGTGAACTTTTGGAGTGACTGGAATATCCAAAGATAAATATGATGTTTTGAATTCATAGATGTATTCAATAAATTTTGGATCCAGCCTGACTGGGAAAGATGCTTGGACAACTTCATTGAACTTCTGGAAAGCATCAACGTATTTTAAACAACCCATGCTACAGTTTGAACGAAACAAATGAAGTTTCTGTAGCATAATGCGGCAACTATTTCCTTTGAACGAATTCGTTGTTGCTTTCCAAAAGTTCAATGAAGTTGTCGTTGCTGGCGATTATAGCGTATTTTCATTATTAAAGTATCAATTAAACATTCAAAAACTGAATTAAAAAAAAAAAAAAAACGGCTCAATGTTTGATTTCAGTTTTTGCTGAATAATAATCCAAACAAATTCCCAAATCATACTTCGAAAGAAAATTTGAAGGGCAAGCACTTTGAGGTCAAATCCGATCGAGGACCACCGTGTGTGTGATTATCAAAGTAGATAGATTTATCAAGCTGTGAGCAAAATTTGATGCAAACTGATTGAATAGTTACCGAGCTACAGTCCGTCAAACCTTAGGTAGGCCATATTGGGCCTATATGTACGTATGTTACTAGGCACCTCCATGAATGAAACATGAATCATGAAACTTCAAAGAATGCAATTTATATAAATTGAGTGTGTGATAGATAGAAAAGGTAGTAATTCGACAGAACATCTCGTTCTGAATAAGGAATTTACCACAGAAATAGGGGCGAGTCCACAGGTACAATTTCAAGACTGCGGAGATTTGTCCTTTTTATAGAGGGGTGGGACACTTTGAAAAAGTTCCAGTCATGCAGCATGATCGTATGAGCGAATTTCCGTAGATTGCAGTATTGTTGGGTATCGGACACAGTTGATTTGTATATTTGTATGTTTTGTACCAGTTATTACAGTTCTAAGTAATTTAAAAACTAATACAAAAATTCAGCCTATTCGTTCTTGTGAACGCAATAGATATTTGATGTTTTGTTGTATGAAAAATATTATATTAATGGGCGAATCTAACAACAGTGGCAGCGGTGGGATTCAACTAAGGAGTGGGCGAGTTGTTCCTTCTCCGAAAGAGGAGGTTTCTCGAGATGAACTGGTGGACGAAATGTTTGTGTTACCGGACGAGATTCCCACGGCCGAAGCAAATCATTCATAGCTAAGAAATGCCTGCCTTCACATATATTACCGTTCTATTTTACATTCAAACATTTTGACTGGTAATTTGTTCAACAAAATCTATTCATCCTCGTTACAATACCAATGTGAGAAAGCAATGCTATCCACAAAACTTGGCCGATTTTTCCCCCCTTTTTTCCGTGTGGTCTCAATGGATTCATTGAAGTGAAACCTACATAAATCATCCTGAAAGTATCTCTTTACTGATTTTGAGATACGATTTTTAAAAGTTCTACATTTAATTGAAAGATGGAGTTTATTGAAAGTGATGCCAAGATTTCAGGCATATCTAGGGCCGAAGTGTGATTTTTGAGCCAAATTTTCATGAAATGGTCCAGAATTTTGACAGAAAAGCTTTGGATTGTGCGGGTCAGGCAATTTTAATTGAAGATAGTGTTCAATCGCAAAAGAAAACTCCTTGATACAAACCTAACTTCTAAACTTCGATCTAAACGTGATGGCATTTTCAGATATCGTGCGAGTTGGGTTCTCTTTAAATCCTAATTGTGATAAAGCCAAAAGTGTCCTCAGCAGTGTGTGGGCGTGGAAGTGTGGTGTATATGAGTGCTGGGCTCCTTTCTGTTATATCCCAGCACATACACCCTGATATATTGTTCTAAAATCTGTTTCCCAATCATTTTTACGTCCACTCTGGTAAAATTGATCAGAATGCTATGTATAGTTTGGTGGTCTGGATGCTTGCAAGCTCGCATCTCAAAAATACATAACATCAAGTAGTCAATCCCTTAGTAAAATTACAGATTAGTTGGACATGTAGGTCAGAATTATGTGTATAGTTTGGTGGTCTGGATGCTCGCAAGCTCACATCTCAAAAATACATAAAATCAAGCAGTCAATCCCTTAGTAGTAGTAGTAGTAGTAGTAGTAGTAGTAGTAGTAGTAGTAGTAAGTTGTTTATTGTATTAAATCAATGATTATTACAAAGAGTTCAGGTCCACTTACACATTATCATTAGAAAAATATAAATTAGCTAAGAAATAAGTCAAATATCTTCTTCCTAATCTAGTTAACAGGGCATTACAGCTTAATGAAGTACATGCAAAATAAACGAGGTCATCGATATGAAATTAATATAAATAATAATAATCCGTTATGAATCCATAACATCGACGCTATACCTGTGGTACTCGTACAATATCCACAACAAGCCTATCCTGTTGTACACTATACTATGCTGTAATGCTGTACATATCAGACACCTATTCGGTGAGCAATTGATCGAAGTGCTAGTGCACTAGTAACAAAATAAAATAAATTTAACATTTTCTCCCTATCATCACCAAAATCGAGCAAATTAGCCAGACGATCCTCATACTCAACCACTGGGAGCCCACAGATGTATTTCGCAATGAATTGCCTTCGGTACGGTTCTAAGATCGGGCAACGTAGACAAAAATGGCTGAGGGTGTCAGCTTCTTTCATATCGCATATATTGCATAAGCTCTCGCTTCTAAACTTATGAGAAGTACCTCTATAATAAACAGTTACGAAAAACTTTGAAGACAGACGCAACTGGCACAACACCCTCTCAATCTGGACATTTTGAATGAGTCCCAAGTACTTCTGCCTACCTGAATAGTCCACTATCCTCCTATAGAACATATTAAATCTGGCACTGTAAACCAGATTGATGTCCTGGCACCAAAAATGGTTGTAGAGTTTTTCGATTAGTGACGGTAGGATCGATTTCAAATTTCGAGGGTCCTCAGCTGTTAGGATATCGTGGGAGCCAAGGACAGCAAGCATGTTAAAAATGCAGGTATACCAGTTGTTATGATCAGTTGAACTGGTTGAAGAATTATGCATATTCTCCAATACCCTAAAACAAATCTTGGGCCACCTACTCTCATCCATCATAGAAATCCTGACCCAGTAATTAATTTCTCTTTCATAAACAATGGCCTTAAGTGCAGGGAACCCAGTCTCAATTCGTAAAAAGTGATTCGGTGTATTACGTGGGAGATAGAGGAGACCTTTCAGAAATTGGGATTGCACTGGCTCAAGCTCGTCGCCATACCACTGTAGTAAAAATACAGATTAGTTGGACATACAGGTCACAATGAATGAATGGTGACTAATTAACGGAAAAGGTCCTTTTCTAACAAGAACAAGTTTTCATTTTATGTATAATTTCATCAATTTCTGATAAACAACTATCGTTCTGTTTGTACCGAAAATTATTTTGCGGTTATATAACTGAAAAGACCGTATGCGGTCGTATAACGAAAAAGACCCCCATACGTACATTGGTAGTTCCATAGAAAATAATTTGTAAATGCGGGGATATAACAGAAAAGACCTGAGTGCTGTCAACCTGTTTCGGAGACTTTAAATACTCGGAGTCGGCAAGTAAGGATGAATAAGACCTTCATAATTGTTTCTATTTTGGGAAGGTAAATGTTTTTCACTAGTTTTTTCCGTCTCTTGGTGGTGAGAGGAAAACAAAACTGCTCCTAGTTGGAAAACCAATAACGGCCCGAGTTTCCCGTCGGTAGGGTTTGCATCCAAGGACAGGATCTTTGCCTCGTGGTAATCTGACCAGAGAGACAAAGAAATCGCTCCGCTGATGGACTCATTAGAGTGAAGCTGCCTCTGCTTGGGCTTTGAACTATGGCAACGACTAGTTCAAGTGTCATTAGAAAACCATCAAGTTTGTCTTTCATTTGCTGTCCGAAGAAGCCTTAGAACACTTATTCGGAGGCAACTTCCCCCAAGTTCATCGAACGCCTTTCTCTATAGGAGAAGCGGCCAAGTAATGAGTTACTCTGTTTTCGGTTGATCCTATGAACAACTTAATGGTAATTTTTGTCACGGTAAATTTTATTTGAATATTTTCAAGTATTTCTTTTCGCAATCCAAACCTAACATTATAATAATAATAATAAGTTTATTTGTCATCATTTTCCGGACAAAGAAAAAAAAAAGTGTATAATATTTGTATAGGTATATAAGAACATCAAATAAAATGATAGGTACTACTCTTAGAAAAATATTTTTACAAAATACTTTATATTTTCAATAATTAATGTGATGACCGTGCCGAATAGTTAAAACTGTGGATGCACGGAGTTGTTGTGAACCGGAAACTATTTCACAAAAGTACCAGTGAGTATTTTAGGTATACCCACTTGTATGGCTTATTTAATTGAAACAAACTAATTTTTTCTAATTTGTTAGAAGGTAAGAAGATGATTATTGCTGCTGTCGTGTATTAATTTATGAATTTCTTTAAGCAACAGTTCATCATTATTTATTTTTAGGATTTCAACTATTTTCTTGAATTTTTTGTTTACGATTTGCATGCCTCTATATCTTGTTGTCATCTGAGCAAAAGTGTTCTTCACTTTAGGTAGCTTAAGTCTATAGGGCTCGTTGTTTCGAGTCCTAACGTCCACAAAGAATGTACTTTTTTCTTTTTTAATGAATTTTATCATATTTTTAATATATATTTGATGAACCGTGTCCAAATTCAATTCCTTAAACAGCACTTCTGTTGGATAGCGTTTTGGTTTCTTGAAAAGCACTTTGAGTGTCATTTTTTGAATTTTAAAAAGTTTGTCGAGTAAGTATTTATATGTTCCACCCCAAATAACTATCGAATATTGTAGGATGGATTCGAAAAGCGCCTGATTCGTTTTACGCGTGCTCACTATCTATAATGTTTCCAGAATGATCTTTTTGAAGTTAATTAGCGCGCGTAGAGCTAAAAGAAAGATTAAGTGATAGGAAAAATCGCCAAAAAAAATCAAATTCATCGGTTTTTCTCAGAGTATTACAAAATTACTGGTCAGCGGACCCGCGAGAAATGGAATTACCGCGAATTTGATTTTTATTCACCGTAAATTAAAAAATTTCACTGAAATATTTATGAATTTAAAAAAATGCACATATTTAATTGTGAATTTAAAAAATTCACGTATTTAGTTGTGAATTTAGAAAAATGCACATATTTAGTTATGAACTACAAAAAATTAATAGATTTATTTGTGAATTTAAACAAACTCACAGGTTTTTTTTTTGTTTGTAATTATTAACATTTTTGGTGAGTGATTCAGAAATTTTTTGTGAATTTAATTTTATTTACAGAAAAAGTTGTTAATGTGAATTAATTCACATTCACAGACAAAGAATGATGTGAATTAATTCACAACCTTATTTATAAATAAAAATCTGCCCAACTCTGCTCTACTGGTACTGGAGAAACGAATGGAGGACAGTACCTATTGTCCGGCTACAGAAAAGCTCCTTCGAAAGAGAGACCCAAAAAAAGCGGACACCCCTGAGAAAGATAGTGTATCTAATTATAGGAGTTTTCTGAGAGAGTGTATCTAGGAACAGAAAGTTTCTGAGAGACAGTGTATCTAATTATAGGATTTATCTGAGAGAGTTTATCTAGAGAAAGAGAGTTTCCGAGAGACAGTGTATCTAATTTGGAGTTTTCAAGGTATCTCAACATCGTTTATTTTGTGGATAGTTAAACATTTTGAAAAAAATAACGAAAAATAGGTCTTTCTGTCCTCGTGTTTTACTTTTCTCTCTAACGATGTTCCCCGGGAACTGGAGCTTCTTCAGGCAATTTAATTCTGACAATCGAATTTAAAAATATCTTGATAACAATCAATATCTTGATATCAATTGAATGCGCATTCAAAGTGTTCAACGAACCTTGTTAAACATTTAAAATTTGATCATTTTTAGTTTGATTGTTAGAATTAAACTGCCTGAAGAAGCCCCGGATCTTGGTGAGAAACATCGAAGAGAAAACACGAACTCAAGAAAGGAAAATATGGATACAAGAAAGTGGAACAAAGTAAAAAATATTTTACCAGATAGCTGTGATATTGTGCTTTTGGAAAAAGCGGTCCATTAGTCTAGCAGTTTTGTCTGTGTCGATCAATTTTAGTTTTGCGCATGCGCTATAATTATTACTTCACCAATCGCGTTATAATTCATAGGGAATTTTTCTGAAACATATACCCATCTACTCCCCGAGATTGAATGAAATCAGACCAATATAGTATACGAAATCGGCGTTATGATAAATTAACCACTTCACCGATGTTCATCTTGGTTGTCCAGGACGTTCGCCATCTCCGGATGTTTTTGGAGGCGTTGTTCGTGTTTCCGTGCGTATTTTACTACAGTTTGATTGGCGGTGCCCATCCTTAAATCTCGATTAAATTAATCGTTTCACATGTACCATGTGGCAATATTTGAGAAAACGCCGCTTTTCCTCCTAAACAAGGTGTTCACACTTAAGACTGTTAACCTCCTAGGGATCGATTCTACAACTAATTTCTAACAAAAATTTCCTTCTTATAATTTTTTTAAACTCTTGATTTTAGGAGTTTTTTCTCTTTTAAGTTTGTTTTTCGTGTTTTCGATCTTACATCACTGAAATGGCCATATCTCCCCTAATTTACTATGTAAACTTAAAAATATCGCTGAAAAGAGCGTTTAACCATCTCTCTAAGGTACATGAAATCTACAAGGTACAATAATTAAAGGCTAAAAAATAGACTAAACTCGAGAATTTCTCAATTTTTAAAAATTACCGTTTTTTTCAAGCTGCGTTAAGTACCTATTAAATGAAAATGGTAAAAACCGTACGCGTTGCAGAAAAAAACTTATCCAGAATCTCAGCTTTCCAACGGTATAATCCATTTTTATTTTACTTTGCTAATTTAAGGAGAAAAGTATGTTTGAATGTTGAAAAACATGGTTTTTTTTTCTATAAAATCGAGGGTTTTTGTGAAATTTGAACCTCTAAAAAAATTTGAGTTTGGGGTCGGTTTCTACGTAGTTTTTCACGCTGAATCGAATGGTAGCTAACACTTGCAGATCTCCCCAACTCCGTTATAACCGAGTTTAATTTAACTCACGAATTTTTAGTTTTTATGTTTTTTATGTTCAATTTTATGTGTTTTTAAGTAAAGCTAGATAGTTGAAGTGTAAAACTCTGTTATAAAGGAGTTGGGGAGACCTGCAAGTGTTACCATTCGATTCAACGTGAAAAACTACTTTCAAAACAATAGCCCACACGACCATGTTAGGTACCGAAAATCTCGACGACCCCATTTTATCCCCTTTTTTAATAAGTAGCTTTTAGGTACTTCAAAAACATAAAACAGCCAAAGCGCAAGAAATCTCAGAAGCCCCATAAAATATAGGAATTAGGGCAGATAAATCCAAAGAATCGCCTTGGAACCTCTTGGTACCGATTAGTACTCCTCGACTCAAATTTTGGGTTGGCCTCTAAAAAGACAATTTCTTTAATTATTCGCCCTCATACCACTTTGATGCTAAAATTATTGAATCAAATTTCACTGAAATGTGAGGTCTTACCTGTATAGCTAGGTTGTAAATTTTGTAGGAGGGATGTTGGCTATTGGGGCGACATGATGGAAACGAGACAACCGCAGTGATGAGTAGAAAAAAAGGTTCTTGTTCTGACATGAATTTTGCACTCGCTCTGCTCTTAGTTTACACTTTTAGGTCATAAAAATTCGTATTCAAACAACGGAATTTGACTCAAAAATCACAAAGCAGGTGAAAATACATTGGTTCAAAAATATAGATCGAGCCTGCAATCTCAAAATTTAAGGGTAAAAATGTAAATTTAAAAAACCGGAATAAGAGGGTGTTTTTTAGGCTGATTTTTATAGCAGTGTGTCTATGAATCAAGTGAGCCCACTCGGATCGCTGAACATTCATTCGCTCGCTCTCCCTAAGGACTACAAAAGAACGTCAACGTTAGTGTGAATGAAAACCGTTTATAACACGATAAAAATCCCCTTGCAAACTACGACTATCACATCAGCTGATATAATTCCAATAGTATTTATACTTCATAAGATCTATATTATTCATGTGTCACCTATACATGGAATAGTGAAGCGTAGGTAGATTTGGGCACATTAATTTTGTTCATTTATCATGTCGGTACGCTATTAAACTCTCCAAATGTAAATATGTACAGGGTGTCCGTGACATAGTGTGAAGAAGAAATAAGGAAAAACTACATCGAAAAACAGAATACCGCCAACCGGAACGTTCTAGCTCAATACGATTCCGCGATATGTGATTTTTTACTACCCTGAAGTCGCATGCATATTTAAAATCAAAACTTTGCCCGTTTGTCATGGATAGGAACATCAAGATTTCTGAAAAATCTCAACAGAAAACAGGAACACTCTAGGAGGGTGTTTCCATTCGATTCAGCGTGAAAAAATACGTAGGAACCGGCTCCAAACTCGCATTTTCATAGAGGGCCATTTTTCACTAAAACCCTCGATTTCGTAGAAAAAACCATGTTTTTCAACATACGAACATACTTTTCTCCCCCAATCAACAAATTAAAAGTTAAATTGACTATTCCCAAACTGAAATTCCCAAACTGGAAGCAGAGAAACGGAAGGAAAAACGTCAATTTTAAATATTTTTTCTAATTTCATACATTAGCCTTTTTTTCCAACCAATTAAAACTACCTAAAACAATTTTACTTTATATCAGGGTTATAAGAAATTTAACGTTCTTTCCAAAGGTGTTCTTAGTTTTGAGTTCACTGTGATTCTAGGGGGCGTTATGGCCATTTAAATGTCATGAGGTACAAAATACAAAAAAGTCCAGTCATGCAGCATGACCCCATGAGCGAATTTTTGAAGAAATCTTCGACATTTCAGTCGGAGCGAGGCCTTAGGCTTAACGTTACTGACGGCCGAGTGGAGGGAGGCCTTGAAATAAACGTTACTGACGGCCGAGCGGAGCGAGGCCTTGGGTCCGCGTGCTAGTACGTACATAAATAGAACTTCTTCATAATTTCATGCCTGATATTTTCTAAGCCACAGTCAGTATTAAATCTACATCAAGTCCTAAAACAGTTGAGCGTAAAACATTAAAGAGAGCGGAGAGAGAATCGGAGGACGGAATATTTCATAGAGTAAACTCATCAGTTGTGATTACATTTATTTATTTATTTATTTATTTTTTATTTATTTTTTAACAAGCACCTACTACCTACGTTTTAAACAGCATGGTTCTAGGATTGGTTATACAGGGATACTTCCATAAGAGTAGTTCAATCTGAATTCGGACAATGTTTCATGCAAATATTACCGATTTTTACAACTAGCGAACGGCATTATTTCGATTTTTGACTGATTTTTCAACTTTGAAATTTTTGAAAACTTGATACATATTCTTATAGGAAATTTTACGCTGATTCCGAATATACCACATGTTAGTATGCTGAAAAAATTATTTCGCACAACAAATCGCAAAAAACAGGCTATTTTGAAATTTTTGACTACATTTTTGAAAATTTCAACCCGAAGATGTAATCCGATCATGCTGGGCAACGAACTTGAACTTTCGTATTGTGTCCTTAACATTTTAAAATTTGTTTGAAGTTTCTAGCACAATTCTACGGACAGTTATCGTCTGGAATGACACATACATACATACATATATACATACATACATATATACATACATACATATATACATATATACATACATACATATATACATACATACATACATACATACATAAAAAAATGCGTTAAACTTCAGAATATGATTCAGAATAGCCTGAAACGGATTTCTGCATAAAAATTTTTCAAAAATTCACATTCTACAAATTTTGAGGCGAGAGCAATAGCTTAATTTTCTTCAAAAATTCGCTAAAAACCATATCTCCGAAACGGATTGAGCTAGGGCGGTGTGGTTGGTGAAATTCTGCTCCATTTTGGTTTATTATTTCCAATAATAAGCCTATGTGATCGTATAGCAAAAAAATTTTATAACCCCCCCTCAAACTTTGTCGCTCTACGTTTCAAGGTGCGTAGAATCCAAATTTGAAATGTCCGTCCGCCGTCCGCCGATCGCCGTCCGCAGTCCACCGTCCGGGCCATAAAAGGCCTAAGAATTGACTTAAAAACCCCGTTCTTTCGCACATAGACTCCATTTGGGGTCTAGTTGGTCCTAACGTTTAACCATCCCGATCGCTTTACTCGCATAGATGCTATGGGTCAAAAACAGGCAAAAAGTGTCTTTTTCGAGGCTTTGAGTGTTAGACTTGCGCACGCCTGGCACGCTTGGCACGCTTGGCACGCCGTGGCAGGCCTTGGGTCACGGTGGGTGGTGAGGGGGGTGAGCGGGGGGTGGAGTGAGAGGAAGAACAGAGGTGGATACTAGAAAAGAGACTGGCGAAAGCCCCAGAACATGCTGGTTACTATAGCTTGCAGAAATAATAAACCGTTATGTAATAATTTGCAGCGTTTTGTTATAGTTCTGATTTTTTTTCTTCAAACTTTTTTTTTTAATTTTTTTAAATTAATATATTCATTATTTCATTTTATTTTATTTTTTTATTTTTTCGAAGCCGCATCTTAACCAGAAGGGTCATTAGTGGTATTGAACATGTCTAAGGGAATACTGCAAGTAGCACGATTCTAAGGGGAGCCATGATGCCCTCCCTTACCGAACAGATTGTCGTCACGGACTCCACTGGCAGATTGAAGGAATCGCCACACTTTGCCGCTAGGGGCACGTCGATGACCATTAAAAACTCCAAAAATAATGAACACAAACAACAACTGAACAACAACAACAACTACAACTGAAACTAGAATATGGATAGGTAGGCTTACAACTAGATACATATTACTATGTACAATTAAAAAAGTGGAATAAAATCTTTATTATATAACATAACTTAATTCGAAGGTTGTGGTTGAGAAATGAAATTATCAGGATTTATTAAAGAATTAGAATCAAATACTTTGATTTATTGAGGCCGCGCAACCAAAGCAAATAACAACACAAAATACAGTATTCGTGAAATATATACCTATTGATTTAAGATTAGTACCTTTTCGTGCTCAAAAATGTAAGAGTTAGAACTTTGATGACTAAGTGCACGATCACATGAATAATTTTAACTATCAGAGGCACCGCTAAACCACAATTTCATTGTCTCGATATCCGGATGCTTTGGGTTTACATCTACCGAAGTAGTCCTGGAATAAACAGAATAAGAATGTAAGAAGGTAGATATAATAAAATGTCGTACTTATACTTACATTTCACAGTATTGTTGTGCGTTAGTAATAGTAGTGTATTTAATTGAACTTTAATAGATTTTTGTTCATTGAATAGATGCGATTATTCAGGCAGCTCTACAACTGACCATTAGTTCCCTATAGGATTCCCTTTGATAAAAAGAAGTTCTAGTAATGCAGCATGATCGTATGAGCTAATTTTCTTAAATTATCGTACCTATTATACTTATGTTTAGTGTTTAGGAATTTGAGCTATGTATCAAGGTTATGGCAAAAAAACTTGGTCTAAATAATATTCTGCTATTCAAAAAAAATATTTCGGATTTTTAGCTTTTATATAGTTGTTGTCGATTTTTACCGATATTTATGGAATTTTAGTAGAGTGTTCAGCTTAATTTTATGCACGCTTTGATACATTTTCCAATTCGCATTTGAGTTTTTTAAGTAATACTCTGCTAAAAAAAATAAAAAATGAATAAAAAGTAAAAATAAATAAATAAAATAAAATAAAATGTAAAGTTAATCATTTGGGAATTGTCGTAGAACAACAATAAAATTGCAATAACTCCTATAATTTTAAAATAAAAATGTCTCAAAATTGTCTTCGTGGAAATCCGTTTTGAAGCATTTGGAAACAATTCCTGGATTTCAACTCTTTCAGCATTTTTCCGTAAAATATCAAGCTATTGCAATGGCTCCAAAAATTAAATTTTTTTTTTTTTTTTTTACAATTTTCTACGTGGGAACCCGTTTTGAAGTATTTTGAAGTGATTCCTTGAGTTTAACGCATTGCCTACATATATATTAATTTATTTATTTATTTATTCATTCATTTATTTTTTTTAAGCGCCAGCATTAAAATATTGCATATCGTTTCCAACTTTTTGCAACTTAAACCATTTTCCTCCTTTTTCACTGATTTTCTAAGCTCATCTCAGTTATCACATGTCTCTAACACTTTTGCGTTTACAAGAACTATACAACACTAAGGGCCGGTTTATAAATCACATTTATCCAATGGATAAGGGAGATTTATCTGAGGTGTAGCGTTATCCTCCAGATAACACAATAGGGGTGTTTATCCATCCCTAGTTAAACCTATCTGGCGTTTTAATGTATCTGGTCCCTGGATGGCTGGATAACAATTATAATTAAAGGTTAATGATATATCTAGAGCTTTCTAACCTCAAACAAGTTTATTTATTTACAAAAATCTTATTTGAATCTCGTTTGATTGTCTTTATTGTAGTACCTTTCAATGAAATGGATATTTGGGGATTTTTCTTCAAATAGCAGAAACGGCGAAGATTCTATCGTTGCATAATTCGTTGAATGGAAAAGAAGACCATAAATACCAAGTAAGACCCCGTGTAGATGGGACCTACTAAGATGGGACGAGTGCGTATTTTTATTGAGGTTTCGGTTGGACAAAGATACAGTGCTTTACATTTTAACACAGATCGAAGATGAAATCAAGTCCACAACTTACTGATCACAATAATTCATTCATAATAATTCAGGTTACAATATCGCAATTCGTGTATGTACTTCTCTCTCTAAAAATGAAGCAAATGGCAAAAATGTGGTGGTTCCTTATTTGCCGAGCTTGATAGTATGATGGACACTGTTGTGTTGTGGGTTTTTTAAATAGTCGATCCATGGAGAAAATGTAACTCTTACTCTACTCTGTGGTAGCTCCATGTGTAAGTCGCCCTTATTTTGTCGCCTACAGACACCAATGAGGATGCTAGCGGTGCTATCTGCCAAGATAGAATTTATCTGAGGCATAATTTTGTCCGCTAGGTAATTCGGCATTGATAAATGACTCACATTCTTTATCTGGAGTATAGCGCTATACTCAGTATAGCTATCCTGCAGTTAATGTAGATAATTATTGATAAACCGGCCCTAAATAATAACGTATTGTAATTGCCACCCTTTGTATTTATGTGATCCCAAGTTTCATCGCCCCTAAGTATCAAACACCGCAGTTCACAATATGACATTACAGTTTACAGATGTAATGTCATGTAATGTAAAGTTCGTGTAATCTCATGTTTAATCACGTACTGTACACGGAATCTTCATCAATATTCACTATCATTTCACCTATCAATCTTACAGCACGTACAATGTGCTGTATGTTACAATAATTTCAAATGTGAAACAATAAGAAGGTATAAAACATTATTTTATAATGAACTTACCTCGCAGCTTTCATGGGTAATAATCTTTCCACCTGTGAAAAAAGTCAGAAATGTCAATTCAACATCAAGTACAAATAAATACCATCTTGTTGGTGTCCTAAGAGATGCATTTTTAAATAGAAATTAAAATAGAGTATGAGTAAAAAAATAGTAGGATACATACAGAGAAACTGGTTTGGGGCTCCTAACAAATGTTTGCCCACGAGAGGCGTAACGGAGATAGGTGCCCAGTTCTCTCACGACCCACCCCTTTGTTTACGTAGTTTTATTGGTATTTTCAAGCGTTTTAAGAGATTTTAGAAAATTTGAATTAGTTGCGTGTACAAATACAGTAATAGAAACGGAGCTCGATTCCCGAGCGTTGAAAAAATTAAGAAAACATTGTTAGTCGTAGTTCGTAAAAAAGAGTAGTAAAAGAACGGGTACCATTGTTTATTGGAGCCATTTCTGCCCAAACGTTCGACTCCAAGCTCGGTGCTGCATTCTACCTCGAGCTTCTCAAATGAGAATTCCAATTGAAAAAAATCTTCGATAAATCCCTACCAGATGGGAGTTTGAGGATCTGAGATCTCGAAAGGAGGCTCTTTCAGTTGTCTAATAGCCAAGACCACCTTGCCTACACTTTGAAAATCAAGGCAAGAGGCTTTGGGTGGCCATTCAACAATTGAGACATTGAAAAAGAATTAAGATATTTGTTGGCTTGATCAATAAATTTAGAGATGCAGAGTGAAATCTTCAACTTTTCGAAGGAGCTGATTTTAAGTAAATATAAGACACTGTGCATGAATTTTTGTTTTGATGGATGCCCCACATAGTCAGTCATGGGTATGAATATTGAAACAGAGACTCTTTTCCTCCACTGACAGACTGTGCGGGCTTCCATAGAAGGAGTTTCTTCGAGAGAAAGAGTCTTCTGGTTGTAGCTGGTGGCCCAGTGCGGCTTATGTTCCATAAAATAGGCTCCTTCGAAAAGTTGGAGATTTGATAGTCACTCTATATCTCTAAATTTGTAGCTCCAGTCAACAAATCTCTTGATTCTCTTCTAATTTAGATCTTCAGTACCCCGTTTACATTCAGGTGACTTCCACGAAGTACATAAGTGGGCAGCGTGAGCATAGCCTTTACTCTTGCCACTGGCCCTTGCGAGTGGAAGGGAGGGAGAATGGCTCCATCTCACGAGGTCCAGATGAAACTGGTAAGTGTGGAAATATAGGCTACACTTTAAATCTCATTGCCTCACAGTTTCTCAAGGGAGTAAAACAGGCAGCCACTGCGCTTATGGCAGTGGGAGTGCCTGAATGTAAATGTGACTATATGGAAAATCAGCAAGTAGGAAAATTAGATGGAAAATCAGAATCAGCAAGTAGGAGCATTTCTGATAGCAAAAGTGAAGGAAATGAAAATATATTTACTCTTAACTTTTTCCAAAGGAAAGTTGGTGCGACTCGAAAGGTTTGAAATTATCTGCTGAAAAATCAGTACTGGTTCCATTCACAAGAAAGAGGCGGCCGGACATTGGCACAAATGTAGAGATTGCTAGAAACAATTTTGGTGTTAAACAGCAGGTCAAATTTCTTGGAGTCTGATCGGACAAAACATTGACATGGAAACTACATATTGATCATGTAAGGCTGAACGATATCTCAACACTGAGGAAGGTGACTCATTTGAACTGGGGAGCGGACCCGGACGTGGCTTTGATGTTTTATCGCTCAACTATCAGACCAATTATTTTATGGGAACGCCAGCGACTCAAACCTCCTCAAGTCGTACAGCCTCCAATACAAAGCTATCCACCTCCTACTTCCATCAACGCATTATTGTCAGCATCTGGTGAATATCCAATGAACCTTCAATTCCAAATTCTTTCGGATCGATATCTTTTGAAAATAAGATCTTTTAAAAGGCACTTAGTCGATGACGTTAGTCGACTATACATAAATTCGTTGCAATCGTCCACCAGGATGAAAACACCAGTATTGGTCAACAACTTCACGCAGGAAGATGTGAGCTTAACTGGGCTACACTGAATTGATCAAATAAAATCAAATACTTTTTATTTGCCGAAAACACATAGTGTATAGACAATTGTCGGGGAAAAAACTTAGTTTGGTACTAAAAAAGTCGATTGAAAAAAAAAAAAAAAAAAAAAAAAATCTCTCCATCTATATCTATAAAAGAGGATGTATGTATGTATGTATGTTGCCTATAGACTCCAAAACCGCTCGACAGATTGTAATGAAACTTTCAGGTATTATTAGGCATGATTCAAGGATTGTTCCTGTAAAGTTTGGTGCAAATCCGTTCAAAGGGCTCTGACCCAGAGGGCATAAAAGGGTGCAGTGTCAGGTTTTAGAAATTTATTTAACTACCCAAGCCAAGACCGAAGGCAGAGTGAGGCCGAGGGTGAGGCCAAAGGATGAGGAGGAGGATGAGGGAGGAGGATGAGGAGGAGGATGAGGGAGGAGGAGGAGGAGGAGGAGGAGGAGGAGGAGGAGGAGGAGGGAGGAGGAGGAGAAGGAGGAGGAGGGAGAAGGAGGAGAAGGAGGAGGAGGGAGGAGGAGGAGGAGGGAGGAGGAGGGAGAAGGAGGATGAGAAGGGAGGAGGAGGAGGAGGAGGAGGAGGGAGGAGGAGGAGAAGGAGGAGGAGGGAGGATGAGGGAGGGGAGGATGAGGAGGAGGAGGGAGGAGGAGGAGGAGGGAGGAGGAGGAGGAGGCGGAGGAGGATGAGGAGGAGGATGAGGGAGGAGGAGGATGGGGGAGGAGGATGAGGGAGGAGGAGGAGGAGGATGAGGGAGGGGAGGAGGAGGAGGAGGAGGAGTAGGAGGAGGAGGAGGGAGGAGGAGGGAGGAGGAGGAGGAGTGAGAAGGAGGGGGGAGGAGGAGGGAGGAGGAGGAGGAGGAGCGAGGAGGTGGCGGGAGGAGGAGGAGGAGGTGGAGGGAGGAGGAGGAGGAGAAGGGAGGATGAGGAGGAGAAGGGAGGAGGAGGATACTATTGAATGTCTGCATAAAATGACAACGAATCCAGGGTCATTGTAGACACCAAAGGCAGAAACCAAAGGCTAAGCTTCCGTCCATCAAATCACCTCTTAATAACAGTTTAAAATTACGATCAATAAACAAATTTAATTTGGGCGCAGCAACGCGCGCGGGGGGAACGCTAGTAGAAACATAAGGAGTAAAATAACAGAAGGAGCAGAACCCGAAACTGATTAGGTGTAAACAAAAGTTACACGGCATCAAATATATAAATAAATACTATAAATAAAATACAAGTAAATATAAACACACAAGATAAACAATAAAAACATTTAGCTGCATTAAAAAATTCCTCAAAACTAAAGGCAGCAAGGCCTAAACTAGAACCGTTTCGTGTTGCTACAGAAGGGAATGTGAAGGTCGTGCATATTCCGAGTAGGATACCGATGAGAGGTCGAAACGAAATCAGACCTGTTATCATGTACAAAAATCAAACATTCTAGAATATAGGCAGCAGAGATGGTAAGGATATTCAAATTTATGAAGGCGTGTCTGAAGTCCGCTCTATAGCTCAACCCTGCTAAAACTCTCACTGCACGCCTTTGGCAGCTGAAAACGAGTGATGCTGAAGGTGAATGCCCCCAGCAGAAGATTGCATACATCCCCCGGCTTTGAAAGGTTGGATGAAAAGCAGCCAAAACAGCACGTTGCGGCAACCTATCTTTTATTCTTCGAAATGGGAAGGTCATTCTATTCAACGACAAGGCCAAGGATTCACAATGCGGTTTCCAATTCAGTTTGGGATCAACTAGGAAGCCTAAAAATCTGACCTGTTGCGGATTGGAATCAAGGTCGGCCAAGCATCTGAGTCCGAGAATCATGGACTGTGTCTAGGAGTCATTAACTAGTAGCCCATTACTGTTGAACCATCTTGATGCCAAATAAATAGAATCGGTGTTAGTGGTTTTTATCTCGAATAAAGAAGAGTCACAAGACAAAACTGTTGTGTCATCAGCAAACAAAATCGTTGGATTCAGGATGGAAAGGGGCAAATCATTAATGAATATGATAATGAGCAGTGGTCCCAAAACGGACCCTTGCGGAACCCCAAAATCAACAGTGGAGAAATGAAAGAGCTCATTTTGATAACGAACTGCCTATATCCTTTGAGCAAGGTAAGTCCTAATGAGGCTTACTGCAGTTTGAGAAAAGTGGTATTTTACCAACTTCCTTGAAAGGAAATCGTATGGCACACAGTCAAAAGCTTTCGCTACGTCCACAAAGATTACAAACGCATAACTGCCAGACTCAAAGCAATCCGAAACGAAATTCGAAATGTTGGATATTGCATCTTTAGTCGACAATCCAATTGTAAAGCCATATTGAATAGCAATGAACAGGTTATTTTCATTAAAATAACAGGTAATCTGTGACTTCATTGCTTTCTCGATCACTTTGGAGAATACCAGTAGCTTAGAGGTCAGCCGGTGGTTTACTAATGGAGCACAGTCACCTTTATTGAACAGAGGGATAACTTCAGCGATTTTGTGGCATTGAGGAAAGCATCCCGACTCGAAAGACTCTTTTATGAGATGAGTTAAGGAAAAAACAGAGCAGGAGAAACAGATTTAATAAGTTTTGAGTTCAAGCCATAGACATCGAAGCCATTCGTATTCTTGAGATCATCAATATACTGAAGGACATCGGCAGGGAGGATGCTGTGAAACTTGAATCCAACATCTACTTCCTTAACATCAAAGCCAAGAGAGTCAGAGGCTATTTTCTCGAAATAGTCCACAAGTCTTTTTGCAACCGAGGAAAAATATATATTAAAATCATCGGCAGAGATATGTCACGATGCACTATTTGATCTACAAGTAGACTTTCTGTTATCGTTAATAAATTAAACGCCACATCTTTTTGATAGGATTGGAGGAACTGAAAATTCGTCTTTCATTGGAACTACATTTGTCATCTTTAAAGGCCGTTTTGTGCATGTTACGTGCTGCCGAAAATTCAACTTCATACTCACCACTGTTATCCTTGCTAAGTTTTTTAAATCTACTAACGGACTCTCTCAATCCACTCAAATTATCTCCAAACCAGTCATTATGCAAGAATGAATGTTGGTTTCCAGATTTGGTGTTCACAGTCACATTAGGTAAGAGTTGGTAGCTTAATGAAGACATGATATGCACAACACGTTCGCATAGGCTACTTAAACTGAAACTAGTATCATAAACAAAATCCCAGTCAGTGATAAAGAGGTGTAACTCAAAACTTTCTAACTTAGAATTTGTAACAGGTAATAACACAATTGAATCACAATTATGTAAAGAAGATTCAGTAAATGGGCTATGTAGAAAAACAGCTCTGTGATTAGAAATGGACCCATCACTGACAGTTGACCTAGTGTCCACGGCTTGCGAAAAAATTATAAAAATGTCATCAATACATCTACGGTATCTAGTGGGTTCTGAGACCATAGGGAGAAAGTTGAAAGAACCAAACAAACCACAAAGCTTATGGAAGTGTGAGGAATCCTCAAACGCACAAACATTATATTCGCCCATGAACAAAACTCTAGGAAGCTTGTAAAGACTAGGTACCTAACACACTTGCAACTATATCTAAGAAACGCGAGAAATCTCCTCTGGGAGAACGGTACATAGAAATAATACTCAAGTTAAAAGACTCAACTGAAACACCGACTATTTCACAATCTCGGGACACAGAAATAACGCTCAACTTCTCGAGGGTAGTAAATTTTAAATTATTCTTTACTAGAATTACTACACCACCATGGTCAATCATTGGTTTACAAAAGGATGGACCATTTTTGTAACCTTCAACATAACTATGACTAATTTCATTTTTGTTTAACCAATGTTCATTCAGACTTATCTACTTTGTGATTCAAGGAACATAAGTAGGAGTTCAGAAAATGTATCTTATTTCTCAGTGAGTAGATATTCAGATGCATACAGACAAAGTCTTCAAAATCTCCATCAGGTGACCCGAGATTCAAAGGAAGGAGTGACGTCACTGGGTAGGCGTTGATAGTTGAGACTGGGGTATCAATAAAAAAGAGCGTTGAGTGTTTTCAAAAGTCTCATCCAGGGCAATTATTGAGAGCAAGTACGACCTTTTATGGTTAGAAGGATCATCATACTGACCATCCACTAAGCCCACAGGTTGAGCTGAAGTAGAAGGATGAGTGACTAAGTGATCATTCAAATTAGTGTAAAGTTCATTGGGCTCATACGAAAGGTTTTTAATAATCGATAAGGCGATTAAATTGAAGAGATTTTTCATTTTCTGTTGAGAAATTTTAAGAAAATTTTTATTTTAAAATTTTCCGAATCATTTCAATAGCTTCCTTTTCAACGAAAATACGCTAAGAAGTAGAAAAAAAGCTTGAGAGCGAAAAAACTGGAAAAATTGCATTTAGCTCTAAAAGTGAAAGAAAATATAAGAAAACATTTGTTTCAGTTCAAATTACTCACTTGCACAATCAAACGTGCACTTGTTGCCGAATGTATAAGTTTTTCCATCAATACGTCCGCAAACTGGTTCATATTCCCTGGTGCAAATGCAGCTTCCAATTTGGCCGTAGGGCTCGTTGTTCTGATGATGAAATGAAACACATAGGTAGTTAATAGAAAATTCATGTCATTTGACAGTTTTAAAAAGGTAGTACTTAGGTGATCTCTAACTTGTGGTTCTTATTTTGACTTATTGATTATGAAAACAATTGTGTACAAAATCTATTGATGATATTGTAGTACCTATGGACCTTCCCTGCCTGTTTGTACACAATCCCAGGCTAGGCGTTAGGGCTAGCACAAAACATCACGGTCTATCATTACTACCCCCTCAATTCACCCTCTTCCTTAATACATTTTGGATCCCCTGACTTATATTCCAAAACTAGATCGTCTTTTTAATTGAAAACAAATAATAAAAAAAATCAGGCAAGAATAACATCAAAAGAAAAAAGAAGAAAATATCATAATTTATCATCGTTACCCTAGTCCTTGAACACCTCACCGAGGTGGCTAGTGTAGCCACCCAGACAGCATGAAAATGGCGATAGTCGCAGGCCTCAATGCCCCGAAGCCTATTCCACCCACTGGGAAGAAACGGGGGATTCAGAGCACTGTCGGAGTTCTTTACAATCTACTGACTCATGAAGCGCAGCAGCAAACTCAGCAGCCGACCTGGGTTTTGGAGCAGTAGGTATTGCTCGGTCACACCACAACAACTGCTTGACAATGCCCAGGTCAGCAGAAGTGCAGACGACCTCCCAGCTCGAACCCCTAAAGGCAAACAGGTGTTGGTGGCGTAAAGATGGGATGCTGGCTGAGGGAGAGACAATACCGAGCCCACAAGCCTTGACCGGTGCGTGGGTGTAGGTATTTGGGACACCAGGTGAAAAGCCAAGCCAAGAGCGCACAGCAGAGCAAACTTCACGATTTAAATCTAGCAGCCTCCCTGCAGTAAGCTTACCAAAGCCCATAGATTAGCTTTAGCAGTAAGTACGACGAGGAGCTTCTGCAATGGCTTCAATGGAGCCAAGGTGATACAAGCTAGTGTTCCACCAAGGTAAACAGGGCTTGCAGCAATGGTGGCCACACCCATGAAGTCAACTCCAAGATACCGCCAAACCTCCTGCACGGATCGGGAGGGGATGGGTGACTGTCCTATGACAAAGCAATCCCCATCCATCACCTTCACCTGATTTTGGCGACCTGACAGGACCAAGGAGACTGACCTACACTTATCTGGGTTAACCACCAAACCACACTTGGCTAGCTGCTCTGCAAAGGCAACAACTGTTTCTGATTGTGAGTGCGAATGATACTCATCACCCACCATTTCTTTCACTAGTGGGTCCTGGAGCAACAAATAGCATTAAAATGAACATTTTCTTGGTTGTAGACAGAAAACCACCAATAGCACCCATGAAATTTGAATACACGATGGTGAGGCACCAACCTAGTGAGAAGCTTAATGTCAGATTGTAATTATTTCAAGTTTAAACATATTATTTATTTATTTCAAGTTTGTGGACAATCCTTAATGTTATTTAACAAATGACAATTTTTAATTTGGTGAGTGGTATTTAACGTAGACCTGGGCTGATTGGCACAAGCGGTTAAACGGCCGAAAGGATGTTATTTTGGCCCTGTTCAGTTGATGGCAGCGTCGAGTACGTTGAAGGTTCCATCTTGCCACAAAATTGATTGGTCTGCGTTTCAAGATACGTACATTCCAAAAATCGACTAAAAAAAAAAATCCGTCGATCCGCCTTACACTATCCCAATCTATTCTCCGAAAATATGGACCGAACTTTATGAAATTTGGCTCTAAAATCGTGCATCGGCCGGGGATGTGCCAGGAACGTCCGCATCGCTCTCGATGTTTTATTAAAAATTCGATATGTCCAAAACTTTCGGAACAAAAGGGTATTTTTTGTTTGATTTATGAACAAAGAGGTTCAATATATCGATTGAGATCATCTGGGTTGTTGTACGTTCATCCGTTCGTTCATTTGTGTCCGTCCAGACCTGAATACTTAAAGAAAGGTACCTAGTCAATCTTACACGAACTGCAACGTGGGCGGCAGGGATTTGAACCCCCACGGAGTCAATCAATTTTTTTAATACCTTTGTGTAATAATTTCCAGCGTTTTTAAGAACGATTCCCAAATCTTTATTATGTAAGCGAGGAATCAATAACATTAAAGGCAGTAATAGAAGTACATACCTGCCCAGGGCGTGAAATTATTTAATAATGAATCATTATTGACTAATAATTATTCAGTGTTGCTAAAAATCTCTCTCACGAAAGGAAACCTATTTCTCGAATTTTGAACCCATATGTGTCGTTAAAATGATGAAGATGGACTTACTTCGCACTCCCCTTTGTAGACTATTCCAGTTCCTGTGAAACAAATAATGATAATAAAGGTGAATTATTGGCACAATAAAAAAAACCACCATAATATTAAATAGGAGTGTGCCGTGGTAAAATTCACATTTAGTCCATACTTTTTCTAAATTTAATAGTTCTTTAACAACCTTAAATCGTAAAATCAGAATAATCAAAAAGTTTTTTTTTTTTCTTTTTTAATCTCTACAATGAACTAATCTGAACAAAATCTCACTCAATGAATGCCTTTGTGATTGATCTCAATCTTTCTTTAAAACACGTGTTGAAAAAACCAAAGTTTTTTTCCTAGTGTTACGCTACGCAGCTCATTGTATTTCTATGAAAACCATTACTGGAACCAAAATAGAGCCACTATGTTTTTCTCACATTGGTTTCCAAAAAAATAATTCGAAAAAATAAGTGCGTCTCTGTTAGGATCTTCAATCTTCTATTACTCTATTAACCAGAACCGCAAATTTGATCTCATACATTCTCAAGTAACGTATTTGTATTGCCCTAAATATTAAATTATATCAATCATACAAATAATAAAATGTAATAATTCAATAAAATGTCATAATATTTGTTGAAAATTAGAATTTCATGTCTTAGGAGTTACATCAACAGAAGTACATTTGTGTAACCAAAATTGAATATTGTCCCCAGAGAAAGATAGGACTTATTTATATTTCAAACATCATAAATGCAAAGTAACCAGGGGTTTTCCAAAACGATTCCCTATATTTATTTAAATTGGTTGATAGGATCTTTAATTTTGTAATTTGGCTCTAATGTCCAGAGGTTCCATCAATTTTTCCAACATGTAGTCCTTCCCCACTTAGGTTTAGTCCTTTCCCACTTAGGTTTAATCCTTTCCAACTAAGATTTAATCGTTTCCCACCAAGGATTAGCCATTTTCCATACTCAGGTTTAGACCTTTTCCACTTAGCTTTCGCATTTCCCCCCCCCCCCCCCCCCCCCCTCCCCAAACCAAGCATACCAAAAGAAAGGATGAGTTTGTTAGGCGGCACTTTTTGAGCACATTAAATTCGTCAAAGTTCAAAAAAAAGTACTCAAAACATCACTAAAATTGGCAAAAACGACTAAAACCGTTAAATTTCTATTTTATAGCATAGAACATTCAAAAATTGATGCAAAATATAATGCTGAATAATGTTGGTACTAAAAAATCGATAAAAACTAAAATAAAAATTAAAAATCTAAAATCTTTTTTTGAACAGCAGGTTATTCTTTAAAATAAGTATTTTTCTTCAAAATTGATAGCTGAAAATTCCTTTGCGCTCAAAAATCTCAAATTTCAAAACAATTTAACATATATAAAAAATATATTTCGGTAAATTCGCTCATACATATCATGCTGCAGTGACTGGAACTTCGCTCATACGGTCATTCTACATGACTGGAAATTTGATTATCAGAAAATGGGATAATAATGCCCCCCCTCCCCCTCGGGTCTTACTATGATGATGTGATCATAAAGAAAGATCCCGAATGGCTGGGCGGAAATTTGTTACAAATCTAGATGAATGTGTTGAAAAATAATGTTATTTAAAAATCATGTTTGAGTTAGATTTTGAATACAAAGCAGTAGATTCGTTGTTTCATTAAAAAAATAATCTTTTCTTCTCTTTTCAAATTTGGAATTCAAATCATACCGCTCCGTCCTCGACACCTCGGCTCCCAATCTTCTTTCTCATGCTCCTAAGGCGTCTGTTGACCACACTCATAGCTCAGATCGTTGGAGTGTTGCTACTACGGGAAATTTCCCGTAGTTGTTACGACAAGAGTTCAAACTCCTGTCGGGGTATCAAATGTTTTTGGGCCGTTACACTGATAATGCCATTATTCTCAGGAGCCCCATTGCTATGTAGGGAGCAACAAGAGAAGGTTATATCTATTAGACTGACAACGAAAAACGGACTCGTATTACAACTGATTTTTTGAACATCAAGAAAAATCTACTCTATTCACCGATTTTTGACACCTAGCTCTTGATTATTAACCGAAATACGAGTCCTACGCGTCCACTACTAGCACGTAATGTTCAACAAGCCCAAAAACATAAAATAATGGGATAAAAAGGGCTTCAGGGCGTTAAATTTTGATTTCGTAGCTACTGGTAAGTATAGAATGGTTAAACATTAAAAAAGCTAGCTCTGCTCTTGAGCAGATATTTCCAAAAGGACAATATATCATGGGACGAAATTGGTCTTGTTACATTCGGAACAAGCCAGGAAACAAGGTCCGAAGCAGAAGAGACCCACAAACAATTTTTTTCCCAGTCAAAACTAGATAAAAACGGCAAAAAATGCCTTTTTTCCCAAAAGAAATACAGCTTCTGTGCTTGCAATAATGGCGGCATCGTGTTCCGCGACACCGAAAACATAGGAATAGAGTATAAAAAGTGTCCAGACGCATGGATCTTTCATGTCCTAACCGTCTTTTTGTTCTAAGCGTCTAGTGTTCTAAAATCGATAATTCAATTATCAAAAAACGGGTTTGGGAGACCTCAAGGGGTTATCGGGTCGGAGTGAAATTTTCAGGAGTTGTTTCTCGCATCTAATGCAATTATCTGAGATTTGAGCCCCTCAAAAATTCGAACTTTCGTTTGTTTCGTTGTCAGTCTAATATCTATCCTTAAAGCTACAGAGAAGTTGAAAGATGAGGCTCAAAAGCAAAAGAGTGATGATATTGTGTCATCCTTGCCACCACAGGAACAAAGAGTTCCCCGTCGAGTTATGGGCGCTTCCCAGTGGCTCTCAGTCCTCCCCATTGCTGCGAGAGGGCAAGATATGTCACCTTACCAGTTCTAGGATGCTCTGTCATTGAGGTACGGCCATATACCCAAGGGTCTTCCACTTTGTTGTGGTGGTTGTAGTGGTCAGTTCGATGTAAATCATGCTCTCAACTGTACGAAAGATGGTCTGGTAAAGAGAGGACTTGACAATCTGAGAGACACTTTCGCCCATCTAGTGGAATTGGCTTGGGGTGGAGTCGTCGCGCAAGTGAATTAAACGAGCCGTGTTACTGGTCAGCTAATGGAATTTTACAGTGGCGACAACCCACTTTGACAAGCACCGTACTCTGGGCCAAGATTTTCAATTACCGTAGAAACTATTTTTTAGCTGTAGAATGCATTTATTTGACGTTAAATAAATTTATCCGACGTTCAATGTTTTTTTCTACCGTGCAATGTATGTTCTAACGGTGAATGTTTTTTCCGACCGTGCCTTAAAAAAAATATACCGTGCGCTCATTCTATTTTGACTGAACATTATATATTCCCCTAAATTTTCTTCTTTCCAACACAGGATCAACCACACTAGGTACCTGTGTGAGAGCACTATTTGCAAATTTAGGCCTTGGAATACTGATTTTGCTCTTTCTTCTAATCCGGGCTGTTCCATCCAGTAGCTCCTTGTGGGTTCTTGGGTTGTACGTCTCTGTTCAACAAAGTTGCCTCATTTTGACGGAAGGGAGTGACTGCGAAACCCCAGTAAAAATTGAAGAGGAATCGGGAACATCTTGGCCAGGAAATTCGTGCATTCCACAAGGTAAACGGTCTGCTAATTATATTGAAAGCATTTCTCGCATCTACCAAGAGCATTCGCTCATTTTCATCTTCCTCGTACTTGTTTGTCATTGCGTGTTAGGTTGCCAAGTGATATGAGAAAAAAACCGGACGCTATAAGTCGAGAAGTCAGATTAAAAAACTGTTAAAAATGTATATATATAAATACAGTTATAATCTTGATGTATGCAGCACAATAATTGAAATGCTTATGATTGATATTTGATATGAATTATCTAGCTGATTTGCTAAAATATATTACTAAAACCTGAATACATTTTCTTAAAATTATGTCAATTTTGTTCTATGTGATGTTTTAAATACATTTTTGTGTACCGATAATCACAACCGACAGGTACCCCTGTATTCATCCCTATGGTAAAGGAAGTATACGTATCACACTCGTTAAGGAGACTGAAGAATAACCAACAACATAATAATTGCCATCCACCATTTGGATGGAAACCACTAATGGCTAACAAATTTAACGATTTCAACATTATAGCCAAATTATATCTTTGAAGTACACACAGAAGTTGAAATTTAAGTTCCTTTCTGAATTTGTACCTAATTAAATGATTAACAGCTGGAAATGATTAATTGTTGCTTTCACTGGTTCATTGAGACTCAAATTCACGAAGAATGGAGTGAGAGTAGATTCTGAGATAAATAAATTAAAGTAAACAATACTAATTAGTGATGGTTTTTAAGAACTTTTATAAAATCATATTTATGTAGGTTACACATATACTAGAATGGCAAAAAACGTTCTTATCAATAAATAGTCGATAACTTCAAATTTTAGCAACAAAAATCACGATATTAAGTCTGGATTCAAGATTATTCACCTTCGCCTAAAACTGAAAGAGTGAATCCACAAGTAATAGCTAACGGAAGAGTTCGAGAGTTCCTTCGTATGAAATAATGGGTGGTATGCATGAAAACGAAGTACTTTGCTTGAAGTAAAAGGTAAAAGCAGATGCTAACTACCATCCTCAGAGTAGAAGCATTGCCTTCAGGCCACTAGCATTACCTCCTTTTTATGCATAGGATTTGGAGTAGGATACTACAGCATTAGCTTCACTTACTTTACTACGATGTAAAAGGGGGTAGAAAGTGCTATATAATGTAATAAACAGAGAAACGCTCTGTCTACCATATCAGGGATCTAGGTACCCCCCCCCCCCCCCCCCGAGGTGCAATGGGGTCCTAAATCCTCGATAAAAAGGTAGAGGAGGTTGACAATATCTTGTCAAAGAGATACCATTCCTACTAATAGCTTTTAATGAGCCATGTTCGGAGTAGGTTGGTTTTCCAGGGATCTGGATCACCGATGCAACGCCAAACTCAGCTTCTAGAAAACACGGGTATGAGGGGCGACGCCCGTTATTCACCAACGGGACGACGACAGCGCTATCTCTGAGACCCTGACGGGACGTCGATGACGGGAACTCTGTTACACTCCCCCACTTGAAGACATACTTGATTGAAGATCAAGTATGTTAACTAGGTGGAATAGTTAATGGCTGAAAACTGATGCTCATTCATAAATAGCTGCATTGGCGATTGAGGATGGGAAAAGAGAAATTAAAACAGGATGGATGGTCAATGAATCTTCATAGGAAAACTTCATTAGGTAATTAACCCCCAATCAAAGATTGGAACAATCGGGACAAAACGGTGGCTCAACTATGGAGACTTATACCTTAAGGAAAATAAAATATAACGGTGGCTCAACTATGGAGACTTATACCTTAAGAAAAATAAAATATATATAAATTAATATGCCCATCATGGGGACTTAAATTGTGCTCTAACCTGGTAATTGACCTAGGAGGCAATACTCAGGTGGCTAATTCATAAAACTGAACATATAAATGGGGAATAAAAGAGAAATTATAAGTCAAAGACTAATGAAATTATTTATATACCAAAGGGTGATAATGGGAATTCCTTCTGAAACCCCGTGCCATGTTTCTTCTGAAACATTAACACTCCAAAAAATAGTGGATTGGACTACTAGGCATTAGCCGTGCATAATCCTAACCTCGCTCGCTCTACTGAGGAGTGGGACAGTACTGTAAGAGGTACCACTCCCGGAACGTAATGTGCAACGTTCCGGGAGAAGATTGGTTTTCCATCCAAGACCAAACTCAGCTTCTAGAAAACACGGGTATGAGCGGCGACGCCCGTTGTTCACCAACGGGACGACGACAGCGCTATCTCTGAGACCCTGACGGGACCTCGATGACGGGAACTCTGTTACAATCATTTGCTTATTATGCATAGGAAACGAAGCATGTTCTTCACATTTTGGAGTAAAAGCTTTTGCTTTGCCTTTATGCATACCACCCAATGTGACAAGAGTACAAATGTTTATGATAATGGACGTTTAGATAGCTTTCTATGGTCGATTTCCAAAAGATAACTTGAAACAAGTAGGTTGGAAGGTTGATGTAGGTAGGTCCTCTAGAAGTCACGGATGAGTTGGTAGAATATCAACTTAGGATAGGATCCACAACTGGAAATGTGCCGCTCTTACTTCCGAATGTGCGGTTTTCAGAGTGATTTTCGCCCGGACAGCTTGTTAAAAAACTCGACTGTCCGGGCCAAAACCGGACACCTGGCAACCCTGCGTGTATGGCACATTCTAATCCAGACTTAATTTTAGCCGGAAACTAATCAGATCCACATGCCTCCTCGAGGTCTTCCAATGTTAGTCTTAGTATTTATGGGCTGAAGAATTCCTCCTACCCCTAACGGACGTATGCCCCGACATTTAAAAAAAAAAAAAACAATAAAAAATAAAAAAGATCATTCAATAAAAAAATATTTAGTAGAATTTTAGACAAACGAAGTTTATCAACGGTAGACTAAAATTATGCAAAAAACTATACTGAAAATTGTACGTGAATTTAATTGATATTTGCTAAAAAAAAAAATCTTTAGAACACTGCAAAAAAATTTTAAATCCAATTTTTTTATTGAATCGCAGAATGTTATTTAGAACGAGTTTTTCTGTCATAAAATTGGTAGTGAAACAATTTATTTTCACTCAAAGTGCTCAAATTTAAAAATAGAGTAACATAATATAATACGATATCTTACGAAAATTCGCTCATAGGATCATGCTGGCTGACTGTTTCAGCATGATTTTTTGGATGTTCTAATTCATTGTTGATACACTTCTTTTATCTAAACTTCTACAAATTGAATGTTTTTTAGCCGTTTTTAGCCACTTTTAGTGATTTATGAGGATATTTTTTGAAATTTGACAAATTTAGTTGTGCTCAAGTACTTACTTTCCAACGAACTCATCCATTCAGGGGAAAAGCTTGATTTTTTGGCTCGGCTTCTATCTCAATCCTAGGAGAGTTATCGTCTGGAATTGCGTTGCGTGTATATATATATATATATATATTAGAGATGAGTCGATACCAAAATTTATCGATTCCCGATTCTCGATACTGATACCATCGGCGCATAATAACTTACCTGTAGGTGAAAAACAAAATTCCTCTTGAACTAGTAATGTAGTCAAATTTTTATTCTCTCAAATTAAGATTAATTCTTATTACAAATTCTAAATTTCAGATTTATATTTTCATTCAAGGCTTTAGTTAATTTGATTTGTGCAAATTCAAAATTTGATATTTTTTGTTTTCTATCAGGTTGCACGGTACAACCATCATCGTTGTTAGATGGTTGCAATAGTACCGTAGTGTAATAAAACGCCCATCACCGGGCGGTATCGGTATCGGCTTTAGGCGATCGATTCTCGATACCGATACCAATGCCTAAGAATCGGTGATATCGAGAATCGACTCATCCCTAGTATATATATATATATATATATATATATATATATATATATATATATATATATATATATATATATGAAAAAGCGTTAAACTCTTGGAATCGTTTCAGAATGTCTCAAAACGGATTTCAATAAAGAAAATTTTCGGAAACTTTGGTTTTAACATTTTTGGAGCCATTGCAATAGCTTCATTTTCTACGAAAATTAGATAAGTAAAAAAATTAATTATATTTTCTATTTGCTTAATGAATATAGTTATCTAAAGAAAATATAAAGATAAAATATGGTAGGTACATGGGTTACTCACTTTTCTTTTTTTCACATGTAAACTGGCAGTCGTTGCTGTAAGTTTTGTATTTATTTCCGATACGGGCACAAACGGGATCATAGTTCAAACGGCAAATGCAATCATCTTCTGGCCAAGGTCTTCTCTCATACTAAAGACAAAAATTAGGTATCACAGAAAAGTGGAAATACAATTTGATAATTTCTTATATAGTAATATGATTGCTGATAATATATAACCATGTGTTTGTTATTTATTAGTGGAGTGAACATCAATGAAGATAAATGTATAGTTGGCAATTGTAATTGGGTTAAATGTTATAATCCTAGTGTTGGTGCCTCTGTAATCCCTCAAAACGGATTTCAATGAAGAAAATTTTCGAAAATTTTGATTTTAAAAATTTTGGAGCCATTGCAATAGCTTCATTTTCTACGAAAATTCGCTAATGAAATAAACAAGTCTTCTATAATTATTACAATTACGTCACTCAGGACAATGGTTTGACCGTCTGCCGAGTTAACCTCTACAATCGTAGTACAGATAAGTACCTATCTACTGCACCGTTTGCTAAAAACAATTAAATTCTTGCACCAGAAATATTCTTGCATATAGAAATATTTCCCATCGTAAAAAATAAAGTTACTTAAACCTATCCAATTACTCCCATTCAACAACTCTATCAATTCCATATATTGGAGAAATCCTTTCCCCTAATTTATTTTTCTGAATTCAGCCAATTTAGTACATTTAGCAATAAAATCGATGAGGTTTTCAGGTTCACCAACGATACATAGAGCCCAATCGTACGTTATATTCGTTCGCCGAGGCATATAAGTTGAGTCTAACAGCTCATCTATAGCTCTCATTATGTTGCTTATCAACCACCCATCATTTAATTCGAAATAATCACGAGAACACTAATTCACTGAGAAGGCATTTTATATTCTTAAGGTTCCCCTAGCCCTTTGTTTAAAACTTTGTGTTTAATTGATTTACCAAATCCAATATCCGACTTATAACATAGCTATCTATATGCTCAAGAAGTACTGACTAACACTTTTTCCTCAACGTGTACCCAGTTCTCATCCCAAAAACACCTGCTCTTTATCGCCTCTTGAGCAAGAAATTTAGTTATTCTGTTATTCGGCAGTGGCACTACTTTCTTTATATAATTTATATTAAGTGAATTCTGATAACTTGCTTATTCAAGTATCAATGTGAAGGAAACACGATGGAGTATTAGCAGGGAGATGGCACACTCTTTTAATAAAATACCTGACAAGCTTTTCCACAACTCCCCAATTTCGTGCACCATAAGACTATGGACCTCGAAATTGTTTCATAGATCTTAATTTTACTTTTAAAAGCTACGTCGTTCTGCTTTAGTACAGAATTCCACAACGAGCTTATTGCCCATTTAGATGTCGATAACTTAATTTGTCACCTTATTCCTGGTATCTATACACCTATACCTAGAAAGATAGATTTATCAGAGGAAGGAATAGTCGCATAGAAAAAATTCAGTACAGCAGCCCCTCAGCTCTTCTTACATAATATAACTTATGTTTGAGACCAACGATATTCGAGATGTATCCGTATTTAATGTAAAGTAAGCAAGCATTTGATCCCACACCTCGTCAAGTGACATTTTATGCAGAATAATATACACTAGAACAATAAATTCAAAACTACTCACGTTTCCAGCGCGGACGACTTGGGCATTCGAAACTGGTGTGAGTGCAACTAAAGCAGGCAGTATTGCCAGAACCAGCCACCATTTGTCCATGATTCCGGCACCAATACATCTAGTTCTGCATTCCCTACCTAATCTTGCTATCAAATGTAATTTAATTTTTAATTTATTTATTTTAATTTTTTAAATTTTTATATTTATTTTTTCAATTGTTTAATTATTTAATTTTTTAATTATAAATGAGGCATCCGCAATGTGGTACGACAGTATCAGTTTTTAACATCTAGTGAATGAGTGTCTACCTAACAAGTTATTTATTATTCATGTTAAATTCACTCTTCCAACTATAATTCGCGTTTGTCTAACATTTGAAATTTGTTCAGTTTTATTGCTTATTAACCAATGAGGTATATAAGATTTTTAGCCTACAATCACTTGACAGTAAAAAGTCCTGTCATGCAGCATGACCCCATGAGCGAATTTTTGAAGAAATCTTCGACATTTCAGTCGCTATTGATCGTGTGGAGAAATTTTAGTTTATGATTTTGATAGACAAACATGGAATCAAATTATCAAAAATAATTAGGAAGTACTCATACTTTATTATTATTAAACTAATCTTGTAGATTTAAAGACAAATGTAGGTAAATATTCATAGATTTCGATGTCCAATGTGGTCAGTATTGAAGGCAGTTGAAATCTTAACAGTATCCTAATATAACATCATCAAATCTTGACATAAAATAAAATAACATACCGACTTCATGTGAAAGAAACGTATTTTCACAGCCAATCGATGATGAGGCTTTATATTACGAGTGATATAAAGTCAGTTGCATTCGAATCTAGTATCCTACAGCAAGAAATTGACAGACAAATTGTAGTCTCTCTCTTTTTTTTTTTTTTTTTTTTTTTTTTTTTTTTTTTTTTTAACAAGCACCTACTACCTACGTTTTAAACAGCATGGTTCTAGGATTGGTTATACAGGGATACTTCCATAAGAGTAGTTCAATCTGAATTTGGACAATGTTTCATGCAAAATTACCGATTTTTACAACTAGCGAACGGCATTATTTCGATTTTTGACTGATTTTTCAACTTTGAAATTTTTGAAAACTTGATACATATTCTTATAGGAAATTTTACGCTGATTCCGAGTATACCACGTGTTAGTATGCTGAAAAAATTATTTCGCACAACAAATCGCAAAAAACAGGCTATTTAGAAATTTTTGACTACATTTTTGAAAATTTCAACCCGAAGATGTAATCCGATCATGCTGGCCAACGAACTTGAACTTTCGTTTTGTGTCCTTAACATTTTAAAATTTGTTTGAAGTTTCTAGCACAATTCTACGGACAGTTATCGTCTGGAATGACACATACATACATACATATATACATACATACATAAATACATTTAAAAAAAAAGTCCAGTCATGCAGCATGACCCCATGAGCGAATTTTTGAAGAAATCTTCGACATTTCAGTCGCTATTGATCGTGTTGAGAAATTTTAGTTTATGATTTTGATAGACAAACATGGAATCAAATTATTAACACATGCACAGAGTAAACTCATCAGTTGTGATTACATTTTTTTTTTTTTTTTTTAAAGCACCTACTACCTACGTTTTAAACAGCATGGTTCTAGGATTGGTTATACAGGGATACTTCCGTAAGAGTAGTTCAATCTGAATTTGGACAATGTTTCATGCAAATATTACCGATTTTTACAACTAGCGAACGGCATTATTTCGATTTTTGACTGATTTTTCAACATTGAAATTTTTGAAAACTTGATACATATTCTTATAGGAAATTTTACGCTGATTCCGAATATACCAAGTGTTAGTATGCTGAAAAAATTATTTCGCACAACAAATCGCAAAAAACAGGCTATTTTGAAATTTTTGACTACATTTTTGAAAATTTCAACCCGAAGATGTAATCCGATCATGCTGGCCAACGAACTTGAACTTTCGTTTTGTGTCCTTAACATTTTAAAATTTGTTTGAAGTTTCTAGCACAATTCTACGGACAGTTATTGTCTGGAATGACACATACATACATACATATATACATACATACATACATTAAAAAAATGCGTTAAACTTCAGAATATGATTCAGAATAGCCTGAAACGGATTTCTGCATAAAATTTTTTCAAAAATTCACATTCTACAAATTTTGAGGCGAGAGCAATAGCTTAATTTTCTTCAAAAATTCGCTAAAACTGAGTTAAACTTCAGAATATGATTCAGAATAGCCTGAAACGGATTTCTGCATTAAATATTTTCAAAAATTCACATTCTACAAATTTTGAGGCGAGAGCAATAGCTTAATTTTCTTCAAAAATTCGCTAATAATTTTCTTCAAAAATTCGCTAAAACAAACGTTGTACACATTTTTTCATCGTTGCATCCAACTTGTACGTTTGACAGACAACTTACCTACTCTGAGCCAATCCAATACATAAAACATACATATATATGAGGCTGTCGTCCCGCTGACTAATCTCCAGGGGACCAGCAAGAAAAATTGAAATAGCGGGCTCTTTTAATTACTGAGATTTTGGATTCGGGCGCCATATGAAGAATAAAAAAATCAAATTACCGAGGTTTTATTACAGGCATACTTCAAACTCATATTACAGTAGTGTTAGGTGGGGGGAATAGGATACCCTCAAATTCTTCATTCAATAATATCATCCAGAATGATCGTAAAAATCTCAAATTGGTCTCATTTTATCAAAAATCTATTAAATTTTGATAATTCGGATATATATATATTTTTTTTAAATACAGAATAGTGATTACTAAACCTCTCTAAAGTAAATTCGTGTTTTGGATACCATTTCCGCTGAACTGCATGTGTCAATGTGCTTTTAATAAGTTCCAGTCATGCAGCATGATCTTAGGAGCGAATTTTCGTGAATTATCGTATTAAATTACGAGTTACCTAGTTTTTAATTTTGTTGCACTATTTTGGAATTTGAGCACTTTGAGAGCAAAGAATTAGTTAACTAGGCAGCAATTTTATGGCAACAAAACCCGTTCAAAATAGTACTCTGGAATTCAAATAAGATTTGAAAATTTTAAGCTTTTTTAAGGAGTTTTTATAGATTTTTCAGCAATTAATTATTAAATTTGAGTAAATTTTTCAGCATAATTTTTTGGGTAAATTGTATTTGTTCTAGTTCGTTGATGATCAACTTTTTTGGTTAAATTTCAGGTTAATTTTTGAAATTTGACCAATTTAATGTGCTCAAAAACTGTTGGCCATCAAACTCATCCTTTCATCTGGAAATCTTGCACATAGAAAAACATTCACCCCTAGACGTGTATCGTGTGCCTGGAAATAGTTACATAAGCCCAACTATCGAAAGTAATGACATCAATTCTAGAATTCCTTGGGTATTACCATAATAAAACACAGTTAAGAGTTGAGTCAACTGTATTCATTTCATTTATACTTTATAGGAAAGTATCTATCCTCTACTATATCCTATTTTATCTCTTATTATATGGATATACATCCAAAATAGGAGAAAAATGAACTTATTACAATTGAAACGCAACATCTTACTAACTAATCGCCTTTTGGCACGGCTGGTAACTATTATTGATCTGCCAATGGTATATACATGAGAATTAAGTAAGGCCTAAGGGTGGTATGCTAGAACGACCCTCGAAGTTGGAGGGACGTTTGATGGCCTTAGAAAATTCGAGGGAACCCTCCACTAGAACTTCCTAATGCAAAGATGACCCTTAGTTCAATCGTTGGAGGGGCACCCTCACTCTGGAGGGTCACCCCTCTAACGACCCTCAAACCCCCGTTCAATGCAAAGACACAGTTTAAAGGCCCCTCTGAATTTCCACCAGTCCCTCGAGGGTCTTTCCTTGCTGTAATTCTTTCTTATTTTCACGTTTCCACTTTGTTTGGAATGCAACAATGTCGAAAGATTGAGAAATATATACCTACTTACATTTGATTTGAGCTGTAATGGATTCATTGTTCCTAATCCGTCCCAATTTGCACCTGAGATGCTTGTGAAATGTACAACACTTTCCACCCTCCGTCTCTGTTTGAAAAATAGTAAGTGGGGAAAAGGTGGAGAAATATTATGTATTTGATCAGAGGCTGTAATGGATTCCTAATCCGTCTCAATTTTCACTTGAGATGCTTGTGAAGCGTACAATACTTTCAACCTTCCCTCTCTGTTTGGAAAGTAAAAATGGCCAAAAGGTTAAGAAATATATAAATTTGATTTGATTTGATGAGGTTATAATGGACTCCTGGAAGCTGCATAAAAACAGCATCTGATTCCTTGTTTCCAATAATTGTTTTATAATAATTATTATTTTTTCATTTGGTACGAGTGGAGACACGCACATTATGATAATACATACACCTCCCACTTGGTAAATTATTTAGGCCGTAGGGTGTCGCACAAACTGTCACAGAAAGACAACCATGTCACAGAAACATTTTATTAGTGACCCTATTGTAGTGTTCATAGTGGGATGGAACTGTTGAGGATGTAACATAGTATAATTAATAGGTACTCAATAAAAAATTCCTATAGGTATTTCCATTGGAAATTTTGTTCCTTCAAAATCTAGAGTCCAGGGCTTTAGCCCAGTCAGCCCATATAAGCACTGCAAAATGTACGAAAGACGAACACAGTCAGTTTGTTAACGAGCAGTTCAATGAGATGGTGGGGGTGGATTTATATTTCTGCCTCAGTCTACAAGATCATGACAGGCGTAGCTAGGTAGTTGAGAAATAAGGCTAAATAATGAACATCTTCTTCAGATTTCCGACCCGCCACACATGGGAAGTTGGATAGGCAGAGCAATGAAGCTAACAGCCCTTCAAACCACCCTCAAAGCAAACCACCATCCCTCTAACTGTAAGGGTCGTTCTTGCACTACATTTTTTTCAAGGGCCTCCCTTATACCACCCTCCAAAAAGTAAGGGGCTCCCTTACTCAAACATCCCTCCAACTTCGAGGGTCGTTATAGCATACCACCCAAATTCTCGAATTTCTTCCGAATTTGAGCGAAATTGGATTATTAGCTCACGAGGAAGTGAAATTTTGGGAATTCGTACTGCCTGTGGTTATAAAGCATGAATCCCCATAGAAGACAAACCTTGCGTATTACTCCAAAAAATTGTTCAAAATCGGATGAGATTTGTGGAATTTATGAGTGTGGTCAAGATCTACAAAACTATCAAGGATTTAGGTAACCCCCCAGAGGTGCAATGGGGGCCTAAATCCTCGAGAGAGAGAGAGAGAGAGAGAGAGAGAGAGAGAGAGAGAGAGAGAGAGAGAGAGAGAGAGAGAGAGAGAGAGAGAGAGAGAGAGAGAGAGAGAGAGAGAGAGAGAGAGAGAGAGAGAGAGAGAGAGAGAGAGAGAGAGAGAGAGAGAGAGAGAGAGAGAGAGAGAGAGAGAGAGAGAGAGAGAGAGAGAGAGAGAGAGAGAGAGAGAGAGAGAGAGAGAGAGAGAGAGAGAGAGAGAGAGAGAGAGAGAGAGAGAGAGAGAGAGAGAGAGAGAGAGAGAGAGAGAGAGAGAGAGAGAGAGAGAGAGAGAGAGAGAGAGAGAGAGAGAGAGAGAGAGAGAGAGAGAGAGAGAGAGAGAGAGAGAGAGAGAGAGAGAGAGAGAGAGAGAGAGAGAGAGAGAGAGAGAGAGAGAGAGAGAGAGAGAGAGAGAGAGAGAGAGAGAGAGAGAGAGAGAGAGAGAGAGAGAGAGAGAGAGAGAGAGAGAGAGAGAGAGAGAGAGAGAGAGAGAGAGAGAGAGAGAGAGAGAGAGAGAGAGAGAGAGAGAGAGAGAGAGAGAGAGAGAGAGAGAGAGAGAGAGAGAGAGAGAGAGAGAGAGAGAGAGAGAGAGAGAGAGAGAGAGAGAGAGAGAGAGAGAGAGAGAGAGAGAGAGAGTGACAGTATCCCGTGAGAGAGATACCACTCCTACTAATAGCATTAATGTGCTATGTTCGGAGTAGATTGGTTTTCCAGTTCTAGGATCACCCATCCATCGCCAAACTTAGCAGCTCGATAATACGGGAAGAGGCGCCCGACGCCCGTTGGGTAACAACGGAGCGACGGCAGCGCATTCTCTGGGGTTCTGTAGGGAACTCTGTCACACTCCCCCCCTTAAAGACATACTTGATTGAAAAGCAAGTATGTAAACCAGGTGGAATAGTTTAGTGGCTGATAACTGATGCTCATTAATAAATAGCTGCATTGGCGATTGAGGAAGAGAAAAGAGAAATTAAAACAGGATGGATTGTCAATGAATCTTCATAAGAAGTATTCATTTGGTAATTAACCCCCAATCAAAGATTGGAACAATCGGAAATAAACGGTGGCTCAACTATGGAGACTTATACCTTTAGGAAAATAAAATAGATATAAATTGATGTGCCCAGCGTCGGGGACTTAAATTGGGAACTCAGCCCAGGACGGAACCAACACTATCAGAGAGATTTGAAACGTGAAATGTGAGTAGCCGTAAACAATTTTGAAGCAAGCATATTCATCATATTTCGAAAGTTGAAGCAGAATTTCTACATACTAACTTTTAAAAAATCCTTACTAAAAAACGTATTTACCTACTAGTCCTTATTTAATGAATATTTTGCTTCCGAGTCTACCTTTAGGTCGCGGAACTTTTGGGAGATGAACATTTTTTTTATCTCCAAAATCAAACTTCCACTCGCATTTTACGTTTTTGGTCATTCTGAACAACTTTGGTTCCGTGACTGTCTCTCGGTGTCTGCATATGTGTCGGTCCGTGTGTCCGCAAATCCTTGCAACACGCATAACGTCCACAGTTTTCATCCGAGTATGAGGAATTTCAGGAGATCTGTAGATGGTCTCCTATCAGTTTCATTGCATAAAAAGTAATACTACACAAATCTATTAATACTCCAATAAATTTCAACAAGCACCATTTTCTCAAGTCCTAGTCGATGGAGCTCGCTCAAATTTAGTGAGAAGATAGGTAAAGACCATTCAATCATCCCGTATGAATTGCATTGCGATAGTTTTATTAGTAGCTGCTACGCATGAGCGAGTGTGAAATTTTTGCAACAAATATAAATTCTACAGTTTTCATTAGATTTCGATGAAATTTTCTGGGAATAAGCGAGTTATGCTGAGAATAGTCCCCTTTATGTTTCCCCAATTTCTTTGCGCATCAAAATTCATCAAGCTTTTTTTTTCTCATGGCATATTCGACCGATATCATTCAAATTTGGAGGGTAGTTGGGAAATGATAATTTGAACGCCTCACGTGCTTTTCATATCATTAGTAGAAACTCAAATCTTTGTATCAAACGTGAAATCTTTAGTTTCCATCCGACTTCGATGAAATTTTCAGAGATAGAACACTTTTGTCTATAGATGGTCCCCAATGAACCCTATCTCTACTGAATCACTGGTAATTTCGCGCACGCGCAAAAATAATATCAATCAAGCATCATTTTTTAATTTGCCTGGTTGAGTTTTGCTCAAATTTTACCTCCATGGAATCTTAAAGATTATTTGAAACTTTCAATGTTCTATACGTTCATGTTACGGAAACGAGGAAGCTATGTGCCAAACCCAACTTGGCAGACGTTTTTTCACACTCATCCGAACCCATCCTATAAACTTTACATAAACCTAAGTACGCAGATATGAAGAAATATTATTCTAAAAAAAAAAACTGGTGGCGTAATCTGCGGATTATTCCCTGCTGGGGGTGTGGGAAGTGAAGAAAAATGGTCCTTTAATTCCTTACTTCCCCTGTAAGGGAGCGTCACTTTATTTGATACCGGTTTCGTTCTTAACACAGACCATCCTCAGTAAAAAAATGAAAAACTCCGAGCATCCTAGGAGCAAACAAAACAGGCATAAACGTCAACAATAACATGAGAGAGAAAACTTAACATTACAATTATTAGTTGCTAGTTGTAATATTAAGTTTTCTCTCTCATGTTATTGCTGACGTCTATGCCTGTTTAGTTTGCTCCTAGGATGCTCGGAGTTTTTCATTTTTTTTTTTTTTTTTTTTTTTTTTTCTTCACTGAGGATGGTCTGTGTTAAGACCCAAACCGGTATCAAATAAATTGACGCTCCCTTACAGGGGAAGGGGAAGTAAGGAATTAAAGGACCATTTTTCTTCACTTCCCACACCCCCTGCAGGGAATAATCCGCAGATTATGCCATCCTATAAAGACTTGCTTGCTAATCCTTATAGATAACTTACCTTGTTCAACTCTGCCTGACCAGGAAGCTATTGATCTCCCCGAAGCTGTGTAAGCGTATTTGTAAGATTTCCCACAGTCGTGCCGTATTTTCAACGACATGTGTACGTGACTTGCATTTGGCCCTATTTGTTTTTACGATACATTTCCGTGCTTCTCCGGAATTCGAGGACCATTAAGTTCAGGACTTGGTATTCTTCATTAGCTCAAAAATGTACGAACTAATTGTTGAAGCAAAAACTATCTGAGCAGAGTACTCATCGCTGACAAATCATTGCCGAGTGATGATGGAATAACCATCAACTATTATTAACCAGCCTTCACCATACGTGCCATTTGCAGTGTTCGGCATAATCTTATCGTCAAATACGAATACGATTGTAATCGCGATAATTATTCGTTGATTTTGAGTCAACTGCGATTATATTCGTATTCGCGTAATCGTATTCGTCTGTCGGCGATTACACGAATACAACCCATAAAAATGCACCACGGTCATCAATTTCAATAGGGCGTCCCTCCTATAATATGCGAAGCCTTGCTAATATTACCTGGTAAAATGCGAGTGAAAATTTTGATTTTGGAGACCAAAAATTTTTTCTCTCCCGAAAGTGAAAACAATGCTTCCGCTACCTTTAGGTAGACTCGGAAGCAATGCTATTTCGACGAGTACTGCGTCGTTTCAGTGGCGGAGGAATGGGGTTTTCCTCCTCAGACTCTCCTTCAGAGTCCACTTGGTACACCTAAACTTCTCCATCATCATTGTTTTCTCTCATTGGGGCACACAATATCTTTAGTAGCATCAGTGCAGTACGTTATTATTTTTTTACGGTCCATTTGACGGTGATTTGAGAGGAGGTTGGGTAATATTAGTTCTCTTTTGTGTAACAGCAACTACTTCTCATTTTTCGAGTTTTTCGATATCATAATCAGCTAAACGTCGATAAGTGACTATTGTACTTTGTAAAGGGATAGTTATTACTTCAGAATCGATAAAAACCTAAAAATCGATATTTTTGACCATTTTATCGAAAATGCAATGGATCACTGAAATGATAGGTCCCTTTTCATTGGACGGTTCACATATATGTTTATCGGTGAAAATAGATAATTAGTATCGTGTAGCCATTATGTCCCCCACGTATCATGCTGAAAGCAACTACTTAGCGCTCAGTCAAAGTTGGCATACAAAACAAATCAATATTACGACACGAGTATTACGATATTTCCTTGAGGCGGAAGGGAACACAGGAAGAGTGATAGGAACTCATTTTTTCTTCCTCCTTGGATGGAATCATCGACCGCCACTGCTGTACACGCCTACATCCTATACTTAAAACCTTGGGGTTTGAGCACAAGTGATTTTATCGAAACCGTAATATATAGGTCATCGGATAATCACTGGTTGCTGGAAACAAGAACCAGGTGCGCCCCAGCCTCAATAAGGGCTGGGTTAACTCGCGAGACCTTCTACCCTATTTAGTATCTTTCATTTCAGCTTAATTGGTCAAAAATTCTGTTGATTTTAGCGAATTTTCGTGGAAAATGAAGCTATTGCGATGGATCCAAAATTTTAAAATCACAATTTTCGAAAATTTTCTTCACTGAAATCCGTTTTGCGACATTCTGAAACGAATCCTCGAGTTTAACACTTTTTCAAAAAAAAAAAAAAAAAAAAAAATATATATATATATATATATTCACAAAATTGGAAAAGATAACAGAAAAAACGTCACAAAACTAGTTTTGTGACGTTTTTTCTGTTATCTTTTCTAATTTTGTGAATATAATCAAGCTCTCCTAGAGTCATTTTCAATACGATATAAATATATATATATATATATAATATATATATATATATATATATATATATATATATATATATATATATACATATGTACTTGATTGTGGACACTGTGCTACTGCACTATATAATATTTAAAGTTAAAGAAATTTTTACAGAAATAAAGAGGAAAATGTTTTTGATATTTCGAATTAGTCTTTGTCAAAATTAGAAGAAGAAAGAGTGTTTTTGGAATATTCCCTGGAACCAATCTTGTATCCAACGTTTCATGGTTGTTATGTTGGAGTTACTCAATCATTGATGTTGAGTCCAGGAGGCCGATTTGAGCCCAGTACCCACCTATGGGCCCGTTTGGACTGTTGAAGTAGCCGGTCGTTCGTTTTTTCAGGCATCTTTTTCAACACCTTAACACCGTAACATTCGTCGAAGGTGACTGCTGGACCGTGCGTTCTTGCATGCAGCTTTATCTGTCGTTGCTGGGACTGAGTCAAGGAAGCTCTATGGTTGTTCATCCTTAGATTCAGTTGGGATGCCTTCCCCACATAGAAGCTCCTTGACTGATCATCTTCGCACTTCTTACAAATCAGCTGGTACACGCACATCCGTGACTGGCACTCTGCTGACCCTTGGCACCTGTACGTGTGGGTGTTATTTGGGGAGGTGAAATCCGAGTCCTCAATGACCAAATCACAGAGTTTGCATCTTGGTCTTTGGCATGGGTGGAGACCTCGTTGTTGCGGATTCTCACCTTGGACAGCTGGGTACTGGGCTCAAATCGGCCTCCTGGACTCAACATCAATGATTGAGTAACTCCAACATATAACAACCATGAAACGTTGGATACAAGATTGGTTCCAGGGAATATTCCAAAAACACTCTTTTTTCTTCTAATATTGACAAAGACTAATTCGAAATATCAAAAACATTTTCCTCTTTTTTTCTGTAAAAATTTCTTTAACTTTAAATATATATATATATATATATATATATATATATATATATATATATATATATATATATATATTGTTTGTGTGTGTGTGTGTGTCCTTCCAGACGAAAACTCTCCGTTAGAGATAGAAATTCCGTTCTTGCGCCAAAAAATCAAGCTTTCCGAACGAAAGGACGAGTTCGTTGGCCACTTTGATCACATTTAATTGGTCAAATTACAAAAACAGTGCTGAAAAAAAAATCACTAAAAATAGCAAAAAAACTGCTAAAAATCGTTAAATTTAGATTTTTTTAGCAGAATATTGCTCAAATAAAGATTATTAACTATAAAATAGAACATTCGAAAGTTGATGTACAAAATTATGCTGAAAAATATACTTAAATTTCATTAAAATGTGCTTAAAAATCGGTAAAAACTGCAAAAAAAGTTAAAACTCCAAAATCCTTTTTTGAACAGCAGAAAGTTCAGTTTTATTGCTTATTAACCAATGAGGTATATTACATTTTTAGCCTATAATCACTTGACAGTAAAAAGTCCAGTCATGCAGCATGACCCCATGAGCGAATTTTTGAAGAAATCTTCGACATTTCAGTCGTTATTGATCGTGATTTTGGGTCTTCGTGCTAGTACGTACATAAATGGAACTTCTTCATAATTTCATGGCTGATATTTTCTAAGCCACAGTCAGTATTAAAGCTACATCAAGTCCTAAAACAGTTGAGCGTAAAACATTAAAGAGAGCGACCGAGAGAATCGGAGGACGGAATATTTCACAGAGTAAACTCATCAGTTGTGATTACTTTTTTTTTTTTTTTTTTTTTTTTTTTTTTTTTTTTTTTTTTTTTTTTTTTAACAAGCACCTACTATCTACGTTTTAAACAGCATGGTTCTAGGATTGGTTATACAGGGATACTTCCATAAGAGTAGTTCAATCTGAATTTGAACAATGTTTCATGCAAATATTACCGATTTTTACAACTAGCGAACGGCATTATTTCGATTTTTGACTGATTTTTCAACTTTGAAATTTTTGAAAACTTGATACATATTCTTATAGGTAATTTTACGCTGATTCCAAATATACCACATGTTAGTATGCTGAAAAAATTATTTCGCACAACAAATCGCAAAAAAACAGGCTATTTTGAAATTTTTGACTACATTTTTGAAAATTTCAACCCGAAGATGTAATCCGATCATGCTGGCCAACGAACTTGAACTTTCGTTTTGTGTCCTTAACATTTTAAAATTTGTTTGAAGTTTCTAGCACAATTCTACGGGCAGTTATCGTCTGGAATGACACATACATACATACATATATACATACATACATACATTAAAAAATGCGTTAAACTTCAGAATATGATTCAGAATAGCCTGAAACGGATTTCTGCATAAAATTTTTTCAAAAATTCACATTCTACAAATTTTGATGGAAAGAACGTTAAATTTCCCATCTTCTTAAGGTATTTGGATTCTTTTTACAGTAGGTCACGTTGATGAAAAAACGGATAAACATGGGAATTTCAATTTTTATTATTATTATTACTGTTATTAGCGAATTTTTGTAGAAAATGAAGCTATTGCAATGGCTCGGAAATTTAAATTTAAAATCTTCGAAAATTTTCTCGATTCCTGAAGTTTGTATGTAAATAATATATATATCTAATATATAAAATTCTCGTGTCACAGTTTTTGTTGCCATACTCCTCCGAAACGGCTTGACCGATTTTGATGAAATTTTTTGTGCTTATCCGGTATCTATGAGAATCGGCCAACATCTATTTTTCATCCCCCTAAATGTTAGGGGTAGTCCACCCCTAAATTTTTTTTTTTATTTTTTAGACAAAATTTTTAATTTCTATTTTAATTAACGTCTGCCAAGTTGGGTGGGCAGTATAACTTCCTCAAGCGAGCGAAGCGAGCAGCATCCCCCACAGAAGTTAAACCTACCCTCAGAGATCTACCGTTTGCGAGCGAAGCGAGCAACATCCCCTACATGTTTCAATTGTAATACATTCCATGTATACAGCCACACTTTGCGAGCGAAGCGAGCAACATTCCCTACATACCACACTTTGCGAGCGAAGCGAGCAACATTCCCTATATGCCACACTTTGCGAGCGAAGCGAGCAATTTAGTGGGGGGTCCGGGGGGCTTCATGCATTTTGCCATGCTGCATGGCTGGAACTTTTTTTTTACCTTTCGAAAAAAAGTTGCGCGTAGTCTCAAGAAATTTTAATAAGATTAGCTCAAGAACGGGTTACAGAAAGTAAGAATAAACTCTCTGCTTGTCTTTTTTAATATTTTTGAGAAATTCACTTTTCAAGTTAAGGACAATAGCTTTGGCCTCTATACTACTTAGTGCATAATTGGGATCACTTCATTACTTCAAAAATATTTTATAATCTTGATTGAGTTCAAACCTGTGTTCATATTCGTAAAAAGTGAAGGCTCACCCCGATTCATGTTTCTTAACCGATGCATACGTTCGAATGAAACGGCAGTTGCACTATTTTTATATTATTTTAATAAGTTGTATTTGAGATTGGCTAGCCATACAGCCACAGAGTAAAATATATTAAAATATAAGCAATCATAATAAGATCTTCTACAATCAATGACTTACGTTTCTTTAACGTTTTATCATTAAATTATAAATTCACTTCACTTCCTATAATAAATTAATACAAAACTTTCCAAATTTCTGCGGAAGACTGCAGCGTTTGTGGCAAATTAATTGAGCTGCATCAAATGGTTGTTGAAGCTAAAGGGCCAGCTCATCAAACATTTGATTCATGTTGGTCAGGAGCTGTGGGCATTCCAGGACTATGTTGTGCAAGTCTTCTATTTCAGCGTTGCACCTTTCACATCTCGCAATGTCCGCTATGATCATTTTGAGCTTGGTGTATCCACAAACGGCTGCATTGGCTCTTATTCTACAGATAGTTCGTAGCATGTCTTTGGATTGAGCTGCATTTTTAAACCATGGGTTTCGAGGGATCTGTGATTGTAGAGACTTATTATATCTGCCGGTGGGTAGCAAGGTGAATATTTTGTTCAAGTTAGCCAGCATTTTCCATTTACACCATCTATATTTATAAGTGTCTTGGGAGCATCTTTAGTTCGGTAGCCGATGCTAGGTATGTTCCTTGTTTTACAAGTAACTCCACGATCTCATTCCCTTGGATCCCAGAATGTGCTTTCACCCATTTCAGCATCACATCCTTGCCCTCGATCGTCATCGAGTCCTACGCCTCCACTACTAGCACGTAATGTTCAACGAGCCCAAAAACATAAAATAATGGGATAAAAAGGGCTTCAGGGCGTTAAATTTTGATTTCGCAGCTACTGGTAAGTATAGAGCGGTTACCATTAAAAAAGCTAACTCGGCTCTTGAGCAGATATTTCCAAAAGGACAATATATTATAGGACGAAATTGGTCTTGTTACATTCGGAACAAGCCAGGAAACAAGGTCCGAAGCAGAAAAGACCCGCAAACAATTTTTTCCCCAGTCAAAACTAGGTAAAAACGGCAAAAAATGCCTTTTTTCCATCACTTATTTGGACTGATTTCTTGAATATCAAAAGAAATACAGCTTCTGCGCTTGCAATAATGGCGGAAAACATAGGAATAGAATATAAAAAGTTCCAGTCATGCAGCATGATCGTATGAGCGAATTTTCATAAACTATCTATCGTACCTACCATAGTAGGTTAAATTGCATTGAAATTGGAGCAATTTAAGTTGACAGAAACGGTTAAAAACCAATTTTATGGCAAAAAACTTATTCTAAAATTCCACTGATTCAAAAGGGATTTTTGATTTTTAATTTTTTTTGCAGTTTTTATAGATATTTTAGCAAATTTTAATGACATTTAAGTACGTTTTTCATCATAATTTTGAGCAAAAATTTGCAATGTCCTAGTTAATCGTTGAAAATTTAGTTTTGACTAAAATTCTGCAAAAAAATAGAAATTTAACGATTTTTGGCCGTTATTAGCCATTTTTAGTGATTTTTTGGGTACATTTTTCGAAATTTGACCAATTTTATGTGCTCAAAAATTGTTTTCCATCGAACTCATCCTTTCTTTTGAAATGCTTGATTTTTTGGCGAAAGAACGAAGTTTTTATCTCAATTCTATCGAGAGTTATCGTCTGGAATGACACATACATATATACATACATATATATATATATATATATATATATATATATATATATATATATATATATATATATATATATATATATATATATATATATATATATATATATATATATATATATATATATATATATATATATATATATATATATATATATATACATATAAAAAAGCGTTAAAATCCAGGAATCATTTCAGAATGCCTCAAAACAGATTTCGATGAAGAAAATTTTTGAAAATTTTTATTTTAAAATTTTTGGAGCCATTGCAATAGCTTTATTTTCTAAGAAAATTCGCTAAAAGTGTCCAGACGCATGGGTCTTTCATGTCCTAACCGTCTTTTTCTCCTAAGCGCCTAGTGTTCTAAAATCGATAATTCAATTACCAAAAAACGGGTTTAGGAGACCTCTAGGGGTTATCGGTTCGGACTGAAATTTTCAGGAGTTGTTCCTAGCATCTGATGCAATCATCTGAGCTTTGAGCCCCTCAAAAATTCGAACTTTCGTTTTTTTCGTTGTCAGTCTACTGCGCATGCGCGCAAAATGCTAACGGTTAGCAGTCCATTCGCTGTACGAATAGAAAAATTCTATTTCGAGCTCAAGTGAAGCCGAATACAGCTCCGAATATGCATGTAACCTTCCATGACGATAACCTATAATGCTATAATCTTTTTTTCTTTCCTATTTCACGGTGGCAAGACATGCACATTGTAATATTCATGATTTTCAAAAAAGGTAGTTGGTTTGTAGGATTCATCCTCATTTAAATTATGCTGATAACTTATAAATAATGAATTCTAAAGCTTCACAGTCTACCATCAGTCCGATTTCGTTCGAGGGTATTTGGGTACAAGACTCAGGATGGCATCATACTAATTTTGTTGAAATAGCACCGATATTGATGGATCGATTTTGATGAAATGGGTAGGGATTGTGCCACTTTACAGAGAAAGAGGACAGACAGAAACTGCTGTCTTCGCCATTTGCCGCGTATTAGCAGGTATCCACATCTTCAATAATGGTTCATATTTTCAATAATGAAACGTAATTCTCCAAGGGAAAAAAGTGTAAAATATCGTACATATGTAGGTAATAGGTACAGGTAGGTTCATATTAATAATTATAGGTACCTACATGTTGATCTAGAAGTTCTCCTAACTTAAGGCGAATTGCGATATTGCCTTAACAACTACCCTTCCAAGTTCCCTTCCTTCTACCACATCTATTTCAGTGAAAACATTCCACATCTAATAGGGAAAACGCTGCAAATTATTTCACAAAGGTTTATTATTTTTTCAATTGAGTATGATCGTAGTTTTAGTTGGCTTGCGTACGTCATAAGGCCCGTCCAGACTCCTCGGCGTGTCCTATTTCGAGTTGCCTTAACCTATACTTCTATAATTATATACGCATGTTTATATTTCTCGATTTGAGCTCCTATCTATTCAAATAGTTATTGCCTTAATAATATCATTATCTAAGTACGTACGAAAAGTCGAGAGGATTTGTTATTAAATATGCGTAGGCAAAGCATTGGTATTAACACACAAATATGACCTAGAAAAAAACGTATATTCATGCCTCGAAGGAACATGAAATTCGAAAGCAATGCAAGTGTAGGAAGTTTTCCACGCCACCCTGGTCTCGTTACCTCACAACCGGAGGTTCACCGCCCTATTACGCTTACACTATCATATCACGCATATTTTTCCATCAACATTCATTTGAAAGTTGTGCATTTTGAGATGAGTGAATTTTGTCCTAACATGAGAATAATAATTATTAGGTCGTGCAGTTGTGTTCGTGCATGATCTGGTCCTAAAGTGTTCTGTTGCGAAGTCCTACTGCCCATTGTTATCCTAACCGTGGAATATTAGCTTGCGCAGTTGTGGTTGAGCAGGTTGGAGTTTTAACACGTCAGTCTAACACTCAAAGCCTCGAAAAAGACACTTTTTCGCCCGTTTTTGGCCCATAGCATCTATGCGAGTAAAGCGATCGGGATGGTTAAACGTTAGGACCAACTAGACCCAAAATGGAGTCTATGTGCGAAAGAACGGGTTTTTTAAGTCAATTCTTAGGCCTTTTATGGCCCGGACGGCGGACGGCGGACGGCGGACGGCGGACGGCGAACGGCGAACGGCGGACGGACATTTCAAATTTGGATTCTACGCACCTTGAAACGTAAAGTGACAAAGTTTGAGGGGGGGTTATAAAAATTTTTTGCTATACGATCACATAGGCTTATTATTGGAAATAATAAACTAAAATTCCATAGATAGATAAAGTTGTTGCTAATTTGATACTTCTGCCATTATGAAATAATGCATTACACGTTAGGTAATCTATGACTCGGGCTTAATTATGAAGAGTAGTGGTAGTGGTGTAGTCACGTTAGTGTGACTTTTGAATCGTTTCATTCAATCGTACAACGATTCCCTATTCGTACAGTACGACTCAGTGGTTAGCTTCTGGTTTGCTTGTGCTAGAAAAACCTCTTTTCGTACGACTCAGCTGAACGACTCAGATGGAAAACTGCAAAAACTCCCTAATAAGTAAATTCATGTTGCACGGAGACTTTTCGGTAGTATCTTTACAGCACGCATGTCCCAACAATATTGCAATTGAGCCCCATAGCGCGACCCCAGCCGCAAGGCCTGGATTACCCGCGTATTTAATGGATTATCCGTGAACCATGAGCCGCGTCATGCGTGTTGCATTATCTCCCGAACTCGCGGGCTCTTTTGATGAAGTTCGCTGCCCTTGACCGAAAACTATGGCAGGTACATCGTGAGAAAGCCGCGCGCCAAGGCCAATCCCACCTGCCTCCGAGCGATCGGGATCGTACGGACTTGCGAATCATTCCGACTCCCGCTTAATTAATTTATTAATCACTAAAATGCAAATATCCTATCTTCTCCGTTCTCCCGATTTCCATTAAGTATAATAAAAGGTTGATTAGCAATTTAAACGTGCCGGTCTGTGGGCAAGGACCAAGGAGACCTGCATGCGTATTGTCGTAATTGACGTTGGTACTTATATAACGAATATGATGCTCCATCATGGCTTGGTTATTTTGTTTTTGTACCAAGCTTTTTGACAAGAAACACTTATAAATCTGAAGCTTCGGTCATTGTTTAAGGCGGATGCATCCTCTGAGGATTCAGGTCATAAGTAAGAGCCTAAGTATTGAAATGTGGATTAGTGAATTAGTCTGATTCTATAAGTAATTTTGTAGGTGCCTCACGACCGATGGGAGGTGTCAGAAACTACCGATTCACACTGAAGCTCTCAAAAGAAAACTAGACAGTAGTTCAGTCTAATAATGAAGAAATGTTCAGGGGGTGTGTGGGTTTGCTCCTAGATGGTTCCCTGTGAATTTCATTGCCTTCGGATGAATAGTACTGCGTATGAGCTAAGGAATTTCTTATGACATTGATTTCTCATGATATAACGGTCTGATTTCGTTAAAAGTCGGGGATACCTACATGGTTCAGGATAGTGCCCGTTGAATTTTAATGCATGGTAACGCGCTCTATCGCGCCAAATGAACAGATGATATTTGGTTTGCATGTATTTAATGTGATGCATAAATTTTTCTCATCAACATATGTTTTGTGTCCCCCATAAATAATCAATCTTGACTTTTTTGTGTTCAAAGTTAGAAAGTTTTCATAGAACCATATTCCTACCACGTTGATTACTAGGTTTGCATTGGCAAATACATATTCCCCTGGGTCACCTTCAACTAACATGGCAGTGTCATCCGCAAATATATACATCTTAGTGTTTTGTAATTCTAGAAGGGCCTCTTCGTTTATATACACCAAAAACAATAGTGGTCCTAATGTAGGGTACCCCCAGGGCTTGGTGTACCCAAGGCCGATCAAAAGTTGAAGCTGAAGAGAAGATCATAACAGTGATGTGTCTACCATGCTGCATAGCTTTTTCCAGGCACATGTAAAAATTCCATATTAAGTATTCATGATAACGTGAGGGCGTGAGGGCTGTCAAAAGTTTTTGTATGGTGTTCTCGACCTCTGCTGTAAAAAGTTTGAGTGTTTTTGAGGTGCAAGTGAAGAAGGTAAGAAAAAATATTCACGTTTCTTTGGTACTACTAATTGTTAACATCTTATTAAAGAGTTCTGAATAACTTTGTAGGTTTTAATCAAGAATTATAGGCGATATGCAAGTTTTTAATTTTTGATACATCTTTGTACCCAGGGCTGATTTTTCGTTGTACCCAAGGCCGGCCCTGGGGTACAAAACCGAAACGATATTGTATAAAGTAAGATTAGGAATATAAAATTAACCCAATACGGTCAATTTCGTCATTACTATTGGTAAATCAATCTTTTTCGGATGCCACAAAGTTCTGCGATCATAAAAAAAACCGTCCTCCTCTGAAGCTACAATAGTTGCTGCTGTGCATGAAGTGTTAGTCGAAACAAGCATACCGAAATAAAGCAGCTGAGGCCTATAATATCGCACGTTCTACTCTACAGTGACAAATCAAAAAATTCAAACAAAGTGGTGATGGAGAAGTTAACTATGAACATATTACGTGACCACAAAAAAGTTTTTTCGGCATCTGAAGAACATCTTCCGATTTTTTAAGGTTCCACCAGATCCAGTTTTTCAAAGAAAGGGGCACATGAAGTTTTCTGTTGACTTCCAAGGTTTGAACGTAATGTTATTTGTGTGTTTTTTCGATAGACCATGCTGACCACTCTCAGGGTTCCATTAAGTTCGTCTGTTTGTATTTTCATTTTCGTTGTTATCTAATCTAGGCGTATTCCCCCGTTTTTTTGGCTCCATTCCAAGAGCAATCCACAATTTATCGCCATATTCTCTTTGATTACAAAGGTTCATTATTGAAAATAATACCTAAACCATAGAAGTTATAACTGAAGAGCAATTCTACGATATAGTCTAGCTTTTTAGCTCTCTAAAATTTCTTTGTAGTCCTATTCTTGTCGTTCCCAAGTCAAGCTGTGATTTTATGTGATTGTGAACTAGTTATATAGGAGACTAATTTGAGAATTCCCTATAATCTCAACTTCATAATGCCTTTGTATGAATTAGCATATTCTAGTTGTCTCTAAGTCCAAGTTGTGATTAATCAAGATCTTGGATTTCAATTGTGATTGGACGTCATTTTGACCAATCAATAGCCCTAAGTTTTTAATTTTATGGTTTATCAACTATAATAAAAATCTTTTCGTCCTTAAGTCAGGCTGAGTTTTAAATACCTATGTGATTTTGATGTAGGACCTGCAAAGTTATTTTAAGAAATCTTAAAATTAAAGGAAGATCATGCATAATATAATCAATGTGATATTAAATTTGTCGTTTTAGGGTATAAATAAAGCGGCTATTTGGGTTATTGACGCAATTTCTTCTCATTTTAATGATCAATTGTGGTGGCCCTGGGTTCAACACCCTCTGGCCCTGAGTACAATGGGGTGTTGTACCCAGGGCCACTTTCCCATTTTTTTAAAAACATGCTGCTATACATAAAATTGCGTCTTGTTGAATCATTAAGCCAATGAGAATTGTTACTAAGGAGTCGCTTCAACGATAAAATGTAAAAATAGTATGAAATAAGGGTACTTTGATACTCAAATTACGATTTGAAGAAAAAGTGGCCCTGGGTACAACAGGTTACCCTACTTCCTTGGACTACACCTTAGTCATTGTGACTATCTTCACTAGAACACCCGCCTTTTGACACTCTCTGTCTTCGGTTTGTCAAGTAGATCTTAAACCATTCTAAGCTGGGGCCTATGATTCTCAGTTTCACTAACTTGTACATCAATTGTTCTCTGTTAATCGCATCGAATGCTTTTGCAACATCGAGTAGTATGAGTGCACTTTTCTTGTTCTTATCTCTAATATCATAATGTTATAATTGCACTGATAATAACTATAAATACATATAAACATTGGGCATACTCTGACAGGCGGTAAAAGCCCGTTGTCAGTATTTATGTATTTCAAGTGTAATAAATTATGCGCGTTATGAAAAAATTCATGTTTTTCTTCTTCAACGAAAATTTTGGAGCCATTGCAATAGCTTCATTTTCTACAAAAATTCGATAATAAACTATTCATTAGTTATTCAATTCGTGGAAATCGTGTTTTGAATTCATGAATAACGCCGCAGTGGAAGTCGAATAATTATCCGGAAATATCCTAACCTTCGCCTTACGATGAAGTGACCCACTTCCGAACGCAAGGATCGGCATGGGAAGTGTGAAACCGACAGTAGACCAAATGTCATTAGCAAAAAAAATTCAATTTTCGGTAGTCGGTAGAAGGCGATTTTAATGATGTGAGTTTGAGCGAGGTGTTGTGGGAGATCTTGATTACCCTATGGGGAAAGAAGCCTCAACAGGGAGTTTTGCAACGCTGGAGGAACTACGAATAGAAATAAAGCACTGCGCATGCGCGCAAAATGCTAACGGTTAGAAGTCTATTCGTTGTACGAATAGAAAAATCATATTCGGAGCTGAAGGGAAGCCGAATACAGCTTCAAATACGCATGTAACCTTCCATGACGATAACCTGTAATCAGTTTTTTTTAACTCTTTCTTTTAACTTCCGATTCTTTTCTTGAGCTCTTGCTTTCTTGAGATAAAATTTTAGATCGATTTTTAACCCACTTCCCGATATCCAATCAATCTGAAATTTCGCACACGAGTTCATGCTGGCGTACATTTTAATTTATCAAATTTTCGCGAGGAAAAAGTTAGTTATACTATAATTAGTGATAAAAATTCATGAAATGTGATATTATAGAACAGTAAGAGAAAAAAACAAGATTATATATATATATATATATATATATATATATATATATATATATATATATATATATATATATATATATATATATATATATACTCGGCCCTTCGGGCCTCGCAAGGGGCTCCGCCCCTTAACCCCGCCAGGGGGGCTTCGCCCCCCTGGACCCCCCTAATCTATACTCGGCGCTTCGCGCCTCGCCGGATCTTTTCTCTTTTCTACTGTGTAGAAAACGAGGATAATTTGCTATGCAATTCGTCTCACGAGAAAAAAAAAATTTTTTTTTTCAGGCCTGGCCGGGATTCGAACCCACAACCTTCGTCTCACGAGAAAAAAAAAAAAAAAAAAAAAAAAAAAAAAAAAAAAAAAAAAAAAAAAAAAAAAAAAATTCAGGCCTGGCCGGGATTCGAACCCACGACCTCTCGCTTCCCATCTCGGGACAAAAAACGTTACACAAAAAAAGTGGACATTTTAAAAAAATTATTGGGGGTCGGCCTAAGAATTGCATAGCAATTAATATATATATATATATATATATATATATATATATATATATATATATATATATATATATATTACTATTGAACGTCTGCATACTATTGAATATATATATATATATATATATATATATATATATATATATATATATATATATATATATATATATATATATATATATATATATATATATATATATATAATACTATTGAACGTCTGCATAAATAAAATGACAACGAATCCAGGGTCAATAAAATGTTAAATGATTTTCCTTGTCAATTTAATTTAAGTTATTATCAATGTGATTTTGAAACAATGTGATTTTGTTTCAATTTACTGTTGCCAAGAAACTAACAAAATAATATTGAAACAACAATAAAATTAACCGAGAACATGAGAAAAAGGAAGAGTTACATTAAAAACTTGTTTTTATGGGTTCCTTTTTTTGTTCCTATTTCAAGGTCCCAACACACACAACACACACCACACATAACATGACATGGACATCGTAATATTCGTGATTTTCAACAAAAAAAGGTGGTTGGTTTGTAGGGTTAATCCTCACTTAAAGGATGGCATCCTACTAATTTTGTGGAAATAGGTAACCATGTCAAATCTGAAATTGGTAGTTATAGACGAAGCTCCGATACTGATAGATTGATTTCGATGAAGTGGGTAGGGATTGTGCCACTTAACAGACAAGACAGACACAACGAAGTGGGCCTCTCACCGGTGTATCTTCGTTGTTATCGCTTTGTAGTTATCGTTGTTATGCTTGTAGCTAAAAACGGGTAAAAATTGTTAATTTTTTTTTTTTTTTTTTTTAGCAGAATTTTAGTCAAAAGAACTTTATTAACAATAAACTAGAAAAACAAGAAATTTGTGCTGAAAAAAGTAGGTACTTAAATTTCATTAATATTTGTCAAAAATGGATAAAAACAGCTTAAAAAAAGCTAAAAATCAAAAATAGCTTCATTTTTTTTTTCAATAAAACATCATGTAATAATTTTTTGTCTTCTTCTTCTAGTCTTCTAAACAGTTTGCTACAGTTCAGGTCACCTTCTCATCTCTACTCTAGACACTCTCGGAACCTCTTCCCCCCTTGTCAATGATGTCCTGCAGGCTGCAGCAGCTTTGTGGCCCCTCCACAAAAGATGATAATGGCCTCACGATATGGAAAAAACCGTTAAAAAACCCGAGTGTTAATGAAGGGTCGAAGCATCCACCAACGCGGTGGCTTTTTTTTAGTAGCATTTTTTTACTCCGTAGAGCTATGTAAAGTGCTAAGTACTGCAATCCCCGAAAGCGCGACCTCGTTCGACATGGCTCAGGTTCAAACTAGATGCGTGCACGATTTGCAGAGCGACAATGTCGCGGGGCAAAGAATCTGAGACATGAATCCGAGCGTCTGCAACAAAGAGTCCGAACAATGAATCCCAGTACGTACTAGGCTTACGTATAAGGGCACATTAGAGATATCTATCAACCAGACAATGCGTGATCCAGCCACCAGATTTTCACATATAATCCCCTTCTAAAAAATTGACGAAATATACAAACTTTGAAGGTATCTCCTAAGATGGTGAAGAGGACCCAAAAAGCAGGCATTAAGCATCTAACAATAAACTACAAGCTCTGATGAGGCCATTACAAGGCGAAAGCGCTCAGCGTAAGCAATAAACATAACAGATATGATTTGAGAAGCCTTGCAAAATTTTCAACCCTCAAACACCATTACCAGAAACGTATTCCTGTGATTAAATATTTTAATCATACTCATGAGTAAGATTTTGCCCAACTCTGAAATGAAGCAAAACAAAGACTCTTTTTTTATCCTTGGTAGATTTGACTTTGGGGTTTTTGTATCCTGCTGGGACCTGGAAGAGGTTCATTGACTCGGCTAGGTTTAGGAGTTTGAGTTTTCTTCATTTTTGCTTTGCCTTTCTTTTTCTGAGTGTTGTTATTGGTAGGCTTTATGGTTTCCTTCAGTTTCAGCTGTAGATGTACCTGAAGACCTCTACGCTGTAAATTGTGCAAAAAAAACGTCCATTTCCAATTTTATGGCAAATCAACTCGTTCCAAATAATATTCTGCAATTCAAGTAAGACTTTGGATTTTTAGCTTTTTTCAGTTTTCATCGATTTTTCAGACAATATTGATGAAATTTAAGTAACTTTTTTCAGCATAATTTAATGCATAATGTTTTCATGTCTAGTTCATTGCTGATATAAACACAGGAAAAAACACAGGTACGTGATACACAGATATACACACAGGTTCGTTGCTGATATAGAAATTCTGCATGAAAATGAAAATTCAAAGATTTTTTTGCCATTTTTTGTGATTTTTTGAGCAATTGTTTTCAAATTAGACCTTTAATGCACCCAAAAAGTGTTGGCCAACGAACTCATCCTTTCATTCGGGAAGCTTGATTTTTTGGCGCAAGAACGGAATTTTTATTTCAATTCTAAGAAAAGTTATCCGTCTGGAACGCGCACGCACACACACGCACACAAACTCACACACTCACACTCAAATATTACCCTGGTCATGCTTCTTAGTTAAAGCTAAACAATACAAGCACACTCACTTTCTGCCCAGACGAAAAAATGTTTCTCAAAATCGTTACACAGTGAAATCATATCCAACCGCAATCTCTTACATTCTGAAGTACAACGTTCTATTATTTTATTCCACATTGTAAAACTTTAATGGATATTTTCATAGAATCGAGCGATTTGATATTGTCGATAGCAACGCGTATAATCTAAGATGGGTCTTTAATACTTGACGTCACGCACGATCTCTCATCCGGGTAACAAAATTGAGCCGGACGGTAAATGTGTACAATTAGTACCTGACGATTCGTGCACTGGCATGCCTCCTCATAAAGTACACGGAAGTTGGTCCGATAAGGAAAAAAATGTTAATTGGTGGTTTTGAACGCTACCTACGGAGTAATTTCCGTCGCTGGATGGGTTTTATCTCTCCACAAAGGCCTTAAATCTTGCCGATCAATTTCGATTTAGTTACAGAAGAAAAAAAAAGCGTTTTGATAAAAATGCCGCTGTCGTGGAAATTACGTCCTTGATGAGGTGATCAACGCGGAAATGGGAAGAATAAAAACTGAAGCTGAATGTTAATCATTTTACCAGTGGGAGACCTTTGATATATGCGTACACAGACGTGATGCGGGAGAAAGTCCCCAGATATAGCGAGGTAGGAGCTCGTACACACCCTCTTTCCAAGTCCGGAACCCAAGGTTCCTTCAAGGCCCTGCCGAACACTAACTCGAAGCTTTTAGCGAATTTCAGTAGAAAATGAAGCTATTGCAATGGCTCCAAAAATTTTAAAATCAAAACTTTAAAAAAATTCCTTCGAGGGAATCCGTTTTGAGGCATTCTGAAACCAATCCTAGAGTTTAACGCTCTTTCATATGTATATATATATATCCTTCCAGATGATAAATCCCCATAGGACTGAGAACTAAAAAAAAAAAAATCAAGCTTTCCAAACGAAAGGATGAGTTCGTTAGCCAGAATTTGTTGAGCACATTAAAGTGGTCAAATTTCAAAAAAAGGACGGAAAAAATCACTAAAAATACCTAGCAAAAAACAGCTGAAAATTATCTAATTTATCTATTCATTTATTTATTTATTTATTTTTAGCATAATATTGCTCAAATAAAGTTTATTAACTATAAAATTGAGCATTCAAAAATTGATGTACAAAATTATGCTGAAATATGTACTTAAATTTCATTAAAATATGCTAAAAATATAGGTAAAAACAACAGATTAATATTTAGAACGATTTTTTTTTTGTCATATTGGTAATTAACAATTTCTTTTCACTCAAAGTCTTCAATTTTCAAAACAATTAACCAAAATATAGTCTATAGCGAAAATTCGCTCATACTATATGACTGGAACTTTTTCATTTCGATGTGGTTAATTGCCACTTTGCCATTGCGATGTGTGCGTGTGTATTATTTTCACGCCGTCCCATTTTCACGCCGTCTGGGTGGCCACATTGGCCACCTCGGTGAGGTGTACGAGGAGTAGTCGCGGGACAGTTGACACCCTTTGCCGTGCCTGTCGGGGTAAAAATGAGAATCTGTATCATGTGGTGCAGCAGTGTCCTCGTACTCACGGTGGCCGCATTCTCCGTCACGATGCGGTCGCCAAGCAGATAGCAGGCGCTTTGTCATCCAGCGGTTGGGCTGTTGAGAGGGAGAGACTATATCACATGCCGAGTGACCGGGGCAAGAAGCCGGATATTGTTGCCGTCAAGCCCGATGGGTCTGCCATAATCCTGGATGTCCAGGTTGTCAGTGGCAGCGTGGACATGGAGCAGACCTGGCGGGCTAAAATAAATAAGTATGATAGAAATGACCTGCGGCAAGCAATTTCTGAGCTAAAAGGAGTGGCGACCAATAATATCAAGGTCATGGATGCAACCGTGACATGGCGCGGGGTGTGGTGCGGGAAAAGCGCCACGGAGTTACTCGAGTTGGGCATCTCAGTAGGAGTGCTCCGTGGTATCACCACCCGTGTCCTGAGGGGTTCTTACTTGAAATGTTAGTCATTTTATAGGGGCACTCCCTTTCATCCCATTCTTCCTCCTCGTCCTGCAACTTCCCTAATCCCTAGAGCCGGCGTCGTGTAAACCTGGGCGTCCTCCCCGCTGTTTTATTTTATTTGTTTATTTTTCAATTTAATGGTGTGCTTTTGAGGGGAGGTTCGTAATATAAAAAAATTTAAAAAAATTAAAAAAGTGTGTCTGTCTGTATGTCTGTCTGTGCCCGCAAATCCTTGTAACAAGCTTATTTTCCACAGTTTCCATCGGATTTGGATGAAGTTTTCAGGGTATGTGCGGGCTAAGAGGTAGACGGTCCTCTATCAGTTTCATTGTTCTTGACTCAATAACTCACTCTGCGCATGCGCAAACGTAAATTATTCGAAGCATCATTTTCTCATGCCCCCTAGTCGTTCGATCTCGCTCAACTTTGTATGATAGTTGGGGAATGACAATTTGATGATCTTATATCAATAATTATACATGATTGTATAATTATTAATAGCTACTGCGCATGCGCCAATATGAAATAACAAGCTTATTTTCCACAGTTTTCATCCGATCTAGATGAAATTTCTAGGGAATGTTCGGGCTAGAGGATACACGGTCACCCGTCAGTTTCATTGTTGCCAAATTAAAACTTCACTCTGGGCAAGCGCAAAAGTAAATTCCATTATGCTCCATTTTTTCACGCCCTAGTTGTCCGATCTCGCTCAAATTTGGTTGATAGTTGGGGTATGATGATTTGATCATTTCATATCAATTTCGATATGATTGTATGATTAATAGCTACTGCGCATGCGCCTATGTTGAATCTTTTTAACGACGTTAAGTTCCACTGTTTTCATCCGATTTCGATGAAATTGTCAGAGAGTGTGCGGGATAGGTTGTAGATGGTCCCCTATCAGTTTCATTGTTGCCAAATCAATAATTCGTTCTGCGCATGCTCAAATGTAAATTCGATCATGTTCCATCATTCACTCTCTATTCGTTCGAGTTCGCTTAAATTTGGATGATAGTTGGGAGAAGATGATTGGTAAACGAGGAAGCTATGTGCTACACCCAACTGGGCAGACGTTTTTTATTTACGCTGTGGTCTCACCGTGGAGCGTAACGAGTAGTTAGAGGGATCGCCAGAAGTTAAGGATGGGTTGTTACCTGCAATTAGAGCTGGGTTACTGTTGGCCGAAGGAAAGGAAATGTGATTAGGAAGTGTGAATTACAAGTTGTTTTTCTCTCATAGTAATATAACGATTCCTACATTGAGATTGCGTAGCTAAATGTTATGCACAACTTCTTATTAGTTATGTTGCTTCCAAGCTTGCTTGTTGCTTCCGACCCGAAGATATAGGTCCATACTTCATATTTGTCGAAGGGTCTAATAGAAATATCGGCAAATTACACCCAATGACTTTTCAATGACCAAATTTCAGATAAAAGATCGATTAAGGACATATGAGCAATTGGACTCAACCGTATAAAAATAGAAGTATCAACGGAGTAGCTGCTATTAATTCTTCTTTATTAGCAAAGTATAAAACTTTCGTTAGCAAATCACTAAATTTATTGGATTTTTTAGCGCTATTCTACGGGTTACATTGATATTGGAGTTTTATATTCGTGGACAAGCTGATCTCCTTGTTTACTGAGAACGCATTTCCTCTTGAATTGTATAAGGAAATATTCGAGATATCAACACTCGTCGTCCACCCACCCTCTATATTATAATGTTACCAACTCCCACTCCGTTCCTAGAAGAAATGGGATGAACCCCGTATATTATTTTCCTCGTCTAAAAGCTGTTCTACTGCTGTAAATTCTTGTGTGCTGAAATTCATTACTACCGAACTGAAAGCTACAACCAATCTGAAAAGGCGGCAGTTACACAGTGAAAAGAATCGCCAGAGAACACTGACGGTATGAACAGCACTGACACTGAGATGTTTGGTAGTGTGTAAGAGACATGGAAAATTTCATCACGGATGACCCAGTAGGCTATGAATCACAGAAAACAACGGTGCCGGCACGCCAAGAAATGTGTGAACCCTTATTAGGATGTTTACAACTCAAAACAGCATAATTAACCTTTTAGTGATAATTTGCAGTACTTTTTTCACAATCCAGCTAAAAGTTTCTTAACAAAATAAAAATGAATTTCAGAAACGAAAAAGTTGACTAAGTATACTTACCTTTTTGAAATCATATCATCTGAGGAAAACGTTTTTATGAGATTAGATCATCTCCAAGTAATTATTTTAGTACTACATAACCATGAATGATGGAGAAGTGACCATGATTCAGAAAATAAGGTCACAAATGGACATAGTTGAGATATTGTAAAGCAAATAAAATTCAGTTTCATAACGTGAGAGAAAAAATCGTTACCTAACCGTTAACGGTTTCATAACCGTCTTTCGGTTAATTTTCGGTCTAGTTCATATCAAAACTGTTCAACATTTGAATCCATAGTGTTAGAATTCCTGAATTTGAAGATACCTAAACTATGTTTTCAGTTTGAGCCCAGTTCGATGTAGGTGTTGGAGGTGATGAGTTCCAGAAGATCGGAATTACATACCGTCAAGTGGGGTTCGTTTAGGAGATTTTGACGTATTCCGGTAGCTGGAGCATCGTATGTACACATTTTGCTGAGTTATAATTTTTTGCTGATTTTTCAAGTCTTGCTGAGCAGTTTAAGCTGTGGAGCCAAGTTGTATCCTTATTACAGCGGCCGAAGGAATTTTCAAAAAACGTACTGATCTGACCCCTGGAAGTGGGGTCAGTTTAGTTCAAGCACTTTTTTCGCACCAAACACGTAGGAAACGATTCTTGTGTCAAAGTAAACCCCTTGATAGTATTTCTTAAGCTTCCCTAGAGGCAGTTTGTTTAATTTTTCTGATAAGAAGAAGGATTGAAAAAACATTTTCGCCAGATTCATTGTGGAAAAACTCTAAAAAATTAAAATCATATTAAAATAACAAAACGTTTTTATTTCTCAATATAAAGATACTTTCAGTCTCTAAACAGTCTTGCTCTTAATCAGTTGGTAATCTTCAGGACCTGAGACAACTGAGCATAACTTGAATAAAGGAATAATACTTAGTAAAAAAAGTGACTTAATGGCACTACAAACTCTTGTCACATAATATCATGGGATTAATTTCTCCCAAAGAAATTCTGCTTAGGTATAGGTATGAAAAAATTGCTGTTGGCTGAAAATAGAGAAAGTTTAGTGAACCTGAACGGTAAATCTGAACTCAAAACTTGAAAGAGAACAATAAAATATAAAACAAAGAATAAAAAAAATAAATAATGAACTGAACACTTAAAAGAGCTTAACAGGAACTCAAGACATAAACGAGATTTAATTACAACTGTAGGTAACGCAAAACCAAATTCAAAGGGCAAGTCACTCAAAATAGGTATAATTAGGTAAAATGGGATCCTCATATTCTGTATTTAGTGTTATAAAAAATAACGGTTGCACATAACATAGAAAGTTGCATCGCATTTTGATCGTAGACAATTTGTTAATAACTGGGATACTCACTCGTTGCTCTAAAAAAACACTGGAATGGCACACCATCAACAGATGTCTCCTCCTTGTGAAAACTTGAAAAACAAAGTTGGAAAAGATATACGTTCAGGTTACCTAGAAGAAATGAACCACTGCTGCCAACTAGTAAAAAAGCCCTATTGACGATGCCCTCTTTTGTCAAAACTGACGACATTACTGTAAATTGGGACGTTTCTTTTGGAAATCTTGTTGTGCACTAATTTCACCCGACGTACCATGGTTGATGGTACTATATGCACTTTTACAGAACTTTCCACCCACCATTCGAGTGTTGGAAAGGTGAACATTTATCTGCACACGCAACAGTGTGGAATGGTGTTGTGTTACCTATTTTCGAAGGACAAATGGGTATTTGATTCTGGGAAAGGCGGCGGCGGGGGCATTTTTTGTTATATCCCCGCATATTTCCGTTAATTATCTACTATTCATTCATTCTGACCTACATGTCCAACTAATCTGTACTTTTACTAAGGGATTGACTACTTGATGTTATGTAGTTTTGAGATGCGAGCTTGCGAGCATCCAGACCACCAAACTATACTCAGCATTCTGATCTATTTTACCACACTGGACGTAAAAAATATTGGGGATCATCAATCCCCATTCTATAGAACAGGGATCTCCAACCTTTTTTACTGAAGGGCCGCACTCCAAAATATTTGAGACAAGGCGGGCCTACAATTTACTAATATCCCCCCCCCCCCCCCAATACATTCACGAAGTTTTGTTTTAATTAAGAGTGCTCAGTGGTGGTTATTGAGATATTCTGGGCTTAGTTTTATAAGTAGCTACATTCCCTTATATATCTTTGTTGTCGGATAACTCAAACCATGTTCTTTTAAGATAGTTAAAAATGATGTTGTGAACAAAATAAACCAGACCTAAGTAAGACAATTATTAATGATTTTAACTTAGGCCTACCTTCACTAAAAATTTCAATGATTATCTCAAATACCCAAAATTTTTAATATAACGATGAGTTATTTTTAGTCCTGCCTTAGGTACAGTCGGGGTAAGCTTTCTGCCCTTACACCACCATGGCACAGTCCGTGTAAAACACTGACCATCGCTGAATGGCTGATCGCTGCTGATTTACAGATAACTTAACACTTATCGAGAACGGAAGGGACAAAAATAGAGACGATTACTGTACTCGTAGTTACCGATAAAAGTGTTGTAAGGAAAATATATTTTCAAATAAAAAAATCTTTTTTCAGTTCGTAATTTTTCCGAGGGCCGGTCAAAATCTGCTCGCGGGCCGGATGTGGCCCGCGGGCCGTAGGTTGGAGACTCCTGCTATAGAAAATAGTTTGTAAATGCGGGGATACAACAGAAAAGACCCGGCGGCGGCGGTTGTCATCTGACGCGTCACTTTCGAACGGTTCTTTGCAACGTCGCTGCGCATCTGGGCGACCAGGAGGGCAGGAGTTAGCCGGAGCTCATATCGAATTCCAATGCCCCCGCAAAAGAACATACAGTCTTCAACTTCCGGATTTCTCGCTCAATAATCTCAATATCATTCAATATTCAGAATCTGTATTCTACCTAATGAACCAATCATTAGTAAGCAGCTGTTTTAATTCATTTCAATAGGGAAACAAGCGGTGTTATAGAAAGAAAGCGGGTGAAAATAATCCACCGAGTAGATAGATATGTTTATTAGGTTCGGTTACGATTAGCCCCCTAGGTATATATGTATCATCATTTTATCATGTTTATTATTATTAAATTATGTATTAATATATTATGTTTGTTATATAATATATTATATAATGATTATTATGTTTGGTCTAGATTACTAAAAGAAGTTCCGGCTCCAAATAGGTACTTTTTTTATACCAAAAGTTGAGAAAACTGAAGATTTTAATATACTACAATGTTTCTCTTTGTATAAGGTAGTTGTTTTAAGTAGAAGGGAATTTTGTAAGATCACTGATTGAAAAAGTAAAAATTCATTCATTACATTCGCCTAGAAATAGGTAGGTACTTATTTTTAGACCTAATTTTAATTGCATGGCTTTAACATAAGGAAGGTATATGTTTCTTTGGTGAAATCTGAATTTAAATAGGGTGAAATTGTGATGTATCCTGTTCTATCATGTCGATTGAAAGATAAGACTTTCTATTATGTTCAAAGCCTCAGTGTAGCTCAACGAACAGACGAATAAATAAGTAGTACAACATGCATCCGTTCTAATGTTTTCTCAATACACCTCATAGGTATTAAATATCAAATGTCCGTGCCTCTCAACCGTTGCATATCAAATAGTATCTTTTTATCTACCTAGTATCCCTGTATCTTTTCATTCATAAAGATACGCAACAGGCCCGAAATTAATTTAACAAACAAAACTCCTAAACTTTACTAGTCCCTTAGGCATATATAACAAAAGCTGATATCTAAGTATAACAGTGCATGGGAATCTAAGAAGGTTGGTCGACATTGACGTAGGCACGCACCAATTGAAAATGAATGAGATAAAATAAATCACCTACCTACGCTTCAATACTCCATCCTTAAGTGACAAAACTCGGTTTCGAGAAGTGAGAATTCCATTGGAAATTCCATTGGAATTGTTTCAGCAAATACTATCGTCGTACTTTTTCTCTTTTTTTTTGGCCTCAAACAATTTATTTGTTAAGCCAAATACAGCATAATTTACATTCAAATTCAGTACATAGTTAAAATATTATTTTCAGACTTTACCTATAGTACAATACTGTTAATTTTTATAAATTTTACTAAATGTTTATAACTTTTTTTGTTTTTTAATACATAGTTCATTCTTGTGGGTAGTTCCACTCCTTCTTCCACTAATCTTGCCATCATAGTTTCCCTCGTTGACTTGAATCGAGTGCACTTCAGTAGAACATGATCACTGTCTGCAGTTTCACCCTCCGCACATGAGCAAGTTGGGTCATCGATGATGTGAATCTTATATAGGTGACTTGGGAGTCGATGATGATCAAACCGGAGTCTGCAGACAGTTTTAATATAGTTGCGGTCTAGATTGCCATCATTGAACCGTGTATATTTTCGTACACCAAACTTTTCGATTGCCAAATTTTCGAACCATGTAAGTATATATTCGTACTCAGTTTATAAGTAAATTTTTATTATGTTCTACCAGTTTTCATTTGCTCTCACGTTGACAGTAATTTTCGAACCATGTAAGTATTCGTTCGTACTTAGTTTATAAGTAAATTTTTATTATGTTCTACCAGTTTTCATTTGCTCTCACGTTGACAGTAATTTTCCCCGTCAATTTTATAGCTCTTAGGGAGTGCGAACTGATGAACGGGCAGCGACCCGGGTGGTTTCGTTCGATTTTTTGGATGATATCTTTGAATCATAGCCAAAAAATTACTTGTATTTCCGAACGGACGGGTTTTTTTATTATTCTACTTCTAGATTTTACTTATCTTGAATCGTAAAAAAACAAATTTTAAGGGGGATGCCGGGGGGTTACTTTTTTTCTTCTTGTTCGATTACGAAGGTTCAATATTGAAAATAATATGCCGAAAACTTGTCAAAAAAGTGCACTCCATGGATAGATAAGGAGTAAAATTATTGGACCGCATATCACAGAAAATAAAGTAGACATTGGATTTTAGTATGACCTCTCAATCTTGGAGCTGTTTTCTTAAATATGAAGAAGGCTGCCGATGAACAAAGGAAGAATATCAGAGTACGGACATACGTAGTCGCACGTAGTATGTTGCTACCATAGATTCCACATTTGAGTGATAGATACACAACCATGCGTCCCTGCAATCTAGATGATAACTTTTCCATTTTGCTTCTACCACAGAAGCAAAAACAGCTAGCTAACAACTAAAAATCAAAATTTTAATATATATTTACATGAAAACAATTTATATATTTAGTTATATTCCATTAATAATCTAGTATTTCTCAACGAATAGAATCCAGCATTTATTTAGCAAATGTTAACTGCTTTTCGGATTTTATTTCAGAATCTTTTATCAACTGATGGGTTGAAGCATTATTATAAATTCATGTTGACGGCGTGGTAATGCAACGATTTCTCCTTCAATAAGTGAAGCGATTACGCCCGCAATACACAGTTGCAACTATGGTCCTTTTTCCGAGCCATTACTCCTGAAGGGGCACCAGTTCTGGAATTTATTTCTATCAAGGGATCTATTCCAATCCGTCACGAATTATAGTGAGCGATCTCGATTTATTGATGCTGAATTAGCGAGTTGTAACTCAAGCCCACATTTATTTGGAAACATGCTAAAAGTTACAATCATGCAGCATGGCAGTAATAGAGAATTTTCGCAGAATATTGTGTGTACATTTTTTCTTTAAATTTGAGAATTTTATGGGCAAAGAAATTGTTAGCAATCCTTTTTCAGGCTCACAACGAATAATGAGGAGAAAGAAAAAAAATATTCAAACATTTTTTGGGATTTTTACAAATTTTGGCAGTTTGTATCAATTTTTAGCACAATTTAAAGAAATTCAAGTAGGTTAGTAGGTACCCATTTCTGTATAACTTTGAGTACAAAATACTCCACGTTCTGTTATATTTCTAATTCCATCTGGTTACGTTCTGGGTTAAAATCCATTTTATATGCTTAGGATATGACCATGTCCAGCTCTGTCTCGTTAATCAATCTAGATTGGGAGCGCGTAGTTTATGATAAAATCATACAATAGTTAGGGGGTTTAAGTACTCCGCCTGGACGTTTGAGGTATAAACAAAAGAGAATAATGTACCCTTAACGTCACCCTAACGTACCCAAGAATACGTGACCTTGAGGGAACGTTAGCAACATCGTATGTTAGAATGGCTCATTTAACGTCACCCGTTTGGGGACCTAAAGGCACACGACACCAGCCTAACCTTCCTGTAAATGTGACACTACTGGGCACCTCAGAATTACTCGAATACTGGTGAAGTATATAATTATAGTTTTTCTTTTCGAATTACTAACTAATTATGTGGATGTAGCGGGTAGGTTTTTGAACACCCCTCAAACTTGGTTATTTTACGTTTCAAGTCGCGTAGAAACCGAATGTGCCATCTGAAGTCCGCCTTCGCTGTCTAGCTTTACTAGCCTTCAACTCGATCGAAAAAATCCGTTCTTTTGCGCACAGGTTCTATTCGGTACATTAGAGCCTTGTTTCTATTATTATTTCACATATTTTAAATAAGAAAACTGAGTTTTAAGACACTAGGTACTTCTTCGCGGAATTGTTCGTAGTTTGCCTGATCTCTTAGATATTTTCTCGTGAACATTGCATGAAGTGCTGCCTACACCTGTGTCAGGTAAAATCCTGGTTCATTGTCTTAGAGATAAATACTTTTACATACTTGTTGTTCATAACCAACGGAAAACCCAAAAACATGAAGTTCGTAACGAGTAGTGACCTATAAGTGCAACTAAACCGCGGTGTTCCACACTTGAGGCTTAGGTACTATCTTTGCGTTAAATCCATGCCCTGTTTACGAATTGAAAACTAAAAACGCTGCAAATTATTACACAAAGGTTTATTATTTATGTATTAGACAGCCCTTCTACGTATCTCTGGTCCATAATTATTAAACGCCGCTTATAGTATATTTAGTATCGGAACTCGGAGCTTCGGACCTCACAAATGGGTTCAATCTGTGGATAGCCACCAGGGTATAAACACCCAACAACAACAACTGAAGAAGACTGATAATAACGACGTTTGCTAAGATGCTTCATTCGTTTATCATGATTTTATTCATTGCGTACTTGTACTTTTTCTCTTGCCGTTATCTTGTGATTTAAAGTAATTTTCATTGAATAAACCATTATTTTAAACCAGTAGGTATGTGGTATTTCATTTAACTCAACCATCGGTACAGTGGTGACCCCGAAAATAACTCTTTTCCGGTGAGTAGTGATTGGTACATTGCGCAGTGCATTTCGTGTAGCAGTGGTCGCGTTTTTTCGCTTTTCACGAGCTCAACAGAAACTTTGTTCCACTTTTTGACGCAATACACACAATGCCGCTCAAGACATCACCTACTGACAACGATCCTTCTCAGCAAACTAGTGACAATGAAAGAGGTGAGTTACAAGTAGCTAGAGTTTCAATAAAAATTCCGCCCTTATGGCGACGTAATGTAAAAATTTGGCATATGCAGGTGGACGCTCAATTTGCAAACTCCCCTGTGACATCTGAATTAACCAAATACAATTACGTTTTGGCCTCCCTTGACAGTGACGTTGCAGAAATGATTTCTGATTTTTTATTGAAGCCTCTTACCCCAACCCCTTACACAGATCTCATGACTTGAACACGCAACCTTATTGTGTATTTTGAAATCCATGAACTTTACTGGAAATCCGATCTTTTGAATGATTCTCGCATATTTTCGGCAGGCTAAGACTGCATTTTGCTCATGACGGACGCCAGTTACAACTATTTTGCCTGAACTGAAGATGAGAGCTGTGCATCTAGGGTTGAGAAGTCTCATAACTACCCCACAGAACCGCTTCGGATTGTATTCAGAATTCCTTGTACGAAAATTGACCTTTTGAAGGTCCAGAGGGCAGCCGAGGTTGACAGTGCAAACCACATTTTGTAGCGTAGGGGTTGGGCCTACATCAAAATTTATTGATGCAGGATTGTGAGCCACCATGGCCTCCTGAGGAGTAGATCCAGTTTCAGATTGGGCATTCTGTTGGGGTTTCTGGGGGCTATTGAGAGGGGGTTGTTGGAGAGTTTGACTCAAGATAGGGGTGGCACTCCTCACTGATTCGTCCATCGTCTTGAGAATTCAGATTTCTGCTAGAAGATAACTATAACAAATCAACGACCGTCTGTTCAACTCTTTCGAGGTATGGGGCAACACGTGACAACAGCTAACACGAACATCGGTCGAATGCCGCTGCGTTCCCAAAGCACTAGGTTCGTTACCCGTCCTCCTCCCGAAACGGAGATTGGAGATAGATCTTTATTGGGCAGTTCACCACAGATCTCAGATACATTCCTGGCATTTCCAACATTCCTGCAGATACCTGTTCCCGTGTTGCAGCCATAGACCTCTCCGCCACAAACTTACTTCAAGACATTGCTGTGGCACAAGCTACGTGCAGAGAACTCGAACATCTGAAAACCTCAACCACCACCAAGCTCAAACTTCAGGACATGAACCTTGACAATGACCTGGTGCTGACATGTGATGTTTCCACAGGATCTCTGCGACCATTCATTCCAGAACAGTTCAGACGTAAAATCTTTGACTCCCTTCACTCTTTAGCGCACCCTGGAATATCCGCTTCAGTCAAACTAGTGCAGACTCGTTATTGCTGGCCTTCTCTCACAAGAGATGTCACACTCTGGTCCAAGACCTGTATACCCTGTCAACGAGCTAAAACTTGGCGCCACACTTCCAGTGCAATTGGTACATACCAAACAGCTGAGACTAGATTTGCTCATATAAATATAGACATAGTGGGACCACTACCGATTTCTCAGGGTTCACGGTACTTATTAACCATTATAGACCGTTTCTCCAGATGGCCAGAGGCGACACCACTCAACGACATAACGGCTGAGACTGTTGCTTCTGCACTCCTCTCCACATGGATCTCACGGTATGGTGTTCCACGTCGTATTACCACTGACAGAGGCAAACAGTTTGACTGCCAGCTTTTCAAAAGCCTCACATCAATGCTGGGAGCTGATCGTCTCCTCACAACTGCCTACCACCCCAGTGCCAATGGTGCTGTTGAAAGGTGGCACCGTAGCTTGAAATCTGCTCTCAAAGCTCAACTGTCTGAGGACTGGGTACCAACCTTGCCAACTGTTCTGCTTGGGTTGCGGTCTTACCTAATACCAGAGTTTGGAGTGTCACCAGCAGAGATTCTCTATGGAGAGCCCATCCGCCTTCCTCTAGAATTTTTTGACCGTCCAGCACAGGCCACTGACGTCCCAAATCTGGTCGCCAGTTTGCGAGACCATTTGAGAAACCTCCAACCTGTGCCATTTCATCACCACACCAGACAAACAGTATATGTACACCCTGAACTCCCAGTTTCCACCCACATCTTTGTCAGACAGGATGCTGTCAGACGCCCGCTGCAGCCAACCTATGATTCCTGGTCACCTCTCGCACGGACAAAGTTTTCAAAATTCAAACTCCCGTGGTGAGCAGAGTATATCCATTGTCCGGCTGAAACCAGCATTCCTCCTCAATCAGGCTCCAGACTGGGACGCTGCTCCGCTTTTACCTCCTGTTCCCAACAATATGCCACAGGACACCAATCGCACTCCTGCCACGCCTCCCAACCCGCACCCTTGTCCAGACTCTGCACAGACAACAACAAGCTGCACTGCCACTCGCAGTGGTAGACATGTGCGATTTCCTAAGCGTTATCGTTGACACTGGGAGGGGAGTGCTGTGGATAGCCACCAGGGTATAAACACCCAACAACAACAACTGAAGAAGACTGATAATAACGACGTTTGCTAAGATGCTTCATTCGTTTATCATGATTTTATTCATTGCGTACTTGTACTTTTTCTCTTGCCGTTATCTTGTGATTTAAAGTAATTTTCATTGAATAAACCGTTATTTTAAACCAGTAGGTATGTGGTATTTCATTTAACTCTACCATCGGTACAAATCCATTACAGCAGCGGAATCTCACAATTTTACACTTTTTAATATAGTTGATAAACAAAACAATTTATTACCAAATCATCTTTCCAACACATAAAAGTGTTACCTATACTGTATATTGATATCATCTAATTGGTCAAATTTCAAAAAATGTGCTGACAAAATCACTGAAAATGGCTAAGAATTGTTAAATTGATATTTTTTAGCATAAGATTGGTAAAATAAAGTTTATCAACTATGAAATAGAACATTCAAAAATTTATGTACGAAATTATGCTTAAAACTTGAACTTCATTTTGTTTTAAAAAATCTATAAAATTGCAAAAAATAGCCTAAAATCCAAAATCTCTTTTTGAATAGAAGAGTATCATTTAGAATACTTTTTTTTTTTTTTTTTCATTAAAATAACATTTAGGTAACATTTTCTTTTCACTCATAAATCTCCAATTTCTATACAACTTGAAATATACAAAAAAAAGACACTTTTTCACCTATTTTTGGCTCATAGCACCCATGAGAGTGGAGCGATCGAGCTGGCGAGAAGTTAGGACCAACTAGACCCCAAGTGGAGTCTATGTGCGAAACAACAGATTTTTTAAGTCAATTCTAAGGCCTTTTATGGCCCGGACGGCGGACGGACATTTCAAATTTGGATTTTACGCACCTTAAAACGTAAAGTGACAAAGTTTGAGGGGGGGGGGGGGGGGGGTTATAACAATTTTTTGCTATACGATCACATAGGCTTATTATTGGAAATAATAAACCAAAATGAGAAATTAGCCCGTATTTTTACTGAAACTAAGATGAAATTCGAATTCAGGATTGAAAATCGGCGTTTCATATCGACATGAAGAAATTGATTAGTCAACCAGAGGACAAGACGGAAGGGGGGGGGGGGGTGGGGGGGGGGGGAATATCGCGTTGCCCAACCACCGTTAACGTGACATCAAAATTAAGGCAACCGTTCTCCCGGTACCATTTGGGTTAGCATCTTCATTTGCTCCCTCAAGACTGTGGTGACGGGTGACGTTAAGTAGAAGTCGCCAAAAACTCTCTAAAGGCTTGATTTCAGTCGGACCTAGGTGCAAACAATTCCCTGACGATTGTAAGTAACTGCGATGAGAGAGAATGGCTCATTCTTGTTTTGTAAAAACAAACTATACTTACATGTTTTGATAGGACATTTTGTGAAATTCCCCTGTGCGTCACCTTTGCTCTGACAGTGTTTCGGACGTGGCGCGCAGCATAGGAAATAGAGAATACTAACCCGCAATACACAAATTCATGTCAAACGCCGCCACTGACACCGTGTCTAATGTACAAAAAATGCAAAATTTTGTACATCATCAGTACCTGTGATGAGAGAGAATGGCTCATTCTTGTTTTGTAAAATCAAATAAACTATTTTTCATGTTTTGATAAGACATTTTGTGAAATTTCCCTGTGCATCACATTAGCTCAGACAGTGTGTCGGACGTGGCGCATGAGATTGATGGTGCCCGGGGACACACCACGGTTTTGGAGACGGCAGCCAAAATGCTAAAAATGTACTAGAACATCAAAAAATGTATGTGCAAAAGTAAGCCTGAAAAAGTTCCAGAAATACAGTATGATCGTGTAAGAAAATTTCCGTAGATCATTATTGTAATACACATATTATGTTAAATTATTTTGAAATTTTAGCACTTTGAATGTAAAGAAATTGATCACTGCCAGTTTAATGATCAAAAAACTCGTTCGAAATAATATTCTGCGATTCAAAAAAGATTTTAATTATTTGCATTAGTAGGTATTTGCAGAAAAATATAAGAACGAAAAAAGTACCTACCAGTGTGAATTATCGTAAATTATCTTATTATAATATATTGTATGTTATATTGATTGGAAATCTGAGCACCTTGAGTGAATATAAATTGATGACTAGCAATTTAATAGAAAAAAACTTGTTCTAAACAATATCCTGAAATTCAAAAAATATTTGGGATTCGTTCCTTTTTTTGGCAGTTCTTATTGATGATTCAAGAGATAATAATGAAATATGAGGACCTACATTTTTCAGTATAATCTTGTATACCAAGAGTTTCAGAAGTTATGTATGGTCCTCCCTCCCGCATTTCCTTATTTAATTGTGTAAAAAATAGGCTCAAGGTCATACTTAATATTTTTTTGCGAGGGATTCAGGGAAAATGCTCTCGCGCCGACCAGTTGAGCGCAATAGACACTAACTTCATTTTTTCAACTGAGATTTTTTCCCCATTTTTATTAAAGATTCCGCATTAAAAGTTCCCTATTACCAAAATTGCGCTATACATGGATTCTGGTAAGTAAACCCCAAGTGTAATAGTACATGAATTTTTTTTTTTTTTTTTTTTTTTTTTTTTTTTTCCATCCGTTTCTTGATTTGATTCGATTTTTGCGGAATAATGGCCGGAATTCGGTTAATTTGTGTGAAAAAAAATCATCTAGTTCGGCGTGTGTTTACTCATGAAATTTCATAATTTTCCATTCCTTTTCCCTCTTCCTTTCTTAACCAGGCTGGGGAACGGATATGGAGTTAAAAGAAAATATAAACGAAAATTACCTTTACAAATATCATCTGGTGGTGGAAAAACATGAAAAAAAAGGACTGACGTTAAACGTTCATTTTGAGCAACTGCTTTGAAGGTTTTTTTTTTAATTTTTTTTTTTTTTTTTTTTTTTTTTCGTGTTTTTCTCCCAACAGATGGTATTTTTAATTTTTTGTAAAGGAAATTTTCGTTTTTATTTTTTTTTAACTCCATATCCGGCCCCCAGTCCAGTTGAGAAAGGATGAGCGAAAAATTATGAGATTTCATGTGCAAAACACACGCCTAAAAAGATGATTAATTTGTTCACGCAAAACAAAATCTGCAATAAATAAGGGAGGGTTCCCATTAGAAAAAATGAAGTTAGAGTCAATTGCGCGCAAGTGGTCGGCGCGAAAGTGTTTTTCTTGAATTGCTCACATGGTTAAAAACAACTAAAAATCGTAATTTTCTTGAAATTTTGCGTGGAATACAAATCTGCAATAAATAAGGGAGGGCTCCCATTTGAAAAAATGAAGCTGGTGTCAATTGCGCGCAAGTGGACGGCGCGAAAGTGTTTTTCTTGAATTGTAATTGAAACAATTTCTTGAAATTGTTAAAAACAACTAAAAATCGTTAAAATTATTATTATTAATTTATTTTTTATTTTTGCTGACTACTGCTCAGATGAAAATTACTAACTAATATAAAATAGAACATTCAAAAATTCATGAACAAAAAATGCTGAAAATGTACTTAAATTTCATGAAAATTAGCTTAGAGGTTACAGCGGAGCGACCGACGTCCGAATATTGGTCGCTCAGGGAGTCAATTGTGGACTTGAAAATCGATTCCTAGTTTAATATTACTCTTCGATAGTGTATGAAGGTAGTGGTATCTCTCGTTGTGCCCTCAGATTGATTACAAAATTAGAATCGATCATTGAAGTTGATATTTCGATTTATCATTAGGGTTCTCGAAATTCCTTTTCAGGCCCTTGAGAAGTTCGGTTTTTGGACACGCAGTCAACGTGTTAAAAAAATCGATTAAAATAACAAAATAAGCTAAAAGTCCAAAACCTCTTTTTGAAGAGCAGATTATTACTTAGAATACGTTTTTGCCATAAAATTAATAGTTAACAATATCCTTGCTCTCACAAAGATCAAATTTCAAAATAAATAATAATAATTATTACGCAAAATAATAATTTACGAAAATTTGCTCATAAGATCATGCTGCATGACTGGAACTTTTTTTAATCGTGTTTTCACAAAATGAGTCTTGATCATTTTGTGCCCAGTGACAAAATTTTTGAAATTTCCCATTCATTATTTTGGTTTTGCTGAACTATGCCATTGATTATTTTGATTTTGTCTGAATTTTACCGTTGATTATTTTGATTTTGCCAAAACTAAGCCATCGATTTTGGCTGAACTTTGCCGTTAATTATTTTGACTTTGTTTGAACCCTGCCATTGATTTAATATTAGTAAGCTGATATTGCCAGGTAAGTCCTTAGTTTAGCGATCCATGATTGAATTGTTGATGCAAAGCTTTGTTCAGAATCGGCTGTGTAAGATGTCGCTTAGCGGAAGGATGTGTGTGAATATTGTCATGACTAAATGTATGCTCAGTGTAAATTAGCGAGCTCGGTTGAGCCTCCGGCTAGAAAGGGATTCTCGTGATTGAAGCCCTCCTGTTGGGTCATCTCGGTAAAGTTTGTCACACATACTGTGAATATTAACAAACATTATAATAACATTTCTCTTATATTTCAGTACATAACTTTTTTCACTATTTACAAATAATAAATAAAAACAATGCAATAAACATGGAAAGAACTGACTATTACAATTGAGTTAAAAATCCATACAGTTTTCATCCATAATGGCGATAATTATATTTATATGAATCCCATCATCTTAAGAAAATCATCTTTAAGTGTTGGATCGAGTTCTTGCCAAGCACTTGACAGATTTTCGAGGATTTCATCCCCTGAATCATCTGGAAACAGCAAAACGATGACATGAGAAAATGTTACGGTCATAACGAATAGAACCACAACGAAGGACTAAATTAACTATAAATATTAGTATTAGACAACACATTAAATTCTAAGAATTGAGACACCAACTGCACTCTTCTACCTAGTTTTCTATCTACGATTCTTTAAAAGTTTCAACCAAAAATATGACATTGCACCCCTCCTGACTGGGTGGGACACTCCCCTTTCTAGTGTGACGTCACATTTTGCCTAAACTTATAAAAAATCGTAAAAATAATTATTCGCAGGAATGTGAAGATGGCCTAAAAATTCTCGGGATTGAGTCTACATGCATATAAAAAGAAAACCCTAACAATTTGTTCAAACTAATGGGAGATTCTCGTTAAGGAGTTGTAAGGAGGACGATTCAGACGTTGATGAGTGGAATTTTAATTAGCCCAGGCAATGAAGTCCCAAAAAAGGGCTCTAGACCCAAATGGCTGGATCCCAGCTAATTTCTTCGCGAATGTCTTCATTCGACCTGGCATATGAACATACCAAGAGTCCACAACCCTAGGAGGTGAGATAGTCAGAAGGGAGGGATGAGTGCAGTTTACAAAGGTCCCATTTCAAACTTTTCATTTATTAATTTTTATTTTTTTAAGATAGCTTATCAAGTTCCCTACAACATTTGTTGTATACACTTTGAACTAATACCTCACAGTTTTTGAGCTACAGGTCCGTGAAATGTGGATGGTATTTAAAGAAGGGGAAAAAATTAATTTTAAAAAAGTCGTTTTCTCATCTCGTTTTAGAGTAAAATTATCCTCTCTACTGAACTTCCTCTTCTTGATGCAGATAGGGAACACAAGGTTTAGACGGTACAGCAGTGAGATGAAGAGCCAAAACGGTAGAAGATAGTAAAGAAGGTTGAGAAACCACAGCAGTAAATAATTTGGAAGGTGAAGTAGGGTCAATGCAGTGAGTAGGAGGATGGCAGACCCTTAGGGACTTTGAGTATTAATAAGATGGAGGGCTATTGCTCTGAATTCAACGCTGTTTCCCTGTCAAGACATACGTGCCACTACAGTCGAGGTGGCTTTGCTTTCCCGTTACGCTTTTTTCAAATTCAAATGAAAAAGCAAGTTTATTGTAATTTAAGTTTTGTTTGATATTACCTATTATTGTTACATTTTAGTATTAATTTATGTATGTAGACATAACTGTCTAGATGTTAGTATGTACATACTTTGGTTCCCATGCACAAATCTTGGGCCTCCTATTTCTTTTTTTTTTTTGACACACAGGACAGCTGATCTACCTTCATCAAACATCCACTAGAGTGTACTGGCGTCATTTCAACACTCATTCCCATGGTGTAAAAAATATGAAATATTAACAGTGTAAAATAGCGGGGTACAATTACAAATACAGCGGGGTGCACAATTAAGGTGTAAACCTTAAATAAGAAATATGTCCTAGGTATACAATCCTCATTCGTTCACCAAACAACATCATATCTTACATCAGCTGATCAGTGTTCGACCATTTTGCCCCTGGTCAATTCAAAGACCAAACGACAGTTGTAGTGGCACGTATGGTTTGACTGCCTGAAACATGAGAAATAAGAAATATGTCCTAGGTATACAATCCTCATTCGTTACCCAAACAACATCATATCCTACATCAGCTGATCAGTGTTCGACCATTTTGCCCCTGGTCAATTCAAAGACCAAACGACAGTTGTAGTGGCACGTATGGTTTGACTGCCTGAAACATCACTAATAGAGTAATAGCCCTCCATCTTATTAATACTCAAAGCTTAGGGACGGTTTCCACTGTTGTTTTCCTGATAACAGATAGGCCATGAGTCAACTGTCACTCCCGTGTGTCTACAATGGTAACAAAACCTTCTTCTAGGAAAAGCTAAGAGCTTATAATAGAATAGAGTGGGTATGTGTCTGATAAACTGTGGGAGCTCATGAAGCCAGTTTTATCGAAGGGGCGGAGCCTACAATCGAATGGTCGGGGAGGGGGGGACCTCCAACACTGTAATAAAACCTCATTTCGAAACTAGCCTCTGTCACCCTCTCTCACCCTCCAGTTTTGTGATCGTAAACTCTAAACTTTGTGAATGCTCCCGCCACAGAATAACGATTGTCTATGAAAATTCGGTCGACTAAGATCTGAGTTCGAGTTGACTCTTAATTATTCTTCTCTGTTATTTTCCTGTTACTAGTGTATTATATTATTTTCATCTGTATCTTCAACAAGGTAGCAGTGGTATACTGAATTACTTCGATTGTGCTTGATTTCGAGCATAGGATGGTGAAGCTATGCTGTGTTTGAGGATGCCATTGCATTATAACAGGATTTTAACAGAAAAATCGTTATTTTAACCTACTTTGTCAATCAAAGGAGTAAAGTTTGAAGCTAGAAAATTAAAAACAAGTAAAATGCAAGAAACAAATACACAGTACCTAAAAAACCGGAACAGATGAAATTCGACGATGTAATAGCACTAATGGACAAGCACTTCCTACCCAGTGAATCGATTTTCGCACAAAGGTACCAATTTTACCCATATAAAAGATTCAAATCCGGGTCAAATGCCCAATCTAATCATGTTAATAGTAACACCCCACATTATTATGTAAAACAACAACCATTTCGTAGACCTAATTCTGCACAAAATTTCCATTTTAGGATGCAATCTCACTTCGGCGGATCTGGTGAGAATACACCCACCTTGTTGCAGCCCTCCACCACTCAACCCCAGCGTCGTAGCAATTCGTGTCACGGATGCGGTGCCGTTGGTCACTTCAAACGAGACTGCCCTCGGCGAGACAAATCTCAGCCGAATTCATCGCATACTGCTCGAACTTCAGCTGCCCAGAACAACAAGCAGCAGCAATCTACTACGCAAAAATCCAACGAACGCATAGTCAATCTTTGCACACGCACTCCATGTGGACAACTAATTCACGCAGGTAGTACCTTTCCATATCAATATGATTCTGGTGCTGAGTGCAGCTTAATCATTCGTTCCTTGATTGTCAAATTTCAAGGAAAATCAGTAATTGAAAATATTTCATTAAAGGGGCTGGGCAACGGCATGGTGGTGTCTCCTCGTCAGATCCTGACCGACGTGATCATCGATGGATTAGACCTTAGGATTAACTTTCATCAAGTGGAAGACATTGAAATTCCTCATTCTATTATTTTAGGGTTTGATTTGTTGGAACAAAATGTTATTATAACTCTTACTAAGAATAGTTGTACTTTGGTACCTGTAGATTTAAATTTATCCAAATCGTTGCAAAAGAAAATTGAAAAACTAAATGATAATAATGAACCTGTAATATCTATTTTGAATTTTGATGAAAATAATTGGGGGAAGATCCCCAACCCAAACATTGAGGATCATACTGACCAATGCCTCCCGTTTGTAGAAAAGGAAGATAACCATATTTTGATTGTAGGCAATCAATGCGAGAATGTTTTTGATCCCCGTTCAGTTCAAACTGAAATTTCAGACATGAACAAACCCCATTTGTTCAGTATTTTGAGCAAGTATTCAGAATTTTTTACTTCAGGTTATCCTAAAACTCGATTGAAAAATTGTGAATTTCGTATTAGACTGAAGGAACCTTGAAAAATAGTTAATCGGAAACCATATCCAATGTCAAATATTCAAAAACAATATTTGTATGAACATCTCTCTGAGATGGAAGCGGCTGGACTAATCAGGCGAAGTCAGCCCCCTTTGCAAACCCTATTCTTCTGGTTCCAAAGAAAAACAATAAAATGAGGCTTGCAGTAGATTATCGTTTTCTGAACGACAACACGATCTGTGAACATCAACCTCTGCCTCTTATTCAGGATCAGATTAATAGACTTGTGGGTTCTAAATTTTATTCGGTCTTAGACACTGCTAGTGGGTTCCATTTAATGAATATGCATCCTGATTCTATCGATAAAACTGCCTTCATTACCCCTGATGCTCAAAGGGAATATCTTGTTTGTCCCTTTGGTGTTAAAAATGCGCTTTCTGCGTTTCAAAGGGCCACCATCAGTAACCTCACAGTGTTTATCCTTGTGGTAACGGCAGAGGAGTTCATTCTAAAACGTGGTGATAATAAAAGCAAATTTACATTCAATAGTTTATTTAATTTATGAGTTTTCCCAAACGTCACAATGGCGACGAGTTTCAAACTACGAATCCGCGATTTGAAGTTTAATTGTTTGAGTTTTCGCTTGCGACGCGATCGTGCGAATGTAATCGTAAGTTGTGCGTGTCGGAAACTACGACCGGGTGAGCCAGGTATAAAGAGTGTAGTTACCACGCTGATCTTCGAAATTAAACTAAAAAGTAATGGAGACGTCAGAAGCAGATGAGACTACATCGCTGGTGGGAGCCTTGAGGGAATTCACACTAGCGAATGATTGGGCTATTGCAAAGCCAAGAATGTTGAACTTTTTCGAGGCAAATCGAATAAAGAATGATACGAGGAAGCACGCCCTAATGCTCAATTCGTTTGATGAAGCTAGTTAGTCTTAAATTTGTCAGTACCTAAAAAACCGGAACAGATGAAATTTGACGATGTAATAGCACTAATGGACAAGCACTTCCTACCCAGTGAATCGATTTTCGCACAAAGGTACCAATTTGACACTGCGGTTCGCGAGCCACAAGAATCAGTAAATGATTGGATAGCCAGATTAAGATCACTTGCGTCTGAATGTCATTTTGACAAAAATCTTGACAATCAATTGATAGACCGATTCATAATGGGAATGGGGAAAGGTGCTCTAAGACCTCGATTATTTGAAGAGGATGCCAAAACTATAACTTTGGATAAACTTATAATCCTGACTAATGCTAAAGAAGCGTCAAGCAAGCTAGAAAAGAGTAGTAACCTATATGAAACTAGTATTAAGAAGGAGACAGTATACTATCTGGGAAACGAAAAAGGGAAAACAGGGACCCAACAAAAGTAAACTCCAACTCAGGGGAAACGTTGCAAAGTTTGTGGGGGAAAACCAAATCACACAGCCGAGAAATGTAGGTATAGGGAGTACGAATGTATATCTGTAAAAATAAGGGTCACCTATGGAAAGTATGCCCTAACAAATCATCTGAAAGTGCCCGGCAACCCAAGAAAAAACACCCTAAATATGAAAAAACACATTTCGCGGGGGAAGAGAGTGAGCCTAGTGATAATGACCACTATATAATTTCACTTGTGCAAGCAATAGCGGTCATACATCCAGCTAAAAAGTGGAGCTTCAAATTGGTGAGCAAACAATTGAATTCGAACTAGACACTGGGTGTTATAGCACAATTGTGCCCAAATCTTTATTCCAAGAAAAATTCAGGGGATTGGAAATAAAAAATACGTATAAAACGTTTATTACATACCTAGGCGAGTGAATTTCCTCAGTGGGATCAGTAACGGTGGAGGTCATCCATCAAGGGAAAAGATATCGGGACATGAGTTTTGATGTGGTGGATACAGCGGGACCCCCCTTACTAGGCCGATCTTGGTTCGAAACCTTGGGTTTCAGGGTTGTGGACACTAATACTACCCAGGCCATCCATTTCCAGGGTGAATGCTTAACCATGGTCACTGAGTTTGCTCGAGGTGTTCACCAAGGATTTGGGAAAATTCACTTTGGGGCAAATCAAACTAGAATTGATTCCTGGTGCGCAACCTAAGTCTATCAAAGCAAGGCCAGTTCCCTATGCTATGAGAGAAAAAGTAAACCAGAAAATAGAGCGTCTGGTGAGACAAGGCATTTTAGAACCTGTTGAGTATAGTGAGTTTCGGATCTCCAATTGTTCCGGTTCTAAAAAAGGATGGATCCATAAGGATCTGTGGTGACTATAAACTCACCCTCAACCCTTGTCTAAAAGTAGAGCAACACCCTCTACCCAGGATTGAATATCTGTATCAACAAGTGGGAGGAAATTAATTATGGACAAAGTTAGACTTAAGTCAGGCCTATCAACAATGTGAGTTGGAAGAAGAGTCTCGACAATACGTCACTCTCACAACAACTAAAGGATTATTTCGTCCTACACGCATGCCTTTCAGGATTCCGCCAGCACCTGGGAAATTCCAGAAACTGATCGATACATTATTATCAGGCATAGATGGTGTGACAGCGTTTTTGGATGACTTGGTAGTGGGGGCACGGACACTGGAAGAACTCAATAGGCGTACTGCTATTGTGCTTGATAGATTTAAAAGTTCAGGTTTGACTTTGTCTATTGAAAAATGAGAGTTTGGGAAAACATCAATAGAGTATTTGGGGTTCAGGATTGATCTGGGTTTGCACTCTACGGACTCTAAAGTGAAGGCAGTGCTTGACGCATCGGCCCCAACTTATATAAGGGAGCTTCAGGCATTTCTTGGGTTCGTCAATTATCTATCTTGGTTTCTCCCATATGTAGCTTCAACCCTACAGCCATTACACGAATTATTAAAGAAAGATATTAGTTGGAAGTGGACAACTACTTGTGAAGCAGCTTTCCAGGAAATTCAAAAAAATTTTAAACGAAAACAGATCGTTAGCCTATTACAACCCAGAACTACCCATACGTCTGACAGTGGATGGATTGGATCGAGGTTTGGGGGCAATAATTTCGCAGAGATACCCAACAGGGAAACAAAAACCATTGGGTTTTGCAAGCAGGAGTTTAACAAAATCAGAAAAGGGCTATTCTCAATTGGACAAAGAAGCCTCTGCTCTGGTGTTTGGGGTTAAAAAATGTCACCTCTATCTATATGGAAGGAAGTGGATATTAGCGAATGATAATAGACCCCTCCTCACCATTTTTGGACCGAAACGGGGCATTCCGGTATGCGCCACTAATAGGCAGCAGCGATGGGCTCTGTTTTTATCAAATTTTAATTATACGGTGGAATGGGTGAAATCGAGCAGGAATTCCGCAGATTGGTTCTCAAGAGCACCGATGCCCCTGTCACAAGAGGAGGAGAAAGGATCAGAAGAGGATATTGTAATACATTACGTTTTTGATGGGGAATTATGATGACGTTGTGAGGGAAACAAAGAAGGACTCAACCCTACAAAAAGTTGCCTTGTATTTGAAATGCGGGTGGCCGGAAGTTGGAGAAGAGTTCAAGCCTTACCAGCAAAGAGGGGAAGAACTACACCTGGAAAAGGATGTGATCATTTAGGGGTATAGAGTAATAGTGCCAGCCACGCTTCGGACAACAGTACTGAACGAGTTGCATGCCTCTCACATGGGAATATGTAAAGCCATTGCGCGATCTTATGTTTCGTGGCCAACTATCGATTCAGATATTGAGAAACAGGTTAAGTCCTGCGAAGCATGCAACAAAAATCAAGATAATCCCATCAAATCAACACTGGTACCCTGGGAATCGCCAACTAAACCATGGCAGAGAATACACATAGATTATCTCGGCTCCCCGGCGGGTCGTTATTACCTTGCCATCGTGGACAGCCACTCAAAATGGCTCGAGGTCATTGCGTGTAGAACAATGACCACTGAGAGTACGATCACCCTTCTGCGGCAACTGTTCGCACGATTTGGGTTGCCTCAGGTGTTGGTATCTAATAATATAATTATTCTGCATTCGCAGCCAGTGATTTTCAACAATTTCTCAAAAGGAACGGGACGGGGTACAACATAAGAGTGGAGCTCCGTAACATCCACAAACGAACGGAGCAGCTGAAAATACTGTGAGAACAATCAAAAGAATCTTGAAGACTACACTACTGGAAGCAGGAGCAGAAAAGTTGGAGTTGGCTCTACAGCGTTTCTTACTTGATTATAGGAATACTCCAAACTCAACCACCAATGTGTCTCCAGCTCAGGCTCTCATGGGTAGAAGCCTGAAAAACCGGTTAGATTTCCTACGCCCACCATCCACAGAGCTCCGGGTGAGGAGGAAACAGGAACAACAGATTGCAACATACCGAGGAAAACCTACTACTGGAAATCCTTTTATGGAAAAGGAAGTAGTATGGGTAAAAAATTATCGGAACAATGGTGGACAGTGTTAAAAAGCTGATAGGGATGGTTACGGATCTGGATCAGACCAGGAGTGCTGAGAGGGAAGAATGGAAGGAAAATGAAGTGGAGTTAGCTCAATATTCAAGCTCTCCATTTCATTAAAAATACACAACTACCCCAGTTGCAGAACCCCAAGTAAGGGAATCTTTGCCTTTTCATGGATTTTCAACCCCACAGCCCCGACAGACCCCTAGGCAACCTACTGCAGAACCTTCCAGGGCGCACTCAGAGGGACGTTCACAGGAGCCCTCGACCAAAGATGCTTTGGAAGAGAAACCCAGATCACCAAGACCTAAACGGATGAGGAAGCCAGTGCTTAGATTGATTAATGAAATGAATGAACTTTAATATACGAACGAGTTAAATATAAACTGAAGTAAATTAACTGAATTTATTGAAGTCAATTACAGATAAGACTGAATGGGATTGGAATTATACGTATTATTTAAATTATGGTGAAAAATAACTAACAGGAGAATACTTAAGAACGGCTTATGGTGATAGTGTTTATTAATGTTTGGGTTGAATGAATACCAATTGTTGTTATATCATGTGTATGCAAGATTAATCAAATTTGGGGGGGGGGAATGATGTGGTAAACCACCACCATCAGTAACCTCACAGTGGTTATCCTTGTGGCGGCACAGGAGTTCATTCTAAAACGTGGTGATAATAAAAGCAAATTTACATTCAATAGTTTATTTAATTTATGAGTTTTCCCAAACATCACAAGTATGTAATTTGTTTCCTCGATGACCTAACGATAACTGCTATTGATGAAACGGAGGCATTGGACAGACTTGATCAAGTATTAACAGTTTCAACTCAAGCTGGAGTAACATTGAACCACACCAAATGTCATTTTGTGATTACGGTGGCGGATCCCTATATCCCCAGCTCCACGGAGACGCTACTCGGGTAGGCTGCACCCCTTGTTAGTATCAGTGTCTATCGCTTTGAATTTCATTTTCAGGCTGCGAGGCGCTAGCCTGTCAGGATTGGCCATGTCGGCCCCTGATTAGGTCTAGAGCATGATTCAAATGAAGGCGGCAAAAACGAAAACCGATGTTGATGTGGAACAAGTTACCGCGAGGAGCGCTAGTGAAGCAGAACTCAAACGGCGGAGCCAACAACCAACTTAAGGATGGCGACACTGCAGGCGACACGGGGGCCACTTGCCCTCCTCTGCTCCTCGCTCTCTTCCCTTCCAACTATGCTTCTCTGTGGAGCTGACATATAGGGATCCCCCAATCTTATTTACTGCCATCAAATAGCCATTCTGGATAGTATCGATTCAGCCTCCCAACTTATCGATTTGCTCATTTTGAAATCAACTGACCTTCTGAGTGCCAAAATTGAAAAAGTTCCAGTCAATCCCTGCGAGGCGCTAGCCTGTCAGGATTGGCCATGTCGGCCCCTGATTAGGTCTAGAGCATGATTCAAATGAAGGCGGCAAAAACGAAAACCGATGTTGATGTGGAACAAGTTACCGCAAGGAGCGCTAGTGAAGCAGAACTCAAACGGCGGAGCCAACAACCAACTTAAGGATGGCGACACTGCAGGCGACACGGGGGCCACTTGCCCTCCTCTGCTCCTCGCTCTCTTCCCTTCCAACTATGCTTCTCTGTGGAGCTGACATATAGGGATCCCCCAATCTTATTTACTGCCATCAAATAGCCATTCTGGATAGTATCGATTCAGCCTCCCAACTTATCGATTTGCTCATTTTGAAATCAACTGACCTTCTGAGTGCCAAAATTGAAAAAGTTCCAGTCAATCCCTGCGAGGCGCTAGCCTGTCAGGATTGGCCATGTCGGCCCCTGATTAGGTCTAGAGCATGATTCAAATGAAGGCGGCAAAAACGAAAACCGATATTGATGTGGAACAAGTTACCGCGAGGAGCGCTAGTGAAGCAGAACTCAAACGGCGGAGCCAACAACCAACTTAAGGATGGCAACACTGCAGGCGACACGGGGGCCACTTGCCCTCCTCTGCTCCTCGCTCTCTTCCCTTCCAACTATGCTTCTCTGTGGAGCTGACATATAGGGATCCCCCACTCTTATTTACTGCCATCAAATAGCCATTCTCGATAGTATCGATTCAGCCTCCCAACACATCGATTTGCTCATTTTGAAATCAACTGACCTTCTGAGCGCCAAAATTGAAAAAGTTCCAGTCAATCCCTTAGTAAAAATGCAGATTAGTTGGACATGTAGGTCAGAATGATGTGTATAATTTGGTGGTCTGGATGCTCGCAAGCTTGCATCTCAAAAATACATAACATCAAGTAGTCAATCCCTTAGTCAAAATGCAGATTAGTTGGACATGTAGTTCAGAATGACGTTTTAGAAGTATATTTCGGGAGTTGTACGAGCAAAAAAAAAAAGAAGATTTAGCAGGTCTCGAACCCACGACCTTTGGCTCACAAGACCATTATCTTTAAAAGTGGACCACGCCACTACTATCCATTCAGTAAACAATCACAGTACTTCACCACTCAGTAGGAAATGCTTTTGAGGGAGGTCTCCAGAGCGCTCTGAAACGACTCCTATCATTGCATCTGAATGCATCGATGTGTTAGGAGGCCGAATCGATACTATCGAGACTATTCGGTGGCGGATCCCTATATCCCCAGCTCCACGGAGACGCTACTCGGCAGAGGCGGTTCAAGTTGGGAAATTCACTTGCTCTGAGTCTTTTTTATCTGAGCACATCTCCCGCAGAAATTTGTCTTGATATTATTCCTTCAACGATCGTAATCAAAAGGGTTTCTAATTTAAAATAGTTAGTCTACTCATTTTATTTGCTATCTTCTAACTTCGGTTCTCATCTCTGATTCTACCATGCTCACAGTGCAAGTTTGAATAAAGATATCTAGACTCGTGTATTGGCGTTTAATTTTATTTTGACATATACATATAAACGTATTTATATATGAACTTATAAAAGAATTCTGGACAAGCCCTCCTGAATCTAAGTTTGCTGAAAAAAAAAGAGGCCGAAATGTTGAATAAAGGGCCAATCAACTTTTTTCACTCTGTTGTTTTACGAATGGATGTCTCAATTCCATGAATGGATGTCTCAATAGTAAGAAATACAAGTTAATCAAAAACATGTAAATAATATAATGGAATACCTGAAGATTCACTGAGAACCACATCTTTAATGTCACGGCAGATGTTGCTATTTTCTTCTTCGCTTTTTGAGGTATTCATTGATCGACCAGGTGATTGCGAGTGGTATAGTGGTAGGTGAGGCTCCTTAGTCTGAGAATCACTTTTATTTTTTTCGGAAAATTTAAATTCAGGATCCGCCGTTCTAGATACTGGTACATGATAAAATACAAGCAATCAACAGCTGTTATAGGTATCTAGGTGCAAAGAAAAATTTAATAGTAGGAGTAATCAAGTTATTGCAAAACAAACCTACATTCCAGAATAGCCAGAGATGCCTTCAATTAATTCAGTTTTGATTTGATATGATTGTCTTTTTTCATTTGAAAGATGATATGGAGGTAAAATGGGGTCTCTCTCTCTCTCTCTCTCTCTCTCTCTCTCTCTCTCTCTCTCTCTCTCTCTCTCTCTCTCTCTCTCTCTCTCTCTCTTTCTCTCTCTCGCATCATTGGAGCTGGAGGGGGTAAAACGATAAACAATTGTTTTAGACGTCGTTCAACCAATGCTTTACTCGGTTCTATATTCCTTTCTTTCATACGAAAACTAGATAAAGATAAATTCGTGGAAGCATCACATAAAAAACGCAACTTGACATCTAGGGATATAGGCTTCATTCAAGGAGATGCAACGAAAATCTACATCAACCACAGCTTAACCTACTCCAAGCGAAAACTTCTAAATACTGTAAAAACTTATAAGAGGAGGGGGGGGGGGGACTAAAAATTTGTCTGGATCAGCAATGGCAACGTTTTCCTTAAGAAGGACGAAAACGCTCAACCTTTTCTGATCAAAACTGTCCATGATTGTAATTGGATCAAAAAACGCTGCGCCTTCAAGAACACCGCCACCAACTTAACATGCACAATTATTATACATCGTGATCAATTCCTTCCCATTAAGTTTAACACAATTTTGATGAACGGGTGTGACCGGCTGTGCTCTTGCACCAGCATGATCGTCAGGCATTATTTAATTTTACAACTAATAGTTCAATATACTTTCGATTAGTGAAGATTCCATCCATAAATCCATCAGAAGTTGTAACAGTTCTAATCAACTGTTACCAAGAACTGTTCAGGTGAACGGGAGCAGCGTCACTCGATGACACTGCTGGTCCATAACATTAAATGTCCAGCTTTCACCACAGTGAGTCAGCTTTCTTTCTTTTGTGCGCATAGGAATCTATTATAATATAAACCATTATTGAATTATACCGATACCTAACCCATTTGCTACCCCCACACTTCTGAACTCTCCTACGGCATTTCACAGTGGATTCAAGAGTATATATAACGCCCACAGGCTAGTCGGATAATAACCTCCCTTAATTACCTTTCTTTTGGAGTACCATAAAGTTATAGGCAATACAATTATCCCAGTGATTAAATTCTGTGTCATAATCATTCACATTTATCCTAAAATAATAATTGAATATATAAAAACACAGGAGAGACAGTAGAAATTTTAATCACGACAATCATTACATTGTCACGTGGTAGCGAACTAAAAGTCCAATAATGGCAGCCCAGCACCCCAACCACAACCAAGTAAAAAGATCAACTACTTTGGAAAAAAAAAAAAAAAATCATTTTTAAAACCCACATTCAATCAAGTATTCAACTTGAAATACAAACAAAGAAGCATATATCTACTGTCTCTCCTGTGTTTTAATATATTTATTCATCATTTAAGGATAGGAGTTAATGACACAGACATTTATCACTGGGATAATTGTATTTTCCATTGTATCCAATGCATCCAATTGTATATTTCCAAGAAATAGGAATACCTACTTCTTTATGGTGCTCCAAAAGAAAGGTAATTTAGGGAGGTTATCCGACTAGCCTGTGGGCTTAATATACTCTTGAATACACTTCAATAGAGGTCAAATAAATGCCGCAGGGAAGTTCAGAGATGTGTGGATAGTAAATGGGTTACATATTGGTATAATTCAATAATGGTTTATATAATAATAGATTGCTATGCACACAAAAGAAAGAGAGCTAACTCACTGTGGTGAAGGATGGATCGAATGGCAAGGGCCAGCAGTGTCGTCGAGTCACCTGAAGGGTTCTTGGTAACAGTTGATTAGAACTGTTACAAAGTTTAGCACAATTTTGACGTAAATTGATGCATCTGGGTGCGCACTGATACCAACTTGATCATCTGGCGATATTTTCATCCATTATGGATGCAATATAGGTTTTATTAGTGTAACTTCCATCCGTACATCCAATACAGTAGTCATATACTCCTGTTGCGCTCCAGGAAAATAACTCTCACAGTCGAAGAGGTTTGATCACCCTGGCCTCATAGCTCAGATCCTTGGAGTGTTGCAACTGAGGGAAATTTTCCGTACTTCTAACGGCGCGAGGAGGAATAGAACTCCTGTCGAGGTATAAAATATTTTTGGGTCGTTACAGTGGTGCAGTCGGTAGGACCCAAAATCATACGAAACATTAATTAATTAAATCCCTCACGAGCCAAAAGACTGTAAACATCACATTCCCTGTCGTTAGCACCTTTCACTTCCTCAGTCACTTGAGTCAAAACACACCGTGACAATGACCTCGCTCGACTGCTGACTTGTTCCAGCGAGCATCTGCTGAGCCAGCAGCCTGCAGTTTCATACGACCCCATACCAGCCGAGACAGCTGGTATTTGACTCTGGAGAAATGTTACACTCCAGGAATATAACCCTCACAGTTGAAGACGTTTGATCACCCTGGCCTCATAGCTCAGATCATTGGTGTAGTAGTAACGACGCGAGTTCGAACTCCTGTCAAGGTATGAAATATTTTTGGACAGTTACAGTGGCGAAGTCGATAAGACCCTAAATCATACGAAACAATAATTAATTAAATCCCTCTCGAGCCAAAAGACTGTAAACCTCACATTTCTTGTCGTTAGCACCTTTCTCTTCCTCACTCACTTGAGTTAAAACACACCATGACAATGACCTCGCTCGACTGCTGACTTGTTCCAGCGAGCATCTGCTGAGCCAACGGCCTGCAGTTTCATTTTGTCATTCGACCGACCCCAAACCAGCCGAGACAGCTGTTATTTGACTCTGGGGAAATGTTGCACTCCAGGAAAATAACTCTCACTGTCGAAGGTATCAAATATTTTTGGGACGTTACACTCCTATCTTTTCGGGTTAATAGAGTGCAATTTAGGCACAACACGGTGTGTCTTGCTGCACTCTTATTAATGGAACTTCCATCCACATGTCCATCCAATTAAATTAGTGAATTTTTGGCGCATTTCGGTGAGCCACCATGAGACTGCTGGACAACAAACTTTGTAAACTGTAAGTAAAAATCTATAATCTATATTTCAAGATATTCAATCCTTAAATAACCCCCCCCCCCCCCCATCACTCAAACCCCCCATGATTTTAAAGTATCCTAAGCAACCCCTCCTGAATCTAATTTTTGCCAAAAAAAAAAAAAAAGTAGAAAAGGCAGAAAGGTTGAATGGAGGGATCACACAATTTTTCCACTTTTATTCAGGACATAGTTGGCCTCAATGATCAAAATTAAGTGCCAAATTTAATATTATTCACAATTTTTTTGTGAAAATTCGCTCTATTAGTCATTTTTTGAATGGATGTCTTAGGGCCACGTTCACCAACAGGGCGACGGCTCCAGTGCTCCCGTCGGGTACAAGGGGTCAAAGTTGAGACACCCGAGTGATCCCCTTCACTTCGCAATCTCGAAAATAGATTGTCCCGAGTGATCCCGTAGACGATAAGAGAAAGTGCACCGGATGCAACATGAATCCTTGGGACATTTACCATCAGTTTTTCGATTACCTCTCTCCGTGCACCATGCCGGACGTGAAATTGTTGGTGGCGGAAGCCGTCAAGAGGCTGTTGTTGTATTTTTGACGGATTTAAATATAATTATCATAAATTATTAACTGGGGGTGTGAGAAGGTGGAATTGTACTGCAAGGGGTGGGCGAATCCGCTGTAAATAATACGCAAAAACAGATGGATGTGAGGTGATTCACAAAACCCCACACAACCATGAACCCACGACCACAATAGAAACTAGCGAATTATGGGCGGCTGTCAAAAGAAACTTCGTCGCAAATGAATTTTCTTCCCGCCCATCCAAAGTAAGTTATTTTATTCAGTTTCGTCTTATTGTTTATCTTCATTCATTTGTTGAAATTCACTGCTGTTACAGTAGTTGATGAGCTTATAAACTGGCTACTTTTCAAACACGGGATCACTCAGGCGTGTCGGAGCAATCCCGCTTTTTTCTAGCGGAGCGCTTAGGTGACGCGGGAGCACTGGCGTGACTTTTCTACGGGAGCACAGGTGTTTTTTCAGCCCCTCGGGAGCACTCGGGCGGTCTCCCCACCAAAAACATAAACGAGTTTAAGCTTGAAAAGGTTGGAAATTAATGGAGTTTCTACTTACGAGAATTTATACCTTGATGAACTGGTTCTATCTCTAAAAAACACATAAAATTAAGCATACCAAATAAACTAAATTTGAGTGAAACTTGGTTATAACGGAAGTGGAGAGATCTGAAAGTTTTATTATCCGATTCAGCATGAAAAAATGCGTAGAAACTGATCCCAAACTCGAAGGTTCCTTGTAACACGGTCATAAAAACTGGTGTAAAAATGAAATCGTGCGAGTAAGAATTTTAAATAAATCATATTTGATTGAAAACTAGTCTAACACCTACCTACGTACCTAATATTTTTGTGGTAAGTATTCGTTGATGGTAGGTATCTCTCCGGAAAGTTGGCAAATATTTAACAAGTCCCAACCGCTCTTGTGGAAATATGTTATTATTTGGTAATAAAAATGGAAGTTTTGCTGTAGCAGATTTATTATCCCAGCTTCAAACAGTCCAACTTTTAAATGGACATTTTGTTAAACTCCATTAAGGAAACTCCGTTATTCCAAATGAGTTTTGGGTTGGTGAAATACGCCAACGTTCGATCCTCGAGATCATTTTTAATGGAGTATGGCTGAACTCCGTAACAGAAGTTTTAGGTGAAAAGTGGGCCTTAATATTAAATGGAAGTCATTCACCTACATGATAAGAGAACATAAGAACGTCAGATAATTACACATCTTCAACATCACGAATACGGATTTCAGCTATTTTATTCTAGACACTGGGACAGGTTAAAATACAATGAATAGCTGTTACAGCTAAATAGGTGCTGAGAAAAATGTAGTGAGAGTATTCAAGTTATTGCGAAGCAGAACTAAATCCCTGAATGGCAAGAGGTGCCTAAAAAGGAAGTGGCCCTTATTAAGAAAATTAAGTCAATCACCAACAAAAAAAAAAAAAATTTACAAAAGAGAATTACCTGGAATTTCACCAACAACCACACCTTCAGTGTCATTGCGGAATGTGGAGGGAGCAAAGGCATCGAATTCCTCATCTGGATAAGGTTCACTAATAAGCGGCCTTTGAACCTCAACATGTGCTCTGCTTTTCTTTGATTTCTTTAATGGGTACCCTGAATTTGAGCAGCATTTCGGTAGGTGGGGCTCCTTAGTCTTTGAATCGTCTTTATTTTCTTCAACAATCCGGAACTTGGGTTTTGGATGTGCGACTCTACTCACTGGAAGACGTTGAAATACGATCAACAGCATTTATGGGTATTTAGGTGCTGAGAAAAATGTAGTAGTGAGAGTATTAAAGTTATTGCAAAGCAGAACTAAATCCCTGGATGGCATGAGGTGCCTAAAAAGGAAGTGGCCCTTATAAAGAAAATAAAGTCAATCACCAAAGAAAAATTATTTACAAAAGAGAATTACCTGGAATTTCACTAACAACCACGCCTTCAGTGTCATTGCGGAATGTGGAAGGAGCAAAGGCATCGAATTCCTCATCTGGATAAGGTTCACTAAGAAGCGGGCTTTGAACCTCAACATGTGCTCTGCTTTTCTTTGATTTCTTTAATGGACACCCTGAATTTGAGTGGCGTTTTGGTTGGTGCTTAGTCTTTAAATCGTCTTTATTTTCTTCAACAAATGCGGATTTCAGCTGTGCGATTTTACTCACTGGAAGACAAAATACAATCAACAGCTTTTATGGGTATTTAGGTGCTGAGAAAAATGTAGTAATGAGAGTGTTCAAGTTATTGCGAAGCAGAACTAAATCCCTGAATGGCAAGAGGTGCCTAAGAAGAAAGTGGCCCTTAACAAGAAAATTAAGACAATCACCAGCACTAGAATAATACAAGAGAATTACCTGGAATTTCATCAACTACCACATTATCATCATCATTACAGAATGTGGAGGGGGGAATGACTTCGAATCCCTCAACTGGATAAGGTTCACTACTTTTCTTTGACGGTTGTGGTTGACAGGGATCCTCAGTCTGAGCATGTTCATGGTTTTCTTCAATGGATTCTAATTCCGGCTCTGCTGTTATAGCCACTGGAACACGATGAAATACAATCAACAGCTGTTATAGGAGGAATTTAAGTTATTGCGAAACAGACCTACATTCCTAAATGGATCCAGGCCTAAATCCCTGAATGCAAGAGGTGCCTGAAAAGAAAGCTCTTAATAAGAAAATTAAGTCAATCACCAACAAAATAATAATTTACAAAAGAGAATTACCTTGAATTTCACCAACAACCACACCTTCAGTGTCATTGCGGAATGTGGAGGGAGCAAAGGCATCGAATTCCTCATCTGGATAAGGTTCACTAAGAAGCGGGCTTTGAACCTCAACATGTGCTCTGCTTTTCTTTGATTTCTTTAATGGACACACTGAATTTGAGTGGTGCTTCAGTAGGTCCTTGGTCTTTGAATCGTCTTTATTTTCCTCAACAAATGCGGATTCCAGCTGTGCGATTCCACTCACTGGAAGACGTTAAAATACAATCAACAGATGTTATGGGTGCTGAGAAAAATGTAGTAGTGAGAGTATTCGCTATTGTGAAGCAGAACTAAATCCCTGAATGGCATGAGGTGCCTAAAAAGAAAGTGGCCCTTAATAAGAAAATTGAATCAATCACCAGCACTAAAATAATACAAAACAATTACCTGGAATTTCATCAACAACCACATTATCATCATCATTACGGAATGGGGAGGGGGGAGGAATGACTTCGAATCCCTCAACTGGATAAGGTTCACTACTTTTCTTTGACGGTTGTGGTTGACAGGGATCCTCAGTCTGAGCATGTTCATGGTTTTCTTCAATGGATTCTAATTCCGGCTCTGCTGTTATAGCCACTGGAACACGATGAAATACAATCAACAGCTGTTATAGGAAGAATTTAAGTTATTGCGAAACAGACCTACATTCCTAAATGGATCCAGGCCTAAATCCCTGAATGCAAGAGGTGCCTGAAAAGAAAGCTCTTAATAAGAAAATTAAGTATATCACCAACAAAAAAATAATTTACAAAAGAGAATTACCTGGAATTTCTCCAACAACCACACCTTCAGTGTCATTGCGAAATGTGGAGGGAGCAAAGTCATCGAATTCCTCATCTGGATAAGGTTCACTAAGAAGTGGGCTTTGAACTTCAACATGTGCTCTGCTTTTCTTTGATTTCTTTAATGGACACCCTGAATTTGAGTGGCGTTTTGGTAGGTGCTTAGTCTTTGAATCGTCTTTATTTTCTTCAACAAATGCGGATTCCAGCTGTGCAATTTTACTCACTGGAAGACGTTAAAATACAATCAACAGCTTTTATGGGTATTTAGGTGCTGAGAAAAATGTAGTAGTGAGAGTATTCAAGTTATTGCAAAGCAGAACTAAATCCCTGAATAGCAAGAGGTGCCTAAAAAGAGGTGGCCCTTAATAAGAAAATTAAGACAATCACCAGCACTAAAATAATACAAGACAATTACCTGGAATTTCATCAACTACCACATTATCATCATCATTACAGAATGTGGAGGGGGGAATGACTTCGAATCCCTCAACTGGATAAGGTTCACTACTTTTCTTTGACGGTTGTGGTTGACAGGGATCCTCAGTCTGAGCATGTTCATGGTTTTCTTCAATGGATTCTAATTCCGGCTCTGCTGTTATAGCCACTGGAACATGATGAAATACAATCAACAGCTGTTATAGGAGGAATTGAAGTTATTGCGAAACAGACCTACGTTCCTAAATGGATCCAGGCCCAAATCCCTGTATGCAAGAGGTGCCTGAAAAGAAAGCTCTTAATAAGAAAATTAAGTCAATCACCAACATAAAAATAATTTCCAAAAAAAGTTACCTGGAATTTCACCAACAACCACACCTTCAGTGTCATTGCGAATTGTGGAGGGAGCAAAGGCATCGAATTCCTCATCTGGATTAGGTTCACTAAAAAGCGGGCTTTGAACCTCAACATGTGCTCTGCTTTTCTTTGATTTCTTTGATGGACACCCAGAATTTGAGCGGCGTTTTGGTTGGCGGCGTTTTGGTTGGAGTGGCGTGGGTTGGTTTTGGGGCTCCTTAGTCTTTGAATCGTCTTTATTTTTTCCAACAAATGCGGATTCCAGCTGTCTGATTCTACTCACTGGAAGACATTAAAATACAATCAACAGCTGTTATGGGTGCTGAGAAAAATGTAGTAGTGAGAGTATTCAAGTTATTGCAAAGCAGAACTAAATCCCTGAATAGCAAGAGGTGCCTAAAAAGAGGTGGCCCTTAATAAGAAAATTAAGACAATCACCAGCACTAAAATAATACAAGACAATTACCTGGAATTTCATCAACTACCACATTATCATCATCATTACAGAATGTGGAGGGGGGAATGACTTCGAATCCCTCAACTGGATAAGGTTCACTACTTTTCTTTGATGGTTGAGGTTGACAGGGGTCCTCAGTCTGAGCATGTTCATGGTTTTCTTGAATGGATTCTAATTCCGGCTCTGCTGTTATAGCCACTGGAACATGATGAAATACAATCAACAGCTGTTATAGGAGGAATTGAAGTTATTGCGAAACAGACCTACGTTCCTAAATGGATCCAGGCCCAAATCCCTGAATGCAAGAGGTGCCTGAAAAGAAAGCTCTTAATAAGAAAATTAAGTCAATCACCAACAAAAAAATAATTTCCAAAAAAAGTTACCTGGAATTTCACCAACAACCACACCTTCAGTGTCATTGCGAATTGTGGAGGGAGCAAAGGCATCGAATTCCTCATCTGGATTAGGTTCACTAAAAAGCGGGCTTTGAACCTCAACATGTGCTCTGCTTTTCTTTGATTTCTTTGATGGACACCCAGAATTTGAGCGGCGTTTTGGTTGGCGGCGTTTTGGTTGGAGTGGCGTGGGTTGGTTTTGGGGCTCCTTAGTCTTCTTAAAAAGAAAATTAAGTCAATCACCAGCACTAAAATAATACAAAACAATTACCTGGAATTTCATCAACAACCACATTATCATCATCATTACAGAATGTGGAGGGGAGAGGAATGACTTCGAATCCCTCAACTGGATAAGGTTCACTACTTTTCTTTGACGGTTGTGGTTGACAGGGATCCTCAGTCTGAGCATGTTCATGGTTTTCTTCAATGGATTCTAATTCCGGCTCTGCTGTTATAGCCACTGGAACATGATGAAATACAATCAACAGCTGTTATAGGAGGAATTGAAGTTATTGCGAAACAGACCTACGTTCCTAAATGGATCCAGGCCCAAATCCCTGAATGCAAGAGGTGCCTGAAAAGAAAGCTCTTAATAAGAAAATTAAGTCAATCACCAACAAAAAAATAATTTACAAAAAAAGTTACCTGGAATTTCACCAACAACCACACCTTCAGTGTCATTGCGAATTGTGGAGGGAGCAAAGGCATCGAATTCCTCATCTGGATTAGGTTCACTAAAAAGCGGGCTTTGAACCTCAACATGTGCTCTGCTTTTCTTTGATTTCTTTGATGGACACCCAGAATTTGAGCGGCGTTTTGGTTGGCGGCGTTTTGGTTGGAGTGGCGTGGGTTGGTTTTGGGGCTCCTTAGTCTTTGAATCGTCTTTATTTTTTCCAACAAATGCGGATTCCAGCTGTCTGATTCTACTCACTGGAAGACATTAAAATACAATCAACAGCTGTTATGGGTGCTGAGAAAAATGTAGTAGTGAGAGTATTCAAGTTATTGCGAAGCAGAACTAAATCTCTGAATGGCAAGAGGTGCCTAAAAAGAAAGTGGCCCTTAAAAAGAAAATTAAGTCAATCACCAGCACTAAAATAATACAAAACAATTACCTGGAATTTCATCAACAACCACATTATCATCATCATTACAGAATGTGGAGGGGAGAGGAATGACTTCGAATCCCTCAACTGGATAAGGTTCACTACTTTTCTTTGACGGTTGTGGTTGACAGGGATCCTCAGTCTGAGCATGTTCATGGTTTTCTTCAATGGATTCTAATTCCGGCTCTGCTGTTATAGCCACTGGAACACGATGAAATACAATCAACAGCTGTTATAGGAGGAATTTAAGTTATTGCGAAACAGACCTACATTCCTAAATGGATCCAGGCCTAAATCCCTGAATTCCTGAAAAGAAAGCTCTTAATAAGAAAATTTAGTCAATCACCAACAAAAAAATAATTTACAAAAGAGAATTACCTGGAATTTCTCCAACAACCACACCTTCAGTGTCATTGCGAAATGTGGAGGGAGCAAAGGCATCGAATTCCTCATCTGGATAAGGTTCACTAAGAAGTGGGCTTTGAACCTCAACATGTGCTCTGCTTTTCTTTGATTTCTTTAATGGACACCCTGAATTTGAGTGGCGTTTTGGTAGGTGCTTAGTCTTTGAATCGTCTTTATTTTCTTCAACAAATGCGGATTCCAGCTGTGCAATTTTACTCACTGGAAGACGTTAAAATACAATCAACAGCTTTTATGGGTATTTAGGTGCTGAGAAAAATGTAGTAGTGAGAGTATTCAAGTCATTGCGAAGCAGAACTAAATCCCTGAATGGCATGAGGTGCCTAAAAAGAAAGTGGCCCTTAAAAAGAAAATTAAGACAATCACCAGCACTAAAATAATACAAGACAATTACCTGGAATTTCATCAACTACCACATTATCATCATCATTACAGAATGTGGAGGGGGGAATGACTTCGAATCCCTCAACTGGATAAGGTTCACTACTTTTCTTTGATGGACGCCGTGGTTGTGGTTGACAGGGATCCTCAGTCTGAGCATGTTCATGGTTTTCTTCAATGGATTCTAATTCCGGCTCTGCTGTTATAGCCACTGGAACATGATGAAATACAATCAACAGCTATTATAGGAGGAATTGAAGTTATTGCGAAACAGACCTACGTTCCTAAATGGATCCAGGGCCAAATCCCTGGATGCAAGAGGTGCCTGAAAAGAAAGCTCTTAATAAGAAAATTAAGTCAATCACCAACAAAAAAATAATTTACAAAAAAAGTTACCTGGAATTTCACCAACAACCACACCTTCAGTGTCATTGCGAATTGTGGAGGGAGCAAAGGCATCGAATTCCTCATCTGGATTAGGTTCACTAAAAAGCGGGCTTTGAACCTCAACATGTGCTCTGCTTTTCTTTGATTTCTTTGATGGACACCCAGAATTTGAGCGGCGTTTTGGTTGGCGGCGTTTTGGTTGGAGTGGCGTGGGTTGGTTTTGGGGCTCCTTAGTCTTTGAATCGTCTTTATTTTTTCCAACAAATGCGGATTCCAGCTGTCTGATTCTACTCACTGGAAGACATTAAAATACAATCAACAGCTGTTATGGGTGCTGAGAAAAATGTAGTAGTGAGAGTATTCAAGTTATTGCGAAGCAGAACTAAATCCCTGAATGGCAAGAGGTGCCTAAAAAGGAAGTGGCACTTAACACGTTCCGAGCAGAGATCGATCAATCCAGGCGCCCTCGTTCGATTCACCCGAAGTGGATCGATAGATCCAGTTACAGAGAGCACATAGGCTCCTACGTTCTGCCTTCTGACGAGATTACCACGCATTCTGTTGGCTTTGAACTTTAACACACTTATTGTAGATGATCAGGCCTCTGAAAGAATGCGTTCCGTTTCGTTTTCCATTGATATCAAGGCCCCCGTTCAGTAACATTTTCGCGCCCTTTCATTTCCCGACTTTCTCTCGAAAAAACAGATCCCGTCACAGGGAGTTTCCACCAAAATCGGCGCCGCTCGGAACGGGTTAATAAGAAAATTAAGTCAATCACCAACAAAAAATAATTTACAAAAGAGAATTACCTGGAATTTCACCATCAACCACACCTTCAGTGTCATTGCGGAATGTGGAGGGAGCAAAGGCATCGAATTCCTCATCTGGATAAAGTTCACTAAGAAGCGGGCTTTGAACCTCAACATGTGCTCTGGTTTTCTTTGATTTCTTTAATGGACACCCTGAATTTGAGTGGCGTTTTGGTAGGCAGGTTTTGCTGGGCTCCTTAGTCTTTGAATCGTCTTTATTTTCTTCAACAAATGCGGATTCCAGCTGTGCGATTCTCCTCACTGAAATACGTTAATATACAATCAACAGCTGTAATGGGTGCTGAGAAAAATGTAGTAGTGAGAGTATTCAAGTTATTGCGAAACAGGCCTGAATCCCTGAATTCAAGAGGTGCCTAAAAAGAAAGTGGCTCTTAATAAGAAAATTAAATCAATCACCAGCACTAAAATAATACCTGACATTTCTGGAATTACCTGGAATTTCATCTACAACCAAATCTTCATCACCATTACAGGATGTGGAGGGGGGAATGACTTCGAATCCCTCAACTGGATAAGGTTCACTACTTTTCTTTGATGGACGCCGTGGTTGTGGTTGACAAGGATCCTCAGTCTGAGCATGTTCATGGTTTTCTTCAATGGATTCTAATTCCAGCTCTGCTGTTATAGCCACTGGAACACGATGAAATACAATCTACAGCTGTTACAGGAGGAATTGAAGTTATTGTGAAACCGACCTACATTCCTAAATGGCATGAGATGCCTAAAAAGAAAGTGGCCCTTATTAAGCCTGGACCTTCACTGGAAGCGTATTCAAGGGACCTAGCGAAGGCGATTACAGGGCTCTTCCGCGAGGCGACTGGGACACGACTGAGCTCCTCCATTGGAGGCGACTTAGTCGCGCCAAATCCGCGGTGGTGTGTAGTGGACTGCATTTATTTTTGGTGAAGTACTACACAATGGACGACATAGATAGTTATTATTTTCTGGATAATGCTCTCGTAAATGTCGTTCGAATGAGAAGGAAACGATGAATGTTCTGAAGGAACCCAATATTGACAAGGAGGCAAAGTTTGGGTGAATTCAACCACCTCCATGACGAGCTGAAGGGAGATTCGGAGAAGTTTCGAAATTATTATAGGATGGACCTACAAACGGTTACAACCTGTATAGGGTTTGTGACAGTTGGAGGGGAAGAGATGTCAAGGAGGATGAGGTGGGTGTGAGTTGGATGACTATTAGAAACACATTACTATCTTCTTTGAATCATTGTTCTGGATACATATGTCTAAATATATATATATATATATTCGACGTAATTATGTACCGTTGAATTTGAATATTTTGGGCTAACAACCATACCTACGTGTAAATTATGCCAAGAAAACATGGGAGGGGGAAGCCAGGTCGCTCGAAGACAGGCGACCGATCCCATCCCTTTTTGCCTCAAAATGCGCGAGTCGCCTAGCTCATGTAGCTTGCAGTGGAGGACCTCTAATACGTTTCAAGCTTATGGGATTAGTCACTTGTATATGGATGAAAACGCTTAGTCGCTCGAAAATGCTTCCAGTGGAGGACCACCCTAATTTTCATTTTTAAATTAAGAGTGAGGGGATCTTCTTGGGATTTTCCAGAATAGTGTATAAGCGATTTTAAAAGTTTCTAATCCCACCCAAACCATGGGCTGTATGGTGAGAGGGGGGTGGGAGCCCGTTTTAATGCGCGCTTTTTTCCCGTTCTTTTCGACTTCCCCGCTTCCCCTACCCGTCTAAACGGCCGAAAAATACCGATTACGTAAGTTTTTTTACGTCAAGACGACGGGGCGATGGGATCGCGATAAAAGTATCAGGAAATGCGTAAAAAAAAAAAAAAAAAAATTAAAGAGTACAGACCTGTTTTCTCGAAAATTCCGACGAAAAACTTGGTTTTGTTCTCATTAAAATATACCCCATAAAGGTACGTTTTTGGGGACGGTGTTTGCGAGCGAAATGCAGGTTTGATTCCGGCTAATCTGAATCCGAAATGGGATATCGAAAAAAGCGATGGGAAGTTGGTCAAAATGTGAGGGGAAAGGAGGCAAAGCGATCAAAATAAGAAGTTAGTAGTGCTGTTGACGACACAGGCGAGTAGGGTTTTCCGAAAGGGTGTACCTATAAGCGATTTTGAAATTTTCTAATCCCACCCGAACATAGAAAACTCAGCAAATTATTACACAGCAATAAATAATGGCCTCTCTTTATCAAATCTAATAAACGTTTCGTGGATCCACTAAGTTTTATAAGATTTAATTTGTTAGTAAGTAATTTCCAACAGAAAAAAACGTCTGCCAAGTTTGGTGGGCAGTATAACTTCCTGACATATTGTAACATGGGCTGTAGGTCTTGATGGTGTCCCACTATATCCCATCGCATCTATACATCTCATACCAAGCGAGCGAAGCGAGGAACATTCCCTACATGTTTCAATTGTAATACACCTGAATGGGGGGGTAAAAGACCATCTTATGTACACAGCCACACCTTGCGAGCGAAGCGAGCAACCTAATGGTGGGTCTGGGGGGCTTCCCTCCCGGCTGGACGTGGAGGCGAGCGATGCGAGCCGAAGCGGCTAGTAGCTAATAAAATAATTTTGTCCAACTAGAATCTGTTTCTGGCCCACTGTGAGGAAACAAGGTGGTGAGGAAGCAATACAATTTTCACGGAAAATGTGAAAGTTTTGAACGTGGAAATGGTCTGGGGGGCTTTCCTCCCGGCTGGATGTGGAGGCGAGCGACGCGAGCCGGAGCGACTAGTAGCTAATAAAATAATTTTGTCCAACTAGAATCTGTTTCTGGCCCACTGTGAGGAAGCAAAGTGGTGAGGAGGCAATACAATTTTCACGGAAAATGTGAAAGTTTGAACGTGGAAATGATCTGTACTGGGTGGGTTATCTGTAACTGGAATGATAATCCTGTGTCAAGAATTCGCAACGTTTTTATCAATCAAAATTTGTGATGATAATTTGCTAGTGTTGTTTGGTGTTTAGATAACTCAATTACCAACAAGTTTTACATCACCATTGACTTGAGTGGAGTTGGAGTCTCATTCAGATTTTTCCTACCGTTTTAGAAGGGGTGAATGGCCCGGACGGACATTGTAAATTCGGAATCTACTTTACATGAAACGTAAAAAAACAAAGTTAGAGGCGAATTTTTTTTACACATAGGTGTATTATTCACAGAATAATAAACCAAAACGTCAAAGATCAGCACTAATCTTGAACCAATAAACTCAAGCTATAAATCATGCTCGAAACGAAGTGATGAACTGACCTAGTAGTTATACTTACTTTCAAAGTGTATCTACAGAACAAAAAATATAAATATATCTATTGAACTTCTTGCATCTCCGATTTAGAAAAGAGAATCACAAGAAACGTATTGCAGTCTCTTTTTCTTTGCCAGGCTGTGACCACTGTGATTCAACTGGCCCGGCCAGCCTCAGAGGCTGTGACCATAGAATACTTATACTAACGTATAAGTCTTTCATGACTGGTTGTGATGAAATTTGGTATGGAGTTAGACAGAGCTCCTAGGAGAGTCTCAATACCGCTTCCCGGTTGTCGTGGACCAAGCGCCCCAGAAGGAAACGTTCTTCGAACCCCTTTGCTACATTTTGAGACCATCAACATCTCTGTCGACTAGATAGTTTCTGAGATGTAGTAGAGTTTTAAAATACATCGCATTTTTCGGATTTGTCAATTTTAGGGACATAACGCTCCAAAAATAATTTTGACGAGGATGGGTGCAATTGTGGACATCATTTGTACCCACCCAAAGAGTAAATCATGTGAATTTCATTAAAATCGTTGGAGTCATTTAGAAGAAAAGTTCGCTAAAAATACCGTTAAAAACGTCATTTTGACGTCAATTTTCACAGGGTGCTTTGCGCATGGTAATAGGCAACCACCCAACCCCAAAACTTTTTTTAAATATCATTCCTAAAGGGCGCAATTCTCTACACAGACAACGGACAGACAGACCAACCCAACCACGTACAACACTCCACTGTTTTCAGCCGATTATATAACTTTCCCCTTTCTGCACTTCGGGACGTTGGAAAAATAAAAATCTTTAGGTGGGGGGAGGGGGGTTTCTAAAAATTCGATATATTTTAAAACGCTATATCTCGAAAACTATCTAATCTATGGAGATGTTGATGGTCTCAAAATGTAGCAAATTCTGTCCACTTTAAAAATGTATTCGGTAGGTATTACCGAAAAAATTGTCCTTCAGGGTTATAATCGCCAAAAACTGAAGTAAAGTAAAAAATTTTGCGGTTTTTTCGATTTTTGACAAGGTGGCGTTCGGAGCTCGAAATCTCAAACTTGGATTATTCAATGGGCCAACATCATAAACAAGTTAGCGAATAATCAGAACAACCGGATTTGACACTCGGTGCACCCCCCTTTCAGACAATAAGGTTTACTGAACTTGGTAGGGACTAGGAGGCTCAGCGACAACCGATCAGTGGTATTGCCTCGATGTGACGCTCTTCGTCTTCCTTCCCCCTCCACAACCTTCTCTCTCATACGCCTCTCCCCTGCCCACGTTACCGGCTTGCAGGTAAACTGCTTTACCGGCTAACGCTCCGAGTTCCACTGTCCGGTGCCCCCTTTAAAGCGCTTTCACAAAATCCGTTGAATACTAATATAAAATACAACTGGGTGCAACAAGTCGAAAGGTGATTTGCTATTTTAGATGAAGATATTTTCAAAAAGACTGAAGTTAAGACGTTTCGTAATCATATTAACAGTTTGATATCAGGGCTGGCATCAAGATCAGCCTCTGCAGATTTCATGAAAATTCAGGAATCAAAATTCAATAACTACTTTTGTGAACTGGTCTCTGAATCCATATCACCATATCTGCATATTTGGAATGCAAAGAACTATCATTGTATGCCAAACGGTTGATTGCACAAGTTAGAATGGCAGGGCATAACAAAGTTTCCTTCTACTTAACAGGCGCTAAAACTATATTTGTTGGGATATGTAATAAAGGGGGAAAGGATACCTCAAGCCTAATGATGCCCTATCATTAGGGGTGAGAGAGCCAGATACTTTGGAGGTGCTTCATTGGATTAAGGAACTCTGATTGGGATTTTGAGGGTAACAAGGCACCAGGACTACAGGAAGCTAAATGCCTTCATCATTCATACAAATGTTAGGCAGCGACAAATCATTATAAATGAAGTTTTTTTTTTTAACGGTAAATTTTGATTATTTTCTATCTACTACAACAATCTGATGAATTTACCACTGTTTTGAAATGATTTGCTTAGATTGTCTCTATTTGACTGTTTTGAAGATGGCTATTGACAAAAGATGTCGAAGGATGATGATGGGTATTGATTATAGAAAGAGGTTGATAGATGATGCTTGACATATTTGAATCTGATTGTACATAAATGATAACTGAATTGATATATAATAGAAAATAAGGAATACAATAGATGTTCAGTTATACAGAACACGAACAGTGTTGCCAGACCCCGACCAACAAAAAGGGGTAATGTATATGTTAAAAAGGGGTACAAAGGGGGACCTGAGGATTTCAAAAGGGGTACATTTAGAGGTACATGTTTTTTGGCTAATTACACAATGCTCACATGCACAAATTTTTAGTTGAATTTGAATAAGTAAGTGATTTTAGTTGATGCTTGATATAAGGGAGAATCAAAGAAAGTAGGTAAATTATATCATGTTTCAGAGATCATTGATTGGGGGACTTTAAGTATTTTTATAGTGCTGAATTACGAAGTTGAAACTTGCCAAAGTCTACATAAGACCAATAATTATTTTAAAATATTAAAAAATAAATTTTAATCAAAAATTTAGCTTTTTTCAACTTTGTTTTCTGAATTCTTTCACAACCATCACGTTTCAAAGTAAATTATTTGTTCTTCTAGAATTTACTTGTAAATTGACCATAATACAAAAAGTAATCTTTCTTTAGAATTTTCCGCAAGGTGGACCTGTCACTTGATGAAGATTATTCTTTCAATAATATGAAAAGTGTTCAAGGTGTGAAAGAGATGGAACTGCATTCATCAGGTAATTATATTGCAAGTTTAATTGCTGTTTTATTTCTATTCTTCCATGCCTTATTCTTGATCTCTCCCACTAACCAAACTTCGAAAGTAATTCAGGAAGGATAAGGCATGGAACCCTCAAGCTTCAACCATGTTTATTTTTACCTTTCTCAAACCTCAACTCTCAATCAATGTCCACAAGAGGCATGCAAGCCCACAGTCAGAAAAATAGATCCAACCAATCAACCTAATAGCCTCAACTCCTGATGTACCAATCTACATGTTATCCAAGAATGTAGTTCAACGAGTAAAGATGATGGAAAAGAGCGTGCGGTCATGAAAACGGGGACTAACAGGGACTTGAACTAGAAAGGGGTATTTTTCAGTGCCCCCCCCCCCCCCCCCCCAGGTCTTGATCTTGGACTGAACCCCCCCAAAAAGGGGCGTCTGGCAACACTGAACAGGAATCGGAAAAAAAATTATAACTTTGAAAGAGAGACGCAATCTTGATTTTTACGGATTTATTTTGTTGATTTATTATTAAGCTGGGTAAATTACCCAGTATCATTTAATTTATAACCGTAACATTCAAGCGTTGATTACTAAGATGTTGTATACCAACTCCTAGTAATACCTTTGAGGTTTATAAAATTTAAAAGTTCATTTCAACTCAGCAAAAAATCATAACTACCCAAGGTGCAAGGGTCCCCCCCCCCCCCTCACACACACACACACACCCCATCCTTCGTGACAACGTGACTGGACTAAACGGAATTACTGGGAAATTTACCCACAATCACATCACAAGTCATTGCAGAATGTTAAGGGGGAAGGGGGGGGGGGGGGGGGGGTTGAATTCCAATTTCTTCATGCTTTACCTTTTTTGATCTTCTTTGATTGATATTGTGATTGGCATTGTGGTTGGCGGCGCTTCATACTTGGAGGATCTTCTTCCAACTTAGATTCGGATTTTCCCAAGTTGAATTCAAATTCTGAGTCTGCCATTCTAGCCGCTGGAACAGAATATAATACTATCAACAACTGTCATAGGTATCCAGAAGCACGGAAAAAGGTAATAGCAAGAGTAATCAAATTATTCCAAAACAGACCGGCATTACTAAATGGAAAGAGATACCAACAAAAAAATTGGTTTTGATTCAGTTTCCTTGATTGTTCATTATATTAGGTAGGCACTTTAAAACCCCAAATTTATTTACAATCGGCGTTACCCACGTATTGTTTTATTTGAAAGATGGCATTGAGGTGAGATGGTATCTATTGCTTTTGCAAGACTTAGTAGTTGCTTGAATTCGTGGTGGTAGCTATTCTTACTTAAAATGTATGAAGTGTGGGTGGAAGGTAGTCTAGGTCCAGCAAAACAAGTCTGTCAACGTTTATGAACGCTATAACCTCTCTTGGTGGGGACTATGCAGGTCTATTTCATTGGTAGGACACACGAGAAGTTATAGAGATATCAACAGTATTCAAATCAATCGAAGTAAGTAATGAAGGTCTTCACCATTGAGGTGAAATTTGTCAAAACTAAAATTTTTTTTACATAGAACAACAACAATTACAACAAAAACCTGACGTCAGAGGATAAATTAATTAAGTTATCTTGTAATATTGCGATCCACGTGAAATGTTAATAAACGAGTTCTTATTGCCAATAGTTTGTCCTTCTATTTAATGAATAATAATACGGATCCCACAGATGGCGACGAGGATGGTATGCTGATAAGTGTTTCGCGAGTGTGGGGAAAAGCTGCGTTTAAGCTGAAAAGCCCTGTGAATCGTTCGCATAATTCAGAACTGCCGTAAACTTACTTCCGTTGGTGCCCGCTACCTATTTCCCTCCAGCGGTTGTAATATTATCATTTTTATTTAAAATCCGGATTTATTAATCACAATAGATTCCCAGAACCTGATCGAAAATTTTAAATATTGTTTATCATAACTCTTGTCATTGATGGCTCCTGTTGAAGAAGAGACTGACGCACTACTTACAGGTCTTTAGGGTCAGGTACGTGAATTTAGCCCTAGTATAGACTGGAAAGGGTGCTAACCTCAGCCAGAGAATTTTCTTGAGGCAAATGGTACAAAAACGTCAGGTCGTAAAAGTGTCAGACTTTTAAACGCAATACACCAAGAGACCTATAATATGACAGCAGCCCCATCTACACTTGAGGCAAAACAATATAATGATATATAATGTTATACATATTAGGGTGTTTCAAAAAATCACTTTTGCTTTCAGATTTCGCTCATCTCTCAAAATTGGGTTCACGGTGTCAAATGAAGATCGAAAACCCCATCTCCGGTTTTGTTAAATTGCGAATTGAGCTGGCGCTTGTAGTTTTTCGGTTAAATAACTAGTTTTCAGAAAACGAATTTTGCGATGCCACTATAACCTCCCCCATTTCCAGTCTAAGTTAAATTGAAGGGCACTGTTCGAAAAAACGTTTGTACCTATCTATCCCTCAGATACAAAAAAAAAATTTTTTTTGAGGCTGCATCATAATGGATAAAAAAAAAAAAGACCTAAAAAGAATCATTAGTCAAATTTAAGGCAATCCAAGTTTTTCAGTGGACAAGTGAAACATTTTTTTATCATGAATGAGAAAATGCATTCTTGACTGGAAAATCTTCGTCGGAATGCTAGCTCTACCCATTGGTGTAACAGCTTTTAATTTTCACGCACTGATTAAGACTGAAAAAAAAAAAAAACAATTGCCTTTTAATTAAAAATGTGTTTTTTTTTTTTTTTTTTTAGAAAATTGAGTGTTTTAGAATGTCATACAACTTTTGTTGACCTGAACTGGTCGAAAGAAGTTCGGTTTCGTTTCCTACTCAATTTTTTCCTTAGAATCGATTTTCTCCCCCCCCCCCCCCCCCCCCATCAAGTCTTATTTCATTATTGTGTAGGAGAAATCTCCGATTATCACATAAGGCCAAGATTCCCATTTATCTCTCCCACGGAATACCGTGATGGCCCAAAGAATCTGTTATTTGGAACCAGTGAACTACAGCCCTTTCGGATCTCCCATCATCTCAGTTCTGGAAAAGATAATACTATACGCATTTGTGGAGACTAAAAGTTGAGACTCAATCCACAGCCCCTCCCAAGAATTGAGGATTTGTTTAGAAAAATAGGCAGAAATCGTTTTTACGCCTAATTGGATTGCATACCAACAGTGTGAGTTAGATTTAGAATCTGGAGATCTAGTTACAATCAATACTCAAAAAGGGATGTTTAGATACACTCAAATGCCCTATGGAATTTCTGCAGCAGAAAAAAAAGTGGACATCCTAATTTCCGCAATTCCTGGGGTTTCATTAACACTGTTGAAGATATCGTGGTTGGGAGCTCCATCACTGGAAATTCTCAAACAACGACTGAGATTGGGACTGGACCAGCCAGAAGATGCGTTTTTATCGTCATAAGATTGGTTTTAACAATATCGTTATATTGGCTCAAATTTCAACACAATTTAACACATTTTATACCCAATAAAAAAGGTGGTAATTTAAGAAAATTTGCTCATACGATCATGCAGTATGAATGGATCTTTTTTCCCTGTAAAATCCTCCACTGGTTCACTTGGGATCCCTTTTTTCCACTAGTTGATAGCGCGACCAAATCAAACGACACTCTAATTGAAGAAAAATTGTTATACAAATGCGATGAAAGCGACACGATGGTTTCAAAACACAAATTGATCCCGCCAGGCAGATCAGGTGATGATGCGACTGCATCTTTTAGCCAAATAGGACATGATAGTACATGATCAAGGTTTGACTCCGTCGTCACTTGTTAACACGACAGCCACTCATCGCACGATTGTGTGACCACTCTCAATTAGGACATAGCCTAAGAATCTTTGGTGATCACAAACTAGGCTATCACCTTCCCTTCATTCCTTATCTAATACTTGTGAGTCGAAGCCTTCAAACAGGCAGCTCTTTTTGAGTTTGTCACCCCCACCCTCCCATGTCTCTGTAGTATGATGGAATAGTCTGCCTCTGAACACTTCTTTCTCCCTCCTGGGAGTGAAACCCTCTCTAGAAGCAGCTGGGAAAACTATATGTATAGGCATTCAAGGGAAAAGAAAGGTCTTTCTGTGCAATGTCTCAGCCATTTAATAGGTACCTATTGAACCAAAAACGAAACTAAACGTGCTTACTCGAAATGTATTACTATAAATCAATGCCTTTCAATTCCACTCAGCTACACTTCAGGTCGGTCATATATAACAATCAGAAGTCAGTCATTATTAGTACGTTGTATACCTACAACACTTGAAACATTTATTTTCAGTCATCATTTATAATTTATGCTTACGCTTTCGAATAGTTCTTCTCAATCTGGTCGTTTTTATAACATCCTTAGTTTTCTTGGAGTTCTGGTTGTCCAAGTTCTGAGAGATGTTCTCATCAGGGGATTCAAGAGAAACTTCAAGAACTTGATCTTGCTACAAAAATACCATACAAGAAACATTAAAATCTAGAATCGCACGGAATAGCAATTGTTTTCATTTTTTTAATTCATATTTCTAACCACAAAAATTCACAGTGAATAACAAGTGCAATCACTTCCTTAAACTTAACCTAATAACTACCCTCTTTCACCATATGGCAATATGCCTATGTACACAGATCTTACACCACATTAATTTCAAATGATATGTTGGTATGGTAGAACCTTTCTGATCAAAAACAATACGGTAGATATAAGAGATCTGACAATTAAATAACGAGTCTGGGATTGCCCTAGTCTTCCAGCTTTGTTTGGAGAGGTGGGTGCTGGAAGGTCGTTGACCCTGGCCCTTCACTAGCTGACCAATTTTTGTTTGTCCCGTCATCTTCTTTAGTTTGGATTCTACGCTCGTTGCAGTTTACTGGAATATTAGCAAGTATTTTGATCCTTGGTGATGCAAGTGAAAAATCCATCTTTCATCCCACATGTGATAACTTTATTGATCAGCTCAGGATCAGTGGACAATCCGCCCCAGGGAGTCAGAGTAGATGGTTGCTCTGCTTTCTTTTTGCTGAGGAGTGAGATTTTTCGGCACAACTTTCTAACAAACCAGGCATGTGCAAATATCATTAATTCTTTTCACCGTCTCTTGTTCAATGTTCGTCATTTTTACTATGATTTGAATGCTCAAACGCCGATCTTTCCACATAATCACATTAATTTTTTCAAGGTTTTCATCAGTTAAAGAAACAGGACGACCAAAATATACATCATCTTTGTCATCTTCCCAACGTTCAAATAACTGTCTGTGCAACTCAAAAAGTCAAGTGGGCCATGCACTGATCCTGGGAAGAAGAAACAGTACATTTTAGGTTAATGTAACATAATTCCGACAAACTGCAAAAAGGTCCTCTGCCTACTTGAACGAGTGGAGAAACCAAACTAAAGAAGATAGAGTGGCAAGTCTAGGTTTGAAAAGCTCACGAAGACTGGCCAATGACCTTCCAGCACCCTCCTATGCAAAAAAAGCTGGAAGACTAGGGCAAGCCCTCCAGTGTTATTACTTAATTGTCAGGCCTCGTATTAACATATGTTTGTATTAACCATTTAGCCACTAAACACATTTCAGAGAGCTTTCAGCAATTTCCTGTGAAACACTGAACACGCATTTTGACAAATAGCTGCCTATGGTGTGGTCTCTCTTGGAAAGTGTTGGAACTCTTATACCAACTACCGTTTCATTCACAAAACTGGTGGCAATAGCTTTACCCCTCCCTTTCCCCTGCCCATCACATCACATCTTATTGACCAGCCCTATCTGTCAATTACCCTACCCTTGTCCTTGTCAACTACGTAGGTAGCCGATGATTGCTTGTGTAACGGCCCAAAAATATTTGGTACCTCGACAGGAGTTCAAACTCGCGTTGTCACAACTACGAGAAATTATTATTAATTTCCCGAATGCGACGCTCTAACGATCAGAGCCATGGGGCCAGGGTGATCAAACCTCTTCGACTGTGAGAGTTATTTTCGTGGAGCGTAACATTTCCCCGGTTTTGACTCAAGTGAGCGAGGAAGTGAAAGGCATAGGTTCGTGTCCTACCGACTGCGCCACTGTAACGGGCTAAAAATATTTGATACCTCGACAGGAGTTCGAACTTGCGTCGTCACAACTAGGAGAAATTATTATTAATTTCCCGAAGTTGCGACACTCTAACGATCAGAGCTATGAGGCCAGGGTGACCAAACCTCTTTGACTGTGAGAGTTATTTTCCTGGAGCGTAACACTTGCATTCAGTGCTATTTCACCTCAGAATTATTTTTTACTCATAGTTTAATCCCCACTTAGTTCTGTGGCTCCCAGTCATCATTTTTTTTGTGCGTTTCAATTCAGTGATAAATGATATAATGATAAACTCGTTTGAGAAAATGGAATGGGAAGGTTGGTTCTGTTTGCTAGATACCTTTTCTACAAGAAGTTGTAGAAAACTTTTCTCTACCAGGTACTGAGTTGTAGTGTGCTATGCTGTAAAGTCAACAGCATAGACCAAAACTTCAGGGTTGGGAACAGGGTTCACAACATACCAGCCACAAGTTTCACTAGTGAAATAATCGTCAGAGCTGTATTACACTTTTCAACGGTTGGAATTGGAATGCCCGCTTTTCACACACATGACAAGCAAAATGCCCCCAAGAAGGTGGCCACCTGGAATTCAACTAATTGATTGAACAGTGAGTGGAGCTAACCTTTTACACAGCACAGCAGTCAGAATGGGACCTTCTTTGTGCAGATAACCAACAAACGTGGTGATTACATAAACTCAATCATAACATGTTAATGTAATATTTTTGGGCCGTTACAGTCCCACAGTGCTCAGCTCTCCAATGTCTTTTTGTGAAACGCGCCAGCCCATTGTCCTGTTATTAATCAAATTCAAATAGCATTCATGGTAGGTACTCAAGAGTACCTGTAAAGTTCCTATTTAGAATCGGTTTATGATATTTTTCATCAGAGATCTGTGTACTGTTGTTCACTAAAGCCTTATGTATTACTCTCAAGAAGAGGATAGATTACATTAATGATCAATCATGACATGTTTTCCTAACGGGTAAGCCTACAAATATTCCTGCTGATGAGTCCCTATTTGGATTTGCATGTACGAACGATACACACAGCAAGTACTCATATTCGAAACTGTTAGAACACTTGACAAATGCCAAAAAAAATCTTGAACAAAGGGATTGGCCGAGGATGGTTCGGAACCCCATTCCCTGAAGGACATTTTATCAGCTGCTTATCAGTCAATTCCCAATAAACAACAGCATTTGTGAAACACCCCAGCTCATTGGAAGAGATATAAACATTAAAACCGCAATGCATTTCATGGAGCAACCTAGGCATGGGATAACGGCTGCTAAGGGTTATTTCCCCTTAAGAACATAAATATAGATTTAAACATTGTCCTCTTCTTGAGAGTAATACAGGCTTTAGTGAAGAACAGTACACAGAACTCTGATCAACACTATCATAAACAGATCCTAAACAGAAATTTTACAGGGTACTCTTGACTAACTACCATGTTATTTGAATTTGATTAATAACACGACAATGGGCTGGGGCGTTTCACAATAGACATTGGAAAGAGAACTCGTGTCCTTATAACTACGGGGAAACTTCCCTTGAGTTGCAACAATTGAACGGGTTGAGCTATGAGGCCGATTAATCAAAATTCTTCAAATTGTGAAGGTTATTTTGGAGTGTAACAGAGTGAAATATAATGACTAATGGTAACACAAGTATAACAATACAAATGAATGAGAGAAAAATTGAATATTCAAATGGTAATGCAAAAAGAGTGAGTACACAGAACTAGAAACAAATACCTACCTAGGTTGATTGGGACATACTGCCAGACAATCAGTATGACAGATCATTCATCCTTCAACTTCCCTCATCCCTTGAGCCAGCCCCACGTAATTCAGGGCATCCTCCCCGCTTCTTATATTTATTTATTATTGAAAGTCAATGGTGTGCCCCTTCCGCCTTTGAGGGGAGATTTGTAAAAAAAATGTGTGTAAGTGTGTGTGTGCGCGCGCGCGTGTGTTCGTGTGTGTCTTTTACCTGCCAGCCTGGGTTGAGGATCCAGTTTCAGTTCCTTACTCTACTGCTCAGGGAAGCAAAACACTCACTTACCTTTCTCTTTGAAACCGAAGCTTTTGGTTCAAGTTTAGCTGAACTGCTGGCATCTGATGATACTATTTTTTCATCGCTGTTGATCATGTCTAGGGTATTTGTCATTGTAGGTGGAGCCAGATTATTGACAGAATCTTGCAACTCTTTGGAGGAATCAAGTCCAATTTTTGCTGGAATAGTAATTGAACTCTGATTCAGGTCATCGAGTTTATGCGCGTTTTGCATTGAACTCATACATCCTTGTTCCATGTTTAGAGGTTCATTGGAAGGAAGTTGGATGCTAGATTGTGGAACAGGGTCAGTCGGGTTCTGAGATGGTTTAGATTTCGATTTGTGATCTGGTACACATATTTTCATGATTTCGCCAGGGACGCGCTTCCTGTTCATTGCATTAATTGCACCACATTTCTTTATCATCCGCACACTTTTCATTCGCAGTATCTCAGCTCCCTTTGCAAGATTGCGTAGTTCAGAACGTTCAACCTTTAAACAAAACACCAACCGAAATAAATGTATGAACAGATTGAAAATATTTTCATGTGAAAATTGTAGTAAACAGATAAAATATATTTTCAAGAAAGGTACATTGGTATCAGAATCGCTTAATTAGTAATAGTGGTACAAGTGCGAACCTTAAAATCAAAATTCATACTTCCCCCAACCATAGAAAACAGCTATGATAATTTGGAACATTTCAATTATCTATCTATTCAATGTCATAGATACGGAAAAGCTGTGTGCCACAACAGCCAACTTGGAAAATGTTTTTTGATTTTTGAATGCCTATTTACCACCTTGACTTGACTTGACTTAATTCCTTGAACTCCTCGTGGAGCATAGGGCATCCATAAACAGCCTCCATCCATTTCGATCCAAAGCCAACCTCTTCACCTCTCCCCAAGTCTTCCCGGCGCGTTCTATCTCCTTCTGGATTGAGCGTCTCCACGTGTGTTTGGGCCTTCCTGATCTGCGTTCGCCTTGGAGATTCCAGTCCAGCGCGTCTTTCTCTATGGCATCGGCTTTACGGAGGGTGTGACCGATCCATTTCCATTTTCTACGGAGGATTTCGGTGGCAATTCCGGCCTGACGAGTTGCTGCCCAAAGGTCTTCATTCCTTATTGTCTCAGGCCACCAAATTTTCATAATGCGCCTGAGACACCTGTTCACAAAGACCTGTAGCCGGTTGGTTATGTCCTGGGTGACTTTCCAGGTCTCACATCCATACAATAGGACGGATTTCACATTCGTATTGAAAATACGTATCTTTGTTTGCCTGGAAATATTCCCGTTTCTCCAAACCGGGTACAACTGAACAAAGGCCCCATTGGCTTTCTTAATTCTCAGCTTGACATCTGCCGCACTGCCACCATCCTCCGTAACTACGCTGCCCAGATACACAAAGGAATCAACACCCTGTACATCATCCCCGCACAGCTTCAACGTATCATCAACACGAGGCTTAATTCGCATTTCTTTCGTTTTCCTCGTGTTGATCTTCAGGCCCACCCCCTTTGCAATATTGTCAAGAGCTGACAGCTTTGCCTGGAGGTTACCGAAACGTTGGGCTAGCAGACAGAGGTCGTCCGCAAAGTCGAGGTCTTCCAGACGATCGTGCAGCGACCACTGGATTCCCAGCTTCCGACCCCCTGTCATCCCCCTCATAACTGCATCGAGGACAATAATAAAGAGTGTCGGCGAAAGAACACAACCCTGTTTGACACCAGTACTGATTTTAATGGGCTCGGAAAGAATTCCTTCATGGACTACCTGGCACTCATAATCTTCGTACATGGCTTTGATAATCCCCAGGATTTTTGGGGGGATGCCATATTTCTCCAAGATGCCCCACATCACGTCTCTATTGATAGAGTCAAAGGCTTTTTCAAAGTCTATAAAAGCCAGATACAACGGGCTTTGCCATTCTACGCTTTGCTCTACAATAATTCGTAATGTGTTGATCAGGTCTGTACAGCTCTTGTGCTCTCTAAAACCAGCCTGCTCTCTTCTGAGACGTTTTTCCATTGCCACTTTTATCCTTTTGAGCACAATCTTTGCAATAACCTTGCAGGCAATGGACAATAGGGTAATACCCCTCCAGTTGTCACAGATAGATGTGTCTCCTTTCTTTGGGAGTTTAATGATCAGGCCTCTTCTCCAGTCTGCCGGCAGCTCCTCCTTGTCCCACACTTCCCTTACCAGTGGTTCGATAGCAGTGGCCGTTACCCTTGCATCAGCTTTCAGGACCTCTGCTGGAATCCCATCTATCCCGGGTGCCTTCCCATTTTTCATCTCGTTTATGGCACCGACTATTTCTTCTATGCTAGGAGGGTCAACTGCTATCTCCACATTATCCTGAATCCTGCAACGGAATACAGGCTGAACAGGTTTGAGGGTTTGGCGGTTCAGTACCTCCTCGAAGTGTTCCCTCCATCTGGTCAATTGGTCAGCCTGAAGGGTAAGCAAATTGCCGTCCCTGTCCTTGACTGGTTTGCTTTTCCGGAAGCCCTTCTTTGCCAACATTCTCGTGACATCATAGAGCTCCTTGGAGTCACCTCGCTGGGCCGCAAGTTCTGCTTTTTCTGCCTGTTCATCTATCCATGTTCTACTGTCTCTTCTTGCGCTCCTCTTCACCCTTCTATCGGCAATGCTATAGGCTTTCTGGGCTTGAGCCTTCTGCTGGCGTGTCCTGCTTTCATTCACCTTCTGCTTCAGCTCCTTCCTCTTTTTAATTTCATCCCAAGTCTGGTCGGATATCCAGTCCTTCCTTTGGGGGTCCACAAAACCAAGCTGTTCTTCACTAACTGTCGTGAATATACCCTTGATTTCGTCCCACATCTCGTTCACGTTTTTATCCGGGGAAGGTTGGAGGGCTTCAAATCTGTTTTTCAGCTCTACAGCGAACTGTTCTCGAGTATGCGGGTCGTGAAGCTTGCGCGTATTGAGGCGTTTTGCTTTCTTAGCGAATTTCTCAGAGGCCGATACAATCTTCAGCTTGATAGCTGCCACCATCAGGTGGTGATCACTTCCTATGTCGGCCCCTCTCTTGTTGCGTACATCCAGCAGGGACCTGCGGAACTTCCTGCTGATTGCTAGGTGGTCTATTTGGTTCTCTGTCACATGGTCGGGAGAAACCCAGGAAACCTTGTGACACTTCTTGTGTGGGAAAATAGTACCACCAATTACCAAGTCGCGCTCAGCGCAAAAGCTAGAAAACCTCTCTCCATTCTCGTTGACTTCACCAACTCCGTGCTTCCCCATGACGTGGTCCATTCCTTCATTGTCCTCTCCCACCTTGGCATTCATGTCTCCCATAACTATGACAATGTCACGCTTGGGTATACAGTTGACTACCGCACTTAGGGATTGGTAGAACCTCTCCTTCATTTCACTGTCCGCTGCCTCAGTGGGGGCATAACACTGAACTATGGACACGTTTCTTATCTTGGTCTTAAACCGAGCTGTCATCAGTCGTTTTGATACTGGTTCCCATTCCATCAGACTGTTCTTGGCTTTTTTACTTAAAAGGAGGCCAACGCCATCCCTATGTTCTGCAATACAGGCTTTAGTGAAGAACAGTACACAGAACTCTGATCAATACTATCATAAACAGATTCTAAATAGAAATTTTACAGGGTACTCTTGACTAACTACCATGTTATTTGAATTTGATTAATAACACGACAATGGGCTGGGGCGTTTCACAAATAGACATTGGAAAGAGAACTCGTGTCCTTATAACTACGGGGAAACTTCCCTAGAGTTGCAACAATTGAACGGGTTAAGCTATGAGGCCGATAAATCAAACCTCTTCAAATTATGAAGGTTATTTTGGAGTGTAACAGAGTGAAATATAATGACTAATGGTAACACAAGTATAACAATACAAATGAATAAGAGAAAAATTGAATATTCAAATGGCAATGCAAAAAGAGTGAGTACACAGAACTAGAAACAAACACCTACCTAGGTTGATTGGGACATACTGCCAGGCGATCAGTATGACAGATCATTCATCCTTTAACTTCCCTCATCCCTTGAGCCAGCCCCACGTAATTCAGGGCATCCTCCCCACTTCTTATATTTATTTATTATTGAAAGTCAATGGTGTGCCCCTTCCGCCTTTGAGGGGAGATTTGTAAAAAAAAATGTGTGTAAGTGTGTGTGTGCGGGCGCGTGTGTTTGTGTGTGTCTTTTACCTGCCAGCCTGGGTTGAGGATCCAGTTTCAGTTCCTTACTCTACTGCTCAGGGAAGCAAAACACTCACTTACCTTTCTCTTTGAAACCGAAGCTTTTGGTTCAAGTTTAGCTGAACTGCTGGCATCTGATGATACTATTTTTTCATCGCTGTTGATCATGTCTAGGGTATTTGTCATTGTAGGTGGAGCCAGATTATTGACAGAATCTTGCAACTCTTTGGAGGAATCAAGTCCAATTTTTGCTGGAATAGTAATTGAACTCTGATTCAGGTCATCGAGTTTATGCGCGTTTTGCATTGAACTCATACATCCTTGTTCCATGTTTAGAGGTTCATTGGAAGGAAGTTGGATGCTAGATTGTGGAACAGGGTCAGTCGGGTTCTGAGATGGTTTAGATTTCGATTTGTGATCTGGTACACATATTTTCATGATTTCGCCAGGGGCGCGCTTCCTGTTCATTGCATCAATTGCACCACATTTCTCTATCATCCGCACACTTTTCATTCGCAGTATCTCAGCTCCCTTTGCAAGATTGCGTAGTTCAGAACGTTCAACCTTTAAACAAAACACCAACCGAAATAAATGTATGAACAGATTGAAAATATTTTCATGTGAAAATTGTAGTAAACAGATAAAATATATTTTCAAGAAAGGTACATTGGTATCAGAATCGCATAATTAGTAATAGTGGTACAAGTGCGAACCTTAAAATAAAAATTCATACTTCCCCCAACCATAGAAAACAGCTATGATAATTTGGAACATTTCAATGATCTATCTATTCAATGTCATAGATATGGAAAAGCTGTGTGCCACAGCCAACTTGGAAAATGTTTTTCGATTTTTGAATGCCTATTTACCACCTTGAGTTCATAAGTACATATGACTTAGCTCCACAGGAGTTTGTCTCGTCTCTAATCTCATCCGGATCGTCACATTGCTTATCCTTACAAATTCCAAGTATAAATTGTCTGGAAAAGAATTTGCTAGATGCTTGGTTTCATCAGCTCTCAACTCAACAGTGTGTTCGAGTTAAGGGGGCGCCGTAAGGTCACCGAAAGCAGATTGACTGGCGCCTATCCAACCGAAATTGCAGGAAAGGTGAGTGACTTGAATGTAGTGATACCTAGTGGTAGACCCGCGGACTCAGTCCGATCCAGAAAACAGCTCAAAGCTCCCTCCAAATTCAAAATATTACCGAACGGTTCATTTAACTTTTCTCAGTCAATAATTGACGGATTTCAATGATTCTTGCAGCGTTCGTTCGATTTTCGAAACCTTTAGGTCCTACAAATCTCGACATTTGAATGTGAAATTGATAAATGGTATCTGAAATTGAAAATTTTGGATTTTGAAAATTTCAAAGGATTGATCCCATGGGGAATTTTAAAACCGATAGATTGCCGCAAGAATCATCAAAATCGGTCCACTATTGACCCGGGAAAATATGAAAAACTGCATATCCGGCGCACCCTTAAGGTGGATTCACACTCGCGGTAACGGGAACGTCAGATCACAGTCAGGTCAGAGTCACGTCAACGGGCCACCCATTCACATAGCCAAGTCAGATCACGTCAGGTCTTCCCCGTGCAGTGACGCGATGTCCGAGAGGATAAAAAATTTGTATAAAATAGCTTTGCTATTCGAGGAAGAAGATGAAACTAGACCCCGAACGGAGAATCGAAGTCTCGTATCAGTGGAAAATTCACTGATACGATCATACCGTCAGCGGTGTCACTAGACAAAAATAATAAGAGGGGAAGTATCATGAAATTCTCAACTGAACCAAAACTTTTCCTAACTCCAGTAGGATTTATAGTATCACTTATAAATTATACCTCTTACTTGTATGTATTGCATATAATATATGTACCCACTAAATACACGTAACACTAACAAAATGACCTTTTTCAAGTGAGTTTTTATATGAAAATTTGATAACATACCTATCGTTTGCAGTAATACCACAATATTTGATTTTGATTACAATAAATATTGTCACTATTTGAAACTTAAAGAATGTGTAAATGACCAGGATAAATCGTCCAGATATTTTTAAAAGCACATGCGATTAAATTTGCTGATTAGTAAATCAGATATATATTTATATTTTTTGAATTGAAATAATAATTGCAATGAGAAGTAACAATAAGAAAATACACATTTATAGAAATTTGTATCTCTACACGATTAGTTTAAAAGGTTGAGTTTACTGGAAGTGGGTATGCAGATTTTTCCATTTAGTCCATGCTTGTCCATATTTCCTATGTAAAAACACTCATCAGTCATTGTAACCTTAAAATTATTTGTCATATGTTTCAAACTACTGAATGTTCTACATTGAACTAAAGAGTGGATTCGGAATAGTGTGAACAATTTTTTTGGGTGAGTAAGTCGAAAATAGAGCAATACGCCGTCAAGCCAAATTTTTTATCACTATCCGTTTTTGAGATATAACATAATTGCGAAACGCTGTGGAAATTTGGGAAATTTGAACGAAAAATGCCAGTTTTATGCAAAAAATTAAAATACTTCAAGTATTCCATGAATACCTGGTACCTACAGTTGCGAAAACCAGGGTTTGATTAGAATTAGTCTTCCAAATACGTCTCTTCAAATTATGGGTTTTATTGCCAGCTCCCAAATTTTCCCAACTTCTCCCATGTCAGTGAGCCCCCCCCCCCCCCCCCCCCCCCCAAGTCACCCCTATAGCGACGCCCCTGCATGCTGTATTACTGGAATTTTAGCAAACCTTAATGAAATTTAAGTAAATTTAGCAGCGTAAATTCGTGCAGAAAGTTTCAACGTATTTAGTTCAAAGTTGATAAACTTTTTCTAAACAATAAATTTCTAAAAATCATAAGTTTGATGATTGTTAGTCGAGAGAATTCTGACGGGAGGACACCCAGCGGAGACGAGATTTGACTGTTTGTGATTCACATTTAGTGGCAAGTCTAGGTTTGAAAAGCTCACGAAGACTGGCCAATGACCTTCCAGCACCCTCCTATGCAAAAAAAGCTGGAAGACTAGGGCAAGCCCTCCAGTGTTATTACTTAATTGACAGGCCTCGTATCAACATATGTTTGTATTAACCATTTGGCCACTAAACACATTTCAGAGAGCTTTCAGCAATTTCCTGTGAAACACTGAACACACATTTTGACAAATACCTGCCTTTGGTGTGGTCTCTCTTGGAAAGTGTTGGAACTCTTATACCAACTACCGTTTCATTCACAAAACTGGTGGCAATAGCTTTACCCCTCCCTTTCCCCTGCCCATCACATCACATCTTATTGACCAGCCCTATCTGTCAATTACCCTACCCTTGTCCTTGTCAACTACGTAGGTAGCCGATGATTGCTTGCATTCAGTGCTATTTCCCCTCAGGATTATTTTTTACTCATAGTTTAATCCCCACTTAGTTCTGTGGCTCCCAGTCATAATTTTTTTGTGCGTTTCAATTCAGTGATAAATGATATAATGATAAACTCGTTTGAGAAAATGGAATGGGCAGGTTGGTTCTGTTTGCTACATACCTTTTCTACAAGTTGTAGAAAACTTTTTTCTACCAGGTACTGAGTTGTAGTGTGCTATGCTGTAAAGTCAACAGCATAGACCAAAACTTCAGGGTTGGGAACAGGGTTCACAACATACCAGCTACAAGTTTCACTAGTGAAATAATCGTCAGAGCTGTATTACACTTTTCAACGGTTGGAATTGGAATGCCCGCTTTTCACACACATGACACGCAAAATGTCTCCAAGAAGGTGGCCACCTGGAATTCAACTAATTGATTGAACAGTGAGAGGAACTAACCTTTTACACAGCACCGCAGTCAGAGTGGGACCTTCCTTGTGCAGATAACCAACAAACGTGGTGACTACATAAACTCAATCATAACATGTTGATGTAATATTTTTGGGCCATTACAGTCCCACAGTGCTCAGCTCTCCAATGTCTTTTTGTGAAACGCGCCAGCCCATTTTCGTGTTATTAGTCAAATTCAAATAGCATTCATGGTAGGTAATCAAGAGTACCCTGTAAAGTTCCTATTTAGAATCGGTTTATGATATTTTTCATCAGAGATCTGTGTACTGTTGTTAACTAAAGCCTTATGTATTACTCTCAAGAAGAGGATAGATTACATTAATGATCAATCATAACATGTTTTCCTAACGGGTAAGCCTACAAATATTCCTGCTGATGGGTCCCTATTTGGATTCGCATGTACGAACAATACACACAGCAAGTACTCATATTTGAAACTGTTAGAACACTTGACAAATGCCAAAAAAAATCATGAACAAAGGGATTGGACGAGGGTGAGTACAACCTGAGGGCCTAGTAGCCAAACTTGTTAGTTCGGAATCCCATTCCCTGAAGGACATTTTATCAGCTGCTTATCAGTCAATTCCCAATAAACAACAGCATTTGTGAAACACCCCAGCTCATTGGAAGAGATATAAACATTAAAACCGCAACGCATTTCATGGAGCTACCCAGGAATGGGATAACGGCTGCTAAGGGTTATTTCCCCTTAAGAACATAAATATAGATTTAAACATTGTCCTCTTCTTGAGAGTAATACAGGCTTTAGTGAAGAACAGTACACAGAACTCTGATCAATACTATCATAAACAGATCCTAAATAGAAATTTTACAGGGTACTCTTGACTAACTACCATGTTATTTGAATTTGATTAATAACACGACAATGGGCTGGGGCGTTTCACAAATAGACATTGGAAAGAGAACTCGTGTCCTAATAACTAAGGGGAAACTTCCCTTGAGTTGCAAAAATTGAACGGGTTGAGCTATGAGGCCGATTAATCAAACCTCTTCAAATAGTGAAGGTTATTTTGGAGTGTAACAGAGTGAAATATAATGACTAATGGTAACACAAGTATAACAGTACAAATGAATAAGAGAAAAATTAAATATTCAAATGGTAATGCAAAAAGAGTGAGTACACAGAACTAGAAACAAATACCTACCTAGGTTGATTGGGACATACTGCCAGACGATCAGTATGACAGATCATTCATCCTTCAACTTCCCTCATCCCATGAGCCAGCCCCACGTAATTCAGGGCATTCACTATAACTATTCAGGGTAATTCACTTCTTTTATTTATTTATTATTGAAAGTCAATGGTGTGCCCCTTCCGCCTTTGAGGGGAGATTTGTAAAAAAAATGTGTGTAAGTGTGTGTGTGCGGGCGCGCGTGTTTGTGTGTGTCTTTTACCTGCCAGCCTGGGTTGAGGATCCAGTTTCAGTTCCTTACTCTACTGCTCAGGGAAGCAAAACACTCACTTACCTTTCTCTTCGAAACCGAAGCTCTTGGTTCAAGTTTAGCTGAACTGCTGGCATCTAATGATACTATTTTTTCATCGCTGTTGATCATGTCTAGGGTATTTGTCATTGTAGGTGGAGCCAGATTATTGACAGAATCTTGCAACTCTTTGGAGGAATCAAGTCCGATTTTTGCTGGAATAGTAATTGAACTCTGATTGAGGTCATCGGGTTTTTGAGCGTTTTGCATTGAACTCATACATCCTTGTTCCATGTTTAGAGGTTCATTGGAAGGAAGTTGGATGCTGGATTGTGGAACAGGGTCAGTCGGGTTCTGAGATGGTTTAGATTTCGATTTGTGATCTGGTAAATACATTTTCATTGTTTCGCCAGGGACGCGCTTCCTATTCATTGCATCAATTGCACCATATTTCTCTATCATCCGCACACTTTTTATTTGCAGTATCTCAGCTCCCTTAGCAAGACTGCGTAGTTCAGAACGTTTAACCTTTAAACAAAACACCAACCGAAATAAATGTATGAACAGATTGAAAATATTTTCATGTGAAAATTGTAGTAAACAGATAAAATATATTTTCAAGAAAGGTACATTGGTATCAGAATCGCATAATTAGTAATAGTGTAGTACAATTAGTAATAGTAGTACAAGTGCGAACCTTAAAATCAAAATTTATACTTCCCCCAACCGTAGAAAACAGCTATGATAATTTGGAACATTTCAATTATCTATCTATTCAATGTCATAGATACGGAAAAGCTGTGTGCCACAGCCAACTTGGAAAATGTTTTTCGATTTTTGAATGCCTATTTACCACCTTGAGTTCATAAATACATATGACTTAGCTCCACAGGAGTCGGTCTCGTCTCTAATCTCATCCGGATCGTCACATTGCTTATCCTTACAAATTCCAAGTATAAATTGTCTGGAAAAGAATTTGCTAGATGCTTGGTTTCATCAGCTCTCAACTCAACAGGGTGTTCGAGTTAAGGGGGCGCCGTAAGGTCTCCGAAAGCAGATTGACTGGCGCCTATCCAACCAAAATTGCAGGAAAGGTGAGTGACTTGAATGTAGTGATACCTAGTGGTAGACCCGCGGACTCTGTCCGACCCAGAAAACAGCTCAAAGCTCCCTCCAAATTCAAAATATTACCAAACGGTTTATTTAACTTTCCTCAGTCAATAATTGACCGATTTCAATGATTCTTACAGCGTTCGTTCTATTTTCGAAACCTTTAGGTCCTACAAATCTCGACATTTGAATGTAAAATTGATAAATGGTATCTGTAATTGAAAATTTTGGATTTTGAAAATTTCAAATGATTGATCCTATGGGGAATTTCAAAACCAATAGATTGCTGCAAGAATCATCAAAATCGGTCCACTATTGACCCAGGAAAATATGAAAAACTGCATATCCGGCACACCCTTAAGGTGGAATTTCCCTGACCTGGCTGCGGCCGGCGGCTGCGGCGCGCGATTTTGTCATGTAGATACTCAGCCGCCGGCCGCGCCGCGCTGTAAATGAGAGTTTTCTCAGAGAGGCGCGGCCGCGGCGGCGGCCAGCGCCCGCATACCTAGGCCCCCAGTTTTGATTTCGATCATGAAGCTAAACAAATTATTTTACAATGCAATGGTTCATTCCTTGTTGGTTTACAGTGTAGTGGCATACAGATTCCTGACTTCGTCAATTTTCAAGGAGTTCGCAGTGCTAGATTTAACAAAAATTGCAGAAAAAACTACTTTGATATTTATTAATAAGGAGTTCTGTAGTGGTAAGCTCAAAACGAACCTCAGTATTCCGAGGGCAGCTGATGAGATCACCCTGCTTTTGCCGAGAATGAACACTGCTATGGGACAGAAGTTGTATTCATTTTGGGGGGTCTCTCGTTTTAATTCTCTCCCATCCTCCTTGAAGGGGAAACAAGTTTCTCTACTTGTTTTTAAAAATAAATTGACAAAGTATTTCATTTCAACCCTTTAAGTATGCCTTTTGGAATAATGTATTCGACCGATTTCATTGAAGTACAATTTAGTTTCTGTGGTAATTTTCAATGTATTTCTGTTTTTCGTCGATATCCCGGTAAATTTTGATCGTTATTTTATTTTAGATTTTTTAAATATATATATATATATATATATATATATATATATATATATATAGATATATATTTATATATATCCTCATTTAAACATTTACCAGACCTGTCACTTTTATAATTTTTTTTTATTTTTTTTGTTTGTAAGATACATTACGTATGTTGATATGATAAATTTAATTATAATTAGGATGAGTCAGCACTCCGACCCCCAGCACAGTTTTCTTATAGGGGGTCGTAACATTGTCATTTTCTAAGTAATTTGTATCATCTTTATCAAAAATAAAAATGTATTTAAAAAAAATTCACCACATCGTTTTGCTGGTGAGAGAAGACCTCACGAAATATGGTATAGCAAAAGTTCCAGTACCTATTTCTGCTGAGGAAAAAGTCGCCCTAACTTTGCGGTCATAACAGCCTCAAATTCTAAAGTTTTGGTCCAATTTCGATATTCGATCGGTTTTCAAGGATGCGGGGTAAATCCTAAATGGTCCCATATAATGTAGTTATTTCAAGCCCCATATAATGTAGTTATTTCAAGGGATGAGGAAGCTATGTGCTAGTTTGGCAGAGTATTTTTTATTATGAGTAACAATCGGTTGGTACATACATTTCTGAATGCACAAACAAGTCGCTCTTTTCAGAGGGATGTATAATTACGAGGGGAGAGAACATTGCGGGTCTGCATACCCTAGCCGCGTAGGCGCGCGGCTAGGCTAGACTGCTCCCTCGACCAGTCCGGCCGCAGCCGCGGCGGCTGTCATGTAGCGGTTTTCAAGACCATGTAGCCGCGGAGGCCAGCCGCCGGCCGCAACCGCGTCAGGGAAATCGGTTTCATCTAAATACACTGAAGGAGTGGAGAGCGTCTGGTCGCGTCAGGGAAATTCCACCTTTAAGGTGGTCAAATTTCAGGGATCGATTCTAGAGCTCATTTCTGCTCCAAAGTCCCTCTTGGAGATTTTATTTTTCAAACGCTTAGTTTTCGAATAATTTGAATTTTAAAATGATTTCCGTGTTTTTTACCTTAGGACATCAACACTGCCATGACTCCCCTTAGAGTCACTGTAAACTCAAAAATATGGACATTGCTGGAAAGAGCGTAAAAGTTGCTAACTACCTTATACCAAATAAACATGTTTTGAGCTGACTAAATTCGAGGCTAAAAGAAATTAAAGAGGCTAAAAGAAACCAAGAAAATTTTTCGAGATTTTATTCCCGTTTATCTTTCTGCTCTTGGTAAAAATTATTTTGGAAGGGCACTCCAAGGGGTAAACTTCCTTGAAATTTCACCTTTCCAACAGTATAGCCAATTTTACTTATACTTTTCTAATTAGGGGAGAATTATGCTTCAATGTTAAAAAACATGTTTTTCCAATAAAAATTAGGGTTCGAGAAAAAAAGACCCATTATGAAAATAGGAGTTTGGGGTCGGTCTACGTATTTTTTTCTCGCTAAATCGAATGGTAACACTTGCAGATCTCCCCGACTTCGTTATAACCGAGTTTTACACTTCAACTCACGATTTTTGGCTGATTTGACTGATGACACGAATTGACACAATTGACTGATTTTTTTGGCTTTATATTTCCAATAATAAGCCTATGTGATCGTGTAGCAAAAAAGTTTTATAACCCCCCCTCAAACTTTGTCACTTTACGTTTCAAGGCGCGTAGAATCCAAATTTGAAAGTCCTTCCGCCGTTCGCTGATCGCCGTCCGGGCCATAAAAGGCCTAAGAATTGACTTAAAAAACCCGTTCTTTCGCACATAGACTCCATTTGGGGTCTAGTTGGTCCTAACGTTTAACCATCCCGATCGCTTTACTCGCATAGATGCTATGGGCCAAAAACGGGCGAAAAAGTGTCTTTTTCAAGGCTTTGAGTGTTAGACTTACGCCCGCACGCACGCCTGGCACGCTTGACAGGGGGTCACGGTGGGTGGTGAGGGGGGTGAGCGGGGGGTGGAGTGAGAGGAGGCACCTTGTGGTGTCTCGGGTGACCAGGAGCGTAGCAGAGGGGTGTAGGAGAATGGATATTTATTACTTTCACGTGTTATACCCATATAATACACCACGGCACCATGAGGTGGGTACGGCGTTCCTTCAAGGCATGAATATGTGTTTTTTTCTAGGTCATATTTGTGTTAATACCAATGCTTTTCCTACGCATATTTAATAACATATCCTCTCGACTTTTCGTACGTACTTAGATAATGATATTATTAAGGCAATAACTATTTGAATAGATAGGAGCTCACATCGAGAAATATAAACATGCATATATAATTATAGAAGTATAGGTTGTGGCAACTCGAAATAGGACACGCCGAGGAGTCTGGGCGGGCCTTATGACGTACGCAAGCCAACTAAAACTACGATCATACTCAATTGAAAATATAATAAACCTCTGTGAAATAATTTGCAGCGTTTTTAGTTTATTTCTGAATGCTCAATATTATGTGTTTTCAAAAGTAAAGCGTTTCCATTCGATTCAGCGAGAAAAAATACGCGGAAACTGGCCCCAAAGTCGTATTTTCATGGAGGGTCATTTTTCACGAAAACCCTCATTTCATTGGGGGAAAAAAACACGTTTTTCAACATTAAAGCATAATTTTCTCTTCTAATTAGCAAAGTAAAAGTAAAATTGATAATATCGTAGGAAAGCTGTGATTTTAAGGAAGTTTTCCCTGTGGGGAGCCCTCTTGAAATAGTGTGTGGTAGAGCAGAAAGACAAACAAAAAAGTCAAATTCTGAGACTTTTTCAAAATTAGTTTTTTAGCCTCTTTTCTTACGAATTAACTCTGCTGAAAAAATGTTGGTTTGACACCAAGTAGATAGGAAATTTAACGCTCTTTCCAACAATGTCCTTATTTTTGAGTTTACATTGACTCTAATGAGAGTTATGGCCGTGTTAATGTCGTAAGATACAAAACACGAGAATAACCTTAAAAATTAAACTAAAACAAACAAAATCGATGAATATTCGATCAGAAATGAGCACTAGAATCGATCCCTGAAGTTTCGTCCGCCTTACCCCAAACACCCTGTATAGGTGTATTTTATGTTATATTTTGATATTTTTCACTTACCAGGGTAAACCCACAATAGATGTACTCCAAAAGTGCTTGCATAATTGGGTAGGATATGTCATCAAAAGTAATTTGCGTATTGGCGGCATTCTGTTCAGAAAAGAGCCTCTGAAAAAAAATAAATAATAATACTTTAAATGAATGAATAAATAAAAATTATATGCATGTACATATATATGGTCATTTAAATTACAACTAACCATTTTGAAATGGAATAATGTTGACAACGATGATAGCAGGATGTTTTTAAGAAACATGATAGTAACAATGACTTCCACCTATTGGCCAATTAGAGGTACCCAAGTTCAGATATAAACAAGGTTGCCAGGTGTCTGGTTTTGGGTCGGGCAGCCCAAGTCGGGTTTTCGTAAGTCTTACCATAGGTTGATAACCCATGAACTCAGTCTTGAATTGTAAATTACACAATACATTCTCCCATTTCTTTTCATAACTCTTCTCAAAGGCGACATACATTAAACCTTCTGGCTGGCATGTATAGGTGAGTCAAACGAGTGGGCGCGTTCTGCACTTGGTATGGTCTATCATAATCTTGCATTTCTGACATTTAAGACTCGTTTTTTCAACGTTCTAGAAGGTAATTTCAAATAAACCTATGTTCTGCATAACCTGTGATATTGACGAAAAAATACTAGTTACAATAATAATCACACATTTTCATTATTGAAATTGGCATTTTACTTAAAAAGAAATAAGGAACTCAATTCATCATCATCACAACATTCGGGTATACCAGTAAACTTCCTACTTAAAATTACCGTCAAATTCTCATTAGCCCTAATCAACTAGAAAACACTTTTGAAGGAACAAAATTACAAAATGTTAGGACAAAAAATTGAAGAAAAATTTTTGAAACGAATTGGGAAAAATAATTCATTAAACTACATGTTACAAAATAAGTAACACAAACACTTATCATAAAGGATAAATCACTTCTCGTATGAGGTAGGTTATAGAAAGAAGAAAAAAATCAAATTGGAAAATCTGAAAAAATTGTCAAGTTTCTGGGTCTTCTGAAAGCTCCTGGAGAATTCGCTTGATCTGAACAGGTAAAATGAACTAAGGTCAACTAAAATAAACTTAGGTAAAATTACTTTTGGCAGATGTTAGGTGAAATTGTTCACTCTATAATTCCTAGTTTCACTTCAATAGCGAACTTTCATCTGTTGGGATTTCACACTTTTGACTTTAGATTCGGATTCAGCGCACTTAAAACTTAATAGTAGCAATTATCAGCTCAAAAGACCTTTTAGTTAATCCAATAATTATGGGAGCACACCGTGACATCAAATGCATTTCAAGAGCCATTTTCCTGGTCAGGCCCGTTTAGCCATATATATATATATATATATATATATATATATATATATATATATATATATATATATATATATATATATATATATATATATATATATATATATATATATATATATATATATATATACCTATAGCACCTTTTTGGAAAGCTCTCGCTCAGATTTTTTCTATTGAGCAACTAAAAAATAACCATGAAAATTCCCCATTCTGTGATTTTATAACCTTAACAATATATTGAGGAATAGAAAGGACAACGTAAACTACAGGGTGAAAATTCGAAACTCCAGAAAATCTTGTCAAATATAAAAAAGGCTGATTTACATGGTCAGTACCTGTCCTAAAAAAATTCAACACTGGTAGGCATGCACCGCGATTTGTGCTGAGGAAAAACTTCCAGGACAAGGCGTGTGCTTCACTCCTTGTGGCCGACTTACACACAACACCTCCAACAAAACTATTTCGACTGATAGAATTTGTTTTTCCAGGTTCAGATCACGTGAAATTATTTGGCAGATTGTAAACTAGGAATACTTCATCCTCCCGAAAAATTTCCTCAAGTCCTACCATATGGAATTTAAACATTCACGGTTTGGCTACATGCAGTGTGGCTGCATACCAACCAAAAGGTGGAATGAAAACGCAATAACTAATTCAATAGAGTGGGAAGGATGCTAAGCCTTAGAATCATGGAAACTGAAGGAGGAAGAAGGCGGAAGGGATGAAAGGAAGTGCCCCTAAAAATTACAACCAGTTGAGGTGAGATCCCAACAGGATGTGGTAGACTAGACAAGTCTTCAGCCAACCCCCTGTAGTATTCTACCTTCCTGGTCCTGATTAGTGCTTGGTACAAATTTCTCTCCTTTACGTATAGATTTCTAATATAGTCCGAATTAGATTCTCTGAAAAGATTCAGTAGTGAGTATACTTTTTCCTTGGTCTGTGGCATGCCATATCAAACCAGGGCGATTTAGGCTGGAACATGCTCCCACCCCCACCTCTATCCCCACAGACCTTTGGATTAGTTCCACCTGCTCATCAACTGTCATGCTCCTCAGTTCATCCTCTGAAATACTCGCCACTGGACGACTTAGTTCCTCCTTATATAATTATTCATTAGACGGGACATAGGAATCCATCACAGCCAGGCATCTGATCGGGAACCTTCAGCCTCAGCAGAATCGGAAAATGATCAGAGAAGGCATCACCATGACTTCAAAGTCAAGAACCTCACCCGCCAACGTGCCATAAGGCTACATGCAGTACTGACTTACCCTGTGAGTTAACACAGGTGAATTCACCTTCGGCACCGCTGTGTTTGTCCTTTTATTAATATTAAGTACTGGTCCATGCAGAAGTCTAGAATTTTTTTTTCCTCTGGAGTTTTCAATTTTATCTTTAGACTTTCTGGCGCTTGACAACATTGTGAGATCCTAAACCTCCTCCTCAATAACCTGCAGTTCCCCAAACCTTGCATTTGAGTCCCCCACAAATATATAGTCCACATGAGATCTAGCATCGAAACAAGAACGCAAATTGCCAAATTCCACATCCCAGTCTCTATCTCTGAGATACGTGGGAACTATCAATATATTTCTGTTAACACCATTATTTTGTAATGTAACCATAACAGTGGAGCAGTTTTCGTTAAATTAAAAATCACAAATAACCCTTGCGTTACAATTCCTATTGTAACACAACTTATTAAATTCTAATAACATTCCTCCAGAGGCACATCCATACAAAGACACTCGTTGAGCTGGGACAAATTTTAAATTAACATTAGAAAAGATATGACTATATTTTGTTTACATCTTTATTTTCGATATGTGTTTCCAATAGTATGGACATATCACAATTATTTATTACATTAATGAAGCCAACATCATCCAAACATCGTTTCAGATCACATACATTAAGACTTTGTACTTTTAAAATATTAATAGTTTCGCCACATGAAGAGCCCTGATCGATATGAGCAAGGGTCGTATCACTTCCCATCTGCAAGGACCTCGGTAGTCACGTTGGCTTCTTCAGAAAGTCCTTGATTTTCCTGATGACCACGGAGAAGTCGTGATTGAACACCGATTTCATCTTCTCTAACCCATCCATCTGGCCATTCATGAGGCGCCCCTCAACCCACTCGAACACCTTCCCATCGATCAGTAGACAATCGTAATCAATCCTGATATTGTTTTTGGTTTGCGATAATTCAGTTTCTATACCCCAGCAGAGTTTAAGGCACTTGTTTGCTTTCAGTCTTGATTCCACCAGTATATCCCTACATTGATTCCACTTCCTTTGAGCTTCAGCGAGTTTCTGAGTATTTTGGCAACTAAAGGCTGCAAGATAATAATAATTCTCTTAGGGGTTGCCTTTTTAGTACCCACTTGGTAGGTTTTCACCAACTCCACCCAGTGAATTCCAAATACATTACTCAGAAATTGCTGCAATTGACTTTCAAGATCGCCAGCCTTTAATTCAATTCCCTTAATAACTATGTTATTACTACGGTACATACGTTCAAATCAGTTTAACCATTGAGTAATATGGTTTGTAGTACTCTCGAGCTCTGAAATCTCATTTTGTAGGGCTACATTATCGGCAGAAAGTCTTTCAATTGAGTATGTGATAGAGCTTATATCATCCTTCCTTGCAACAGTTTGCATTTACTCTGCTAGCTACTCCTTGCAACCCTTTATCATTTTGTTGTACCGCTCCTGTTCCTTCTTTTCCTCTTCAGACAGTACCATGGGTTTCTTGGTCGATCTATTCTCGTCGTCAGGCGAGTCTCGTCCTCTCTTTTGACTTGAGGTTGGAGTGCCAAATGAGCTCATACGGTGGATTGGACGAATGTTCTGAATATGTGTGGATCACTAGTAAAAAGTTGTAGAGCCGATAACGTTATATTAGTAACAAACTTGAAGTCATCCAAACTAGACCTTTATTAGGTATTACATCACTTATGACAATTATTCAAGATTTCCATCAATTCAACAAGAGTAGAAAACTAGACAAGTAACAGCTGATTCAGATGGATTCAACATTGTTGTTGTTGTATTAACGTCTAGCACCCCTCACCTCAACAGGCTAAAACAGGCACACGTATAAAAACCACAGAGCATTCAAAACAGCACCTTATCACTTCCAAAGCAGGTTGGCCAATCACCTAGTGAGGTAGGTATACACTACCTACTTTCCGTATATTATTAGTTGTTAATTATGTACTTCCATTGACAGTAACTGAAGTAGGTAAGTACTTAATGAACTGTTTTTGTCCCACAAATTCGCGTAACTTCAAAACTCGCGTAATAACTGCACTGACAATACAGTCTGTCTTTATGAAATCTAACTTTCAAAAGAATGAATTTGATGATCTGGTTTTCAGAACTGTTCTTTGAATCAATTCAGAAACTAAAATTCTAGAGTCCTGTGAAAGTTTTAATGTGAAAGGACGTCACATGAGAGCTCTGCCAGACGGGAATACTAGGTATCGCCTTTGGAATGGTAAGTACATAACCTACCTATGTAGTATACCAACCTACTATCCTTATATTATTACTTGTTGTTCATGTACCAACTTCCATTAAAAGCCGAAGTAGGTACCTAATCAACATTTTTTTTTTTTTTTTTTTTTTTTTTTTGCAAAAATTGGAGTAACTGCAAAACTTGCGTAATAACTGCACTGACAATGCCGTCTTTATGAAGTCTAACCTTACAAAGAATGAATTTCACGGTTTATTCCTTACTGCTGGTTTTCAATTCATGTTGCATATTTTTTAATTCGATATTCAACAAACTTGCTGATCAGCAGTTGTATATGTCGGCACAGCAACAACCTATCTACTTTGTATACTTTTAAGCAACAGTAGTTTTGTTCCTTGATGTAGCAACAACCTGCCTTGTTCAGTTCGACCAACTATCAAATCTATCGTTTTATTTGAGGTTCCTCAGTTAACCCTCGGATAGGCGCGGTATCAAATTGATACAGAACTTGGCTTTAAATGGTTGCAACGCCTGCTGTCGCATGCGGAGGTGGGCCCCCTTTCCCTCTACCTTCCTAACTTCAATCCGTCTTCAGAATCAGTTGACCTTCACGCGTCGAAAGAGTGAGTTACAGAGGTTACGGCTGTTTTTAATCAAATTGATACACCGCGCCTATCCAGGTAATTTACAGATTACGAGATTGAAAATGTCAATGGCAATGATGAAGATCACCCCCAGGAACAGCCGATGCAACTGCGTGAGAGAGCTTTTCCACAACCCACTTCAGGGAAAAAACGAAAGAGATGCGACCCCTGTAAAACTTCAAAAAAAGTAGATTGATGACTGAAAATTGCGTACTTTGTGAAAAATTTCCGTGTTCAGAGCAGTTGAAACCTATTTGTAAAGATTGTTACCAAAAAGTAAATTTAGCTCAATAAAAAAATTGGTACCTAAAAATTTCGCCTAACATACGTTTGTTACCACAAATTATGTGCCTTACTTAAAATTTTCGTTCTTTTTTCTAGTTTATTATTTCGTTACATTGAATTTACGAGTATAGTTCCAATCTATAGACTTGTCTTTTTTCCATAAAACGTTTTCTGTAAACATAAGTTAAGATTTAAACTCACCTGTGAAGAATGTTGCCAAAAAATGGTTTACTAATTAAGGAAATACGTAACAATTATGCCTAGCTCAAGTTATTAGTTAACTAATTTTTCAACCTCATAATTTAATTTCTTGAATTTTTCTATAATTTTATAGTAGTTTTTCTACCTATCAGCTTGTTTGCTAGTCCAATAAAACTATTGATTTGAACAATGGTTAACTTTATACTATTTCTCTTAACCGATTTCCCCTCCTAACACCCATTGTACACCGCGCCTATCGCCGTTTTTTTTAGACCACGCTCATCCGAGGGTTAAAGTAATACAAACGGATTTAAAACGCTGATGAAACTGCCAGCACAATGGCTTAGTACCTACCTACACTAAATTACAGAAATCTGAGGAATTTTCAGTTATTTTTTCTTCATTATTTTGCAGTTTGTTCATTCTCAAAGCCTAATCGAATGGATCAGATATGGTTGATGAGACCGGGAACCAACCCCTAGGGACCTGCGGTTGGTGGGGGGGTTGATGGGTGGTTGGGGTCGGGTTGGTGGATGGTTTTTGGACATTGATCAATTATAATAATTAGTATCTAGTCCATATAAAAACTCCTTCGCCATCACATCTGTTTCGTTGGGTACAACTAATGGTGGGCACCATTATTTTGACTATTTAGTTGAATTGAAACTTTGTATTACTGCAATATTACTTATTCAAAACAAAACTGTAGAAAAATGGCTTCATAACCAAAAATTAGGTTGACATAAGACGGCAAACTTCTTATGAAAAATAGGTTGGTTGAGTTGTGATTTACTGACATAGTGCAGTCATGGCAGAAACACGAACCTACTAAAAGCATGAAGTCACGAGAATATGGGCTATAGGAACTGTAGGTAGTTGTGCCGCATACATGGAATACCTAATTACTATCATTATTATTATTATGTTGACCTAATTTTTATATTAGTAACTTGAATCTGCCTGCCATTTGAATAGTGCCCAGCTTTTTCCCCATATCACATGGAAACCCTGGAAGTGAATATTAGGATTTTACCTCAAAATATGGGCTGCAACCAGCAAGTATCATTCTATGAGCTTTTAATATACGTCCATCACAAACAATATTGATGTCTGTGTACTTTCCTTCACCAAAACTGACTGCAAGTGTCTGAAACATATAATAAGGTTTGTCAGTAGAGAAATATAGATTAAGAAAATATAACTTAATCATCGCTCATTGTGCATGGGTGAATCGGAAACATTTAGGTTTATGATTCAGTAATAATACCAGTATTGTAATATTCTAGTAATTGCTAGAGAAACAATGCTGAAACGTCAAATGCGAAAAACTAAATACAATTTCCTGTCAGCAGAATCATATTCATAGCATTTCTTCAACTGCATTGCATGGACACGAACAAATGGGGAAATGTGCACCCTTTTCTTCTTCATCTTCAATCAACCTATTGAATTCAAAGGCAGTGTTTTTGTTTGAGCCTCAGAAAGTTTCCTGGTCATTAAATCCATTCATTGTGATCTACCAAGAAATTTGTTGAATTTTTCTAAGGACATCTAGATTTCTAAACTTTCATTATGTTGGGCAACACTGTTGCACTTCCACTTTTTCCCCTTGATTCCAGTTTGCCATACATTTTCACAGTCGGATCCCTCATTTTTTAATTGCAACCCCTGTATGATCCCTATGATCCAGATAACTTATACTACAGCAAATTCAACCCTCTTGGCAGTCGTAAAACCGCATTCTGCCAGTCAAAATATTCTTGATAGTTCGATTAGAAGTCCTGCGCTACGTTTATTACCTTCCTCTCTTTCCCACAAAACCCAGTCAAGAGCCTGTGAATCAAGACCTGCCATCGCCACCAGGATGCACGCATCTTGGGGTGCACCAGGTATTAATTCATTCAGGAGCACAGTTACTTATTGATTTACCTCTTAAATGCTTACCTTTCTTTTTTTCCTGCACATTCTCTGCTATCCCGTCCCTCTTTTCCCGTCAATTCGACTCTCGAGTCAAGACCCCCCCCACCACCACCACCAACTCATTTACTTGATTTCTCTCAATTTTTTTCTTTGTTTAATATTTATGCCGTTGAACTTTGAGTTGAAAAATAGAACCAATGACCTTCTTCTTACAACTCCATAAAAACAAAACGATTCCCGGTAATTTCTAGCGCATGGATATTCATCATCCAAGTTTCCACTTGCCCAGATAACCCCTTATCTTTATAAATCTTGTTCCTAGGTAAGTTATTAATATTTCTGCAAGAAAATAGATTCAGACTGTTCTCTACAGTAGGTCGCATCTACTATCCTTCCTATATGACTGAACTTCTCTTTGTAGTCAATTGTTGAAATATTTCAACTGTTCTAAAGAATTTTGTAATAAATACAATATTTTGTACGAACCTCCCGTGTATTTTGATCTCCTTTCAGGTCTTATTGTATGTGAATGCATACATTAAATTATGCTGGACACCCTCCTTATTTCAGATCACGTCATTTCTGTCACATATTAGTCATGAAACACTCATAAGCATTCTATAAAATGAAATTTCAAATGATCCCCTATCACATCTTCTTCCAAAAGATCTTCTTTTGTAGATATCGTCTTTGAATGAAATGCCGTCGTCTTTAATTGTACTTTATATGTAATATAGGATACGTTTGAATGAAATTGACCATCAAAACCGTACAAAACTGCAAATTCTTTAATTGAAAAATTATGCTCAGCAGTCATTGCCGTAAGTAATACCAGACTTAAGCGAAAAACCAACAACGAGAACTTTAGAGTGACTTCATCATCAAATACAGGCGTGACAGGACTGACGCTTCGCAACAACTTTTAGAGCTTCTACTTTGAGAAAAAAATTGAAAAATTCAGAATTCAGCTTGGCCGTTTTAGAGACGGGTTCCCAAACGTTTCCTTGAACGAAAAAAAGTTTTTCCAGCGGATTTCAATTACACCGGTTTGACGAAATTTTCTTGAGTCAATTTGTCCGCCATCTTGCAAAGTGGCCATATCTAGATTTAATATCGATTGTAACCCTATAAATAGTATCCATAATGGCCACAACAATTAAGTTTTTATTCTGAGCTGCTTCATAGACAACAAATGGTATAACACCCATGTGAGCCACAACCGACCAACAATTAAGTTACTGTGATGAAGTTCCTATCTGTATATTTTTCTACATTCTATGGTAAGGTAACACTAATGATATATACACACTACCAACAAGCTCATTTATTTGCATTTCTCATCATAGTTTATTATCCAAGTTCCAAGTTCTAATACTCAACTTCCTATCTTGGCTAGCATGACTAGGGCCTCACATATGTTGGAGGGAGAAACGTTGCTACATTAAACAAATCTAAACAAAACTGGCTGTCTATTGTCATTCCTGAAAGAATAATAGCTACTCTACTTTATATAGGTATATATAGTAAAATATATTGGGTTCTAAGTCGAACAAAAGTGACATATTGTTATATAAGTAATTATCAAATCAATTACTTTCCCAAATTTTACATCTGAGACTGACACAGATTAATCTAGCCACAAAAACACGATTTAACAATGTCTAAACTAGTGATTACACTATTAAACTAGTGTTAGCATTTTGCCAAGAAGGTACAAAATCTAGGTACTCCACTCATCAGCGGTCAGAAAAAGTTGATGAGAGTCAACATCACTACCTGCATTGCTTGATCGTAATCGACAATATTGACATCATCTGATAATTAGTTTAGATCTCTTTAAATGAGTTTTATACCACCTGGAGCATTCTTTTCATATAAACTTAAATAGAACCGACTAAGGTAGTAGATTCAAAGGTAAATATTGAATAAAGCTAATTTCATAACTGAATAAATGGAATAATTTTCAGCGCAAGCACGAATTCATCAGCTAAACCAACCCCTCAATAGTAAGATATCAACTTTCTTTGAACCCATTCAAAGAACATTCGAGAAATTGTTGCAACTATCACATGACATGTGGTTTAGCACAAAACATAATTCAGTCTCTTGATGATTGGATAAACAATACTATAAGAATGAAATACTATTAACTCACTCTTCCTATTGTTTTAAAGCGGTTTCTCGAGTCCCACAACACTTTGGTGGGAGGAACTTCCATTTCTTCTTGGTTCTGTAAAAAGTGAATTTTTGGAATTGAATTTAAAAGAATGAAAAAACTGTATAATCATAAGTTGGAAAATAACAACAATAATAAATATTGCAGATGGTCGATATATGGTCAGCGTTCCGACCATGTCAATATGTCCATCACAGCCTGAGAAAAGTGGCGGGAACTGAAATACACCAGGGTCTGCACCCCCTTAATCTCTCGTATTTTCCTAATATCTGAGGAACCATTGACCCACCGGGTTTTTCTTGTGCTTAAGCTGAAGCTAAATAACTGTTCTACAGCATCATCCCCCATAAGTTTCTTCGTATATTGAGTAGTTTAGCCGATTTCCTGCACAAAAGTCTGCTAAAACTACCTACAATTTTGAACTTTTTGGGAAATTTTTCCAATTATGAAGTGCCATATCTCGGAACCTGTTGGACCTAAGGAGCTGCAGTTTTGCTCAAATCGTTTCAAATACAGGCTACTTTGAAAAGGTACGTGGTGACATTTTCGGTATGATGCATAGTTTGGACGTTATAAGCCAAACCCTGAAGCAAGGCCGAAAATGTCGGGGTTTTTCGAGCACCACAAAGTTTCCTGAGGTCTTTCAAAGCTGCAAACTTGGTTATACATTACTGGTACTTACCCGAACAACATACCAAAATAAAAGTCACGTCATGCAGCATGACCCCATGAGAGAGTTTTTGAAGAAATCTTCGACATTTCAGTCGCTATTGATCGTGTAGAGAAATTTACAACCAGCGAACAGCATTATTTCGATTTTTGACTGATTTTTCAACTTTGAAATTGTTGAAAACTTGATTCATATTCTTATAGGAAATTTTACGCTGATTCCGAATATACCACATGTTACCAATATACCACAACAAATCGCAAAAAACAGGCTATTTTGAAATTTTTGAAAATTTCAACCCGAAGATGTAATCCGATCATGCTGGCCAACGAACTTGAACTTTCGTTTTGTGTCCTTAACATTTTAAAATTTGTTTGAAGTTTCTAGCACAATTCTACGGACAGTTATCGTCTGGAATGACACATACATATATACATACATACATAAAAAATGCGTTAAACTTCGGAATATGATTCAGAATAGCCTAAAACGTATTTATGCATAAATTTTTTTCAAAAATTCACATTCTACAAATTTTGAGGCGAGAGCAATTAATTTTCTTCAAAAATTCGCTAAAAGCAGCACGTGTAGTTTTTTGTCGACCTAACACAAATTTTTCATCTACAGTGACTGGCCTATGAAGGGAGCGACTAGGGGTTTTAGGAGTGGGACTCGTGTCAGACAGGCTGCTGCCACCCTCTTACCTACCGTTCGGTACCTTTGCTTCTTTTGTTCACTCATGTTCTGTATATTAATACTACCTACTTATTCAGCTTTATAACACGTAGTACATTAATAGTGTCCATACAGTCAGAAGATTGAAGATTAACGGGACTATATAATTGCTGTCCATAATTGGAAACCCTAAATGGGGCACAAGATTGTTATCTTATTCCTAAATAGATCAAGAAGAACGAGAGGTTGAAAATTTTGCTTGTCTTCTACTAATTTCAATTTTGCGACTTATAATGTGAGTTGGTACCTAATTAAACAATCCACAAAAACAATTTTTTCCTGGTTTCTTCGACTCATCAAGACTTTGATCTTGAAGAGTCGAATAATACTAACAAAGCAATAAATTACGTAAAATACGACAATACTAACTAGTGAAATATTCACGCATATTTTACAAAATACCAATTATGTAGTTAACGCCACGAATACCTAGATGTTCACGATTTCGGTCTTGGCTGAGTTTGAGGGATAGCAACCAAAAACCGGACATTCGCCAAAATTCTTGTGAAAACCGGACATTTGGTCTTCCAGGCGACTTTCAGTTTTTGTCCGGACAGCTTGTTAAAAAACTGGACTGTGCGGGCTATAGCCGGACCTGGCAACCCTGCCACTGCCCCATAGGCGACCAGAGTGAAGATGTGCGAGAATGGCGCAAAGACTGCACTGGCAATGAAAATCTAGGACAGCATCGACCACTGCCACATGTAAGACACACTGCCTGCATTTGAGACCATATCATACTTAACACGTTTGGCTAGAACAATGGTGATTAGTGGATCATGAGTCAGTATTGGGAACCACGATATGTGTAGATGCCCTACATCCTGGTACATGTGTACATGCCCTACATTTTGCTTCCCAACAACATCTTTGTACTGTTTAAAAAAGGCAGATGCGTGGTTTCTTACTTGATGAAAGTATCAAGAAACTGGGCTACGAATCTCGGAACTAGCCAACAAAAACTGATCCATGTGAGAAGAACAAGCAAATGACACGCCCCTTCACTTGTGATACACGTTCACGATTAATGGTGGGGCTACTGGGAAACTTGGACGGGATAGAAAAAATAAAAAATATGCCCCAGAAGATTTTTAGAACGAAATATATACAGAAAATTGAAATTGAATCTAGGGAATTGAATTTGCCCCACACCGCAGCAAGAAGAACATTTTTTTCTACTGAACTACAGTCAGGAAATTAAAAAAAAGCTTCGACATAGGAAACTCAAAACCAGTGAAAACTCTATTGGAAGTGGGTCTGAAATTACGAAATCCAGGACATCAATATACTAGAATAGGGCTGCCATCCGTCCCGATTTATCGGGACATGTCCCGATTTTCGAGGTGTCCCGGGCGTCCCGTCATGATTTTTGAAGCGTCCCGATTATTTTTTTTGCTGTCCCGACTTCGTCCCGATTTTTAAAGTAGTTGAATCTCCGAAGTATTTTGTAAGCCCAGGATGAAAACTGGATAAACCCTGTGTGGTATAGATACCCTTCATTGCAGGTAGGTAGCCGGACACCTTTGACTATTTGAAATTTATAGGTCTATGTAATAGATGATCTAAGCACCCAAATGTGATATTTTTTTAATTTTAATAATGATGTTTCTCCAACCTATTGTATTTTTTCCAAAAATAAAACTTAGTCGCTGTATTTTGTCAGTGACCTGAAGTATATCTTGTCCCGATTTTGGTCCAGATTTTCTACTTTAGGCTGTCCCGATATGTCCCGACTTTTAGCTTACGCTGTCCCTACTTACGTCGAAAAGATATGGCAGCCCTATACTAGAACGCCTATTAGCGTTGCTCATGAGTGCTTATCAGGTTACAACAAAAAATATACTCTAGTGCTTGATTGGAACAACCAGCCACACGATTCAGTTCAAGAAGACAGGCAAATCTATAGGAGGAAGCTCAAGTTTGGTTCCTCTACGCCTGGTTCATATTCGGGTTATCCCACGTGTGTGCAATGGGACCAAGAATTAGGCCGTTCCTGGCCGTCATAGAACGTAAACTGAACATGAACCACTCGAAAATTTCTTTGAAAATTAACTACAGGTCTGTAGAACGTACAATCTGATTCTATTTATAAATCAAAATGAAAAAAAAAAAATAATAATAATAATAAATCGCCCATTGAGGCAAGTTACAAAGGTCAAAGGAGTGAAAAACCAGGAAGTACCAAGTTACTTAATTAGTCCATGTTAGGTATTTACTCAAAACACATGTATAAATACCAGAAATCATGAAATTTCCGAGAAAAATGCAAAAAGTGGAAATCTGAACTTAGACCGAATCACATCTTCCCAGAAGGACTAAGCTGTGGGAACCATAATTCCAAAAAAGCCTGTCAAGTCGGATAACAAAACCCTTCATGAATTATCTATCGCTAATTTCGGAGGTAAATTTAATTTTCATGAAATAAACAGATTAGGTACCTTAGCAGATGAAACGAGAATCATACATCTGGACAGGCTGGTCCAGTACTCTAAATGAGGGCCATCGGGCAATGGTTGACAATCACAACGGCCGTTGAGAAATGAGGTGGTGGTGGTGTTCTCTTCTTTCTATTCATTGATCAACTGATGAAAGAACATGGAATGAATGGATCAAAAGCGAAAACAGTTACCGATTCCTCCTTTTTCATGGATCTAAAAATTTGCGAGAGATACGGAAAAGACTTGTCGTGGATCATTTTGTAATACTCTTCATGGCCGCGACACGCTTCTTATGTAATTTGTAATTGGGAACATTTTTATACTTTTTTATTTTTTGTAACAATTACCCTTGTAATTCTTGTGTGTATAATGGGCCACCAGGCCTTTTCACAATAAATTATTATTTATTTATTTATTCTATGGGTGCTATCGACTCAGCTGGCAACACTAGCGCGGCTCAACGTTAAGGTGGGGTAACTAACGCGTGGATTTTAGAAGATAAAAATAAAAACGCTGCAAATTATTTCACAAAGGTTTATTATTTTTTCAATTGAGTTTGGTCGTAGTTTTAGTTGGCTTGCATACGTCATAAGGCCCGTCCAGACTCCTCGGCGTGTCCTATCTCGAGTTGCCACAACCTATACTTCTATAATTATATACGCATGTTTATATTTCTCGATTTGAGCTCCTATCTATTCAAATAGTTATTGCCTTAATAATATCATTATCTAAGTACTTACGAAAAGTCGACAGGATATGTTATTAAATATGCGTAGGAAAAGCATTGGTATTAACACACAAATATGACCTAGAAAAAAACATAGATTCATGCCTCGAAGGAACGCTGTACCCACCTCATGGTGCCGCGGTGAATTATATGGGTATAACCCGTAAAAGTAATAAATATCCATTCTCCTACACCCCTCTGCTACGCCCCTGGTCACTCCAACCACCACAAGGTGCCGCGGCGCCTCCTCTCACTCCACCCCCCGCTCCCCCCCCCCCCCCCCCTCACCACCCACCGTGACTCCCTGCCAAGCGTTCTAACACTCAAAGCCTCGAAAAAGACACTTTTTCGCCCGTTTTCGGCCCATAGCATCTATGCGAGTAAAGTGATCGGGATGGTTAAACGTTAGGACCAACTAGACCCCAAGTGGAGTCTATGTGTGAAAGAACAGGTTTTTAAAGTAAATTCTTAGGCCTTTTATGGCCCGGACAGCGAACGGGGGACGGAAATTTCAAATTTGGATTCTACACACCTTGAAACGTAAAGTGACAAAGTTTGTGGGGGGGTTATACAAATTTTTTGCTACACGATCAAATAGGCTTATTATTGGAAATAATAAACCAAAAGCGCCAACTGCCATCTTGTACCGTCTATTGCTGAAATGTCAACAGATCGGTTCTTCTATGTCTTTGGGGGTTTGTTTAGTTATGTTTCCTAATTACGTTGAAACTTCATCAACTCAAGTACCTAGTCGTTGCCGTTGTATTGACTGTCATAGTTGAAAATCAGTTACCCCTGTAAGTGCCTGACTACGTTATAATGAGACTCAAAGTGCAATTCATTATTTTATTTTCGTATAATAAAATTTATGGAACTGTTCGGTATAGTTTATTTATTCTTACTCCCTAGAAGTTGGGAAGATGGCCATTATTCAACCACATCAAGTGGAAAATTGGTTACCTATTAGAAGTTTGAAAAAAGAGAAGAAAAAAAAGCCAAGAACCTGTTTCAATTAGTCAGTCTTGTGAATCATGGAAGTTATTTGCTGCCAAAATAGTAGTGTGTCTACTATTTTGGCAGTGTTCTTTCTAAATATTAAATTTTATTTTGTTCAGTGCTCAAAGGGTCTTATTATAGCTAGATAAATAATGCGACTTGGGTTGATTAGGAGGTAGATTTTGATAAATTTGGTTGGTGATATTTGTTTTAATATTGGTCATACTGTGTCAAATTTCGCACATTCAGGTACTCAGCACTGAATGGGGTCGGGGGTGGTGTAGCGACCCTGGGGGCAGTTTTACGGACTTCCTGTGAATTCACCGCGAATTTAACCATCAGAATCGGTTTCAGCACTCCAAAAAAAACCCAATGGCACTATTTTCATTCATTCTGGCAGCTTGGGAGAATGGAAAAACGGATGTGAATCCTTGGACTTCCTCTGGATGTGTCGCGGAAATGACGATCAGAATCTTTCCAACATCCCAAAAAAACCCTTATTGAACTATTTTTTTTATTCTGTCAGTTTATAGGAGGGGATAGATTTTGATAAATTAGGTATCGGATAACGAACAAGCAGACTAATAGCTACAACTACTAGGTTTTCAGCTACGCTCCATAAAGTAGAGCCCCGATTATCCGCGGAATCGGGAAGCGTGGGCACCATGGATAACCCGAGAAATTGGGTGAAAGCACGAAAAAATATTTTAGCACATAAACTATGTTTTATTGTACAAAAAAGAAGATAGGAAACAACTTTTAAAATATGTGCAGTACAGCAAGAAACCTTTTCTCTACATCTAAATCACTAAAATAAAGAACAGTAAACAAAAAAAAAAAAAAAAGGTCAAGGTTTGTAGGTAATTAAAAAAAATGTTTTTGTGGCACTTGCGATTAATCCACACTGCGGATAATCGGGGGCTCTACTGTATTTTCGTTAATATTGGTCGTCCTATTTCCAAATTTCGCACATATGAGTCAGCACCCAATCTGGCAGATCAGAAGGGGGTCGGGGGAGGTTTTACGGGCTTCCTGTGAATGTGCCGCGAATTTAACCATCAGAATCGGTTTCAGCACCCCAAAAAACCTCTCCGACACTATTTTCGTTGATAATTTGATGAATGATCCAATACGCCCCAATACTTGTTAAAAATAACTAAAATCAGCTTACATCTATTGCTGCATCAGGATGTCCTCAAACTGCTCGGTATAACATAACTCGGTATAACATACTGTGTTGATTAGAGTGAGGAACCAGAGCATTTTACACATTTACCCCATTTTGGTGGGAATTGTGTATAAGGAGTTGGTTTAAAAAATAGAGCTGGGGCACTGATTAGTTAAAAACATGGAATATCAATCCAGCATTTTTATTCTGCATTAAAATGGCTACATTTTGAAAAAAAAAAAAGACATTACTCTGGCTGTAATTGAGGCAGAGCTGCGGGAGGTTAATATTGCTCAATTGAAATTTTGGTACCTACGCAATTGCCCTACGCCACCCTAAATATTGGATACTATAGGTCCTGCAACATAACTGCAATAAGTACATAGATATTTATAGATTTTCACTTTATACCTACCTACTATTTGTTACTCCACACAGAGGTGCATCCTATGTGTATGTGTTGTAAGGTAATCCACATAATAACCTAATTCCATTTGATGATACATTATATTCATCTAAAAACACATGTGAGCGTATTTTTTGACAATCTATAGATACTTGTGACAATACACTAATAGTGTATAAATACACTTGTGACCTGCATTTTAGATTACAGCTCATAATTACACAGTATGTATTCCTTTTTCATAATTCGATTGTAAATTATTTCTGAGAGAAATAATTTATTGTTTTCCATACCACAGGTATATAAAAAAACGTCAGGTACATACAAAATTTGTCACTAAATCCATAACAATCAATGCCGCCAAAAATCGTCGACCAAATAAATCATTGAGAAAAGAAGAAAATAAATTTCTGTGATAAATAAATAAAAGGGAGAAGAAAAATAAAAAATAAACATTTTTGCTCACCCTGTATGGCACCGGCCGAGCCATGCCAACAGGGCCCAGACTCAACCCACCACGGTGACATCCCACGAGCAACTTAAAAAAGCTAACCTAAGGGGGAAAAAACCGACAAGGGGGCCGCCCAGGGCCCAGCCAGACCGACACCACAGCTCCACGTAAACGACATACAGTGTCACGCCAACGGGGGCAACAGAAATTTACAAAATCAAAGAATTATCAACAACATTTAGAGAGAAGAAAAACATGAAATAAAATCAGGAGTACAACTTTATAAAGTTTCCTTGGCTGAATGATTAGATGATTGCAAAACACTTCAAGATTTGATTTACACGAAGAAAGACAGGGAAATGGGACATAAATAGTTAAATTTAACATAAAAACTATCACAGACGCAGAAAAAAATAAATACCTAATAATAATAATAATGACAAGAATCGACGGCATAACAATTTGACACTTAAATGGTATACAATAACAAGGACGAATAGAAATAATTATCTAATGAATTAACAACATTCACCAAACAATTAAGTTTTGTAGTTTATATATACTCAAATCCTCTCAATTATAGTCAAAGATCTCAATAAAATTAAAAATAGTCAACAGCACTTATTAAAGGTACTTATTACATAAAATCAATCTGTAGGAATTCGTCAAATGAATACAATGCACGTTTTTTAAGCAGTGGTAGTTTTTTTTTTTTTTTTAAGAATCCATGTCCAAACTCTTGTACACCCCCCGGCAGTTTATTATACATTTATAACCCAATAGTTTCTAGAATTTTGGCTACTCTTTAGTCTAATATATTTGGGAACGAAACTGTCACAGCCTTGGGTTTGGTAACTGTGGAATTTACTGGCTTTCTTCCTCAGTTTTATTTTTATGAGCTAGAACCAGGCATTCTTTAATAAAAAATGATAGCATAGTAAAAATATCCAGAAAAACGAAAGACTCTCGGCGGTATTCAATTTGAGCAAGTATCCTAATCACACATTGTGTAGGTACTCCAAAGATCTTCCCAGCTGAAGAGCTATGCCCCCATGATATTATGGAATAGGACATCAGCGAGTGGAAACAACCGTAGTAACAATGGCGGAGCACCTCGGGCGACACCTGATTCTATAGGCTTCTCAACAAGAAATTTATTCTGCTCAGTCAACCAGCTAATTGGTCACAATACGCAGCCCAAGTCAAAGTAGGATCAATTAATACTCCCACAAACTTGACTGGCTCAGACTCTAAATTGTTATTTCCTACTGAAGTTCTTCTCAATGAGAGATCAATGACCTTAGTCTTGGTGGTATTTAGAGATAATTTAGTAGAATGAAGCCAATCAGCAGTAGAAAGATTTGCTAAATCACTGAGAACCACAACCTCATCAAAAGTATTTCCCGCTGTTAAAGCCGTCGTGTCATCAGCAAAACGAAGAAAGTAGGTATTTGCTATTACTCCATCAATGTCATTTACATAAATAATAAATAACAAAGTCCCTAGAATAGACCCTTGCGGCACCCCCTATTCTATTTGCTGCTGGAAAAGAAAGACGATTATTCCATCTGACTTCTATCTTAATAAGAAGTCATTAAGCACAGAGAGTCAGGCTCAAAATCATAAACCTTACCGATCAGTATTTCATGGCTAACAATGTCAAAAGCTTTTGAAAGGTCAAAAAGAGTAGGTCTTGCATACTTCCCCTGTTCGAAACACTAGACGGTGAAATCTGCGAAATCCATTATGGCATCTGAGGTGCTCATTTTCAATCGGAACCCGAATAGATTAGATGAAAATAAATTATTTGTCTCAAAGAAGTGTAAAATCTGTTGCTTGAGCACCATTCCAAAGATTTTCGAAAGTATTGGTAGCAGCAAAATCGCCCTATAATTTCTTGGATCTGTTTTCTCACCTTTTTTAAATATTGGACCAATTAGAGCTTTCTTAAGAACAATTGGGAAATTATTTTGAAGAAGGCTTTCATTGATAAGGTAACATAGGGGTTGTATTATGGAAGGAGCAATGAATTTAAGGATTTTTGTTTTGAGTTCGAATAGATCTGAGATATTAATTGTTCAAGGATTTGATAATCTTCAGCATCTCATAGGGACTAACAACCGAAAATTTGAACTTCCCAATGAAGTTAGACTAGAAATCAAATGGGTTCCTAGTGAAAAAAGATATGCTGTCAAGGATAGTCAGTGGTTCATTTATAAAATGGCTATTAAAATCATCAGCAATAATCTGGTCAGAAATGTCCTGCTTGACTGTCTTGCCTCTCTTGCTATTTATAATGCCCCACATAGTTTTTGCAGGATTATTCGAACTCAAAATTAATTAATTAATTGCTACTACTGTAGCTTTACGCAATTTTGAATTGTATAGTTTTTTGATATTTTCTTTAAGTTCCTTAGAATTTTCTGTAGGCGAATATAGGTGATCCCTATGTAGACTATCCATAGCTTCACGCAGATTATCCAACTTCGCATTGTACCCCAGTCGCCAACATTCGCCTGTAAACTATTTCTAATTAATTTTCTTCTGTTAGGGAAGCAATCATTCCGGTTTTGAGTTAAGCTAACAAATAAGTTCCATTTTGTATCAATGCAAATCGATGTGTCAGAAAGAAAAAACCATCCTATCCAATTCAAATTCCACAGCATAGTTCTCAGTCCTTTTTCAGTTATTGGCTGTGTATTAATGTGACAAGGTTGAAACTTTTCAAACTTCTCACCATTCACATCAAGCAGTATTGCCGAATGATCAGACATTGTATTAATAATTACAGAACAATTATCCTATCCGAGTGGTCATCAAAATTATCTAGGAAATGATCACGACAGTTGTTGCCTCTAGTACACTCAGTTGTCAAAAATACAAAACCATGTTCAAAAAGTAAACAGTTAAAATTCTCCAAAATGACATACCGCAACGAAAATTTATATAAAATCACCAGTCACAATTACATTACCATATTTGTAAACTAAAGATAACATTTCCGAAAAAATTTCTAGAAAAACTTTCATTGATCCGTTTGGGGATCTATAAACCGCAACAAAGACAATACCGGATTTACATAGTCTAATTGAAGCGATTTCACAATCAATCTTCCTAGACAAACTATTTACACTTTCTAGTACTTCAAATACAACATGTGGTTAATTATAGTCACAACTCCACCATGTTCACCTTCTTCACGACAATAGCTCACGGCAATTTTGAAGTTTTCCGGACAATTAAAATCGATCGCTTCTTTACTTAGCCAATGATTGCTCAATGCGAGCACTTCAATGTCCTTCCCTAAACAGCTGATGAAGACATCTAGTTCGATGACCTTGTTTCTGAGAGACCAAATATTTAAATGTGCGAAAATGAGCGATTTTGATATCTTCTTGACCTTCACATATATTTTATCAGAGGACGAAATGGATTTCACCACAGGAATAGGTGATTGTCAGATGATTGAATTACTAGACAAGCCATTATTACGATCACTGCGAATACTATATTTCAGAATTATAGGCGAGGATGCATGAGACACCAGAATGCTTGATTGGCTTTGATGTCCAATGATTTTCCTTCCAGCTCGATTAAAGAAAGGGTCTCTTTGCTTCCTACTGATCATGTTTTTATCGACAAAGCATAGATCAATCAATTTGACAAATCGAAATTTTTTTGAAAGAGTAATTAAAAATTTGTTTAACCGAGTAACTTCCGTATTCACAACCGACCACCGCGGTAGCAACAGTAATAGATTTCGACACAGAATGTCCTTCGTTTGTGTAGCGGAGTTAAAGCGGATACTTGGGGGTCGAGAGGAATTATTGATAGGCTCAGTCTGATTTTCATCTTTATGTACCGTCTGCGTTTGTTTGTTAATGGCATCAAGGGCTTCGGGTACCCACCGCTATCCCTTCAGTGATACGAGAATGGGAGACTAACTGATTTTTCAAACACCTTATGTTTCTCTTCTTCATTCAAATTTATGCTCATTGTTTGTTACAATCCTAACGCTTAATACCTTCTTAATATTCAAATCCTATTTGAACATCTGAACTATTTCAGATGTCGTGGAGTGCTAAAGCGACAGGCTATACTAGAGGCAAATAAGAATGTTTTACAAAGACACCTCACTTTTCATCATGAAAGGAAAAGAAATACCAAGAGAAAGATAGGAAAATAATAAACATAATGATGTATGTTTATTTGACAACAATAAGGAACATTAACCAATCGCTGCATGTTTCAGCGATGCATTATGTAAATGAGAAGTGATAAGTAGGTAACAATAACAGACTTTGATTTTTAAGATACAAACAGGTACATAGGTACCTACCTAATTCCTACCCCTTATTTTGTCCATCAACCCTCATATGAATTAAAACACACACACAAAAGAAGATATGATGCTAATTGTGTTCTATTTTCAAAACCCCGTAGTATCAAAGACATATCTTCATGGGTAAATGTTTTCGTAAATAGTTTTCTAAAAAAATTCTACAAGGACTTGACAAAGTGGATGGATTTTAAGGATACTAATGCAACACCAAAGTTAGGTTTATAGATGGGACAGGCTAGATACAGAATGGATTTTACCAAGGCTAAGTGAAAATCTTCTGTATAAATATAGTAATCACAAAGTAGGTACCTACTTCGTAAGACAGGCTAGATCAAAATCTGTCTAGATTTTTACCATTCGTGCTTGATATGCTTAGAAACCAATTTAGGAATCAACTTTATAGTGACGAGTTATGTTAATAGTGGGAACCGCTAATGGTTCCATTGATTTTCAGGCCTCATTGAACGAATTTGTGCATCTGTTTTTCCTCCAATGTCTGGTGAGTCAACGAACTAGATGAATGCTTCCAGCCTAGAAAGATAAAGAATTGGAACTATAGAAAACATGCTTGCCAAGTTAAAACGTTCAAAACATAAAAAATTGCGAGTGATGACCTAATGTTCGATTGACCCAAGGCAAGAACTGACATCATAAAAAAAGTAAAAATAATAAACAAAAGGTTTTGTGGTTTTCTTAAAACTATAAAGATTCAATCCAATGGGGAACTTGCAATGCATCTTTTCCAAATAGGGTGGAGGGGCCAGTGTTTGACACCTTGAGAGAAATTTTGGCTTTGACAAGCAATTAAGTTATGTTTTTTCGTTTGTTCAAACTTAATCTTTCATCTATTGCAGCATCAGGATGTCCTCAAACTGCTCAGTATTGAAAAAATCGCTAACTCAAGCCACAAAACATCATAAACTTGGTTTATCGAAATCAATTTTTTGACCCAGTATTTGACACCCAAATTTTTGGTTGCACCTGTGATTGACCCCCCATGATTGACACAGCAGTTCTTCTGCAGTTCTTCAACAAAACATTTATTTCAAATAAATTGAGTATTTGAACTTAGTTTCATCAATCTAAAAATAAAATTAATATGAGTATTTATTATGACAAAGTTGAAAATATCACCAGATGTTTCATCACAAAATAGGTACCTACAATGTTTTCTCAATACCGTAGGTACAATACGTTTCTAATGGTAAACCAGCCGCTAGTGAGTTGCTATGTATTTATATAAAGAACAAAGAACAACTGAGAAGAACGTATAGAGATCCATATTGACAGCACTGTCAATCACTGAGGGTAGCATAAGTTTGGTGACTTGTAATTGACATTTGCATTTTCACATGTTATCTTTAATTGTTTCCAAAAAATAATAGTATAAATGCAACCTACACAAAAAACTGATTGAGAAAAACCATGGGTATAATCGCATTTGAAAATGTGGAGGACATGGTGAAGCAATATAAAATACTTACCTCATTAGCGAAATAACAAGAAACAGCACTAAAAAGAAATGACTACACGGTTTTGTTGGGTAACCTTCACCAGATTTCACAAAAATCCGCCTGAAACCTTTTCCCGCCTTTATACTTGACTGAGAAGGTATTTTATTTCAAAATTCAAAAGGATCAAGCCCGACTTATATGCCTTATTATTTAAACTTTTTGGTGAAATGTCAATCACCGGGTTCATGTCAAACACTGGTCCCTCCATCCTACTTTGGGAAGGAAAAAAGATTTTATCTACATTTTTAGAAAAAAAATTTTTTTTTTAAATTATGGTTGGGCCAATGTCAAACATTATCACTTTTGCAAGGTTAAACTTGTTATGTACTTAATTGTAGGTACCAGTGGATCAACTATTTTTTAGGTGTTGATCAATTTCTGTTTTTCGAAGTTTTCATCATACTTTGATCATAGGTAGTACATCCTTCTGAAAAACTACATTTTTTTTAAATTACAGATTGATGTGTGAATGTATGCAATAGCTTACCGTAGTTGTTGTTGAGAAGCTGGAAACCGGAACAAACACAGACCGTTTCCATACGTGACCATTCCATATGTTCCAGGGCATCCGGGAATGCAGCACCTAAGTCGTTTAACACTCTGACAAGTGAATTAATCTGGAATGACGAATGAAGCGGTTGATAATAAGGAAGAAAAAAACTTATTTAGGTGTTATTTTTTCAAATTTTCCTCTACAACTCGTCTTTCTAGTGCCCACAGAGGTCTAGCTGCCATGTTTCCTGGCTCGTGAAAGAAATGCAACCCATGACTGTACACTGTCATATTCATAGTTCGATTCGGTTTTCGTAGAACTAATTTGAATGACTTACATAAAGGATGGGAGCAGTAAACATATAAAACAAAGTACTTTACCGTTACTCTAAAGTTCCTGATCAAAGCGGTGCATGAATTGTTCACTAGATCAAAATAAGTGGTAACAAACTTTTGATAAACTCCTGCCTTAAGAGTTCGTCCATCCCACATGTCATTCCAAACAATAAGAGGTACTTCGACACTCCCTTCATAATGACGGCACTCATTAAATTTATATTTTGCAATCAAGTTTATCGATCATCTCACGGGTTCATTTATTTAAAGAACCAAATGGTATGGCAGCATTGACTTTCTTGATGTCTTTCAATATCAAAGACGCAGGACCTATTTCTTTCTCACTGTTGGATGAATTTAGCATGTAATCAGGATCACAGGAACTGTCTTTAAAAAAAGTTCCAATCATGCAGTATGATCGTATTAGCGAATTTTCGTGAATAATCGTATTATATTACGTGATAAAACATGCAGAATGCATTGTTTTGAAATTTGTTGAACTTTTTTGAAATTCGAGCATTTTGAGTGCATATAACATAGTTAACATAGCATAATATAGTTGAACTAGGTACTAATTTTATGGCAGCAAAACTCTTTAAAAATAATATTCTGCAATTCAAAGAAGATTCGGAAATTTTAGCTCTTTTTGGGAGTTTTTAAATAGATTTTCCAGCAAATATTAATGAAATGTGATTACATCTTTCTGTATAATTTTGTGCGTAAATTAAATAATATTCAGTTTCGTTGTTGATCAACTTTTTTTGGCTAAAATTCTGTTAAAAAATATATATTTGACGATTTTTAGCAGTTTTTAGCCATTTTTATTGATTTTTAGTACATTTTGTGAAATTTGATCAATTTAATGTGCTAAAAAGTGTTGGCCAACGAATTCATCCATTCGTTGGGAAAGCTAGATTTTTTGACACAAGAACGGAATTTTTATTTCAATACTAAAGAGAGTTATCGTCCGGAATGACACATATATGCATATATACATCTATATATACATAGATATACACGTATGAAAAAGCGTTAAACTCTAGAATTCGTTTCAGAATGTTCCGAAACGGATTTCAGTGAAGAAATGTTTCGAAAATTTTTGGAGCCATTGCAATAGCTTCATTTTCGACGACAATTTGCTAAAACCTATAACAATTCATTTTCATCAATTTTATATTTTTTTAAATGATCAGTGATGTTGGTGCACAGTTGCCCATACATGGAATTACTGGGACAATAAGTGTGTTTCATGAACTGGAACCAGTCTTAATCGCAAAATTCAGAAATGAAACTTACTGCTACAGTTGTCTTAGAAGTTCATGAGTGAGTCTCGATTGTGTTTGTAGACTGGATATGAGCTTTAGAATAGTTTACTGTTGGGTGTTTGGCTGCAAGATGTTTTTTCGTGGTGGATTTGAAACTACATGTTTTCACACAAATTTCACATGTCGCAATCTTCACATCTTCATCTTTCTGAAATAAAAAAGGTCATAAAGGACTCAGCTTCGTGCGTTTTGACATAACTGTACTCAATAAATAAATAAAGAACTGAACGTCGAGCTGTAACTTTCTCGAAAGATGGAGCACAATAACTTGAGGACGACCAACTACTGGTAACTGGTTGAGGTCACACAGATAATCTGTCCATGGAATAACTGTAACGGGATTAAGTTTTTCCCTACGGGTAAAACTTACCTGCCACAAGTAGTTGCGTGGAGGAAGGGAAACAATGTCAGACCTACGTTACCTGCAGGCAATGGTAGAGGGATAACCAATTATAATTCGGTAACCCACCACTACCAGCCAGGCAGACGCACATATTTGGGTTCAGCATGAATAACCCTACAAAGTGAGCCTTGTCTACCGACTATGTTCCAACAGTTGATTCATACCCTAATTTCCTCCTATTTGATGAATTTTAATTCGTTAACCAACCACTACCAGCCAGGCAGATGCCCTGTTCTGAGCTCTGTAGGTCTTGACGTTGATTTAGACTATATCAAGGAGGCATTTGCCCGCAAAATAAGGGTGATAACGAGATAATAGTGAGGGAACAGCTGTTTCCAACCTGAAATCTTCAATGCTCCTATATTTTTAATCCATTCTGATAGCATAATGTTTTACAAACTCGTACGGGTGGTAGTCCTTTACTGCACTATCATTTCAAAACTAGTGCTGCGATGATAATATATGGGTTTATTCGAGAATTCTGGATTTCAGTTTGAAGTAAAAACAGCGAAATTTCGAACCACTAAAATACTCCATCCAAACGTGATTTTGATTCGTCACCATTGAAAATTTCGGGAGTCGGTTTCCTAAAAAGCAGTGGTTGGTATTTGATGGGTTTTACAACTGTAGCCACTGCAGAAGCCAAGATTCCAGTTATTTCGACCCAACAAGCGCAGGAAACAGGTTATAACTGTCTCGTAATATATTATTCGTTGGCCAGCATTTTTTGAGCACATTAAATTGATCGAATTTCAAAAAATCACTAATAACGGCTAAAAATCGTTAAATTTATATACTTATTTAGCAGAATGTCAGTCAATTTACAATCCACTTCTACACCCTCACCACCAAACCGTCCGAGAACTGTCAAAATGTTCATCCATCGTAACATTGAATCAGGTGACAACAGTGACTGATCTTCTGAAAGTATTCTGAGGATAAATCTACAGCATCCTTGCCCGATCTGTGGAGGACGCCATGGAGCCCGAAAGTACTGGTGTTTTCTCCAGATGAGTACAGTGCAACATTGGCACAGCACTCAGTTACTCGAACTGTGCATGAACTGCCTGGTATCACACCCTGCAAAACAAACAAAAAATTAGTCGGTCACCATAGTTATCATAACTATCTGGACATTTCGACTTCAAACAAGGCTACACTCCTCCAATCTCATAAAAAACGATTGGTTAACATGTGCAAAAATATAGATTATTTAGGCGTATAAATTAATCAATAAATGATGTTTACAAACTAACATTTCCCTAGAGAATTCATATTAACTATGGGGACCTCGAATTATACCACTTACCATTGTGATGAAGGTGAAAAATCCTTGGACACCAAAGATGCTGCAGAGCACGTGGCACTCAACTAAGGGCGTTAGGGGAACGTCAAACGCACTTGCTAGACCCTCCACTTCCCCTCCAAATACTCTCCAGCCGCCATCAAAAGAAGTTCATAAAAATGATCTAGAACATTAAAAAATCTGTTCGGAGTCCAGCAACGAGCACGTCGCATCGACCATTTCCCAGCGACCCGTGTGTGGGCGGCTTAAGCACAACTATATGACATGACAAGTAGAGTCTCCGATGCACGAAATTGTGCTGTCAGATTATCAAACGAAACAGTCAATGCCATATCTCCATGGGATGTAACAAATTTCAGCAGTTTCCTGATATAATACTCCACAAGTAGATCCTTCCTACTACATTTCTCCTTTGAAGCAGCAATAGCCTCGTCAAATTTTCCGCCAGAGGGTGGACAATTTTCAACCACATGAATCTGGAATAGTTGCTTTGAGAAAATTTCGAAACTTATCTTCTATGGAGAAGGAAATATCGGAATGTATACTATAGAACTGTGCCCAAAATCCAATCCATTGAGACACCTCACCATTATGCCTAACCAGCCCCAACGTTGACAGGCGAAATCTCTGTACTTAGGTACCCTTTCAGAGTCGCCCTCAGATACAACAGAAGCCACAGCGGAAGGCTGGTTAACATTGTAAATAATACCTCTAGAGTGTAAAACTAACCATGATGTTTCAGCAAGTAATGCACGATTGATTAAAACTATAATATGGCTTTCTCAACAGTCTCATGCATAATGGACGGAATGTCCCGGGCCAAAGATGAATCTGATAACACTTTCTAAAACGGGAATTCCGTATAACTATGGGCCTGATGAGTTGAAGCAGAGAGGCGACTTGTTAATAAAACGATGATCGTAAAATGCTCTATTTCTTAACTAATTAAACCAAATTATCTACTTCATTGCCAATTTTACTCACAAACTCGAGTTATGATACTTACAATTGTTCCTATGGATAATGAACATTATTATTATCATGATCGATGACAATCCAATAATCCACTCACAGCCAACGTCCTGTTATGGTCGCTAGAATTAACACCCAATATTCTAGTTGGAACTAATAAAACACATTCGAATTCACAGTTCAACAGATACTCAAGATTGAATTCTAACTTTTCTTTACATAGCACAACAGTACCTACTCAAGATACGAACGTGAGAACAAAAAGAAAAACTCAAAACCATAGGAAATTGTGGTTGGTTGATTCGATAATTATCTTCTTCTTCTCTGCTTCCAGATTCGATCTATCCCCGAGGTTAATAATTTGAATATTATTACTGATTTCCTATTAATAATTATGAGTATCATTTATACTCAAAGGTTGATTCTTCTCACTTTGCCCCTGATCCATTGTGGTTTTTGAGTTCAGATTTTTTCTTTCTTGAGTTGAGATCGTGGTCATGAGGCCAATCGTTCTTACAACATAAGAAAGTTATTCGGCTGAACCCAACACCATGGAGCCCGTCACACACCAATGTGGTAAGATCCATCAACGCACTTCTTGAAACCAGTCAAAGACCTAGTTCCGCTTGGCACGCTGGCGACACAAGTTCAATTCCTAACACAAAGGTAAGTAAGTATGTAGGTACGTACATACTGTTAATATTAATTTCTCTCCTGACAAAATCTGGTTAGTTACGCCACGTGAAACGGAAATTTTCAAATTCAAAAACCACTATTTTGCAATTCTTTTGATTAATATTCTGGCTCCTGGTCAGTTGACCAAGTAGTTTAGCCAAATGGGCAAATGTAAACCCTTTTTTACACTAACACCCAGTGAAAAACATGAGTCCCTAGGTAACCTAGAGGCCGAGTTCTGGATAGAACGGACTGACAGGCAGAGGGAATCATGTGCATATAATCTTCTCTACCCAAAGTTTGGTTTCTCTTCAAATTAATCACAATTGTAGTGAAAGTAGATGTGACTCGGAGAATTAAGGCGATTTTTAGGCCTTAGTTTTATGGAATTTATTTAACAGAACTGGTGGGTCTTCATTTTCAGTTTTCTTTTATTTATTCATTTATTTTTTTTAATGAATTTTCGTAGAAAATGAAGCCATTGCAATGACTCGGAAATTTTTAAAATCAAACTTTTTGAAAAATTTCTTAATTGAAATCCGTTTTGAGGCATTTTGAAACGATTACTGGAGTTTGCACTTTTTCATATATATATTCTTTTTTGCAGAATTTCTTTTCTTGAGTTGCAGAATATTTATTATTCAAAACGAGTTTTACACAATCAAATGGGTAGTTAACTTTTTTTCTTCTCTAGGTCCTGAATTTTCAAAAAATTTAACATAATATAGTAAGTACGATGATTAACAAAAATTCGCTCATATGATCATACTGCATGACTGCAACTTTATTTATCACCGTGATGCCAAATCAATATTGTTTTAAACAACTTGATTTGTAAGAAAGGGATTCTAAATTGCAAATTTTGATATTATTTCAGAATTCGACTTTTTTCATTCTTCCTTTTTTTTATTCTCTTTTTCGCACCTGATACTCTATGCACCTAATATCTTGGTGTGCACTCCACAAGAAAAACTTCATCAAATCTCTGCTTTTAAATGGTCAATGGCCAATTTTACTTAATTTTGCTAATTAGGGGAGCAAATTATGTTTTAAGATTTAAAAATGTGTTTTTTGTTTTTCAATGAAATCAAGGGTTTTCTAAAAAAATTACCCTCTATAAAAGTAGGAGATGGCTTCTATGGGGCTCCGAATTAACAAGGTCCGCCGCTAAGTGAGGTAGGGGGCGAAGGACCAAGGAACATGGTGGTTGACATGACTCTCCCTTCGTTGATAAGTTGCGTCACCCCTTTTCGCTTTAAAATTCATTCCCTCGCCCTCAATATCGTCAATACTGGTCAAAAACGATAATTATATTATTCATTAATAAATTATTATAATAAATTAATACACAAACAAACAAAAAACCGACAAAACAACAAAAGCAACTTGTGTCTGTCACAAAGATATTCTATACAAAACACGAGGTAGATAGGTAGGTACCTATTAAAAACTTCCAGTCATGCCTAGTATTACCTGTTGTATTATAATATTTATTTTAAAGTGTATCAAAAATTGAGCACTTTGTTACTCACAGGGAAATTGTTAAAAACCAATTTTATGGCAAAACATTTGTTAAAAGCTCAAACTAAATAAATTTCGGCGATTCAAAAAAGATTTTTGATTTTTAGATTCGTTTGCTGTTTTTATAAAATTTTCAGCAGATATTAATGAAATTTAAGTACGTTTTGAGCAAAATTTTTTTGATGTTCTAGTTAATTGTTGAAAATTTTGTCTTGACCGAAATTTTGCTTAAAAATTATAAATTTAACGAGATTTGGTCGTTTTTACCCATTTTTGAGCACTCGTTTTGAAATTTGAACTATTTGATGTACTCAACAAGTGCTGGCCAATGCACTCATCCTCTCATTTGGAAACCATGATTTTTGGCGCAAGAACGGGATTTTTATCTCAATCCTGAAGAGAGTTACTGTCCGGAATGACACATATATATCGACATATATACATAGATAAATACATATGTAAAAGCGCAAACTTCAGGAATCCTTTCAGAATGCCCCAAAACGGATTTCAATGAAGAAATGTTTCAGAAATTTTTATTTTAAAATTCTCCAAGACATTGCAATAGCCTCATTTTCTACAAAAATTCGCTATTACAATAGCAAATCTGTTATGTCATTGTATACGTGCTGCGCTCTATCTCGAACTTCTTAGGTTCGGAGCGCACTTCTACGAGATTCTCCCTAGTTGCAGTGTTGCCACACGTGTGTGTGTTGGCCAAAGAGTTAGGGTTGAAATTAGGGGGATAAGTTTAGTAAATATCGTGTTTATTTATAGTTCGTCTGTAAAAATGCTTTCACTTCTCAATATTCCTAATGGTTTTTGAATTAAAAACTTCTCTCCATATAAACATTAGTGAATATTCTTTCCTCGTGCGAAAATATAATTTTCTCTTCAGGGGTTTCATGGGCATATTGTGCTTGAGGGGTTTTAAGTGTAAGTTTTTTGGCAACATTGTCTTCAGGCCACAACGTGCTCATAAATTTGAGGTTAATTTTCATTCTATGTGACACGTGCACGTCTGAAGCGTCCTGTAGTCTTGTACAGAAGTATAAGTTTCTGAGGTTAATTGAGTTAACTTTGTACACTACGCAGTTATTTTGCACTATATTATGACCATGATGCCAACACGTGGTGGACGGGGCATGGTCCCCAAACTTCAAGAGGTGGATTCTGTGACAGCACCAACTAAGGTAATTCATATATTCAATTCACAAATACCATCACCTTATGGTGGAAGTTCAGTATAGGCCATTGAGTTACCTACTTTGGAATTGTGAAAAAGATAGATTAGTTTTTATAGAAGCCTTTACTTGTAATATCTTGAATTTACTTGGGTATTGTTGTAGAAAGTTATTATGAATCAGTGGTGATAGCCCTTAGTGGCAGCCCCATAGCCCTTCCCCCCGCCCCCTCCACCCGTAGTACATGAAAAACGAAGTATTTTGGATTCAAAATCTTTCTGAATGCGCCTGCACACAAACCTAGCATGTGCAGTACGGATGACTCAATAGGTTTGTTAGCTGAGGCCATCAAACCAGTTTACAACCTGATCACTTTCAGGAGGATCTAGCCCCTGCCCGGTATGTCCCACGATACCAGCGCTCACTCCTTCTGTCGCCACTATTTACTTTTATCCCCATCGTGTCATCTTGTACCAATCAATCCCTTAGGGCCACTTTCACCAACAACATAAACGAGTTTAAGTTAGAAAAGATTAACAAATAATCGAGATTCCAGCTAATCGTCTTTCACCAAACCACTTTACGAGTTTAAACTCCTAACGAGGTGGCTTGAGGTTAATCTCCCAATCTCGGCCAGTTAACTCTTGCCAATCTCAGATTAGTGATAAAAATGATATCGAGCAAAATGGCCGCGCACCAACAGCTGATTCCTCATACCTCTACAGTTTGGTTCACAGTTTATTATTATAGTTTATTGTTATTCAAGTTTTTGATGATGAATTCACGCGATTTATCGCTCGGATTAATTTGATTCCTCGGATGAGGACGATGTCCTGCAAAGACGCCCAAGGACGATCCGACGGCGCATTCCACATTTTGATGGGTTGGACGACGTCGAATTTCGGCGGAGATTCCGGCTCCCAAAACCGACAGTTTTGAAAGTCCTCGAGCTTATCGACACTCACCTGGAGTTCCCTTCGAACAGGTATAAGTTGGAAAAAGGCTTTTATACCATCAAATCGATGAATTATAATACAATTGATGTAGGATGGTAGGAAAATAAAGTATAATCGATGATGATTGCACGTTATAATACGATGTTGAATTGCTATCCCTTGTACAGTATGTACCTACCTACCTATACCACATAAAATAACTTATGTACATTTAAATAAGGTGATCAACCGTCCTGCTTCCGTCAAATTCCGTCAACACTTTCTTTGTTGGAAGTCAACGAAAAGTTGCGAGTAGATAGTAACTAGGTAACTAGATAAAAACGGCGCGGGTAATAATCGGTCGTGGTTGTGATTCACTGCTTTATTGTCTTGATATGTCGGACACATGGCGGGTTTTCAAACTGTCGTTTCAAATTGTCCAATTTTTCATTGGACAGTTTCCGGAATCTCCGTTAGGGAAACTCGATTATTCCAATCTTGGTTTAAACGAATTTTGGGTTGGTGAAAGACGCCAAGGTTTGATCCTCGAGATTATATTTAATCGAGTTTGGCCAATCTCCGCTTTATAAGTTGTTGGTGAAAGTGGCCCTTAGTAAAAACGAAGATTAGTTGGGCATGTAGATCAGAATGATGTGTGTAGTTTGATGGTCTGGATGCTTGCAAGCTCGCATGTCAAAGAGACATAACATCAAGTAGTCAATCCCTTAGTAGAAATTCAGATCAGTGGGCATGTAGAACAGAATAAAGTGTATAGTTGAGTGATCTGGATGCTCGCAAGCTCGCATCTCAAAAATACATATCAAGTAGTCAATCCCTTAGTGAAAATTCAAATTAGTTGGACATGCAGGTCAGAATGACGTTTTAGAAGTATATTTCGGGAGTTGTACTACGAGCAAAATATATACGACCAGTCTTCGGGATTTGAACCCACGACCTTCGTCTCACGAGATCGTTATCCTAATCGATGAGCTACGATTCAGCTATCGTTTCAGGAGTCAATCACAGTACTTCACCATTCAGTAGGAACTTTGGAGCCGGAGGTAGAAGTTTCTCAATATAACTGCTAGGAAGCGCTGGTATCATGGGACATACCGGGCAGGGGCTAGATCCTCTCATCACTTTCTGATTGTTTGCCCCCTCCATTCCAAACTCACAGCAGCCAATGAAATCATTTGAATTTTAGCCTCTGCAAACGCCGCTGTCTCACGCCTCTGAGTATTTAGCCCTAACATTCAATTATAAAATGGATGGACTCCAATTCCCAATCGGTTTGAAATCAATTAGAAAGTTGGCTGAAGTCGGGCATGCGCACTTGACCAGTCTCCAACGAATTTGAAATGGTTAGGGGGGTTGTGAGGGGATGAGTAGACTTAGGCTTCTCACCGTAAAACGGCCTGACTTTGCGCCACTTTTCTCGACTTGGAAGAGAGAATGTACTAACCCCTAAGGGGCAAAGTCAGGCCGTTTTACGGTATATATTGAGCAGCTCTCTCAAAATATACCGTTTTTAATATTTAATCCGTTTTTATTGAACCATCTTCAGTGTGGATCAGCAGGTTGATGTCTGGAACATGTTCGACTGTATTAGAGAGTTCCTAGTAGATCCTTAAGGCCGTCCCATACACGGGTCGTCACGAAGTGGTCAATGCGACGCGCACGTCGCTGGATTCCGCACAGATTGTTTAATGTTCTAGTTCATCATTATAAACTTCTTTTGACCAACATTCTGCTAACAAAATTTATAAATTTAACGATTTTTAGCCGTTATTTAGAGATTTCTTGAAATTTGATCAATTTAATGTGCTCAAAAAGATGCTGGCCAACGAATAATAGGTATATTACGACAATTATAACCTGTTCTCTGCGCTATTTGGGTCGAAATAACTTTGGGATCTCGGCTTTTAATGTGGCTACAGTTATAAAATCCATCCGATACCAACAACTGCTTTTTAGGAGACCGACTCCCAAAATTTTCAATGGTGACGAATCGAAATCGTGTTAGGATGGAGTATTCCAGCGGTTCGAAATTTCGCGGTTTTTACTTCAAACTCAAATCCAGAATTCTCGAACAAACCCATATATTATCATTGCCGCACTAGTTTCGAAATGATAGCGCAGTAAAGGACTACCTGTACGAGTTTGTAAAATATTATGCTATCAGGATGGATTAGATGATTTCAGGTTGGCAACAGCTGTTCCCTCACTATTATCTCATTATCACCCTTATTTTGCGGGCAAATGCCTCCTTGATATCGTCTAAATCAATGTTTGAACTTTGAATCGACGTTTCACAAAAACATTGTAAATCGATGTTTACTGATAACAGTGTAACCATTGATTACGTAGGGGAAAGTATGTTTTAAATCAACGTTCAAAATTCTGATCTATGATCAACGATCCGTAAAACAAGGCCAAGGTCCACCTCGGACTGTAGTGCCGTAGAAAAAGAAGTGTTGTTTCAATTTATGCTTATCGTTTTTTGTGTGCTGTTGTACTTCATATAAAGCCCACCTTAGTTATCCAATTTTCAGAGTTTTGTGATACACCAATTTGAATTCTCGCTCGTCAACATTACCTCGAAAAATCAACGTCTCTTCCCAACTTTCCTGCACCTCGAACCTACTCTGTATTGTGTACCAGGAGGGGCGTGTAACGATGACCCTGCATTGAACGAACGGGGAGTGTATCGTAGGATGCCCCTTCGGACTTGCACTTCTCGGGGCGTGTAACCATATATGCCCCCTCATACACAATCGAAAACCACAATTATCAAGTAACTAACTACCAATGTTTGTCATCTGAGGTGAGAACACATCTATCGTAGGAAGTTAATGCACCTTCATTATAATTTTCCTAGAGAAAGGATCGGCATTTTCTTGTACAAGTAGGTCCTGGTTTTATTAAACTAGTAGCATTTATATAATTATTTGCCTATAACCTTTTTAATCTATTAGGTTTTAATGGATAACTGATATTATGTTTTCATAGATGCCAGTTGGAAAGCCTCAGGGTCTCCAACACACACCAACATCTCCAGAAAGGGCAGGATCTTTGTCGCCCAATCATGCTGAGACCCCAAGCGATATCATTGAAAGTTCAGATGATGCAGATGTTTCTTCCATGTCGGAATCGTCCAAAGTGAGTCTGACTTTATTACTTTGTCTGTTATTGTTATATGATTTTGAGAGGACTGCATAGTAAACATAATGGTAGGGACATACTTATCCGAAACATAGGTACAGATGCCATGCATTGAAATTCGGTTTATCATTTTCAACAATAAATCTTTGTAATCGACTAAGACAAAATATTTTTAACCCACCTTCCCCCTCAAAATTTGTTGATTCAAGTTTTAAGATGCATAGAATCCAAAAATATTTAAAACATCCGTCCGCCAGCCATCCGAAGCTTTTCTCCGAAACTAATGAACCAAACTTTACGAAATTTGGCTCAAAAATCATAAATAGGTCGGGGATGTGTCAGTAAAATTGGCATCAATTTATATCAACCCTGAAGGGTTGAAATATTGGAAACTCGAGATCTTGGAAACTTTCAAAGTAACAGTAATGACCATTTGTATCTCATAGACATCTTCCTAAAGAATCGGATGAAACCACCTGAGTTGCTGTACAGTTCATAAGTTACTTCCCTAATGGCTAGGACATTGCCAGAAAAAAAAAAAAAATCAGTATGGGAGCAAATCATGCCTGTAGACTGAGAGCCAGTGACAGCCCAATTCAACAGGAAGAACATAGTTTTCCAATAAATTAATTGTTGAACATGACCTACAGAGCTCAGAACAGGGCATCTGCCTAGCTGGTAGTGGTGGATTTTATCGAATAGAAATTCATCAAATCTGAATAAATTAGAGTAAGAATCAGCTGGAGGAACATAGTCGGAAGACTAGGCTAAAGTTGTAGGGTTATTCACACTGAACCCAAATATGTGAGTCTGCCTGGCTGGTAGTTATTGAATTGAAATTCATCAAATTTGAGAATATTCGGCCGATTATGCTCACTTTGTAGAGTTATTAATGCTGAACCCAAATATGTGCGTCTGCCTGGCTGGTAGTGGTGGGTCGCATGTTCATTAAAATTTACTCCTTCAATAATATCAATATATTATAATAATTCAATTTAATAATAACAATTCAAATATTTTAATATTATAATAATTCAAAAATATTGAAAAAATCCGTCCGCCAGCCATCCGAAGCTTTTCTCCAAAACTAATGGACCGAACTTTACAAAATTTGGGTCAAAAATCATACGTTGGTCGGGGATGTATCAGTAACATTGGCATTAATTTTTATCAACGCTGAAGGGTTGAAATATTGGGAACTCGAGATCTTGAAAACTTTCGCAGTAACAGTAATGATTTTTTGGATATCATAGACATCTATAACGATTCTTTATTCTGACAGTTCAGATTATAACAAGCTTTATAAAAAAAGCCTTCTGTCCTTAATTTTTTTTTTTTTTTTAAATTAAACTCCAACGTTTCTCCCCAGGAACTGGGGTTTCTTCAGGGAGATTAATATTCAAAAGTGTAAAATATCAACTTACTTATAGTTTTCTTTTTTTTGTTAAAAATCTAATTTTCAGTTATGAGTTTTTTGAAAAGTTTTGAAAGTTTTTTCAAAAGGTTTTTTGAAAAGGATGTCCAAAAAACTCAACTTTAAATTCGATTAAAAAAAAAAAAAAAAAAAAAAAAATTATAAGTAAGTAGATATTTTACACTTTTGAATATTAATCTCCCTGAAGAAGCCCCAGTTCCTGGGGAGAAACGTTGGAATTTTAATATGTTTAAAAAACCAATTTAAGGAAAAAAAACCTTTTTTATAATGCTTGTTATTAGTCCATTAGTGTAGTAGAATCCATCAACGTCAATCTAGCATTAAGTGTTTGGTTTATAATCCTACCTCCATCCAGATAGGTATTATGTTTTTCAATTTTGCTCATATTTCCCATCAAAATGATATATCTGCATCGTTGCATCTAACAACTATATTCTGAGGTTGTACAGTTTTTGAAATATGAAACACCATCCTTGTGGTCACTTCCTCGTGTGCACAGGTTAACTCACTGTCATAATAACTATGTAACATTCCAGTTCGCTCGTCTTTATTCAAAACAAAACAAGAATCATGATGAGTATAAAGTTCTTGTATTGAAGTATCCTGCCCCGGCCTCTTCTTGCCATTGCTTTAATAGATGTTTAATTAATTCATCGTAGCTGTTTGAACGCAATTGCTGTAAGAACATGTCGCACCACCTCTAATGACTCTTTTAATACTTTCTGTGTGTGTGGATGGACTTTCGTGTGTATCGGAGGTCAAATGTATTACATTTGATTGCCAGTTTATCACTCAACTCAATATTTTTCGAGATAATTTAGGGTATGTTGGAGGAATGTCACGTGGAGTGTGGGTTGGGTAATGAGTGGTTAAGGCTCATCTTTCACGAGTTGATGCAGAATTTGTCGTATGCGAAAACCCAGTCAATTTGTTTTCAGCACAGTCTACTCAAGAACGAGATCTACTGGTGAACGAGAGAAGTTTACTTTGGTCCGTTTAATGCCAACAATTCCACTACTAACGGCAATTTTCAAATCTGGGAGACGGGTTTAAAGCTAAAGCGAATTGCTGTGGTACTTCACAAGCCAACGGACATAATTTGATTGGTTTATTGAACGCAAAAAACAGATTGTTGACTGTTGGCAATATACTATTATACAATTTAATGTTTCCGTCACAAATCGCCCGACTGTAATGAAAGTATAGTTCTCTATCAATTGCATGTATAGTTTTGAAAAACTACGCAGTTTTCACTCTTCCCCCCCCTTTTATTTGGCATTTTAAACAAATACAGCCATGAAGTGTACATCACATAAAATTAAAATTAAAAAACATCAAGTTTAAACTAAAACTTCAAATGGCACGAAATAATGGAATTAGATAATTATTGATAAATTAAAGGATTTTGTAATATACAAGGGTAATTGAATGGTGTTTCAATTTTCGAATAAATAGAATCAAATAATTTTTTTCTTTGTTCAGCAAAGAAATCACTCCATAATTAAGTGTTCAACATCGCCAGACGGATTAATATCACAGTACCAGCACATCGGAGATTCGTACGTTCGTGGATCAATTCGATGCAGATATGCAGGGCATAAGGCCACTCCTGTTCTTAATCGGGAAATTACTCTACTGAACTTTCGATTCCCTGCGGTTTCCATCACCCATGACCTTATTCGTAGCTTGGGTTGGTGCATTTTGTACAACAAAATGGTGTCACTCTCGTGATACATCTGGCTCAAGCGGGTATCATGATATGTCCTCACTAAACAGTAGAGATCCTCTTTAGGTGTGGAGATGTTCACGTGTGGTCCTATCCGTGCCTCTTGTTTTGCCAAGCGATCTGTCTTCATGTTCCCACTTATCCCATGATGTGCTTTCACCCACATTGAGATATCTTTAATGCGTTTGATGTAGCAATCGTGTAATAATCGTAAAATTTGTGCCACTAAGGGGTTACTTGCTTTAGAAGGAGCTAGGTTTTGCAAAATTTATATTGTACTCAATGAGTCAGCGCATATGACAATTACAGTTTCTGACGAGCAGCTGTTCAGAGCATAATTTACTGCCATCATGATCGCCACTAGTTCTGCGGTGAATGGACTTGAAGTAGTCAAGATTTGGAACATTCTCCCCAATTTCTCGGTCTCATCCCAAAAAGCTGCTCCCACACCATCATATGACTTTGATCCATCAGTGAAAACTACTCGAGCTTGGGGCCACTTGGAATATATCCGTTTCCATAAGATCTTATTAATGGAAAGATGTTGGCTGGCGTGTATGTCAGAAAGATACGTGCTGACTTCTCTGACCCTCATATGGTATTGTATGGTATTGTAGGTTGCATCCGCCCAGAATGCAGTGCATTCGGATAGGGAATGTACTCCTGGGTATAGCTGTTTACCAACAAGAGAGACCTTCTGTTTAACCATCTTGAGGAGCTAAGAACGTTCGTACTAAGTACACTGATGCTATCTAGAACTACGCTATCCTGAAGCTTTAGTCGAATCATATATCGATCAGCTAACATCTGTGCTCGGACTGAGATTGGCATTTCTCCAGCTTCTGCCAATAAGGTCATTATTGGAGTAGAGAGCAGTAAACCAAGACATCTTCTCAATGATTTAAATTGCACGCGGTTCAAAATGCTGAGTAGGTAATCGCCGGCTTGGCCAAACCAAATGCAACCGTAATCTAACACAGCACGGATCTTCGACTTGTAAAATAGGAGCATTATCACTGGGTGACCTCCCCGGTCAAGGCCAGTCATCATTGACAGGAGGTTGTAGTGTGAAAAAAAGACAACATCCAGTTTTCCTTCAATCTCCGTTTAAAATTGATCTTGCAAACGTTTCAAACTCGCAGTATACTTTGATCAGAGCTTCCATGCGTCATCTTACTCTATTTCGCACTCCGTAACAGAACGTTAAAACAACAGTTTTCGCAATAATATACTGTATATCATATAATTCAGTGAATCCTTACAAAACGATTATAGTGTTTTCCAATAATAAAAGCATTCATTGGTCCCTCTGCCAGGATGTTAGTCTCTGCTAACTCATACGACATACAACAGTCCTTTATAAAAAAAATATAATAATCTTTAAATAAATAATTACTTTAAAAAATAAAATAATCTTTGCCACGGCCAAGTCATAGGCAACTGTGATACATACTACTTTGGCTCTATTCCTTGACTATTTTTTGTGCTCCAATAAATGTCTCCAGAATAACAGTAGTTGACGTTGGAGATTTATTGGTTGTGGAAAGATTTTTTTTTTTTTTCTTTCAAAGCGTTTTATTTGTATATAACAACTAGTTACATGATATAGACATTATTATGTAAGTAACTATCTAGCCATTTAGTTCGCATAATTACACTTTCTTTCACTGTGGTTTTAGTCCAGTGACTACTACCACCACACTTGTTCAAGTTCAGCACCAAAGCTGGAGATCAGCATCCAAGATCAAAGGGTTTATTCCTCTTCAAACGCCGGACTTGCTGCGAGTTTTCTAGTAGCTGGAGAGCCTCTGGGTTCGTGTGATTGAGCAGCCTTTACTCATAGCTCATAGCGTATTTTTTAATGATGTCATTCACGGTCTCCATCTGCAGGTCTCTATGAAGATCGTCATTTCTTACGTACCAAGGAGCATTAACGATCGCCCGTAGTACTTTGTTCTGGAAAGTTTGGATTATTTTGATGTTTGTTTTTGCTGTGCACCCCCATAGTTGGATTCCATAGGTCCAAATGGGCATCAGCACGGTCTTGTACAGCAGCACTTTATTATAAATGTTAAGTTGCGAGTATCGGCCCATTAGCCAATACATGTTCCTAAATTTGATTGAGAGTTCTTCCTTTTTCTTCTTCACGTGCTCCTTCCACCTTAGCTTGGCGTCCAGAGTCATCCCTAGGTATTTAGCAGAATTTGCATACGGTACGTTGGTTCCATTTAATGTGAGTGGTGCAGTTGAAATTCTTTTTTTAGTGAAGTTAACATGAGTGGATTTAGTTTCATTGAGCTTCAGTCGCCAGTTTTTGACCCATTCATTAACTGCAGTTGTTGCTTCCTGTAACTTCTCTGTTGAGTCCTCTACCGAGTCTGCAACAGCTAAGATAGCCGTATCATCTGCAAATGTTGCGATTGTAGTTCCTTCTATGTGAGGTACGTCTTGTGTGAACAGCAAATACAAAAGGGGGCCCAAAACGCTTCCCTGAGGTACCCCTGCGTTGATGTTTTCAAGGTTGGAGTACTCATCCTCCACTTTTACTCTAAAAAATCTGTTTGTTAGGTAGGAACGGAGTATTTCACAATATTGATGAGGTAACATCCCTTGCAACTTGTTGAGTAGACCTTCATGCCAAACCTTATCGAAGGCTTGGGATACGTCCAGAAATACTGCACTACAGACCTTTTTTCGCTCCAATGCATCTTCGATTACGTTAGTTAACCTGTGCACTTGTTCAATTGTAGAATGCTTTGCCCTAAAGCCAAATTGATGCTCAGGTAAGAGGTTCTTTTCTTCTATCATCCTAATCAGTCTTTTCTTGAGGAGCTTCTCAAATAACTTTGAAATCACTGGTAGCAATGAGATTGGTCTATAGGAATTCACATCAGTTGGCTCCTTCCCAGGTTTAGGGATCATTATTACCTCAGCTACCTTCCATTGAAGAGGAACATATTTTAGACGAAATGCTGCGTTAATTAGGTATAGGAGCTTCCGTTTACCTATTTCAGGAAGTTCCTTAATAGTTTGCCCAGTTATAAGGTCGTATCCTGGAGCTTTTTTTGTTTTTAACTCCTTTATGCAATCATTGAGTTCTGGAAACTTTACTGGTTTGATTGGAGTGCTGTCAGTAAATCTTGATTGGTTTAGAGCTTCTCCATGCGATTGCTGCGGAAGTGGAGAGAAAGTTTGTGCAAGGTGATGAGCAAAGAGATGAGCTTTATCAAGCGCACTTCTTGCCCACTCCCCCCCATCTTTCCTGATTGGTGGATTTTGCGCTACTGGTCTATTGACCCCTTTGGCGGTCAGTAGTTCGGTCAGCTGTTAGGGCTTGGATGTTCCTAGAAAGGGCTTCTAGTCTATTTATTTTGATCAGAGTGGTTAGTTTTTCCGTCAGCCGATTCAGCTCCGCCTTGTCTTGGGGAAATCGAGTCATTTTCCACCTTCTTCTAGCTCTACGCTTCTTTCCTAGCAGTTCTCGAACAGCAACAGGATAGGAGACCTTATCCGTTGGGGTTACAACTTTAGGAGTAGACAACCATGCGGCTTCTTGAATTAGTTCCGTAATTTCTTCTACTTCTGTATCTAATTGGTCAGTGGTTCTGAGCGGTTTATTTAAGTCAATATTTGCTGTGATGTGTTCCCTGAAACCGTCCCAATTCGTCTGCTGGTTTACTAGTCTTGGAACTTGTTCCCGGTTCACAACGTTTTCACTTACGGTCAAAATGATGGCAGAGTGATCCCCTGTCAAATGGTCGCTATCACTCACATGAGCATAGTTTGTAGTAATCCCCTTGCAGATGAAAAAATCAATCAAGTCGGGCGTTTTCCTTGTATCAGTAGGCCAGTAAGTGGGCTTTCCTGACGTCATAAATTCACAGCGGGTTTTCTGTCCTGCTGAAAACAGTTCTCGTCCTTTTGTTGTTGTCAGCCTAGAACCCCAGAAGGTATGTTTTGCATTAAAGTCACCGCCAATGATAAAAATATTGCCAAACTGTGAGAACAAATTGGTGTATTGTGCCTCTTTCAGGTTATACCTAGGGGGGCAGTAAATTGCAGATATTTTACAGTCTTTGCCTTTCAACGAGATATTGACTGTGGACACCTGCATACTTTCATCTTCAATTTTGGAATATTCATAGTGCTTGATGGCATGTTTTACCAGCACGGCTGAACCACCTCTGGCTTTATTTGAAGGATGTAAGGCAGAATAGACTCTGTATCCTGTGATGCGCAGAAAGGTTTCTTTGGTGAAATGGGTTTCTGAAATTAGGCAAATATCAATTTTTTCAGTGGATAGGAATGCTTCCAGTTGCTGGGCATTTTTGGTTAGCCCATTAGCATTCCAGGCTGCTATACGGAGTGTGGGGTAATCCATCATATACTAATTATTTTTGTGTGTGGTTTTTTTCGAGCTTTCTCACTCGCTCTAAGAGAGCGTTAGTAGTAGAGTTCTGTTTATCCATGAACTCCATCAGTTTCGAAAGAACATCCTCGAGCTTGGGGTGTTCATCTATTTTGATACTCTCACGCCTCTTGCCTGCCACTATACTGGCATAGGACACTGACGATCGTCTACCCTGAGGTTGCGAAGCACCTTGTCGTTTCGTCTGACTCTCAGGACCTGCATTCGATTTGTTAGGCTTATGTCGAAGTTTTTGGAGCTCTTTGCAACTTCACACCCTCTATAATTGGCTGGATGTTGTTTTCCACAGTTGACACATTTTGGGGGTTCTTCTTTTGATAATTCGCAAGAAGACACGTCATGTTTGCCCGCACATCTGACACATCGTGGCTCTTTTTGGCAATAAGACTTTGTATGAAAAAATTGCTGACATTTTTTGCATTGTAGTATAAGCCGCCCAGTTTTCCTGAGTGGCTCATTGCGTACCACCAAGTTCAGAATAGTTTTGATGCCATATATTTTTTCGACATCTTCGTTGTTATCGAATGATAGCATGTATAAGGGTAAGTTCTGCATTTCAAACTTCCCTGGTTCATTTACTGACCTAACTCTCTTCATTAGGTTAGTTGCGTCAGTCGCTTTGAATCCTTGGCTTTGTAGATCATCAAGGATCTCCTCAGGCTTACAGGACGGATGCAAGCCTCTAGCCACCACCTTGATCGGCCGTGTATTCTTATTTTCGTAGCTGAACCACTGCATGTTCTTTGCCTTCAATTTGGCAGTCAGCAATCTGTATGTTTCCCCATCCGGGACATTCACTTTCCACTGATCACTGTTTAAAGAAGTTACTTTACACCTTTTTTCGGTGGTCTCCCTTAGTGTGGTTAGCAGAATTGAATAATCTTTAATCCCAGTTACTGTTACTGGGGGTGGAGGGAACTCTTTCTTTGTTACCTCTTTAACAACATTGTTTTCCGTTTTCGGGGGGCCTTTTTCAGCTGATCTTCGGGAGAGCAACTGTCAATTTTCTTCCTCTTTCTTTTATTCACCCTTTGCCTAATCCACTGAGTTTCCCCAGCGAGGTCCGAATCAGTATCAAGTTCTGCTTGACTATCAACTTTCGATCCATGAGCTCTATTAATTTTTATTTTGTCCTGGAGACGTCGGTTTTCCTCCTCGCTTTGTAGGATTCCTTCTGATTGACCCTGGACATTTTTTAGGTCGGTGAATTTCTTCACCGCTCGCTCCAACAAGTCACACAAATATGACACACAAGTCCTATAAGAAGAAACTTCAGCTTTCAACTGCTCATCAGCAGGAACTAGATAGTTATTTGAAAGCCCCTCACGGGCATTAAATATAGCTTCTTTAAATAATTCAATTTCATTCTCACCTTCGGCGTCTGTTTCCATATTGCAGCGATGGATGCCACCTCAACGTCCCGCGGAAGGAAAACTCGCGGTTTTGTTACGTAACTCGCCCGAGATCGGGGTCGTGTTTACACTTTGTCGATTGTCAGTCACTGAGATGTTTATTGCTCGGAGGTTCGCGCACAACTCGAGTTGTGGAAAGATGAAATACTTTTTGGATTGGTTAATCATCTTTTGCCACGATGGCATTGTGCCCAATCCACATAGGCATTTTCGGAATCAAAAAATAGAATTTTCATTTTTACGTAAACGGATTTATCATCACTTTTGTCACCTGTAGGTGGACTTCTGAAGCTTAGGTAGGTGATATATTTTATATAATTAATTTTCAGTTGGTGGGTCAACTCGTGTTAAATACTAGGAAAGTGTAGGTGTGTTACTTAATTTAATTAATTTATCTTCGGTAGGCGTCTACACCTATGCAGATATATTTAGATACCTAATGTATAATAGACTTCGTTTAATAATTATAGACAGGTCTTCTGCGTAGAAGGACTATTCAACACAGAAATAAACCTGTTTGTAATAATTTGCAGCGTTTTTTTCTCTTGGTTGCAAATTCCACACGCATTTTACCAACCAAGATTAACTTAGAGACATCCATCTTGCACAGAAGGAACTAGTAGCCCAGATTGACCAGAATAACTACTGGTGAAAAGCGTCACTCTCTCTTCCAGATTGGATGGGTGTACAGTGGGCCAGAAACCAATCCTAGACGGACAAAACTATTTTATGAGCTATCATTTTAGAAAATGGTGAGCTGATTCTGAACGTACCCCATCTCTCTATACCTATAGGTCAACCAGAGATGGTTTGCATTCCGAGGCGAATCTTCTGGTGTAAACTGATGTAATTATCTCCTATCATTTGAAAATTGTAGGGGCGTACGATATTTTTCCAAAACTTTTCCCTCACTAGCGATTTCATTTCCTTCCGTTCCGCTGTGGGGGGCATCTACTCACTTTCTTGTTTTTCAATGAAATAATGCGTAAATTACGTTCCTGCTTCTTACTTTTTTCCAACACAGTAAACTCTTTCTTAACCTCCACGACCTTCCTGGAATGCGAGGGGAGAAAAAATCTTTCTTTCCTTTTTTGCATATATGGCAATGGCCAATGTGCCACATGGCATGGCCTTCCCGGAAGGTTTAACCCTTTCGTGACGGCCGCCGTATTAATACGTCGGCACAGATGTCCTCTGTAAGGCCTAACGACGTATTAATACGTTGGCCATCAAGTGCCCCGTATCGCCTGCTTTTGCGTTTTCGAATTTCCCTCCATTCTATGGACTCTCATGCCATCCATTGAGAGACATCGTAACTAACATTTACATCTAGTATCTAATAGAATGCGCTGAGATCAAAGACGTTGTCGAGAGTTTTTATTCACATCAAAATAGCAGGAAAAACGTTGACTTGGACACTTATTTTTTGCCCACATTTGGTCTTTGTCATAATTTTACTCATACCTGTTTCCATACTTGTACTTTCTTTTACGTTTTTATTCCTCACAGGTGGACGGATGAAGGAATTAGTAACAAAATAATAACCGGGAAAGACAGTGAGTTAGGTAGTGATGTGATTGACGTTGAAATTGAATTTCGTTCAACAAACTTTTTGGATCAACTCAAAGGCGATTGTTTTGACGATTTTCTCGATGATGATGATCATGATACTCGGGGCATTTCAAATTCTAATATTCTTGATCCAGTTCCGAAAAGTGGTTCACCGCGCGTGGAGGGCCAATTATTCAGGCACGAATTATTCGGGGCGTGGAGGGCCCCGAGGCAGTCAGGCCAGGAGCGTTGCAGTGGCTGAACGACGCCCGTCGCGAAGGGGTTAAGGAGGGGAATCCTTTTTTCTAAGAATCAATTGCTAGTGAATAAAAAATAAAAGAACTAATATCATTCACCATTAATATCATTCAAACATGAAATTTCTCTTTGTGGTAATTTTACCCAACAGGGCTATCGTCCAAAAGTTGGTTCAATGAGTAGTTCAACTTTCTACCGTATAGGGAACACCCTAGGAACGAAAAACATCTCTGGTCTACCTATAAAATAGCTTCTTTGACCCAAGAAATCGATTTTTGACCATTTCTCATTTGATGACTTTGGAACTAACAATTTTATTTTTTTTTTTATTTATTTTTTTTTTATTGTATGGAAGAAAAGGTGTAGAGGAAGGAATTCTGCATCAAATGAGACCATCGCTAGTAATTCTTTTCCTAGAATTTGGGAGATTTTTCAAAGTTTTTGTGACCTACCTCGCACTTGTCCAGGATTTCCTTGGAAGTAGGTAAAACTTCGTAAAATTGCCAAAGATAGAGGAAAATGATTGGAGAGTTGGCGGTGGTCTTATTTGATGCAAAATTCCCTACTCTACAACTTTTATTTCATACAAAAAAATTTAGGTCACTTCCAAAGGTCAAAAGATGACACAATTGTCAAAAATTGGTTTCTAGGATCAAAGAAGCTATTTTAGGTATAGATACGAGGAGGATATTTGGAATCAGCGCAAAATGTCTTATCAGATTAGCTCGTAAAATTATTTTGTCCTTCTAGAATCGGTTTTTGGCCCACTGTGCGGCAAGGGTGGTGGCACAATACTCGAAATTCCAGAGGGTGGCCATCCTTATCCATTGGATTCCATGCCTTCTTCGGCATTGCCGGTCTCCAATGAGCCTATGATGCAGATAATTGTGTCCCTACCTTAAGACTACCTACCTTTATCCTCATGGTAAAGACTGTGGTTGGGCGAGTGGTTGCTGCCTTGTGGTTCAAGTGTAGAACTCTGAGATCTAGAACTAGAGCAGTCGTGTTTCATGATTTCGCTGTTTGAACAGGGGAGTGTATCGTAGGATGCCCCTTCGGACTTGCACTTCACGGGGCGTGTAACCATATATGCCCCCTCATACACAATCGAAAACCACAATTATCAAGTAACTAACTACCAATGTTTGTCATCTGAGGTGAGAACAAATCTATCGTAGGAAGTTTATGCACCTTCATTATAATTTTCCTAGAGAAAGGATACGGCATTTTCTTGTACAAGTAGGTCCTGGTTTTATTAAACTAGTAGCATTTATAAATCAGTTCCAGATCCTTGGCCAGTCTGCAGACTAATCTATAAATTATTTGCCTATAACCTTTTTAATCTATTAGGTTTTAATGGATAACTGATATTATGTTTTCATAGATGCCAGTTGGAAAGCCTCAGGGTCTCCAACACACACCAACATCCCCGGAAAGGGCAGGATCTTTGTCGCCCAATCATGCTGAGACCCCAAGCGATATCACTGAAACTTCAGATGATGCAGATGTTACTTCCATGTCGGAATCGTCCGAAGTGAGTCTGACTTTATTACTTTGTCTGTTATTGTTATATGATTTTGAGAGGACTGCATAGTAAACATAATGGTAGGGACATACTTATCCGAAACATAGGTACAGATGCCATGCATTGAAATTCGGTTTATCATTTTCAACAATAAATCTTTGTAATCGACTAAGAAAAACTATTTTTAACCCACCTTCCCCCTCAAAATTTGTTGATTCAAGTTTTAAGATGCATAGAATCCAAAAATATTTAAAACATCCGTCCGCCAGCCATCCGAAGCTTTTCTCTGAAACTAATGGACCAAACTTTACGAAATTTGGCTCAAAAATCATAAATAGGTCGGGGATGTGTCAGTAAAATTGGCATCAATTTATATCAACCCTGAAGGGTTGAAATATTGGAAACTCGAGATCTTGGAAACTTTCAAAGTAACAGTAATGACCATTTGTATCCCATAGACATCTTCCTAAAGAATCGGATGAAACCATCTGGGTTGCTGTACGTTTCATCCGTTACTTCCCTAACGGCTCGGACATTGCCAGAAAAAAAATCATCAGTATGGGAGCAAATCATGCCTGTAGACTGAGAGCCAGTGACAGCCCAATTCAACAGGAAGAACATAGTTTTCCAATAAATGAATTGTGAAAGAACATGACCTACAGAGCTCAGAACAGGGCATCTGCCTAGCTGGTAGTGGTGGATTATCGAATAGAAATTCATCAAATCTGAATAAATTAGAGTATGAATCAGCTGGAGGAACATAGTCGGAAGACTAGGCTAAAGTTGTAGGGTTATTCACACTGAACCCAAATATGTGCGTCTGCCTGGCTGGTAGTGACTGGCTTGTAGTTATTGAATTGAAATTCATCAAATTTGAGAAAATTAGGCTATAATTTAAGTGGGGGAACATATTCGGCCGATTATGCTCTCTTTGTAGAGTTATTAATGCTGAACCCAAATATGTGAGTCTGCCTGGCTGGTAGTGGTGGGTCACCGAATTAAAATTAGTCGAATTTGAAGAAATATCACTACAATTTAACTGGGGGAACATAGTCGACAGACTTAGCTTTCCTTGTAAGGTTTTCCATGGTAAATCCAAATACTGTGTGTATCTGGTTGGCAGTTGTGGATTGACGATTTAAAATTCATCAAATTTGAGAAAGTTGTGGTATCCTTCCAAAGGAAATACTTAATTTGCAGACTAGGATCACCTTGAAGTGCTATTCATGCTAAATCCAGATATGTGCGTCTGCCTGGCTGGTCTCGGTGGGTCACATGTTCATTAAAATTTACTCCTTCAATAATATTAATATATTATAATCATTCAATTTAATAATAACAATTCAAATATTTTAATATTATAATAATTCAAAAATATTGAAAAAATCCGTCCGCCAGCCATCCGAAGCTTTTCTCCAAAACTAATGGACCGAACTTTACAAAATTTGGGTCAAAAATCATACGTTGGTCGGGGATGTATCAGTAACATTGGCATTAATTTTTATCAACGCTGAAGGGTTGAAATATTGGGAACTCGAGATCTTGAAAACTTTCGCAGTATCAGTAATGATTTTTTGGATATCATAGACATCTATAACGTTTCTTTATTCGGACAGTTCAGATTATAACAAGCTTTATAAAAAACGCTGCAAATTATTTCACAAAGGTTTATTATTTTTTCTATTGAGTATGATCGTAGTTTTAGTTGGCTAGCGTACGTCATAAGGCCCGTCCAGACTCCTCGGCGTGTCCTACTTCGAGTTGCCACAACCTATACTTCTATAATTATATACGCATGTTTATATTTTTCGATTTGAGCTCCTATCTATTCAAATAGTTATTGCCTTAATAATATCATTATCTAAGTACGTACGAAAAGTCGAGAGGATATGTTATTAAATATGCGTAGGAAAAGCTTTGGTATTAACACACAAATATGACCTTGAAAAAAACATATTCATGCCTCGAAGGAACGCCGGCGCCGTACTCACCACAAGTCACGGCGCCGGCGCCTCCTCTCACTTCCTCGCTCACTTGAGTCAGAACACACCGTGACAATGACCTTGCTCGACTGCTGACTTGTTCCAGCGAGCATCTGCTGAGCCAGCTGCCTACAGTTACACTTCGTCATTCGTCCGACCCCAATCCAGCCGAGACGGCTGGTATTTGGTTCCGGGGAAATGTTACGCTCCAGGAAAATAACTCTCACAGTCGAAGAGGTTTGGTCACCCTGGCCTCACGGCTCTGATCGTTAGAGAGTCTCAACTTCGGGAAATTAACCCCTTTGCGACGGGCGTAGTTCAGCCACTGCAACGCGCCTGGCCTGACTGCCACGGAGCCCTCCAACCCCCCGTGCCTGAATAATTGGCCCTCCACACGTGGCGAACCACCTTCGCTTTTCGGAACTGGATCTAGAATATTAGAATTTGAAATTTCCCGAGTATCATGATCACCATCATCGAGAAAATCGTCAAAACAATCTTCTTTGAGTTGATCCAAAAAGTTTGTTGAACAAGCTTCAATTTCAACGTCAATCACATCACTCCCTAACGCACTGTCACTCCCGGCTATTATTTCTTTAGGAATTTCTTCATCCGTCCACCTGCGGTGGTCCATGATGAGGAATAAATACGTAAAAGAAAGTACAAGTATGGAAACAGGTATGAGTAAAATTATGACAAAGACCGAATGCGAACAAAAAACAAAACAATGATAGTTACAATGCCTCTCAACAGATGGCATGAGAGTCGATAGAATGGAGGGAAATTCGAAAACGCAAAAATACGTCAGCAGGCGTTACGGAGCACTTGATGGCCGACGTATTAATAGTATTAATACGTCGTTAGGTGTTAAGGAGGACATCTGTGCCAACGTATTAATACGGCGGCCGTTGCGAAAGGGTTAATAATAATTTCTCGTAGTTGTGACGACGCAAGTTCGAACTCCTCTCGAGGTGTCAAATATTTTTGGGCCGTTACACTGTGGTTCTTCACAAGCCAACGGATCAATTTGATTGGTTGATTGAACGCAAAAAACAGATTGTTGACTATTGGTAATATACTATTATACAATTCAATTTTTCCGTCTCAAATTGCCCGACTGAAATGAAAGTATAGTTCTCTATTAATTGCATGTATATTTTCAAAAAACTACGCAGTTTTCACTCTCTCTCTCCCCCCCCCCCCTTTATTTGGCATTTTAAACAAATACAGCCTTGAAGTGTACATCACATAAAATTAAAACTAAAAAACATCAAGTTTAAACTAAAACTTCAAAAGGCACGAAATAATGGGATTAAATAATTATTGATAAATTAAAGGATTTTTTAATATACAAGGGTAATTGAATGGCGTTTCAATTTTCGAATTAATTGAATCAAATAATTTTTTTCTTTGTTCAGCAAACAAATCACTCCATAATCAAGTGTTCAACATCGCCAGACGGATTAACCCTTTCGCGACGGCCGCCGTATTAATACGTCGGCACAGATGTGCTCGGAAACGCCTAACGACGTATTAATACATCGGCCATCAAGTGCTTCGTAAGGCCTGCTGACGTATTTTTGCGTTTTCGAATTTCCCTCCATTCCATCGACTCTCATGGCATCCGTTGAGAGGCATTATAACTAACATTTACGTCTAGTATCTAATAGAATGCGCTGAGATCAAAGACGTAGTTGAGAGTTTCTATTCTCATCAAAATAGCAGGAAAAACGTTGACTTGGTCACTGTTTTGTTTTTTGCCCGCAGTCGGTCTTTGTCATGATTTTACTCATACCTGTTTCCATACTTGTACTTTCTTTTGCGTTTTTATTCCTCACCATGGACCACACTGCAGGTGGACGGATGAAGAAATTCTTAAAGAAATAATAACCAGGAATGACAGTGAGTTAGGGAGTGATGTGATTGACATTGAAATTGAATTTCGTTCAACAAACTTTTTGGATCAACTCAAAGACGAAAGTTTTGACGATTTTCTCGATGATGGTGATCATGATACTCGGGAAATTTCAAATTCTAATATTCTTGATCCAGTTCCGAAAAGCGAAGGTGGTTCACCGAGCGTGGAAGGCCAATTATTCAGGCACGGGGGGTCGGAAGGCTCCGAGGCAGCCAGGCCAGGCGCGTTGCAGTGGCTGAAAGACGCACAGTGGGCTGAAGTGTTCAAAAACCCCCAAAAAATTTTTTTTTCAATCCAGCTGGGTTTGTTATTTTTTCATAGCTAGATACCTAGTGATTAGTTGTACGTAGTAGATTTTCAAATATTCCAACGACTTAGGCTTAATAGTGGCCTTTTTCTCAGGCAGTTTCGCACGACTGCGTCATGTCAGTAGGTACCTATGATACCTATACCTATGATCGTGATATGGTGTATTAAATATTTTAATAATTAAATTACTATTAAATTATTAAATTACATTATTATTAAACGGTTTATGGGGTTATATATATATTTTAAATATTAATCATACGAGAAATTTACAGTTTTCGTAATTTAAGCTGAAAAATCACGTATTTTTATTAATGAGAAGGGCCGGAAAAAAAAGTGTTACCGGCATTTATTGAGTGAGTGAAATATTTAGAAAGGTGAGGTATTAAAGAGCATTCTCCATCAGTTTCATCGCCGACTTCCGCCGACTCTTTTCACAGTTCATTTTAGAGTAAACAAACAATTGTTAGCTTGTGAAAAAGTAAACACTCTTTGGACTGGTAAAGTCTACCAGTAACTACTAAAGACCTTTTGTCACACTGGCATTCATCTTATCCTATTCGATGATCAGTTATATATCGGTAAACCGACGTTAAACACTCATTCATTCGTTCCCAGTTAGTTCATTAATATGTCGGAAATAACTATTCCTTACAGTGTTCTGTGCGAAATGTTATTTACTCCTAACAGGACACTGGAAGAGAGTTTGCGGGACCGTTACCCCGAAATGGAGAATACCATCTTACTCCAGGTAATTTCGGAGATAAAGGGAAGATTTCTGTGTAATTTTAATAAAAAAATGAGGGATGTGACTCATAACAAAGCCACATTCTTATCCAAGAATAGTGACTGGTTGAAGGGAACATTTGTTATCCATACTGATTTCTCACATTCCTGCAGTGGATCTAGTAAAGTTGGGAGGCCCTCAAAGCATAATTTTCGTTTTTTTCTTTCATATTTTAATGTTATTTTACCACGCACCATTTGTTGTACTATTGACAAAATACAGCAATATGAAAGGATGTGTTCCCGTTTCAACTTTTCTCTCATATACCCTCCTCAATTTCTAAGACAGCAACAACAATAATTAAATAAATAAACTAATATTAATTGATGATTACTGTATCAAGTTTCCGAAACCGGAAAAACGGAATGAGTAATACTACAAGTAATACAAGTAATACTTTGATTATTTCACTTTTTCAGTTCAGCACGGTCGCTGAAATTGCCTCAAAATTGAAATATCTTGAAAACGACTGAGCGCATTGTTCTGAAACTAGTCTTATTCGATTCAAAAAATGAAAAAACCATGGGAATGCATTTCAATTTTGACAGATTACCTTGAAATCAGGTTTTTGAACAAAATATGCCATTTCAGCCCACTGTGCGACGCCCGTTGCGAAGGGGTTATATCACAGTACCAGCACATCGAAGATTCGTACGTTTGTGGATCAATTCGATGCAGATATGCAGGACATAAGGCCACTCCTGTTCTTAATCGGAAAATTACTCTACTGAACTTTCGATTCCCTGCGGTTTCTATCACCCATGTCCTTATTCGTAGCTTGGGTTGGTGCATTTTGTATAACGAAATGGTGTCACTCTCGTGATACATCTGGCTCATTCGGGTATCATGATAATGTATGTCCTCACTAAACAGTAGAGATCCTCTTTAGGTGTGGAGATGTTCACGTGTGTGTTGCAGAGTGCAATATATCTTCCGTAATTATTAGTATTTTCAACTTAACTCAGAGCGAAAACTTCGAGTATCGTGTTCACACATAGAATGAAATTTTATTAACAACAACTTGGTAACTATAACTGGACAAACATATGAAGGGTTATAAAATAATTAATAGGACTTGATGTATACTTCCAATATGGAATTGCTTTCGTCAGTATGTCAGCTGGCATCATGTCTGTAGACATGTAGTGAAACTCAATCTGACGTCTTTCCAAAGCTTCCCTGATGAATTTCTGTGGAACATCAATGTGTTTTGTTCTAGCATGATGAGATGGATTTTGTAGCATCTTTTGAGCCCCTTGAACATCATTATACAGGGTGATTCCCTCGCAGATGCAAAACAAAATTTGGGTGAAAAAAGTGGAGTAAAATGCCGCCAACTGCATATTTTTATCTCAATCCGCACTCGAGATATGATTTTTTAAAGGTTTTTTTTTTTCAGGAATACCGTGTTTTTTCATTTTAAACTCGGATTTCTCAACTTTGCCTCATTTAATTTTAACTTTCAACCTCATTTTCGGTATCAACATTAAATTTCCTATAAGAATAGTGTACTTGGGTTCTTAAACAGTACCATCCGAAGGCCCTAACATCAGCTCAAACAAAGACGATGTTGAAAAACTAAATTTCTGAAAATTTTTAAAACTTTACTACTCTTCCAAAACGAATCCTGGAAACTGGCAAATCTCATAAAAACTGCTTCGTCTAATACTCTTTCCAACGATATAATGAAGTTTGATTTTATTTTGTTATTTAGTGGAGAAAATGATGTTTTAATGTTAAAAAATGTGGGTTTTTCAATGAAATTGTTGGTTTTCTCGAAAGATGACCCTCCATGAACCTACGAGTATGGGGTCGGTTTCTATCTATTTTTTCTCGCTGGATCGAATGGAAACTCTTGCAGATCTCTCAACTACGTTATAATCGATTTTTACACTTTAATTAACTAGTTTTACCCCATAACACACATACATTTAATCGTAACAAACAAACTAAACATTTGCGATTTTAAGTGTAAAACTCGGTTATAACGGAGTTGGAGAGATCTACAAATGTTACCATTCGATACAGCGTGAAAAAATACATAGAAACCGACCCCATACTCGTAGGTTCATGGAGGGTCATCTTTCGAGAAAACCAACAATTTCATTGAAAAACCAACATTTTTTAACATTAAAACATAATTTTCTCCACTAAATAACAAAATAAAATTAAACTTGATTATATCGTTGGAAAGAGTATTAGACGAAGCAGTTTTCATGAGATTTGCCAGTTTCCAGGATTCGTTTTGGAAGAGTAGTAAAGTTTTAAAGATTTTCAGAAATATTATTTTTTCAAAATCGTCAATGTTTGAGCTTATGTGAGGGCCTTTGGATGGTACTTTTTTAGAACCCAAGTACACTATTCTTATAGTAAATTTAATGCTAATTCCGAAAATGTGGTCAAAAGTTAAAATTGAATGAAGTAAAGTGGAGAAATTTGAGTTTAAAAGGAAAAAAACACGGTTTTCCTGAAAAAACCTTTAAAAAATCATATCTTGAGAACGGATTGAGATAAAAATATGCAGTTGGCGGCATTTTACTCCATTTTTGATGTAGTTTCACCCAAATTTTTTTTGCATCTGCGAGGGAACCACCCTGTATATTTTCAGCGCCCCCTCAATTTGAAATTCCAACTCGTTCATAAACCTTCTGAGGTATAATGCTTCCTTTGCAGCTTCAATCAGACAATAATACTCCGCTTCTGTACTTGATGTTGCAACGGTCCGTTGCTTCCGACTTTCCCAAGAAATTGCTGCTCCTGACATTCGGAACGCAATGCCACTGTACGATCTTCGGTCCAATGAGCTATTCGCCCAGTCAGCATCAGCAAATCCACTTAATTGGTCATTTGATTTCCTGTAAGTCAGTTTCGTTGCAATCGTCCCTTTTAGGTACCTAAGTACTCGTTTGGCCGCCTTCCAATGCACTTCACTGTATTTTGTATTAAATTGACTTAAGAAGTTCACTGCAAATGAAATATCTGGCCTGGTTCCAACGGCAAGGTACAAGAGACTCCCAATCAGTGACCTGTACGGAAATTTTTTTCATTTCTTCTTCATTTATTTCTCCTGTGCTCAGATTATTACCAATTTCGAGTGGTGTCGATATTGGCTTATTCACTCCTTCATTCCAAATCTTTCAAGTATATCTTGTATGTATTTTCGCTGAGATAGTTGCATCTCCCCCTTTTTTTCATAATTAAACTCAATTCCTAGGCACTAATTTATAGATCCCATGTCCTTTGTTTTGAATTCTGCCATTATTTTTTGTTTGATCTCTTGTAGTTTTTCTTGATTTTTAGAAGCCAGAGTCAGGTCCTCGACATAGACAGTTTAATATACTCGATCATCCCTTTCAACATGGATGTATACACAAGGGTCAGCATCGAGGGCTTTCATGCCTATATGATCTGTGAGAATTTGATGCAACTTTTTATGCCACATCCTTCCTGATTGTTTTAGTCCGTATAAGGATTTTTTGAGATAACATGCTGTTTTTCCATCCTTTAAATCGTTAAGCATTGTCTCGGCGATTTGGCGAATTTCTGTTTTTTCATGTTTAATTATATCTTCAAGTGTTTCCTCAAAGTACGCTGGTACCTTCATATAAATTGGTTCTTCCAGCTCTCCGTTCAAGTAAGCAGTTTCAGTGTCCAATTGGATGACTTCCATGTTGTGTTGGACGGCTAGGGCCATCAGTGTTCTCAATGAACCTAGCCTAACTACCGGGGGAAAAGTTTGGAAATAGTCAACACCGGGGGTTTGATTATAACCTTTTGTTACAAGCCTAGCTTTTCTCCTATCAACCTGGCCATTTGCGTTGTATTTGTTTACAAGAACTAATCTACATCCAACTGGTTTTCTATCTTTGGGAACGGTTGCCATTTCCCATGTTCCATTAGAAAGTAACGAAGAAAATTCTTTCCGAATAGTGTGGTCCGATCCGTGCCTCTTGTTTTGCCAAGCGATCTGCCTTTATGTTCCCACTTATCACATGATGTGCTTTTCACCCACATTGCTATATCTTTAATGCGTTTGATGTAGCAATCGTGTAATAATCGTAAAATTTGTGCCACTAAGGGGTTACTTGCTTTAGTAGGAGCTAGGTTTTGCAAAATTTTTATTGTACTCAATGAGTCAGCGCATATGACAATTACAGTTTCTGAAGAGCAGCTGTTCAGAGCATAATTTACTGCCATCATGATCGCCACTAGTTCTGCGGTGAATGGACTTGAAGTAGTCAAGATTTGGAACATTCTCCCCAATTTCTCGGTCTCATCCCAAAAAGCTGCTCCCACACCATCATATGACTTTGATCCATCAGTGAAAACAACTCGAGCTTGGGGCCACTTGGAATATATCCGTTCCCATAGGAACTTATTAACCTGATAGCTACCGAGCGATCGCGCGCCCGTCTCCCGCTGCAGCCCGAGACACTGTGGTGCCGTCTCACCCTCCAGCCCAAGCTTTTTCAGCCTTTTCCCGACGGTTTCGCGCTGCGTTCACCCCTCTATTTTCGCCAATCCCATCATACTTCATGTTAAATTTAGACAAGCAGTGTTCACTTATTTTATTTATTTATTTATTTATTTATTTTTATTTTTTTTTTTTTGTGGATTAAGTTTCATCATAACTCATAACCAAACTATGTTTCGCTAGTTACATTGTCTTTTTTGTTTATATATTTCTATTTTCAACATCTGAATATAGTCGTAGAGATTACTTTTCAGCTTATGAATAAACGGAATGCACTATAGTTGTTTATTGTTTTGCAAAGGAGAATAAGTGTGTTTCCCATCCCTCTTTCTCATTTCTTTCTGATTTCTGATGTTTACTTTCTGATCTTTCTGCGATCTTCCGAGTGACACTAAAACTAACAAGGCCGATTATGACGTCAGCGATGTCTCTCGGATACCCAAGTAAACACTATCTAAAAAATAAGTTCATTAGCCTCGCAGATAGATGGCAGAGGAGTTCAGATCACGTGATGGTGCGGCTCGCGCGTAAACACGGCCCTGGGACCAGGGGCTGTATCGGAGTTTTGTGCTTAAACACGGGCCTGGTAGGACGGGGACGCTGTTGTTTGTGGGCCAAAAACCGATTCTAGAAGGACAAAATAATTTTACGAGCTAATCTGATAAGACATTTTGCGCTGATTCCGAATATCCTCCTCGTATCTATACCTAGAATAGCTTCTTTGATCCTAGAAACCAATTTTTGACAATTGTGTCATCTTTTGACCTTTGGAAGTGACCTACATTTTTTTGTATGGAAGAAAAGTTGTAGAGGAAGAAATTCTGCATCAAATGAGACCATCGCTAGTAATTCTTTTCCTAGAATTTGGGAGATTTTTCAAAGTTTTTGTGACCTACCTCGCACTTGTCCAGGATTTCCTTGGAAGTAGGTAAAACTTCGTAAAATTGCCAAAGATAGAGGAAAATGATTGGAGAGTTGGCGGTGGTCTTATTTGATGCAAAATTCCCTACTCTACAACTTTTATTTCATACAAAAAAATTTAGGTCACTTCCAAAGGTCAAAAGATGACACAATTGTCAAAAATTGGTTTCTAGGATCAAAGAAGCTATTTTAGGTATAGATACGAGGAGGATATTTGGAATCAGCGCAAAATGTCTTATCAGATTAGCTCGTACAATTATTTTGTCCTTCTAGAATCGGTTTTCGGCCCACTGTGCGGCAAGGGTGGTGGCACAATACTCGAAATTCCAGAGGGTGGCCATCCTTATCCATTGGATTCCATGCCTTCTTCGGCATTGCCGGTCTCCAATGAGCCTATGATGCAGATAATTGTGTCCCTACCTTTATCCTCATGGTAGCGACTGTGGTTGGGCGAGTGGTTGCTGCCTTGTGGTTCAAGTGTAGAACTCTGAGATCTAGAACTAGAGCAGTCGTGTTTCATAATTTTGCTGTTTGAACAGGGGAGTGTATCGTAGGATGCCCCTTCGGACTTGCACTTCACGGGACGTGTAACCATATATGCCCCCTCATACACAATCGAAAACCACAATTATCAAGTAACTAACTACCAATGTTTGTCATCTGAGGTGAGAACACATCTATCGTAGGAAGTTAATGCACCTTCATTATAATTTTCCTAGAGAAAGGATACGGCATTTTCTTGTACAAGTAGGTCCTGGTTTTATTAAACTAGTAGCATTTATAAATCAGTTCCAGATCCTTGGCCAGTCTGCAGACTAATCTCTAAATTATTTGCCTATAACCTTTTTAATCTATTAGGTTTTAATGGATAACTGATATTATGTTTTCATAGATGCCAGTTGGAAAGCCTCAGGGTCTCCAACACACACCAACATCTCCGGAAAGGGCAGGATCTTTGTCGCCCAATGATGCTGAGACCCCAAGCGATATCACTGAAACTTCAGATGATGCAGATGTTACTTCCATGTCGGAATCGTCCGAAGTGAGTCTGACTTTATTACTTTGTCTGTTATTGTTATATGATTTTGAGAGGACTGCATAGTAAACATAATGGTAGGGACATACTTATCCGAAACATAGGTACAGATGCCATGCATTGAAATTCGGTTTATCATTTTCAACAATAAATCTTTGTAATCGACTAAGAAAAAATATTTTTAACCCACCTTCCACTCAAAATTTGTTGATTCAAGTTTTAAGATGCATAGAATCCAAAAATATTTAAAACATCCGTCCGCCAGCCATCCGAAGCTTTTCTCTGAAACTAATGGACCAAACTTTACGAAATTTGGCTCAAAAATCATAAATAGGTCGGGGATGTGTCAGTAAAATTGGCATCAATTTATATCAACCCTGAAGGGTTGAAATATTGGAAACTCGAGATCTTGGAAACTTTCAAAGTAACAGTAATGACCATTTGTATCTCATAGACATCTTCCTAAAGAATCGGATGAAACCACCTGAGTTGCTGTACATTTCATCCGTTACTTCCCTAATGGCTAGGACATTGCCAGAAAAAAAATCATCAGTATGGGAGCAAATTATGCCTGTAGACTGAGAGCCAGTGACAGCCCAATTCAACAGGAAGAACATAGTTTTCCAATAAATGAATTGTGAAAGAACATGACCTACAGAGCTCAGAACAGGGCATCTGCCTAGCTGGTAGTGGTGGATTATCGAATAGAAATTCATCAAATCTGAATAAATTAGAGTAAGAATCAGCTGGAGGAACATAGTCGGAAGACTTAGCTTTCCTTGTAAGGTTTTCCATGGTAAATCCAAATACTGTGTGTATCTGGTTGGCAGTTGTGGATTGACGATTTAAAATTCATCAAATTTGAGAAAGTTGTGGTATCCTTTCAAAGGAAACTTAATTTGCAGACTAGGATCACCTTGAAGTGCTATTCATGCTAAATCCAGATATGTGCGTCTGCCTGGCTGGTCTCGGTGGGTCACATGTTCATTAAAATTTACTCCTTCAATAATATTAATATATTATAATAATTCAATTTATAAATAACAATTCAAATATTTTAATAATATTACAATAATTCAAAAATATTGTAACAATCCGTCCGCCAGCCATCCTAAGCTTTTCTCCAAAACTAATGGACCGAACTTCACAAAATTTGGGTCAAAAATCATACGTCGGTCGGGGATGCACCAGTAACATTGGCATTAATTTTTATCAACGATGAAGGGTTGTAATTAAGGGTTGAAATATTGGGAACTCGAGATCTTGAAAACTTTCGCAGTAACAGTAATGATTTTTTGGATATCATAGACATCTATAACGATTCTTTATTCTGACAGTTCAGATTCAAGCTTTATAAAAAAAAAGCCTTCTGTCCTTAATTTTTTTTTTTTTAATTTAACTCCAACGTTTCTCCCCAGGAACTGGGGTTTCTTCAGGGAGATTAATATTCAAAAGTGTAAAATATCTACTTACTTATAGTTTTTTTTTTTTTTTTTTTTTTGTTAAAAACCTAATTCAACGTTATGAGTTTTTTGAAAAGTTTTGAAATTTTTTTTCAAAAGGTTTTTTGAAAAGGATGTCCAAAAAACTCATAACTTTAAATTCGATTAGAAAAAAAAAAAATTATATGTAAGTAGATATTTTACACTTTTGAATATTAATCTCCCTGAAGAAGCCCCAGTTCCTGGGGAGAAACGTTGGAATTTAATTTAAAAAACCAATTTAAGAAAAAAAAGCCATTTTTATAAAGCTTGTTATTAGTCCATTAGCCCAGTTAGTCCATTAGTGTAGTAGAATCCATCAACGTCAATATAGCATTAAGTGTTTTGGTGTATAATCCTACCTCCATCCAGATATTATGTTTTTCAATTTTGCTCATATTTCCCATCAAAATGATATATCTGCATCGTTGCATCTAACAACTATATTCTGAGGTTGTACAGTTTTTGAAATATGAAACACCATCCTTGTGGTCACTTCCTCGTGTGCACAGGTTAACTCACTGTCATAATAACTATGTAACATTCCAGTTCGCTCGTCTTTATTCAAAACAAAACAAGAATCATGATGAGTATAAAGTTCTTGTATTGAAGTATCCTGCCCCGGCCTCTTCTTGCCATTGCTTTAATAGATGTTTAATTAATTCATCGTAGCTGTTTGAACGCAATTGCTGTAAGAACATGTCGCACCACCTCTAATGACTCTTTTAATACTTTCTGTGTGTGTGTGGATGGACTTTCGTGTGTATCGGAGGTCAAATGTATCACATTTGATTGTCAGTTTATCACTCAACTCAATATTTTTCGAGATAATGTGGGGTATGTTGGAGGAATGTCACACGGAGTGTGGGTTGGGTAATGAGTGGTTAAGGCTCATCTTCCACGAGCTGATGCAGAATTTGTCATATGAAAAAACCCAGTCAATTTGTTTTCAGCACAGTCTACTCAAGAACGAGATCTACTGGTGAACGAGAGAAGTTTACTTTGGTCCGTTTAATGCCAAAAATTCCGCTACTAACGGCGATTTTTAAATTTGGGAGAGGGGTTTAAAGCTAAAGCGAATTGCTGTGGTACTTCACAAGCCAATGGACATAATTTGATTGGTTTATTGAACGCAAAAAACAGATTGTTGACTGTTGGCAATATACTATTATACAATTTAATGTTTCCGTCTCAAATCGCCCGACTGAAATGAAAGTATAGTTCTCTATCAATTGCATGTATAGTTTTGAAAAACTACGCAGTTTTCACTCTTCCCCCCCCTTTTATTTGGCATTTTAAACAAATACAGCCATGAAGTGTGCATCACATAAAATTAAAACTTAAAAACATCAAGTTTAAACTAAAACTTCAAATGGCACGAAATAATGAAGTTAAATAATTATTCATAAATTGAAGGATTTTGTAATATACAAGTGTAATTGAATGGTGTTTCAATTTTCTAATAAATTGAATCAAATAATTTTTTTCTTTGTTCAGCAAAGAAATCACTCCATAATTAAGTGTTCTATATCGCTAGACGGATTAATATCACAGTACCAGCACTATGGAGATTCGTACGTTCGTGGATCAATTCGATGCAGATATGCAGGACATAAGGCCACTCCTGTTCTTAATCGGGAAATTACTCTACTGAACTTTCGATTCCCTGCGGTTTCCATCACCCATGTCCTTATTCGTAGCTTGGGTTGGTGCATTTTATAGAACGAAATTGTGTCACTCTCGTGATGTCCTCACTAAACAGTAGAGATCCTCTTTAGGTGTGGAGATGTTCACGTGTGGTCGTATCCCTGCCCCTTGTTTTGCCAAGCGATCTGCCTTTATGTTCCCACTTATCCCATGATGTGCTTTCACCCACATTGCGATATCTTTAATGCGTTTGATGTAGCAATCGTGTAATAATCGTAAAATTTGTGCCACTAAGGGGTTACTTGCTTTAGTAGGAGCTAGGTTTTGCAAAATTTTTATTGTACTCAATGAGTCAGCGCATATGACAATTACAGTTTCTGAAGAGCAGCTGTTCAGAGCATAATTTACTGCCATCATGATCGCCACTAGTTCTGCGGTGAATGGACTTGAAGTAGTCAAGATTTGGAACATTCTCCCCAATTTCTCGGTCTCATCCCAAAAAGCTGCTCCCACACCATCATATGACTTTGATCCATCAGTGAAAACAACTCGAGCTTGGGGCCACTTGGAATATATCCGTTCCCATAGGATCTTATTAATAGAAAGATGTTGGCTGGCGTGTATGTCAGAAAGATACGTGCTGACTTCTCTGACCCTCATATGGTATTGTAAAGTGAGGTTGCATCCGCCCAGAATGCAGTGCATTCGGATAGGGGATGTACTCCTGGGTATAGCTGTTTACCAACAAGGGAGACCTTCTGTTCGACCATCTTGAGGAGCTAAGAACGTTCGTACTAAGTACACTGATGCTATCTAGAACTACGCTATCCAGAAGCTTTAGTCAAATCATATATTGATGAGCTAACATCTGTGCTCAGACTGAGATTGGCATTTCTCCAGCTTCTGCCAATAAGCTCATTATTGGAGTAGAGAGCAGTAAACCAAGACATCTTCTCAATGATTTATATTGAACGCGGTTCAAAATGCTGAGTAGGTAATCGCCAGCTTGGCCAAACCGAATGCAACCGTAATCTAATACAGCACGGATCTTCGACTTGTAAAATTGGAGCATTATCACTGGGTGACCTCCCCGGTCAAGGCCAGACATCATTGACAGGATGTTGTAGTGCGAAAAAAAAGACAACATCCAGTTTTCCTTCAGTCTCCGTTTAAAATTGATCTTGCAAACGTTTCAAACTCGCAGTATACTTTGATCAGAGCTTCCATGCGTCATCTTACTCTATTTCGCACTCCGTAACAGAACGTTAAAACAACAGTTTTCGCAATAATATACTCGTATATCATATAATTCAGTGAATCCTTACACCACGATTATAGTGTTTTCCAATAATAAAAGCATTCATTGGGCCCTCTACCAGGATCTTAGTCTCCGCTAACTCATACGACATACACCACAGTCCTTTATAAATTTACAAATGACTTTTAAATAAAGTAAAAATAATCTTTAAAAAATATACTTAATGGCTTGAAAAAAAAATATAAAAAAATATTTTTTATATGTATAATAAAAAAATATAATAATCTTTAAATAAATAATTACTTTAAAAAATAAAATAATCTTTGCCACGGCCAAGTCGTAGGCAACCGTGATACATACTACTTTGGCTGTATTCATTGACTATTTTTTGTGCTCAAATCAATGTCTCCAGGATAACAGTAGTTGACGTCGGAGATTTATTGGTTGTGGAAAGATGAAATACTTTTTGGATTGGTAAATCATCTTTTGCCACAATGGCATTGTGCCCAATCCACATAGGCATTTTCGGAATAGAAAGATAGAATTTTCATTTTTACGTAAACGGATTTATTATAACTTATGTCACCTGTAGGTGGACTTCTGAAGCTTTGGTAGGTGATATATTTTATATAATTAATTTTCAGTTGGTGGTTCAACTCATGTTAAATACTAGGAAAGTGTAGGTGTGTTATATACTGGAGTAATTTATCTTTGGTAGACGTCTACACCTATGCAGATATATTTAGATACCTAATGTTTAACAGACTTCGTTTAATAATTATAGACAGGTCTTCTGCGTAGAAGGACTATTCAACACAGAAATAAACCTGTTTGTAATAATTTGCAGCGTTTTTTTCTCTTGGTTGCACATTTTACACGCATTTTACCAACCAAGATTAACTTAGAGACATCCATCTTGCACAGAAGGAACTAGTAGCCCAGATTGACCAGAATAACTACTGGTGAAAAGCGTCTCTCTCTCTCTTCCAGATTGGATGGGCGGTGTACAGTGGGCCAGAAACCAATTCTAGACGGACAAAACTATTTTATGAGCTATCATTTTAGATAATTGTGTGCTGATTCTGAACGTACCCCATCTCTCTCTATACCTATAGGTCAACCAGAGATGGTTTGCATTCCGAGGCGAATCTTCTGGTGTAAACTGATGTAATTATCTCCTATCATTTGAAAATTGTAGGGGCGTACGATATTTTTCCAAAACTTTTCCCTCACTAGCGATTTCATTTCCTTCCGTTCCGCTGTGGGGGGCATCTACTCAGTTTCTTGTTTTTCAATGAAATAATGCGTAAATTACGTTCCTGCTTCTTACTTTTTTCCAACACAGTAAACTCTTTCTTAACCTCCACGACCTTCCTGGAATGCGAGGGGAAGAAAAATCTTTCTTTCCTTTTTAGCGAATTTTCTTAGAAAATAAAGCTATTGCAATGGCTCCAAAAATTTTAAAATAAAATTGTCAAAAATTTTCTTCATCGAAATCTGTTTTGAGGCATTCTGAAATGATTCCTGGATTTTAACGCTTTATATATATATATATATGTGTGTGTGTGTGTGTGTGTGTGTGTGTGTGTGTGTGTCATTCCAGGCGATAACTCTCGATAGAATTGAGATAAAAACTTCGTTCTTTCGCCAAAAAATCAAGCATTTCAAAAGAAAGGATGAGTTCGTTGGACAACACTTTTTGAGCACATTAAATTGGTCAAATTTCAAAAAATGTACTTAAAAAATCACTAAAAAAGGCAAAAAACCGCTAAACATTAACCAATTTCTATTTTTTAGCAGAATGCTACTCGAAAAAATTAATCGAACATGAACTAGGACATTTTTTTTTCTAGGAGATTTTTCTAAGTTTTTGTGACCTACCTCGCACTTGTCCAGGATTTCCTTGGAAGTAGGTAAAACTTCAGAAAATTGCCAAACATAGAGGAACATGATTAGAGAGTTGGCGGTGGTCTTATTTGATGCAAAATTTCCTACTCTACAACTTTTATTTAATACAAAAAAATGTAGGTCACTTCCAAAGGTCAAAAGATGACACAATTGTCAAAAATTGGTTTCTAGGATCAAAGAAGCTATTCTAGGTATAGATTCGAGGAGGATATTCGGAATCAGCGCAAAATGTCTTATCAGATTAGCTCGTAAAATTATTTTGTCCTTCTAGAATCGGTTTTTGGCCCACTGTGCGGCAAGGGTGGTGGCACAATACTCGAAATTCCAGAGGGTGGCCATCCTTATCCATTGGATTCCATGCCTTCTTTGGCATTGCCGGTCTCCAATGAGCTTATTATGCAGATAATTGTGTCCCTACCCTAAGACTATCTACCTTTATCCTCATGGTAGCGACTGTGGTTGGGCGAGTGGTTGCTGCCTTGTGGTTCAAGTGTAGAACTCTGAGATCTAGAACTAGAGCAGTCGTGTTTCATGATTTCGCTGTTTGAACAGGGGAGTGTATCGTAGGATGCCCCTTCGGACTTGCACTTCACGGGGCGTGTAACCATATATGCCCCCTCATACACAATCGAAAACCACAATTATCAAGTAACTAACTACCAATGTTTGTCATCTGAGGTGAGAACAAATCTATCGTAGGAAGTTTATGCACCTTCATTATAATTTTCCTAGAGAAAGGATCGGCATTTTCTTGTACAAGTAGGTCCTGGTTTTATTAAACTAGTAGCATTTATAAATCAGTTCCAGATCCTTGGCCAGTCTGCAGACTAATCTCTAAATTATTTGCCTATAACCTTTTTAATCTATTAGGTTTTAATGGATAACTGATATTATGTTTTCATAGATGCCAGTTGGGAAGCCTCGGGGTCTCCAACACACACCAACATCTCCGGAAAGGGCAGGATATTTGTCGCCCAATCATGATGTGACCCCAAGCGATATCACTGAAAGTTCAGACAATGCAGATGTTTCTTCCATGTCGGAATCGTCCAGAGTGAGTCTGACTTCATTACTTTGTCTGTTATTATTATATCATTTTGAGAGGACTGCATAGTAAACATAATGGTAGGGACATACTTATCCGATGCCAGGTACAGATGCCATGCATTGAAATTCGGTTTATCATTTTCAACAATAAATCTTTGTAATCGACTAAGAAAAAATATTTTTAACCCACCTTCCCCCTCAAAATTTGTTGATTCAAGTTTTAAGATGCATAGAATCCAAAAATATTTAAAACATCCGTCCGCCAGCCATCCGAAGCTTTTCTCCGAAACTAATGGACCAAACTTTACGAAATTTGGCTCAAAAATCATAAATAGGTCGGGGATGTGTCAGTAAAATTGGCATCAATTTATATCAACCCTGAAGGGTTGAAATATTGGAAACTCGAGATCTTGGAAACTTTCAAAGTAACAGTAATGACCATTTGTATCTCATAGACATCTTCCTAAAGAATCGGATGAAACCACCTGGGTTGCTGTACGTTTCATCCGTTACGTCCCTAACGGCTAGGACATTGCCAGAAAAAGAATCATCAGTATGGGAGCAAGTCATGCCTGTAGACTGAGTGCCAGTGACAGCCCAATTCAACAGGAAGAACATAGTTTTTCAATAAATGAATTGTGAAAGAACATGACCTACAGAGCTCAGAACAGGGCATCTGCCTAGCTGGTAGTGGTGGATTATCGAATAGAAATTCATCAAATCTGAATAAATTAGGGTATGAATCAGCTGGAGGACTAGGCTAAAGTTGTAGGGTTTTCACACTGAACCCAAATATGTGCTCCTGCCTGGCTTGTAGTTATTGAATTGAAATTCATCAAATTTGAGAAAATTAGGCTATAATTTAAGTGGGGGAACATATTCGGCCGATTATGCTCTCTTTGTAGAGTTATTAATGCTGAAACCAAATATGTCCGTCTGCCTGGCTGGTAGTGGTGGGTCACCGAATTAAAATTAGTCGAATTTGAAGAAATATCACTACAATTTAACTGGGGGAACATAGTCGACAGACTTAGCTTTCCTTGTAAGGTTTTTCATGCTAAATCCAAATACTGTGTGTATCTGGTTGGCAGTTGTGGATTGACGATTTAAAATTCATCAAATTTGAGAAAGTTGTGGTATCCTTCCAAAGGAAATACTTAATTTGCAGACTAGGATCACCTTGAAGTGCTATTCATGCTAAATCCAGATATGTGCGTCTGCCTGGCTGGTCTCGGTGGGTCACATGTTCATTAAAATTTACTCCTTCAATAATATTAATATATTATAATAATTCAATTTAATAATAACGATTCAAATATTTTAATATAATTATAATAATTCAAAAATATTGAAAAAATCCGTCCGCCAGCCATCCGAAGCTTTTCTCCAAAACTAATGGACCGAACTTTACGAAATTTGGGTCAAAAATCATACGTCGGTCGGGGATGCACCAGTTACATTGGCATTAATTTTTATCAACGCTGAAGGGTTGTAATTAAGGGTTGAAATATTGGGAACTCGAGATCTTGAAAACTTTCGCAGTTACAGTAATGATTTTTTGGATATCATAGACATCTATAACGATTCTTTATTCTGACAGTTCAGATTATAACAAGCTTTATAAAAAAAGCCTTCTGTCCTTAATTTTTTCTTAATTTTTTTATTAACTTCAACGTTTCTCTCCAGGAACTGGGGTAACTAAATATTTTCAAAGATCCTCGTGCTGTCAAGGAGACTGTAGTGGAAACTGGGATACGATTCCTCAAACAAATGTATGAAGGTGGGAGTGAGGAAGTATCTCTCCACAACCTCACGTATAGAAGTTACATTAAATCAGCATTTCGAACAGCTGCCAATATAGCTTCCCTCCCACCTACAAAAGCTGCTGCTAGACAGCACACTTTGCTGAGGTGTAATTTTTTGTCAATTTTTACATTTTGCCAATTTACCACAAGGAAATTTATTTTGGAAGTTGAAAATTCGAATTCAGTACCTTGAAAACTTAAAGTTTGTGTTATTTTATGACGTAAATTCACTCATGTAAACGAGAAAAATATTATTTTATTGTTCAAACAAGGAGCACGATTTTACTAGCAGAGCAGAACAGTATAAAACTGTAAAACACAAAATTACAAGGTCAATGCACTTGATTGGCTGAGGGCCTGGAGGCGGCAACCAATCACATTTAGGCTAACAATAGCGGGATAGGAATCCGCTCAAATATGAAATTAACTTTCTTCAACAAAGTTAGTCACACAAAAAACCTACGAAGCTTTCCAGGCAGAACCACCAATTGACTGGACTATCAACAAAGAGAAGATGGGTGAAGAGGGTGGAAAACATGATGTTTCGATAAGTCTTGTGCTACTATGTAGGTACATGCTACCATAGGCTTATCATGCAGTTTTTTGTAACGTAATTACTTATATTGATGAAAATCAAACGAACTTGGAGAGTTACTCATCACAAACTTTGATTAGCATTTTGGCGAGAATATGTCAGTGTATGGCCACTGATATATGCGTTAGCTAGGTAGGTACCTACAAGTGGTGCTTCCATTCACTGTGGAGCATGACATAGGTACCACACACTCTGGCACTACAGATGATGAAAAACACTGTGCTCCAGAATAACTGTCCTTCACTCTCTTCTGTCTGCTGCTTTCTTCCTCCAGTTCATGATGCCCATTCTCCTAATGTCCGGCTCTATATATCAACCTTCCATCTCTTCAATGGTAGTTGTTCGTCACTTTTGTCTTCTACCAGAATCGTGTGTAAATAGGCTATTACACGATTTGGCTGTTCCAACAAAGGCCGTGCATCTTTATGTCTGTAACAATATCTTGGTGACCATTAGCCGGTACATCACGCTGTAAATCTCACAAAATTTTCCTCTTCCAGATTTTCAACATTGCCTTACCAAACTTGATGATAACCAAAGTTTCAGACACATATTGTAGTTTTGCTCTTCCTAAACATCAATGATGACTTGAGCTTTGGTAGAGCAGCATTGCACGTGTATCTTTCTGGTTCCCACGGAGCATGATAGTAGGTCTTTAATGCTGAATAGAAGGTTGTATTTCTTGGCAGCACTTAGCTTACAATCTGAAGCGCTATTGAATCTGCGGTTACAATTATCTGTACTATTGGTGAAACCTTCAGTATGTTATCAGTTGTAACGAGCTGTGTTTTTAGGTAGGCATTTCTTCAATAAGTCATCAGTTATGAGCTATATTAGAGGACCAGTGTAGATGAAAATCTCCTTCAGAAAGGCTGCTGTGCACAGTGTGCTGCTATCAGTGGGTACAGGGTATATAGTGTGAATGGTGGCAACGAATAGAATATTTTTTCCTGTTTCTTAGATACTTGGAAAGAATGATCTTAACATTGGTTTTTGTATAATTGGAGATGAATTTCAGGGTACGGAAAAATAGCTCATGTTAGGATAATTATAGAGAATATTCACACAATTCGTCTAATACTTTTTTAATCCAAGTTTTAATTGAAAACTAATAGGATATTCTCATGATTGTCAGGTGTCGTTTGGAAGGCGACGACGCAGGCGACCTGTTAGACGCCATGCTGAAAATGACTTGCATCCTTCAAAACTGGTCCCGCATCCTTCAAAACTGGTCCCAGTGAAACCCACTCATGATACGGACACTTTGAGTGATCCTGAAGCGGTATCAGAGAAAATAAAGGTGAGTCCTATGTTTAGATAACTTCATTTGCTTTACTCTACCTCTCTAAGCCCCGCATGGCACTCCAGGCTGCCAAGGAACTTTTCAAGACCATGGCAGATGGCTTTACAGCTCAGGTGACTAACTCCTTCAAAACGATCCCATTAATTATCCGACTCAATGCGGGACCGAAAACCAAGACATTTGCCCCTGGCGGAACTTTTTTGGGTGCAGTTTTTATTGAAAACGCGATTAATGTTTTCGAAAATATATATAAAACTGTTCAGGTTCATAAAATGGTGATTTTGGATTTATTAGGACCATGGCACCGACCGGGTGCCTCACGTCAGAGGGGATGACCTGAGTAAACTCGAAGAGCACGTAGGGCTAAGACTCAGTGTAGATGTAGCGTCGACCTTGGAAAGTGTAATTACCTACCTTGGAAATCCTTCAAAAAGCTCAGGTGGAGAAATAAAAACTAGTAAAGGAGAAACTAGGTGGAAAAATAAAAAAACTAGGAGAAAGAACACACACACACAAACAAACTGTTTAAAAGTGTTGTTGTGATCACTACTTCTAGTAGTACTAATATAAAGCCGCGTCCACATTAGCGCTCCCAACACGCTCCGCTCCAATGGCGCTCTGAGCGCCCTCGGGGCGCAACGTGTTGCCGAAATATTAATCAAGGCGCTCCAACCGGGCTCCTAGGGCGATCCGTGTTTTTGACGCTCCTTCCGCGCTCCAGTTTCATTTTGTCCAGCGATGGAGCAGGAAGCAGCTCTGGTTGCCTGCAGCGGTGCTGTAGTTTTGCTCGCATTAATTCTGAGGAGAAGTGAAAAAAGGAAACGGCGGCGTTGGTGGATGACAGGTTGTCATTTTTCTTTTCTATTCTTCCACTGGCCGCTCCATGGTTTTCGAAATTTCCGACCACGCATCATGTTTTTTAATTTTATTATATAGTGATGGATGTGATGGGTTCCACAGAACTTCAAATAATTTATATGTTTCAATAAATTGAAGCATTTCGTCTTCAGGCCACTCCATGTCTTACAACTAACTAATTTATTAGAAAACAAAAAAATGGGAAAACTGAAAAAATAGGAAAACGGAACATGAAACAATGGAAAAGAATGAGAAGATACGAAGCGGAGCGCATGAATTCCGAGAACGAACTGTCTGCCGTTCCAACTAGCAGGCCGCTCCGCACCCGCTCCCCTTTGATGGATCGCCAAAAAACCGACAAAACGTGGATCGCCGCGATGACAGTCCGCTCCGAGCGGAGCGCGTTCGCCGAGACTACCACATTAGCGCCGTTCATCCAGCCCGATCTGCTCGGAGCGCCGTTGGAGCGGAGCGTGTTTGGAGCGCTAATGTGGACGCGGCTTTATATGAATTCCACCACCTCAGGGATCACTGTTTTCAAACTTAAGCAACACCTGTACAACTAAACCTGCATGATTAGGGTCAGGTCCGGACCGAAACGTCGCAGTAAATAATAAATATCTACCCCCAGACTAGTTTTGTTCATTCACCAAACCCATCAACCCAAGTTTATGTATTGGACTAGTCATCTCCATCACCTTATATATATATATATATATATATATATATATATATATATATATATATATATATATATATATATATATATATATATATATATATATATATATATATATATATATATATATATATATATATATATATATATAAAGCGTTAAACTCTAGGATTCGTCTCAGAATGCCTCAAAACGGATTTCAATTAAGAACATTTCCGAAAATTTTGATTTTATTAGCTTCATTTTCTTCTAAAATTCGCTATTAACAGGCACCTTACTCCTCGAAGCACTCCACATATCCCATTGATCATCATCAGATAGATCAGGGGGCACAGATGGGATCCCTGTGGAACTCCAGGGATGGCAACAAATGGTCTAGAATTTTCCAGCCTTTTATTCAGACTATTAATTGCGAATCCAATAAATTACTTGCCAACCAATTCAGGAAAGAACCATATATACCTATCAATTTTAGGAGACGTAGAACGTGACTGTGGGGCAACTTGTCAAATGCTTTTGAGTTGTCAGCTGAGATCATATCCACCTGTAGTTGTAGCTCAAATCCTCTCATGACGAACTCCTGGAAGTCCAATAAATTGGTAATGGTTGATCGAATACGGTTAAAACTGTGTTGTTCATTAGCTAGGTAACGGGACAGATCTGGATATATCTGTCGAACCACGAGCATTTCTAGGAGTTTTGGAATAGCAGGTATGGTACAGATGGTAGTGCTTAATATCAGATCTATCTCAAGACTTATATATTTTGGTGATATATGAACATTTCCATTGTGGTGGGAACATCCCAGAGAGTAGTTGAACAGTGACGTTAGTGGGGCAGAAACGACATGTTAACAGCGTTTCAGCAAGATCGGGATGTTCCCATCCCCTTGTTATTGTACAGCAAAGAAATGGGCTGAACTTCACCAACACTTTTGAGAGAGGCAATCGACACCACATCATGAACTGGATAGAAGGGCGTGCGGATGGTATGGAGGTCGAAAACTGAGGAAAATGGTGTATTTAGAAGAAGTTTTTTGCCATAAAATTCATAGTTGAAAATTTCATTGCATTCGAAGTGGTCACGGAAACAATTTGAAATGAAAATAATACGGTAATTTACAAAAATTTGCTAATTTGCGTGACTGGCACTTTCATTGTCATATTTGGTCTTATTTCTAAATAGTAATCATGATTGTATTGACTGCTCAGCTCATTGATGAGCCTTCAGGCCAAGCTCCTGATTTTTTGCCTAACTCATTAAAATTATAAAAAAGTAAAATCTTTTGTGTTTTAATGGATAACTAATCCATAAACGGATAAAATGGATAAACTAATACTTTATTCTCGTGATTATCAGATTTCAGCTGGAATGCAGCGTCGCCGACAGCGATCTCAAATGCAACATGCTCTTTATCCAATGGAACAAGTTTTTCCTCCAAAAAAACCCCCATTTTCACCCAGCCTAGAGATCCTCAGCCAAGGGGGTTATGAACAAACTCGTTATATATTGATAAATAATAAGGTAAGTCCCAAATTCGTTATGATTACATTCTTTCTGTAAAGGCATTAATGAATAAAAACTGAATAAAATAATGATGTTTGTTATAAAAAGATACTGGAGCAGAAGTTGAGCGGGAGAGTATAAGAACACCATTTACTAGACAAGATCCAGAGGCACTGGTGGGGGAACTACCCACACCCAGGAACAACAATAGAGTAGTTAACCCAGTTTTGATTGTCCTCAACACCTACCCTCAATCAAACAACATCAAATAAGTATCGATATAACAACATTACATAAAACAGCAAATTTTAATTCGAGCCCTTTTTGTGGCTACCAAGATACAAAACTACCATTCATACGCAAAAGCGTCAATACGTACAATTAAAATTTCTAAAGTTGAATGTCAACAAGACGCATCATCTTTCTGAAACGCTCAAATTTAACAAGTTAACCATTTATCAAGTATATTAGCCAACTTCTGACCGGGGCTGATTCTAGCTGAAATAGCCTGTTGGCTGATTACAAATAAAAACATATTCTATTCTATGGGGCTGACATAACCCAAAATCAATCAGCTGTAAAAGTAGAGGTCTAATAAAACTGGCGCAATCGAATGCAAGTCGTTGTGGTGTGCTATTGAGACAGCCATTTAGGGGTGTAGTAACTATAGAGCATGTAATGCAACAAGAACGAAAGGAAGACCCCATGCTGATTGCGGACATTGAATAGAAACCACATATTAGTAGAAGCAGTGTTTATTTTCCATTTATTTTTATTCTTTATTTGAATAGTACCAATCTACTACTGAGCTTTTATGGTCAGCTAATTGACGGACCAGAGAACTATGTTCCACACATAAATTTTATATGCTAAGTTTTCATAGATAATAATTTTTGCAGTTCCATTATATTAATCAGTTTCCTACATCGAATGTGTTACAGCCTTCAGTGCCTATTATGAACCAAGGTAAAACTTCGATTTCGTCTTCCCATTTAGACGTTTGTCCTATGGTTAATATCCCACCAGATTCACGTTTTGAGAAGAGTGAGTTTATTTTATTTTTTTACCGACTTCAGTGAATAAGTTTCTGTATTTGACCTAAATATGATCAATTTGTATTTTCTAAACATGCAACCACAAATGAAATCAAGCGGGTTCCTACTTCATGCTAGTTTTTGTACTTTTCACACGAATGGAGCAATTGCTTAAAAATCGTTTTGGAACAGTGTTCTGAAACGCTTCCTGGGTTTAAACGTAACTTATTCGTATTTAGTGAGTATGTCATTCTGGATTATTTCCCTACTTGAAATTGTAAATGTCATCCTTCAGACGTGATAGGAAATCCCCCCCTCCCTTTTTTCTCTCAAAAACACATTGCCAAAAGAAAAATTGAGTTTGTAAAAAAACAACTGGCAAGTAAGATTGAAAATGTGTTAAATTACTGGCTAGTAAGGTTAAAATTATGTTACCTAGTCCCTGGTTAGTTAGGCTGCAATAATTTTCATTGCAGGGCATAATTTTAAATATGTATGACGTAAGTACACAATGAAGAATATGCTCAAATTCCGATATAATCCGCCCAAAAATCGCTGAATATGTAACTGTACCTATATAAGTTACGAACTAAATCACTCGCGACGAAGTTGTGGAAACCCATTTCAAAATGAAAGTTAGTGAAAAACGTTGTCTATTTCCACGAAAAAATAAAGAGTTACAATGTTAAATCGATTTCAACGGTTAGGCCATCATCAGTAACAAACAATAACAAGTAAGTTATAAATAATAATTGTTACGGTAAGTAATGTAAGGGTAAGATTTGTTCGTCTCTTGATCCCTTAGTTTTGACGAGAATAAAAGTTCCCGTTTTGGTCTCAATACGCACCGTCAGGCTCGTGAGACACTAGACCATAACCAGAGAGTATACTTCCCCTGTCTCCACGCTGTTTTAGGAAGAATGATAAATGGAATGGTTAATAATGATGACAATTTTGGTGACAAGCATGATGACAATTTTGAATTGGTCAACACGTATTTATTATGAATATTCAGACATTTGCTCGTTCTTCAAATACACTTATATGACCAGGTTATGACATATGTTTTTTAGCGCTAGAGAGACTACCTACAGTCCTTTACACTCCTAATATACACACCTACCTAAGCCTCCAAAATTCACTACTCCGTCTCGCGCAGGTTTATCGGGTACGGCGCGACCGAGGGAAACCGCGGGACGTTTTCTTGAAGTGTCTGGGCGTAGGTACTTAAGTGGGTGTCGGAGAGACTGTTTTTTGGCAGTAGATGGAAAAGGGGGTGTTTGCTTACCGTTGGCTGAACGGCTCTCTGTTGATCTTGAACCCTCCTCAGCATTGGCGTCTCTTGGCTAGGGAGACTCGCTGATCTTCGGCTGCCGATTCTTCTTGGCATCATAGGTACACGAGCGCCGAAGAGTGGAGGCCCGCGACCGGTCCGTCTTCCACTGCTCCCTCAACGGACAAAATTCCGCCTCCGGACGGGTACACAATTTCAGAAACAAGACCTCGAGCTGATGCTCGTCAAACAGTTTTATTCATTCGTCCACGGCGTGTCTGCTTTTGGTGGGCCCAATCATCGCCCAGCAATTTCCTCCAAGTCGTTCCTTCTAATTGTTCATTCCGTTCATTGGGTACCTACAAGTTTTCGTGACGTATAAGTTAAAGGGCGGTCAACAACTCCTTACCACTTTCCAGAGTGCGAGTGGGGGAATTTAGCCTCTTTTCAACGTCACGCCACGTCTCATAATCCGCTGACATCAGCGCAGTCGTGTTTGTGTGAATTGGGTCAGAGAACTGCATATTCAGAACGTCGGCTTATTCTTGTCTCGGGTATTGTCCATTGTCAACTGTGAATTGTCGATTTACGAGTTGACAAGTAATAAATTGTTTGTTACTGATGACGGCCTAACCGTGGAAACTGATTTAACATTGTAACTCTTTATTTTTTCGTGGAAATAGGCAACGTTTTTCACTAACTTCCGTTTTCTATATAAGTTGATTGTATGGTGGTGATAATTTTTGTGCTTGAACATGCGGTCAAGTTCCATTATATTGTGCTCATTATCTATAATGTTTCAAAACCCATCTCAGTAAACTCTACTCTATCACGAATTAGTTTGATACAATTTCAAAGTTGGTGTGTCATATTAACCAAAATATCCAGAAGATTGTCAGATTCCGTCAATTTATTCATCTAGGATATGCTCTGTGCCAATGCCAACTTGTTTCATGCTCTTATCTCGAGTTTTTAGACGTGTTTTCAAACTTCTAAATTCTATCAAAACTTGAAACATTCTATTAGCAGTCCGACTCCATGGATTCCTACATTATGGTGGTCAATCATAATTTCAAATCTTCTGTCTTTTATCACGCAGTTATTCTGGTAGATTCTGGAATAAATATATTCCATTGAAGATTGGTGTAAATTATTTTCTTCTTTTCCCCTAATCTTTGTCATCGAGATACTTGAACACATCCCCGAATACTGGTAGGTTTTTTTCCAACTTTTTTTTCACATAGGTACTCAAAATACAATGCGGCGTTATGAGCTTCCAACCTTGAATACCGCTTTCTTCTTACTATTGATTCCATCCTTTAATTTCCCATGGTTTCCAGCTATACTTTTAAATGCCGTGTTACTGTGAATCTACAGTTCGGTTTCCCGAGATAGGTAATCAAAAGAGCCATCCATCTCAAGTTACAACGTACAAGTGTTTTCTTACTTATCTGCATTTTCATACTAACGTTGCATAATCTGAGTATTCATATATTTTCAGCGCTGAACCATATCACGTTGCATGGCAGGGTTTCCAGTGACTCATTAAAAACAGGCAGCGAGGGACAAATTGAATTTTCAATGTTGACAATTGAAACACGAGATTGTGGTATGTACTATACACTTGCAAACTCATTTGATACAGAATCCTTATAGCCCCATCAATGAGTGAGAAGTTTGGAAGGATAGCAAATGAGTATGTTTCCTCTTTCCTTAACTTATACTCTCAAGATTGTGTGAAGTGCTTCAAGAAAGAGCGAATGTATATCTTAATTTCTTCACGTAGTATTATGGCCTCAACAGAAAAATCAGTTGAGAACAAATAACACTTATTGGCCTTGTAAAAAAGAGTGCAGCACTCACGTTGGTAGCTGGTAAATAAATTGGCGTCATCTTGGTCAGTAATTTGCTAGGGATGGTACCTAACTCCCACGTTCACCGTACAAACGTCTTCCAGAAACTAAGGTAATATTCATCCATGCTTCGAAACTTAGAATGGTATTGTCCATGCAATACAAAACAACTTTTTTCACCAAAAAACATTGGGTAGGTACAGCATTTTCAAGATGAATCTGATATAGATGTCATGTTGTGGCTTAGGGGTTTTTTTTGTTTTTTTCCTCCTGTAAAGTTAAACTATATTACATTTCCATTATAAAATTCTTTTATTAAAAAAAGACTAACGAAAATAGCGCTAAGTGTTGGCGGAGGTAATGGCTAAGGGTTGGTTGTAAGAGTTATTCTGATGTCTCAATCAAAATAATTTAGTTCTACTGTTTCCCTGGAAAGTAGTACCTAACTGATCAGAGGCAGAAAATAATCGTTGCTATTAATCAAAGAAAGTAAGTCTAGACAAAGTAGTACATCATTTACACACAACATAATAATTCCTACTAAGAATGATTATCTACCTTCATTTTGCAGTGGCTAGGTACGCCTCTCTACGTACCATTCACCTTATAACTTACTAAGAAAGTGACCATGTTAAGCCCCCTCAAAATGTGTTGTTTACCTTCCAAAATACTTCTGCTGTCAGAAGCTTTTTGGTCGTTGGAAGACAATGACGAACATCCCCGTCCGTTTTTTTGGCCAGGGATGACCAAGGATATGAAGGTTGCATGCAAAGCTTGTGAAGTTAGTGCAAGGAGGGGAAAGCCAGTGACCACACAGGCGCCCATGCAGAAATATGTCTCTGGCGTTCCGTAGATATCTTGGGTTTTTACCGGATGACTGCTGGAAGGAACCGATACCTCACTGTGGTTGTCAACACGTTCACCGAGTGGCCCCAAGGTGTTCCCTATGCCAGATATGCGTGCGTCCCTATACTAGATATGGTCGGGAGCTCCAGGAAGAGATGGAGAGAGCATATCACACGGTTAGAAACAGTTGCAACTAGTTTCGGAAAATACCAAACGCCAGTATGATGTGCATGCAAGTGAGCCAAGATTTAAAGCTGGAGATCAGGTTTGGTACCGCTTGCCTCGAAGGTGCGTCGACATGTGTACGAAACTTCAGTCTAATTGGAAAGAAGCCCTGCGAAATCGTAAACGGCTGTTGGACATCCCGTACAGGATCAAACCGCCAAGAAGAAAGCTGCGGGTCGTTCATGCAGACACTGGCTCCATTCCAGTGCCTTTGCGAGAGGGAGGGTGTAGTGTAGGGGACCACAGTTGACACATGTTCGGAAACTGGTGCTTTTCTGGTGCTTTGTGCCCACTTAGGTACTTTTCTATTAAGAAAACGTAGTCCTGAACTATGAGTCGTTTACTGCAAGAGAGAAGGTGCACTACCTCCTTCTTTACCCATGATGAATTGTGCCTTATGAATTACAAAGAAACTCAAGAACTTAGAAAAAAAGAACACGTGCTAACAACTGACGGCAAACATCGAATGGGCTCCAAGTGTCCAGTGGAAGGGAAGGGTAAGATGAGGGGAAAGGTGGTGGGGTCGTCATTGACCTCTCGGGCCCCGCCCACAAGGCTTCTGAGTGGAAATTCCATAATGTTTGCTGCATTCCGTTATAAACCCAGTTTCTAGGCGTCACACTGAATAGGCTTTTTGGGATTGCAGAAGGAGGGTTCCGGAAGATAGTACCTCCACTTTCTTTTCTCGGCAAAGGTAACAACTGTGGTATTTTTTAGGAATCCGTTTCATGGCAAAAAAGTTTTTTCTCATTCAAAAATGGCCTCGTCAAATGTGAAATATTGTCTTTGGGGACCTATTATTTCCCTCTTTGGGAATGAAAAACCCTTTGGAAACAGGGATATCTGTGGATCTGGCTACTAAGTCCAAGGATACTTTCTTGGTTTACTCTTCTGCTTTTGTAATTTCCGTCTAGGATCACTCATTGATTGGGCTATTATATTAAATATCATATATTATTACTGCCTCATATTAAATTCATATGTGCTCTGTTTGAAAGTTAATTGTCCTTTATCAAATCCCACAGGACAAAGCAGCATTCAGTGTATGAAGCACCACGTAATCCAAATTTTCGAGCCTTTACTTAAGGGGAAAGTGATGGAACTTCTTCAACTTCACATGTTGGTTCATGTTATCGGAAGAATTTCCTACGAGGATTCTAACCTTGATAAAGAAACTGAGTCCAATGGCCACCAGACAATAATAGTTGCCCATTCAGTGGAGTTTCAGGATGCAAATGGTGATTATGAAAATTAACATTTATTCTCTTTGATCTGTATTGTCTACAAACCTTTGAGAATCGAAATTGATTTCCAATTATTTCGTGTCTCTGAGAGAAATCTTCAATGAGAAAGTGTAAGGACACCATACGGACAAAGTTTCCTTGATGTCATTTTTTTCCCTTGTACTTTCATTTCCAGCACTTTTTGTATATGCACTAAAATTTATACTTTCGAAGGCATGGGATCCAAACCCTAACTTTGTTATGTTCTGTTGTTAAAACCAGTTATAACACTTGAAGCAATATTTTTGCATATTTTGAGCTCATTTTTTGTAACGTTCAAATGTATCAAACAAGTTTCTTTTAAACAACATTCTACAGTTATAAATTGAAGAATTAGAGTAATTTCTTTCATTTATGCGATTTTTAAAGCAAATTTTCCTGTGTAGAGTATCAAATACAAGCAATGCCAATTCTTTCTTTTATGCTATTTTTAAAGTTTTTCTGTTTAGAGTATCATAAGTAAGAGAAAGAGTCAATTGCTTGTGTTGTCCAGGGGGCATCAGTGCAACCCAACACACTAATTTGGGATTGTTCTCTGAGGTACAGCTGTGGTAGGTTATTCAATTTCCGACTCTTCAACACTAGACTTTCTCCCTGAAACAATAATTGAAGCGCAGCATGAAAGGAAGACGTTTTCAAAAAGTTTCAATCATGCGACGTATGAGCAATATACTGGGTGTCAGAGCTATAGCCCAGTTACCTTGTCGCCTGGAAGGGGCGGGTCTTGCATTGCCTAGGGAAGTTATAATTTTTTACTGAGTTGTTCGTGATGTTGGCCCCAAGAGTTTATCCAAGTTTTCGACCTCGGAAGGCGAACTCAACTTTTTCAAAAAATCGTAAAAACTCCGAAATATTCGACAATTTTTTGGTTTTGTCAATTTTGACATCAAAGGACTACTTTTTCGAAGATTGTCACTCCGTACTTTTTTGAAGGGAGGAAAATTTCCCACAGTTTGAGAACAAAGCGGTTGTTGTGTTATAGTTTGGGAGACGTCCACAATTGAAAATTGGAGATTATTTTCAAAAAAATGTTCGTTATTCCTTTTTTCACAAACTCTGTTTTTAACATAATACCCATTTCTTTGAGGAGTTTCTTTGACCTTTCCCTTGAGATACACTTTAATATTTTACTATCAACTTTTGAAATTTAAAGCTATTTTAAGGGGGGTCTTACGTAAAGTAACACATGAAGTATGAAAAACGTGTTTTATGATGATAGAAAACAATAAAATGTTATCCTGTTGATTGAAAGGTTATCAATTGTATAACTCTAGGTGCTCCTGAGGTAGGTGTTGCATAATGTCAAGACAAAATGAATTCAATCATCCACAAATTCTAGTTTTAGAATGAATAATTTAATTCTGGTTCTGAGTTGCATGGCATTTACACATTGCAGTGCAATGTGCACATACTGACGAGCCCCGCAATTCTGCAGCGTTTCTACTACCTGCCCGAACATGCATGGAATGACTTGCAATCACTGAAGGGGGCAGCTTCCCTTGCCATCATTCTTGGGCTGAGATCATGGAAGTTATCAACCCATAGTTGACATGGTTTTGTCTCACCCCAACCACTTCTGCTCTTGAAAAAGTATCGAAAAGAACAAGCACAAGTAGGTATAGTTGATTGTTGAATGAGAAAATGGTATGAGGTTTTCCATGAAATACTATGTTAATTAAAGGATCTACCTGATGGGATGAGCCCAACTCGTTATCGCAGCGGATCTACCTAATTGCGCCGATCATCAATGTTCTGTATTTGAGATCTGTCAAGAGCTACGATAATCTGACTTTCAGCTTCAGTTCCCTTTCAGATGTAGCATTGGCGTTCAGGAATACTGCAGCTCTACTCAAGGATATGGTGGTTTTAAATCGGCTTAATTTTTCCTTGACCAAAAAACAAGGAAATTGAATCATATCCAATGAAGGTGTTGACAAAAAGTAAGAGTCCATGTGTTGATTTTTTAAGTAGTAGTTCTCATCAGAGTCTTCGCCCACATTTCCTGAAAAATATCTCAAGTTGGTTGTGTTGGGTAATGCCATTGAGAATTAGTAACGAATATGTATCAACACCAGAGATTTCAAGCTCTGACGGAATGGATATATCTCGCAGCGATCAATAAAAATTATAAGCCACTAGGCCACTCAACTTTAACATAATTGGTCGTTGTTTCTCATCAAGGGTTGCTGGCTGAAAAGCCGCATAGAGGTTAGGTAAGAATCTATCTAGGAACTAGGTTGAAATTGTCCAACATGAACAACGTGAGATATTTGGGCAAGGAATAGATGTGGTGACCTACCAACTCATCGCCTCCTCCAAACTATCTATTGCTCTGGGCTTTTATTTTTTTTTCAAACCTTCACTGGATGTGATTAAACTTCTTGTTTTTTGGACAAGGGAAAAGTCAACCTGATGACAAAACACCGGGACCTTGAGAAGAAGAGGTTACAGCACATACTACAGAAAACAGCACACTGGTGATCTGATCTATTTGGTTACTCTGCAGTGAAAACTTGTTTTAACCTCGCTGTTGCCACTACCGGATCTTGGTGCTCAATTTTACACTTCTTGCACACATAAAACCCTTTAGCACATTGAGGATACAATACTCCAATTAATAAAGTAAATTAATTCATGGAAGACCTCATACCACGTTCCAACCTCCAGACACCGACTCTTCCTGTGCTTGTCCTTTCTGATACTGTTTCAGGTACAGAAATGGTTTGGGTTCGAATAGCCCTCTCCACTGGGGTGGATACTTACCTCTTGTGACCCCAGGAGATGGCAGGAAAAGCTGCCCCACACATCAGTTGTGGCACACCATATCGTGTATGTGCAGGGCAGGCGTATGGATGCAGAAAGGCGAAGCTCCTCCGTATGTGTACTTTACTGTATACTGTACAATCGAAGAATTTTTCGATGGTTGACTCAATTACGCCTTGACTTTATTCTTCCTACTCCAGAAGCACCTAGACTTGAGATATTGAAAACCTTTCAATGACTGGATGTTATTTTATTGCTTCTATCATCATAAAACTTTTCATACTTCGATTGTTACTTTATGTGGGTAAAACCCCCCCCCCCCCCCCCATTTGAGATATTTTAAAATAGCTTTAACTAGTAATATTGAAATGAAAATTAAAATTGGTGTGTAATAATATTTAATTCAATGGAACGGTCTGACTGTGAATAAAGGTTGGATATACTTATATATATGTAGTCCATCAGGAGAGAGTGTGTTTGTCAATATTTAGCATATTACCTACTTTGTTGTTGAATTAACAAATTCTGAACGTATGTAATTTTTTTTCTTTTTCAGTTTTGAAATTATTATTTCACTTAACTGATGATGATTTTCCGAACTTTCACACAGGCAAGTTTGTTAAAAGTTTAACAATTTTTCTTTAACCGATTTTTTTGTACATTTTTCTGTACAGGATGTATAAACTGTTAGTAGCTGTTGAGGGAAGTGTAGTGCTTACAGAGCGTAAACTAAATTCTTAACCTCACTAGATTGTGCGCTGATATTAAATGGAAAAAAATAACTATTTGGTTGATTGTTAGAATTGAGGGATTATAATACAACTGTGATGGCTGAGATGAATTACATACGGAAAGTTTATTCCCTTAACATTGCAAGTAATATGCCTACCTATCTTTGGTATGCCAGAAAAGAATAAATAAATTGTGATGAGCCGGCAAGAAATTTGATTATTAAGAATATCACAACGAATTATTGCTTTATACACTACTGTATTAAATGCTCTGTGAGGTATGTTGTTTTGTGATGATGCAGGTGTTGAGCAAACGGGAAAATGGGCGAGACAGCGTTGTGAAATTTTAATCCAATAAAACGTTTTTGGAACGTACTGACCTCCAAATTTCTTAACTGATTCCCGATCAACGCACAATAGACACAGCACAATCAAGATGATTCCCCAGACTGTGAACTGCGAATGATTTGGCTGCTGAATACACTTGGTGCGCACAGGCAGCCTGGCAGACATAGAGGAAAATATGGTACGAAAGCAATGTAAGGATCGGGTGAAGATATAGTGAGACACTGAGAGACCCATGGAAAATGGGCAGGTAATTTATGATGAAGGAGAGGGGCAGGCAGGTCAGCACAACAGGCATGGAAAGAAACAAGAACGTTTGGTTCCAGATGTGAATAGGGGACAGATTGATTAGGCCAACCCATTCTGATTATGATGTCAATGTTTGATTACTGATGTCGACGGTCAACCGCAGTAGAAGTTCCAACTCCCATCTCCCAACTTCATAACAACACTAGTTACCTAAACAGTATTTGCATTTATATTATATTTGGTGTGTTTTGCTAACAAATAATAATTTAGTTGCTTGTGATTATTCATTAAAATCATTGGTTTTTCTGTTATTAAGTGTAAAACCTTAAGGGCCGGTTGTGGCAGATCCGCGTTAATGCAGGGTTAGGGAACGCGAGATTAAAGTCGGGTTAGTGCTCGTTAGCCGAAGCGGGAAAGGTCGTTGTGGCAGCTCTGGTTAGCGATTGCTACGAAACGCCAGGTTAACAGTTGTTGGTTGTCTTGGAAACGCTATCACACCTTATCACTGGCATTCGTTTTCAAATCAACGTTGCGTGTACATCATTATTTGACTGTTTCATTATCATTTTACTCACTATTCTTCACTATTATATTACTTTGTGTGTTTTAAATCACCATTATTTTACTTTGAGTGTTTGATTGTATCGAACTTTTTGGTATTGTCCGAGGATAGAAGAGATGTGAGAAATCAGCTGTTTGTAATCCGCCATTGTCGGAAGATACAAGAGATGTGAGAAATCAGCTGTTCGTGATCCGCCATCCCCCAGATGGGATTGATAACATTGAATAACCAATCAAATCCCCCGTCATGCCTCAAGGCTGCGCAGCAGATGCGCAATGGACCGAAAATCTAGGGTTAGTGTTAAGTCAGATTCTCGGGTTACCGACCGATAATCCAGGCTTCCACAACGCCACTAATCGAAGATTTTCTCTGACCCACGTTAACTATCGTTAACTGAGGTTGCCACAACCGGCCCTAACACTGGTGTTAGAATCGCACGTTATGGACCTACAAAGTGGTTTCACTGTCGGACAAGGTGTTCGCTGTTTATTTGGTGGCGGTGAGCTGCCTGGAGAAGGACACGTTCTTCCAACAGATACACATCATAAGGAAAACTGTACGACAGACTCCTTCACCTTTCGACAGGCGCAATAAAAATTCCAACATGATCAGACGCAATTCATGTAACAGATTATTATTGTAATTTTTCTTTGAGTGTATTGAAAAATGCATAAAATTCAACTTTTTACACGTGTATGTATTCTATGCATTTGCGGTTTTAGATAACTCTTCCGTAGAGTATTTCAACAATAAAAATTGAAAATTACATCAAATTTTTCTGATTAGTCTGATATGTTATTTGCTCAAGTACATGATCAGACGCAATTCGTCTCACAGATAGTACTATGATAAGGGTCAATACCATTGGAATGGGGATGGAACTTGGGTATTGTATTATTACATGAGAGATAAAGAGAGTTATATTAATATTATATAACAGATAAAGAGTATCTAAAAAAATAAATAAAATAAAAAAACTAACTTATTAAAAGTAAAAAATACATTATTTATGCGATTCATCTGAGGGATTAACGCGTCCCTAATGGTGATTGGGGACGCGGAGGAGAAAAAAGTGAGGCACTCTTTGGTACGCGATGCAGAATGAGGAAGCTACTTGGGGCCCCAACCAACTACCCCTCGATCTACCACCAATGGTTCAAAAAAACATGTTACTTTACCTCACAGATTAATTGCACCTGTCGGAAGGTTAACAGAGTTAGGGGAGTTAGAAGAGCAGATAGGTGTAATAGCTGAGTTGGTCATACGTCAAGACACAGGGTTGGCAGACTTGACAGCACATACAGCAAAACCACTTTCGCAGCCACAGGTGCAAGCAGTAATGGTGAAACCAGTTCTTTCACTGGTTCAAGGCTATTCGAGGACTTTGCCTTTCAATTTGAACACATCAGTTCTACCAATGGTTGGGGTAGAACGGAGAAAGCATCTCAGTTGGTTGCCACACTCTGGGGTCCAGCCAACAACAGTCATGTTGATGAAGGATGCTGTTCCTACATATGGCGCCATGGTGACAGCATTAAGGCAGCGATTTGGGGGTGCTGCACAACAAATCGTTTCACGAGCCAGCTTCAGATAAGGCGACAGGGCCCACAGGAGGATCTGTCAATGTTCGTTGCTGATATGGAGGTGATGGCATACCGGGCTTTGCCCATGAGCTTTCGAGCCCACCTACATTTCAGTACGCTTTGTGATTTGTGGAAATGTGTAAGAAAAGTTCAATTCTGGTCAATTTTTCGGTGTTTTCAGAACACCGTAGTGAACATCATTACGAGGTTCAGCACGAAAAGCACTCCAAAACATGAGGCAATTGAATATCTTCTAAAACTCAGTCTTTCACAATTTTTGCACACAGTGAGCTAAATTGCGCACTTTTCGAGCGGAATCGCTCCCATTTGAGCGCACTCCCATGGTGTCCCCATTTAACATAGGTAACGAAGTTGTGCAATTTTGTCTTTTTTGAGATCCTTAAAAAAACATTAGGATTGAAAAAAATGATTTTTTAAACCCAATATTGAACGATTTTAGCGGGGGGGGGGGGGGGGCATTTTTTTGGGACACCATATATATCATTCCAGACAATAAACTTTCCTTAGAACTGAGATAAAAATCCCGTTCTTACGCCAAAAAATCAATCTTTTCAATTGAAAGGATGAGTTCGGTAGCCAGTACTTTTTGAGTATACATTAAATTGACCGAATTTGAAAAATGTGCTTGAAAAATCAATAAAAACGGCCAAAAAACGTATAATTTATCATTATTAGCAGACTTTCATTCAAAACAAAATAATCAACGATGAACCAGGACATTATAACATTTTTGAACAAAATTATGCTGAAAAACGTACATATATTTCATTATAACTTACTGAAAAATCTATACAGCTGAAGAAAAAAAAATGTGCTCAAATTTCAATACAATGTAATGTCCAGCCAGAGTTAACTGTTCAAGATCGGTTCCTCACGAGATTGACGCGAATCAGAAGGCCATCACCATCGTATTTGAACAACTATATTCGGTTCTGATATACCTAATTTGGAGAAAATAATAGTTCATTTTGCGTATTGTATGAAAGGGGGGGGGGGGGATATTATAACCCGTTGTTATTGATGCATTTAAAATTTTCGGATACATACCATTGTTTCCAGTTTATGAGAATATTGTCATTCGTTGATTTTCAATAGAATATACAATTTCTTATCTACAACGTTAAAGTGTCTGTTCAATTAGAAGTACGAAACACAGCACTTTATGTAGATAATATTCCGAAATTCATTTGTTACATGTATAATTTAGGTATATTCTATTTTCAGATCAATATTTATTAGAGAGATTACATGTATCATTTTGGTTTCAGAGTTGAATCGTGTGGAACTCATTGGGAGGGTCGTGACCGAACCTATAGTAACCCTCTCTGACGACCGAGTAGAATTTTCTCTAAGAACATTCAGCACAGATATACTGGATCAAGGTAAATACTGAACATAATTTGCAAAATCTTTTGATATGGACCAAGGGTGTCGAAGGAGGGTAGTCTATGTGCATAGCCTCCATGTCATTCGGGGGAGGGTGGTTAATTGTGAACAGATTTCATTAACACATTCAGTGCTAATCGCCAAGTGGAAGTTAACCACCAGGATAAAACCTTTTTTTTTTTTTTAATTAATTAATTTTTTTATCTATTTATTTTTTTTATTTGCGAATTGGCTCCAAAATGATCAAGTTTTGCTAATTATTTGAAACCAGGTCCAAATATTGAGTTTTGTAGCTTTTTTACACTATGACTTAGCGTATGCGTCATCAGCCTGGGGAAGGCATCTGGCTTGATGTAGAGAGATACGCGTCATCCACAGGCCAGGGATCGATTGTACAACTAATTTGCAACAAAGAGTGCCTCAGACTTTTATTTTAGAGGCTTCTTTTCCGATTAATTTCACTTTTAGGATTTTTTTCGTGATTTCGACCTTGACTCACTAAAACGGCCATAACTCCCTTAATTACCTGAGAAAATTCAAATTTGATTATACTGTTGGAAAGAGTATTAAATTTCCCATTTCGCTAATGTACCATAAAAGTTTTTAAAGATGGTCCAATTGGTGAAAAATCAATCTGACGAGTGAATTAGGTCAAATCTTCAGAATGACCACTTTTTTCATACTTTGTGAGTCCAATGAAATTCTACATGTCAAATTTAGCCTGTAGTCCTAAAATATGCGTCAGAAACTCAGCTTTCCAACGGTTTAATCAAAATTGTTAGTACAGTGGAATTTAGTCGAGAAAATTTCTTTTGAATGCGGGAAAACGTGGTTTTTCCTATAAAAATCTACGTTTTTAACGAAAATTTGACATTTCATGCAAAAATAAGTTCGGCATTACATTTTATGTATTTTTTGAAGCTGAATCGAATCGTGAGATACTTTCCCAACTCCTTGGTACTCAAACAAGTATGGGTGGTTGATATGAATATCATTATCGTTACTTGTTCTTGTATAATTTGTGTAAAATAAACAGGCATTTTTTAACATTAATATTACTCAGTATTTTTATTTCATTGAAGGAGCTGCTCAAAGTGGTCGCCATTCAGTGGAGTACTTTGGTATGCTATATGGTGGAGAAAATATCGTTTGAATGCGGGACTGTTCATAAAAACAGCATAAGAGCTTGGGGTTCATATCAATCCTCTGATCTCGAATCACTTGGCCTCTTCGACGGGAAGAAAGCAAATACATTCATGTTCGCACAAAACCATAGAGTCCACAGCTTTGTTGTATCCTCATTGTGTTCATTACCTACTTGATCGTTCGCTTATGCATCATGCCGAATACATTCAGCAAAGAATAATACGCTGATATGATGTTAGTGTATAGGTACACACACCAGAATGCCAGGGAGGCGGTGTGGGAATACCAACGGCGGCAATCCCCAGTCGAGGCGTATTTCCTGAGGTATGAAAGAATCCAATGGGTGGATGTGTCTCTGTCGTGAGCGGTTTCTTTCTGTCACTAACATAATACTGGGCACCGAAGCACTCGTGAAGAGCCTCCCTCCTCCACACACCCATATTGTTTGGGTTGAGTTTGGGGAAGAATATCCTCACTCAGACGAAAGTAGAGCGGTTAGAGGACAGGTACAAATTCTCTGCCCTCGGGCCTGCTACCCAGTCAGGCATCTGGAGACAGTGGAGAGTCCAGTAACATGGCAATCTCCCATCCCAAAACCGGTACCATGGGTTGGGGGCTACCAGCACACTGGCACTATGCCAAAGTGTCACCAGCCTACCCCCCTAATGAAGTAGAATTCGTGGTGGCAATGGTTGAGCACACCCCAGCCTTGGGACACGGGGCCCAGGGTGCTTAGGAGTAGAGATCGCATCATCACTAGGGACTCGTACCCTGGTAATGTGTCTCGGCATGTAAGTTTTGCTATAAACTTGGATACCAGCTCCCTGAGCTGGGAGAAACAGCTAGAAGGTTCACCTCCATCTGCAGTGCCTTGGCTTTAGGTACCTTGCAAGGAAAGCTCTGAGCAAGGGCTCCCGTACGGTGAGTCATACCGTTCCTCTCGCCCTCCTCGGATGGCGAGAGTTGTGTCCTGCCGGCGAGGGGGGGGGGGGGGGAGGAGCGCAGTCCACGAGGGATAGGTTCTCCTAAACAAATGTCAACCTTCTGTAAGAAGGGTGATCTGTCTTATGTCTCTAACATGATACACGAAAATTGGGATTTTTTGCCACAAAATTCGTCCATCGATGAAACTTTGGTTATAAATACATTTTAGCTGTAACATTTGATATCTGAAGAGTCCAGAAATTAAGGTGGTAGAACATGGTTTTAGAGATGAAGAGTGGGGGGAAAATGTCAGAAAACGCGTAAAAAGTCAAGTAAGGAGTCTTTTACTTGGTATTGTTTAACGCCGAATCGCATAAAACTACTTTCAACACGATTGGAGCTCGAGTAATAAATATTTGAAGGATTCTTCAAGAAATAACGTAAAATTCTTTCTTTTTTTTTCCAAAAGAAAATTTTGCATTATCCTACTTTTTTCCATAGATATGTCTTTTACAGGGGGTTTCGTCCAATAAATAGCGTCACATTTTTTCAAACGGAATCTGCAAACAAACAACACCAAAGATCTTCACGTACCACCGCTCCGTTCCTGGGGAAGTGTAACTCCGTTCGTTTTGATCTAAAAAAAAATACCGTTCAACTCTCGTTTCAAAGCTCACAATTTACCTCAAAACATCATGCTGCCGAATTCCACCTCCCCTCACGCCCTATTCCATAAAAAATCGACTTGTTCACAAACATCAACAACCAATTCATTACACCACGATTGCATTCGTTTCAATCATAATTTCAGTAAGGATCTCCCTCCAAAAGATAGATACTCATTTGTAATACACAATTTTATATTTTTTCCCGGAAAACCATCATATATCATACTAAAGTGCTCCACTGAATGGCGGCCATTTTGAGCAGCTCCTTCTATGAAATGAAAATACTGATTAATACTAATGTTAAAAAACGCCTGTTCATTTTACACACATTTCACAAGAACAAGTAACGATAATGGTATTCATATCAACCACCCATACTTTTCTTAGTACCAAGGAGTTGTGAAATTGTCACTATTCGATTCAGCGACAAAAAATACTTGAAATCCAATGCCGAACTTATTTTTGCATGAAAAAATCAAATCGTCACTGAAAACGTACATTTTTATAGGAAAAACCACGTTTTCCTGCATTCAAACGAAATTTTCTCGACTAAATTCCACTGTACAAACAATTTTGACTACACCTTTGGAAAGCTGAGATTTTGGCGCATATTTTAGGACTACAGGCTAAATTTGACATGTAGAATATGTATTTGTATCTAATGATGCATTTGTATCTATCTCATACAGATTGTATCTAATAATTCACTTGTCAGATTGATTTTCCACCAATTGAACCATCTTAAAAAACTTTTATGACACATTAGGGAGATGGAAAATAATTTAACACTCTTTCCAACGATATCATCAAATTTGAATTTTCTCTGGTTTTTAGGGGAGTTCTGGCCGTTTTAGTGAGTTAAGGTCGAAATCACGAGAAAAAAATTCTTAAAAGTGAAATTACTCGGGAACCAAGCTTCTAAAATGAAAGTCTGAGGCACTTTTGGTTGCGTATTAGTTCTACAATCGATCCCTGGCCTGTGGCAGGTACCAAAGGTTAACACCCTGTACATGGCTGTAAATATGATCGAGGGTTATTGCTACGATTTCGATGCTGCTTCTTTGTCGCCTGTGACGCTGATTTTTAATTACTCGACATGCCAGCTATGGTGTGTGCCATTACATTAAATAGCAAGCAACAATAACTACAATTATCGCAAACGCTAACCGAACAATTAAATTGGTGTTTACCAGAGCCCTTCATAATATGGCACTTATTTTTGCCCAAATATGGCACTTATTCAACTCGACATGGCACTTATTATTCAACCCTCCCCGACCACACCAGCTGTTTTGAGGGGATAATATTACAACATACAAGTTACATATACTTACATTATTTATTTTATTTACAAATCATCGTTTATTTACGAAGCATTTATTTATTTTTTACAAATGATAGTTTTAATTTGAAAAAAAATTATATATATCATATTATATCATTTTATTATTTTTGAAGAACAACATCAGGTGTTCTGCAATGCTTTCCAAGAAAAATTCCAGCCGCCGATCACTCAAAAGGTATTTTATTTTCGAAAAAGTTCTCTCCACATCAGCTGATGTTGTCGGGGCTTATTTCATAGTGAGGACATCAGCAGGTTCCCAGCCTTCCTTCAGAGTGGCTTCCTTACCAGACAGAGTGGCAACAATATTGTTGACTTCCTCCCACCCACAATTCCTGCCGAGGACTGCCTTGATTTTCTCCTGGATCTTCTTCCCAGTGGCTCCTGGATAAACGGTGTCCAAATACTTTTCATTTTCTCGACACTTGAACTCAGCTGCACGCTTTCAGACTGAAAAGATTCAATTATGCTCGGAATTTCCTTGAAATTGGGCTCAACGAAAAGAAGCTGAGGGAAGAGGCTAGGATTTTCCACCAGCGCTTTGGCGGTTTTTACCGAAGCAGGATCATCTTCCAGCTCTTGGACTACTCGCTTAAACCCTTCAAAATGGCCGACATAATATGAAGCAGCTGACAGCCAAGTGCCCCACCGAGTGATCACAGGCTCCGGAGGCAGAGGAATGCCTGGCAAGTGCTTCCTGAAAACTGCGACCCTACTCGGTGCCTTCAGGAATATTTTCTTCCCTACGGAGATTAGTTTGTTGACTTGAGGATGTTCTTCTCGCACAGTTTCAGCTACTCGATGGAGACCATGTGCCAAACACGTTTCGTGGATGAGCTTGGGGTAGATGTCTTTCAGCGTCTTTCCTGCACTGAGCATATAGGCGACGCTGTCCGTCAATGACCTCACGGTTCGACAACCTCACCTCGTCAGCTTAGGGTTTTAACAAATTTTCACTTCAATTTTTTTTTTTGTTTTCTTTATTTTAACCCATTCGCCGCGAAGCCCGCGTTTTTCCGCATATCCTAGCAGTGCCCTGAGCGCGAGGCCCGCATTTTTCCACAAATGCTAGCAGTCCTCTGAGCGCGAAGCCCGCGTTTTCCCAAACTACTCCTGCATTCTCATGCGATCTTCCGGAACTTTTTCAAACTATTTTTCAGTTTCTTGGGGACATACTAGATAGCGCTCGATGTGTTTCAGTCCCCCCCATCCCTCTCCCATCCTGAACACTCTCTCATCCACGATAAACCATGTTACCTCTGGAGACCCCTTTTTCTCGTGATATTTTGTCATTCTATGAGTAATACACATAAAAGTAGTGAGGATTCTTCAGAAATATTCTGAGAAAGCCTCTCGCAGTTATTTTTAGCGTCATTCCACTGTACACTTTGTTGATGTTCGGTTCTGTTCTCCTCACTTTGAGGCTTTTTTCAACACTTTTCTACCGTCAGTTTTTTCTTACCTTCGTTATTTATCTCGTAATTTATATTTTTTCTTATTAGTAGTAGTGTATATAGTCCAGGTTTCAGTTTTTTCTTAGTTTACTTGTATATATATAGTAGGTTTAGGAGTGTAAGAGTGAGTGGGTACCTACTACCTAGGTGGCACTTTTCGATAAATTCTTTTGGCTTTGACCTGGCAATTTCTCTGGACTTCTTGGATAATCAAATTCAATAACAATCAAGAACAATAACAATGGTATAGTACTATAATGAATCAGTAATTATGTTTATGTAAAACTAGCGTTCCCCCCGCGAGCGTTGCTGCGCCCAAATTAAATTTGTTTATTGATCGTAATTTTAAACTGTTATTAAGAGGTGATTTGATGGACGGAAGCTTAGCCTTTGGTTTTTGCCTTTGGTGTCTACAATGACCCTGGATTCGTTGTCATTTTATGCAGACGTTCAATAGTATCCTCCTCCTCCCTTCTCCTCCTCCTCCTCCCTCCTCCTCCTCCTCCCTCCTCCCCCTCATCCTCCTCCCTCCTCCCCTCCCTCATCCTCCTCCTCCTCCCTCCTCCTCCTCCCTCATCCTCCTCCCGCCTCCTCCTCCTCCTCCCTCATCCTCCTCCTCATCATCCTCCCTCATCCTCCTCCTCATCCTTTGGCCTCACCCTCGGCCTCACTCTGCCTTCGGTCTTGGCTTGGGTAGTTAAATAAATTTCTAAAACCTGACACTGCACCCTTTTATGCCCTCTGGGTCAGAGCCCTTTGAACGGATTTGCACCAAACTTTACAGGAACAATCCTTGAATCATGCCTAATAATACCTGAAAGTTTCATTACAATCTGTCGAGCGGTTTCGGAGTCTATAGGCAACATACATACATACATACATACATACATACATACATACATCCTCTTTTATAGATATAGATGAAGTAATAATGAGACAAATTATGAAAACAATAAACTATTGATGAATTCGAGTTTATAAGAATATAATAATGACAAAAAAGATACAAACCCTTCAAACATTTCTGTCCATAATATATTCCTGAACAACATGCAAAAAGAATTACGTCAAAAATAGAAGAATAGTGGAGAAACAAGAAAAACTAAAAGAGGAGGGCGAGCGTCACAGTCTCAAATATTTCTCCGCTACAAGGGGAGTTGCAGCTAAAGGCGCGTTCACACACGGCGACTAACTAGCCGCTACTTAGTCGCCGCTACTTTAGTCGCCGCTATTTACTCGCCGGCAAATTTTCGATCTCTGTTCACACATCGCGATTTGTAGTAGTTAGTACAGTTCGATGATTCGTTGTGAGTAGGGTTTGCTGTGGAAAATGTCTGTAGGAAGGCGAGAGACTTTGAGACGTGTATTAAGTATCTGTGTTAAGGAACTTTGTGATGAATTAGTGAATAAATTAAGAAATAAAAGAAAAACGTGTTCAGTTCATTACGATATGCATCACGTAAGTTCTTAATTTTTTTCTTCAGCACATCTTCAGTCACTATTATTCCATTAAGTCTGAGTTCATCAAGCAATTTGGCAAACGCCTGTTGCTTCGAGTCGCGTTTTAGATATTCAGGTGACCTAATGTCCCACAAACACTCATGCTTTCTGTAAATTTCCAGGACAGTAACAATTTGGTCACTACTCCACTTCACACTATCGGCCATCTTTAGTATAGAATCCGTATAAACTGACAAAACGTTATTAAAAGGAGCAAAACACAACCACGAGTCGTCAGATCGCAAGCTACCGGCTTCTAGTCGGCGATAACACTATTCACACAGGGCGACAGGGTTGCTACCACTCGCGGCGAGTGTACCACGGTAAGAAAGGCTTCGCGCTCAGGGGACACGCAGTCGGTCAGGGCTCCGCAGCGAATGGGTTAAAGGAGTTTGGCGAAAAAATGGTAAAACGTGGCACGAACATGGCATTTTCCCAAAAATCGGCAGAATATGGCATTTTACGAAAAATCAGCAGAATATGGCATTTTTGGATGGCGCCATGGCAATATGGCATTTGAAGGGCTCTGGTGATTACATAAAAAGTTGAAAACGTGCTCCTTTTCGAATACTTCTTTCAGTCCTTTATTACTGTTGAATTAATTTCAATTCAAATCTCGCGGACATCTCATTGGCGACGTGGAGGATGCAAACCTCATTGCGATTATGATGGATCTCACGGAACCGCTCACCCAACTGATGGAAATTGTCGCTGCACTGGTCAGGAGCCAGGCTACATCGTCGGAACCATCTTTCGAGTTCGAAAAATACAAAGTATGTGGAGATGAAACAGTAGCAGCTTATTTTTCTCGTTTCAAGTTACATTTACAATTATGTGGAATAAAGGAGGCTGTACCTTCGTGTTCATATGGGCCCCGAGTTGGTGAAAACACTTCTCGATTGCATTTTCCCAATACCCTGGATAAGAAAGCATTCACAGAAATCGAAACCGCTTCGATAAATTATTACAAGGCCAAAACAAATAAATACAGCAAAACCATTAAATTCCGCAAAATCTTATAAGACCGGATGGAAACTATCACAGCTTTTGCTAGCATTTCGAATTCGGGAATTTCCTTGATTATTCCTAAATTGAACAATATATTCATGGGGTGAAAGATGATTGTATACGCAAAGTGATCGCGTTGAAAAGACCAGAGAAGTTTACTGAAGCCCTAGAAACGATGGTTATTTAGAAGCTACGAGGTCGGCTGTATCTGAAATAAAATATCAAACTGTAATTGAAAAATGACATGAATTTGCAAGCCCCAGCTGACCTCGGGAACGATCTAGATTTAAAGCGTTCTCTCGGCGATCGAAATCGAGGAGCCGTAGTGCTTCTAGCAGCAACAAAATCTAAAATTAGGGCTGTCTGAATGTTTTGATTGCAGTGCCAAACTCATTGTCATACCGGAACAAAAATTGTTTTTGAATCGGACATTGCTGTAGAGCAAACGAATTCCAAAAATCCCCCTCAAATTTGAAAACCTATTTCAACCCACAGGCAGGCAAAAATTAGACCAAAAAATCGGCTTAACAAAATGCAGTGGCGGAAGCTTACTGCCGAATTCGTTCTGGGATCACATTTTTCCTGAAGATGAATCGTATAATTGCGTTAGCGAAACTTCAATGACTAAGTGCCCCCTTCCAGCGGTAATTTCTGTGATGACAATCAAAAGCCAATAATTGGATACTGGTGGGGTTTGTTCCATGGTCAACAAATCTATTCTAGATAAAATTCTCCCAAAATACGAGCTTCTGCCCTTCACAAGATCTTTTGTGAGTTACAAGAATGATAAATTCCAATGCCTTGGGTATGTGCCCGTCGATGTTACCTGCCGTGGTCCCACACGACCCCTAAATTTATATGTGAAGTTTGAAACAACAGAATATTCGGAAGGGAGTGGATTTCCGAATTCTACGATCTTCTTTCGTTCTATGAATTTGTCAAAGTTTCTGAAAACTACGAATGATAAATTGAATTCATTAATCCGAAAATACGACAAATTATTCAGTGAAATACTCATACACACGCAATGCAGTGTAGCTAACATACCTACTATTTGGGTTCTTTGAATGGAGTCTTGTTTTACAAGGCCTCGACTGTGTTCTGAAATTTTCTGACGATATTGTCATATTTTCGGATTTGAAGAGGGCATAATGAACGCTTTGACCAGCACATCCGAAAAATTGGAACTGGCTGTGTTGAAACTTCGGCGTTCAAAATGTGAATTCCTCTTTGACCGGATTGTCATAGAGTCGATCGCCCGGGCCTACACACAATGAAAAAGCACGTAGACGCTCTACTGAATACAGTAAGTTGTCCCAAGAAACGGTGCCAAACTAGGCACATTTCTTGGAAAAGTAAATGACTATCATTCATTTATCCCTAATATTTCAAGCGTAACTGCACCTTTACGAGAAATGATTTCTGCGGAGAAATTCTCGTGGATAGATGAAGCCAAAAAGTCTTATAACTTTCTAAAGAAAAAACTTGTGTCAGATAGGGTTCTGGTGCCCTACAACCCAACTTGGCCTCTGATTTTGGCTAAGACGCGGGTCCAGAGGGCCTAGGCGCAGTTCTGTCCCACATTATCCCTAATGGGACTAAGCAATCATCTCATATGCGAGTAAAGCCCTACCGAAAACGGAAAAACGCTATCCACAGATTGATAAAGAAGGGATGGCGGTAGTTTGGGACATTTTGTCCCATACCTCTATGCTCGAAAGTTTACCGTTTGCACTGACAATAAAGCCATTTCGCATATCTTTGCACCCATAGCCAGCCTACCACAGTTCAAATGGTCTCGGTGGGCTAATTATGCAGCTTACCTTTCACATTTCAAATACGATATAATATTTAAACAGAGTTTCCACTAAGCAAATGCCGATTTTCTGTCAAGGGCAGCATGTATCAGTTCTAAAACCGAATTCAGTCAAAACTCTGTACGTGAATAATTGTGATGGCAGTGGAGATAATGTGATGAGTTCATGCAGAAACCACTGACTGCTCGTGATATTGCCGTAGAAACATTGAAGGATGAGCACATGGCTGGATTCAATATGGAAAATACCTTAGAACTGACAGCTAGAAAGGGCTTGAGGCAGAATATTCAGCAAACGAGGGTTGCTCAATGCTCGGGCACAGAGTTGTAATCCAACCATAATTTTGCCAGTCCCTAATCGAGGAACTTCATACTGCCCACATCGGAATCGTCAAAATGAAGGGGTTGGCGAGGTCGTTGGTGTATTCGCCGTCAATAGATGAAGATATTGGGAAAATTGCGAAATCTTGCGCTGTTTGTGCACAAAAATCAAATTTGTCGCCAAAATTTTTGTTTCCCACCTCTGGGAGTACCCTGAAGGCCCATGGGAAAGAATCCATGTGGAGTACGCTGGACCACTCCTAGGAAAAAGATTATTGTCATCATTGACGAGTACTCCCAATGGATGATTGTGAACGTCACCAAACTCCACTACTGCTGAGGCAACATGTAATTTACTCGAAACAGCTTTCGCACAACTTGGAGTCCTAACAGTCGTCGTGTCGGATAATGGTCCGCAATTTATATCCAAATATTTCAAAAACTTTATAATAGGCCAGGGTGTGCGCTTTTATAAAACTTCAGTTGCATATCATGCATCCACAAATGGACAGGCTGAACGAGGAATTCTGACCCTAAAGAGAGAGCACTGAGTTTAGCTGGAGCTACGACCAACACCATCAACCACTGCATAAATTCATTCAATACCACAAAGCAACACACGTAACTACAGGGCAACCACCATACATGCTTTTTCTGGGAGGAATAATCAAAACTCGACTTGATCAAGTAAAACTGAACCTAAAGCAAAGAATGGATGATCGAGCCCTGCCAACCAATGACCAACTTCACCCCAAACTTCAGAAGTTTTTCGGCTGACGATAGAGTTGTCTTCAGTGGTTACAAGCAAAATTCAGAGTCCTGGCAACCTGGCGTGATTGTAACAAAATTGGGAAATCTCCTTTACAAATTGGAACGCAGTGGTCGTCGCTTCAAACACCATATCGATCACTTAAAAGCAACCAACTGCCCTGCAACTTCCCCATCGACCATCAAAGGACGAAATCGGAGAGTGCGAATATTCGACACGACATCCTTCACACAGAAGACACCAAGAACATCTGCTGATCTGACAAGCCTTCTCATAACTCCAAGAGAACCCCCAGGCTCAAATTTACAGTGTAGAGGAGGAAACTTCCCAACTCCTTCGCCATCTCCAAGACCTTCCATCTCCAAGATCTGGACTTCTTCTATCTCATCAAAAGCACCACTGACTACCTTTACACCCTCAACAGCAAATACTGAAAGACGATATCCAGTTCCAATAAAGAAACCCAGGAAGATCTACACACCATCTTGAAGGTACAATAACTACAACTTGAATACCAAATAGAATCGAAAATAGTGAGCGTGGAGAGAGTAAATAAATTGAAAAGACTGATATAGTTGAAATGATTTATTACTAACAATTTATTGAAATGTATAAACTATATTTAAAACAGATTAATATTACTTGAAATATTACAAACTGCTGACTAATCAAATTTCATTTGCCATTGTTGTTGCCTAAGTAGGAAATTTTGTTAAAGGAATCTACTAAAATAAAAATATTAAGAAAATGTTGTATTTTGTTGATGCAAATTTCTATCTATTACTTTAAGCTAAACTTCAAAATAGTCTGGGAGGATTTTTGTGGTGTATGCCATTACATTAAGAACCCAGCAACACCATCAACAATTATCGCAAACACTAACCTAACAATTAAATTGTTGATTACGTAAAAAGTGAAAAACGTGCTCTCTATCGAATACTTCCTTCAGTCCTTTATTTCAGTTAAATTCATTTCATTTCATTGATTCAAATCTCACAGACATCTCACCAGACAATTAATCCATTTACATAAATTCCTAATGGCGGGTCAACTAAAAAAATTCATATCTGTAATCTGTTCTGTATTGTAATTCATCATATTCTGTTTATAAAATACACAATAGTGAGTTATTTCCTAATTATTCTCTGATTCCATGATGACCCAATAATTTCTGCATCATAATATGGGAGAGGGGTTTAATTATCAAATGTATGATATGTAAACATGATTTTGGTTTGACTGTTTGTGAACTTATACCTGTATGTGAACTACCCGTGCTCTAGCTCATAGAGACGGATTGTATTAAATAATTGTCTTCAGTTTGGAAGAGGAATTTAGAGTAAATTTATTTCAGTTGTTTGTCCTATTGCATGGTCTGTTTGAAAGCTAATTAATTATTGTTTCTATCAAATTCCACAGGAAAACGTATCCAAGTGATAACTTGGCACAGAATTCACGTTTACAACACATTTGCCAAATCTTTCCTGCTGAGCCGTCTACGAATTCATCACCGAATATTAGTTCTAGGAGTAATAGTTTACCCGCTAAAAGGACAAGAAGATGTTGAAACTGGGACAACAGTCACGGCGGAAAATATCATAATTTTGGACCAACTTCGTAATTAAATATGATGAATACTGTGGTAATTAACCTAATTATTGTCAGTAAACTTTTAGAACCCGTTATTTACAATGCTTTTGTGAGAGTTTTGCAATATATCTTCTACATCCCAGTGTTTTAACCATTTGAGTCTACTTTTTATTACAATACACTCCTATTTTCTTTAAACAAAATTTTTCATTAACTCTTCCTTGGAATTAGATGTCTTAGCAGGGGTTTCACCACCTCGAGTTAGTGTTCGAGTTACTGATTATCCTAGAGATAGCCCTTTTAAATGCGTTTCTCCGTTGCGAGACAATCGTAACCCAAAAAACGCTGCAAATTATTTCACAAAGGTTTATTATTTTTTCAATTGAGTATGCTCGTAGTTTTAGTTGGCTAGCGTACGTCATAAGGCCCGTCCAGACTCCTCGGCGTGTCCTACTTCGAGTTGCCACAACCTATACTTCTATAATTATATACGCATGTTTATATTTCTCGATTTGAGCTCCTATCTATTCAAATAGTTATTGCCTTAATAATATCATTATCTAAGTACGTACGAAAAGTCGAGAGGATATGTTATTAAATATGCGTAGGAAAAGCTTTGGTATTAACACACAAATATGACCTTGAAAAAAACATATTCATGCCTCGAACGAACGCCGGCGCCGTACCCACCACAAGCCGAGGTGCCGGCGCCTCCTATCACTCCACCCCCCCCCCCCTCCCGCTCACCACCCCCCTCTCCACCCACCGTGACCCCCTGCCAAGCGTGCCAGGCGTGCTCGCGTCGAAAAAGACACTTTTTTGCCCGTTTTTGGCCCATAGCATCTATGCGAGTAAAGCGATCGGGATGGTTAAACGTTAGGACCAACTAGACCCCAAATGGAGTCTATGTGCGAAAGAACGGGTTTTTTAAGTCAATTCTTAGGCCTTTTATGGCTCGGACGGCGAACGGCGGACGGACATTTCAAAATTGGATTCTACGTACCTTGAAACGTAAAGTGACAAAGTTTGAGGGGGGGTTATGAAAATTTTTTGCTACACGATCACATAGGCTTATTATTGGAAATAATAAACCAATTAGTGACCGCATTAGCTCCCAGATTTTGTTTTCTAATTTATCCAGATATCAAGTGCTAACTCTTAAGAGCTACCACAGTTGTTGCAATAAAGCAAACGCCACTGCTAAATCTTCTTGATTTGAGATTTGAGTGCCTGCTTGATTATATCCCTTGTGTTTATTTTTGATTGTTCATTTCACGCGTTAATTAAAATTGCATATTGTATTCAGCATCGATAGGGACAAATTGCTTGATTAGAAAAATTCATTATTCAAAATTATAACTAGTAGGTCCACTGACCAGAAGACTTGCGCAACGTTTTGTGGGAACATAATAAACGCATTGGCTAGAAGTATTCGATATTACCCTTCATAAAATGCTTGGAAAGCTTCAAAAAACGCAAGTTGGGTATAAAAAAACTAATGTTCCGTGTATAATTCGTTTTGTGAATTTTTGGCTGGAATGGATAAGCGCTAATTAAGTGAATCATCAGTTGTAAAAGCTCGTTAGAAATCTATAAACGAAAAGTACGAGCAAGTTCAACAAATACGACCTAATTCTGTAGGTGCCTATGGAAAAACCCAACTTGTTTTCGTGGTTTTTTTCCCCATTCTCAATTGATGCATGTGAGTGGTGTGAATAGTTTGGTGGTCTAGATGCTCAAAAGCTCGTATCTCAAAAATGGGAAAGTATCCTAAATTAATCCTTTCAGTAAAATGTTCCTAGATTAATTAGACATGCAGAACAGAATTAAATGTATAGTGTGTTGGTTATAGATCCTTACAAACAGGCATCTCAAAAACGAAAAACAAAAGTCCTAAAATAATATAGATAGATAATAAATGAATATAGATTAGTAGGACAAATAGATAAGAATGATCTGTATGATTCAGTCATTTTACCTTAAAATCGTCGCACTTATCAATACATTGTGGTCCCGCTTATCGCACTGGTCCTCTGTGATGGTTGCGTTTATCTAGCTATAATTAACCTGGGTTTCCTATGATTAGCGCTTATTGGCTTCACCGACATTTTTCCTGTGTAGTACATTTCTCAGTTAGGTACCTATACATTACATCCTTTTATTATTTATAATTATATTTATGATAAAACTTGTTCTCAATAATAATTCGTATTGCAAACAAAGAATCTGGAATTCGAAATTACTTTTGCAGTTTTTATCGATTTACTTAATTGCCATAACGTTTTTGAAAATCCTCTTCAAATGATTGGGAATGGGGTCCTACGAAAAACTTTAACCTTAAAGCTTAACCGATAATTCTCCTGTTGCCTCCTCCCAATGTATTCTGATGATGATAAAATTTTGATTTTCAAGCGATGAAGTAAGACATTGACAGCTCCTCTCAGGACTCAGTTGATACTTGTGGATTGGCAATGTTCTACGTTTGGAACGATCAAAAGTGCATTCAAGTTTGGATACAATCTCAAGATTGAAGTGAGGCTCTGTTCAGCCGACCCACAAGTTTATTAGGTAGGTAGGTACCTGTTGTCAGTTGGTGTAGAGTCCAAGCCTAGAGAGCCTCTTGCTCAAGACATCTTTTTGGTCAGGGAGCACGCCATTGGTGTGTTCTTTGATCTTGCTGAAGCCTCTGATACCACCTGGCGTCATAACATCTTGCAAAGGCTGCAGCAGTGGGGAGTGGGCGGGCCCATGCTGGGCTTCCTCCGCAGCTTTCTTTCCCACCGAAAATTCAGGGTGCCCCTTGGGAATGCCTTCTCCGATCTCCACCCTCAGGAAAATGGCATCCCTCAGGGCTCTATGCTTAGTTGCACCCTGTTTATGGTCGTTATAAATGGCCTTGCTGATAACATCCCAGAGGATATTCGTCCCTTACTGTATGTGGATGACTTAACTATCCTCCTCCGAGGCGATAATCTGAGAAATGTGAGTGACACATCGCAACGTGCTATTGATACCATCTATCAAACAGCGTGGATGCGAGGTTTTAGTTTTTCACCTGCAAAAACTACTTCCATCCATTTTTGCAGAAAGCGCAAAGCACATGATGAGTATCCACTCACAATTGGTGGAGTCACAATACCTTACTCCACTCACACACGTTTCCTTGGACTCATAGTTGACCGCCATCTGTGGTGGACCCAGCAAATTGAGTACTTGCGCCAGGCTTCTATGCAGGGTGTACAGTTGCTCAAGGCCCTATCTAACTATAGTTGGGGCGCCCAGCAGGAAGTCCTCTTAACACGTTCCGAGCGGGGCCGATTTTGGTGGAAACTCCTAGTGACAGGACCTGTTTTTTCGAGAGAGGCGCAAAAATGTTACTGAACGGGGGCCTTGATTTCAATGGGGAACGAAACGGAACGCATTCTTTCGGAGGTGTGATCATCTACAATAAGTGTGTTAAACTCCACAGCCAACAGAATGCGTGGTAATCTCGTCAGAAGGCAGAACGTAGGAGCCTATGTGCTCTCTGTAGCTGGATCTATCGATCCACTCCGGGTGAATCGAACGAGGGTGCCTGGATCGATCGATCCATTCCGCTCGGAACGTGTTAAGGATTTTCCATGCTGTGGTGCAATCAAGAATTGATTATGAGTCTACAGTTTATGGATCAGCAAGAAAGTCCTTCCTGTGTATGCTGGAACCTATATTAAACAAGGGTCTTTGTTTGGCCACTGGGGCCTTTCGAACTACCCCAACAGCCTCCCTTCAGGTGCTCGGGCGTTGTCAGCCACTAAAGATCAGGCAAAATCTACTGACACTCTGTTATGCAGAGCGCCTTCGTTATTTCCCAGGGCACCCTCTGTATACCATTGTAACTCTACCACCCCTGGATGAAACATATTGCAGGCTCCAGACTCGAACTCGCCCATTGGGCATTCGTGTTCAGGAGCTCACCAGGTGGGACTGCATAGAGAGATACCCTCTGGTCCCTTTGAACCCCTCCCCCCTTCCCTCCATGGACCTTGTCTGGGATGCGCATTGATTTTCGATTGAGGGTTGGGGTGAAGGGCAATAAACCCCCACATATCCTCAGATGTTGCTACTCAGAGGCAATCCAGCGATATGCTGGACACACTCTCTTATTCACTGATGGCTCAAAAACGCCTGATGGTGTTGGTCTTGCTCTATGGAGCCCCAACTTCCAAGACACTGGACGCCTACCACCTGTTGCGTCTGTGTTCACAACAGAGCCGTGGGCAGTGACGCTTGCTGTTCGACACTGCCAGGCTATCAGGAGTTGGAAATTATGTGATTTGTAGTGACTCACTGAGTACCATCGAGGCGATTAGAGACACATATTCATATGATCCCCTAATACAAAGCCTGCATGTGTCACTACATCGAGCCACAACATTAGGCACAAACATAACTTTTATGTGGGTGCCAAGCCATGTAGGTATTTACGGTAATGAGTGTGCCATTGATCCATCGAAATTCTGCCTATGCGTATTGAGGATCAAATCTCCTACATGCAGCATAAAGCCAATTCCATCTGGCTTGAGCAATGGCAGGGCGAGCTCACTGGTCTGCGTAGAGTCCTTCAGGACCTTTGCCCGGTTGATCCTTTTGTGGCCCACCTTCCAAGGGGGGACCGAATAGTGGTCAATCGGGTAGCCACTGGCCATACCCGTCTTACTCACAGACACCTGTTAGATCCAGTAGCTTGTGATGTTGTGTGTGGGAGATGTGGGTGTGATTTGTCTATCCACCACTTTTTGGAGGGTGGATGCTCTGTCAGGACCAGACAAGGTCCAATCCCTGTTGGTGTACCTGAAAGCCACTGAGTTTCACAACAAGCTGTGATATTCTGATCTACGATATATTTATTTATTTATGTACATACCTTTATTTAACTAAGATATATAGTATTTATCATTAAGTATTTATCGATAATATTTATGTATTTGTAAGGATCATCTAGTCGTAATTTAGTTCTTATTACGGGGTATTTTTATCCGCTGTAGGGGTTACAAAGCGGTCATCGCTGTATCCCTTGAAGCAGAGTTTGGCGATGCCTCGTTTTGCGGGTTATTATTATTGTTATTATTTCTCCCCCTCCGATCTGCCAGTGGAGTCCGTGATGGCAATCCGTTTAGTGACAGACGGTAAGCATGGCTCCCCTTAGAATCGTGCCCGTTGCAGTGTCCTTTTGACACCCCTTTTTGATTGCCACTAATCACCCTTCCGGTTTTTTTTTTTTTTTTTCTTTTTTTTTTTTTTTCTTTTTTTTTTTTAATGGCATCGGCCTTTATTTCCTTTCCGCCAAATATACATTATATAGGTATATATTTATATATATATGAAAAATGTTAGAAATATTTTACTACATTACCTATCTATTATATCTGTATACACATTCATTCTTATAAATTAAAAACAATAAATTTAAGCTCTTAAATTGATTTTTTTACAAAAATTAAATATTTCTTCATGTATTTTAGTACTAGCAGCACATAGAATCGTCTTTAAGTTAAATGGTCGTTGTAATTCTGGAAGAATGTTCTCAAATAAGTTGTGCCGCGCACTGCTCAACATTCCGCACTCCATGATGATGTGCTCCAAAGTTTCCTCAGTTGTATTACAGAATCTGCACTTCTCGTCTTCTTCGTTCATAATTACGCCGATTTTCTTCAAATAGTTCCGAGTTAAACAATGGTTTGAGCGGATCCTACTAATAGTTCTGTAATATGCACGCGTGTTAGGTGGTTCTCTCTTGTGCCATGGTGTTGCGGAGATGTTCGGGAACATTTCGGCGTAATTCTGGCCAAATGGGTACTCGCTGTAAACTTCTTGCCATTCCCGATTGGACGTACAAATCTGTATATGGATAGTGAGGTCCCTCTTCGATCCGTTCCAAATTCAAAGCCCTTCTAGCTGCTTCGTCAGCCTTTTCATTTCCATATATATTGCTGTGGCCCCATACCCATACGAAACAAAGGTTTTTCCCTATGTTTTTGAGTCGTGCGGAGGCTACTATTATATCATATTCTAGGGGATTCAGCTTGGAATTCGGTTGTACGTTTTTAATTTTTTGGAGTGCACTGAGATTATCAGTAAAAATTATATTCTCTTGTATTGTTTCAGATTCGTTCGCAATATTCTCAATAGCTTTCTTTATTCCGTAGAGTTCTGCTGTATAATTTGAGCTCATATCCCAAAGCCCCCCTTGCCCATACCCCTTGCAGAATTTCTTCTAGCTTCATATATTCCACAAGCCACTATTCCATTCATAGCAGAACCATCTGTATATATATATTTAGCGTTAGGCCATTGTTCGTGGACTGCGGCTAGGAAGGATGTTGGGCGTTCATGCGGATCTGTTGTAGTCGGGTTGAGCGTGAGGAGTACTGTAGGTGGTTGGCTTAATGAAGAGTATTCCATTGTGGTGTTTTGTGTTGTGTATTTGAGTGGTTTAGATGCGGTTGCTAACCAACTGGTGTAGTTATTTACTCGTAAGAAGCCATCACACACAGATGGACTTTTCTTCTTTTGCCAATAGGGTCATTCTCATTTCATTTGCCGCTTTCATGTCCCTGACGACGAATTCTCACAATTCTTGACCAAAACTAGCGATTTTGGGGGAAAAAAGAGTAGTATAAGTTGGCAGATCAACGAAGAAATAATTTGACTGCCCAAAATCCCATTTAACCAATACACAGTGATGACGAATGAAACCTGAAATCCTGGTAACTCATGAGTGTTACCGTCCCCTCCTACCTAACATGTACGTAGAAGTTAGGTAGTTATGAAACAATGACAATCTAGAACTGGCCAGGGTTACTAGCTGCAGTAGGTTGGTTCCTCTTTATTTAGAGTAAGGATTTACATTTTTAAGATTTTTCCCAACCCGTGAAAAACTAGTTTTTCAGTCAGTCCCCCATATCTTTTCTCAATGGGCCCACAGGAGTGATACCATTTTTGCGATCAAGAAGACTGATGGAAAATGGTGGGAAACAGTCAGATGTGAAGGTTATATTGTCCCGTTGAAGATGTGAGACTGCAGTGGAGTGCTTGGAGTTGCAGCAGTTTTTACAGTGAAAGAAGTCTAAATTTTCATCATTTTCGGTATTTTTATTTTCAATCATGAGTGTTACACTAATAACGAGTGTTGTTAGTGCTTAAACAAAATAATCCGATATCAAGAACCATACTGCTAGGTGACAGGTTTCAAACAGTAGCCATCCACGAGTTTTGCCACTTCATCATCCTGTGTGACGCCATTTTATTAGAAATTCTCACGAGTGTTACCTCTCAGGAGTGTGACCAAGGATGGGTAAAAACTATATAAAATACAACTTCAATGAAAAACTCACTGTTCATCTATGGAGCACAAATCTGCAATGTACAATGAGTAGTATTTGCCGTTCTAACCTCATTTTTGAGCACGTTCATATTTCATGTTTCTAAGGTTCTCAAACGACCCAAAGCGGCAAATGAAATGAGAATGACCCAATACCTTTCAGTCAGTGTTTTTATTGTTAGTTGGCATACCTTTGCGTACTGTTCTGGTCTTCGACTGTAAAGGGCTACTGTAAACCGGTCAGTCAACATTTTCCGTCGGCCAGTCAACCCTTCCGGTTGAGACTCAACTTAAATTCTTAAAAAAAAAAAAAAAAATGTGCCTATTCTTAATAATCTTTTCTTTCTCTTAATTCTAAGCCCCGAACTGTACCAAAACTTAGAAATTACCACTGGTTTCAGTCAGGATGTGGTTCAAGAACAGTATCTGCGACATTTTTCCACTAATTAGCAGTCAGTCTGTATATATGTAAGAAAAAATTAATGTGATCAAAGCACAAGCTGTCAGATTTTTGTCCCGCTTGATTCACGAAAGGCCCCACCCTGTCCCAGCTCAAAAAAGTCACTTTTTCTCAATCCCCTAGTCATAAGCTTTCCTTTTGGCCCTCCCAGGAGATTAGTGTAGGAACTTCCGTTTTCTGAGTTTGCTAATTACAGGAGCGGTAAGATTCTATAAATACCTTATGGGATTACCTGTTCCTCCCTTTTACCTGGATGCATGGGGGTAGTTGCCCAGCTCTGCAACTACCCAACCGATTGTCCCCTCACCTCCCTCTGGTCCAAGTTGACAAGTTGTAATTTTCACTGCCACACTTTTTGGTGTTCCCTATGTACCTATGAGGTATTGGGATTGGTATCGGGCATGTCTCCGATGAGCACACACCTGTTCTTAAATTCTAGGTGGAGGCAGAGGGTCATTGACCATGGCTTCACCTAGTTAATACAAGCTGATTCGAGATGTAATTCTCCTAACAGGTTGCCTTGGTTCACTTTGAGCAATACTGAAATGCGTCGCCACACAATCACTGAAGAGCTAGACAATTATTAAAATTCACCTACCTATGCTAGGTAAAAACAAAACGAATCACAATGCACAGGATATTTACTGAATACAAAATTTACTATATACTTATACCTAATTCATCACATGCCAAATTTGCTAAAGGCAAAATTCGCTGCCAGAAGGGCTAACTCAATTCAAGATTTATAAATTCAATCATTTGGGTGATCTGGTAAAGGTCCTTGAAAGAGAAATCCCCTTGGCTACAAATCAACAAGAAACAATATTTTTTATTCAATACATCAAGAGAACTGTCAGAACCCTATGAAATAGTAAATCAAAAGCTTACTTGAAGTAAGCGTATAAATCTGTACAAATGCTTGACACTGAATAAATGGTTGGAATTAGGATTAGTCGAATTTTACTGACTAGTAAGAAACCAGATAGGTAATTATTGAACAAGGGTAGTTGGGCTAGTTGGTACTTTTCCGTTATACCCCCCCCCCCCAGTCAATTTGTCTTCAACACGCCCGCCCGATGTTTCTAGGCATTACTTCTTACTTAGATTATGTTATGTATTTTTGAGATGTGAGCATCCAGACCGCCAAAGTAGGTATACACATCATTCCGACCTACATGGCCAACTAATCTGTATGTTTACTAAGGGGTTGACTACTTGATGTTATGTAATTTTGAGATGCGAGCATCCAGAACACCAACCTATACACAGCATTCTGATCTATTCGTGCGAATTCATATGCATTCTACTTGTGCAAATTCATGTGGAGGCAATCAAACCACAACCACGCCAATTTGTTTCAACAAATCCTCACCGGCATCTGCAACAAACAACACGGTAATTCTTTTTTTCCTTCTTTTTTTTTTTAAATAATATAATTTCTTCCCACAGATTGAAATTGTCACCAATTCTACGTAAGTAAATATGTAATCTAAAGGCCGCGACACACGTTCCTTCCCCTCCCTCCTACCTTCCTCAAAGAGGAAGTTTCCTATAGACGCTCCTTCATTTTTCCTCCTACTGCTACGCTTGTTGTCCCTCCCACCCTTTTCCTTCCTACCCACGGTCATTCAGTGTGACCCATCACGGGGAATTCCCCTTTTTGTGGGGGAAATTTCCCTTTTTGTATGGAAATGCCAGGTTCTTTGGTCAACAGCACTGGCGGTTATCAATATATCACATTACCAGCTCTGAACGCCTTTTTTGTAACGATTCAGCCTCAATTTTATTTTTTGCTATATTTTTCCCATGATGTCTCTTGAGGGTGGCGGTTGGCCAGGCTTGCCGGTACATGGGCAAAAGCTCGAGGTACTCCTCATTAATTTTTTCCTTATTCATAGTTCAGAGTTCATGGCTTTGATCCCACAAGTGAGGTAACTGTTTAAGCATTTCAATAATTTCACTCAACACTGCTTTTTCATCAGACATTTCAATCAATTGACGGGGAAACAAACAAATGAATGATGAACTTCAAGACACCTTTCGAGACACCGGATGATTGATAACAGGAGTTTGTACAAATGGCGGGTAAAATAGGGAAAAGTAGGAAGGAGGGAAAGCAAAAATGCCTCCACACGCTCCTCCGTGGAGGTTAAAAGAGTGGGGGAAGCTCCTTCGTAGGAAGGTAGCACGGGCTGGACCTTCCTTTCTTCCTACGTAGGAGCTTCCTAATTTCCTCCCTCCTTCATGGCTACACCCGTTCCTTCCCTAGCTCCTTCGTGGGCGTGGCTCCTTTTTGAGAGGAGTGTCTGAAGACGGACTGCCAGTGGCGCCGCTAGCGCGTTCTGTCGAGAGTTTTTGCAACCACCTCCTATAGCGTTCCTACCCACCTACTATCTCCGTCCGGTCGAACTCCCCCCAATTAACGCCTGGCAATGACGGTACCTACTTTAGTTATTAGCATTGGCGAAGGTTCTCCGTAGCCGAGTCGGGTTCGATTCCAAACCGGAACCAATAAATTTTTTATTAATTTCAACTTACGAAATACACTTTTAACCTGATAGCTACCGAGCGATCGCGCGCCCGCCTCCCGCTGCAGCCCAAGACACTGTGGTGCCGTCTCACCCTCCAGCCCAAGCTTTTTCAACCTTTTCCCGACGATTTCGCGCTGCGTTAACCCCTCTATTTTCGCCAATCCCGTCATACTTCATATTACATTTAGACAAGCAAAGTGTTCACTTAATGTTTTTCTTTGAAATACAAGTTTTTTCCCGTTTTTTTTTTTTTTTTTTTTTTTTTTTTTTTTTTTTTTTTTTTTTTTTTTTTTTTTGTGGATTAAGTTTCATCATAACTCATAACCAAACAATGTTTCGCTAGTTACATTGTCTTTTTTGTTTATATATTTCTATTTTCAACATCTGAATATAGGTAGTCATGAAGATTACGAGTCAGCTTATGAATAAACGGAATGCACTATAGTTGTTTATTGTTTTGCAAAGGAGAATAAGAGTGTTTCCCATCCCTCTTTCTCATTTCTTTCTGATGTTTACTTTCTGATCTTTCTGCGATCTTCCGAGTGACACTAAAACTAACAAGGCCGATTATGACGTCAGCGATGTCTCTCGGATACCCAAGTAAACACTATCTAAAAAATAAGTTCATTAGCCTCGCAGATAGATGGTAGACGAGTTCAGATCGCGGGATGGTGCGGCTCGCGCATAAACACGGCCATGGGACCAGGGGCTGTATCGGAGTTTTGCGCTTAAACGCGGGCCTGGGAGGACGGCGACGCTGTTGTTTTGCGCTTAAACACGGCCGTGGGAGCGATCAGGTTAAACTTAACTCCGATCTCTTTATCCAACTAATCTATATATAATAGAAGGATTGATTTCAAATACCCACTGTTTTTAATTTACTTTTTTTTTTTTTCATTTTCTGTAATATCAGTACCCATACTGAATCACTGATATCCTTTAAAAAATGCAATGAATAAGACAAATTTTATAACAAAAAATTCCTGTCATGCAGCATGATCGTATGATCGAATTTTCGTTTAATTATGTTGAATTGTTTAGAAACTTTTTGCACTGTGGTTGTAATCAAATTGCAAACTACCAATTCATTGTCAAAGAAAACTTATTCTAAATAATAATGTGCTCATTAAAAGAAGATTTTGGATCAGGACTGATTTAGGATATATTTTAGGATAAATTGATCTGAATGATGTGTATTCTTTGGTGGTCTGGATCTCAAAAATAGAGTGATATCCTAAATCAATCGTTTTGGTAAAATAGTATAGGTTAGTTGCATAAATAGATCACGGGTGGGGGGGGGGGGAGGTGTGTAGTGGATTTATATATATTTTACTTGGTGTAGGTAGACCAAGTGGGACATTTATATTCTGGTTATGCGGGTTAGTCCCTGAGGTATTCCTGTAAGGAATGTGAGCGAAATCGCCAAGGTCAGCTTGCTTGGCGGGAGGAACTTGAGGATAGTTCGTGTCGCAGCCGCGTGGAGCACTGGGCTCGCATAGTGGGTGCTGGGTTCGATCAGTTTGGTGCTGAGCCGTTGTGTAATATTCCGGCCTAAGATTTATATCTGTAGGGGGAATATACTTGGCTTGGTTGAGGTACTGAAAAGTATCCTTTATTTTTAGCACGTTTGGAGTATGTTTGACACTCGGATCGGCCGGATAGCCTTGTGTAGAATATCGTGGATATTCAGAAATCTTTGTCGAATCATGATGATTGACTTCAGAGCGGGTCTGAAAGGTATCCTCGCACTTTTGTGTGTGGGAGGCTTGATCTAACGTTTCATGCATGAATACGTTAGGTAAGAAGGCGATCTCTTCGCGAGAATCGAGCCTCTGGCCGTCGCTAGGAACGGCGGACGAGTCGAGTAGCGGGTAGGGAGCGCTGCGTGGGCTAAGGCCACCGGCCGCGCCGTGTTCTGCTTCCTCTTGCATGAGGAAGTAGGACGGGCGGCGCTCCATCGATATACCCGAGTTTGTTAACTCGTTCTCGATACCTCTACGTATAGGATAGAGGGTTTGGGAGGTGGACTCGCTTGACAGAGCTTCTTTCCTTTGCTCGGATGTCAGGGTCCTACCTTGTAGTCTTGAAAAAGACTTCCTTAGACGGTAAATTAGAGCGTATGAGCTGAGTAATTTACCGGCGTGCCCACAGCGGTCGGTTACGAGCTTAATGCTACGAAACCCGGGCGACACGGCTCGGAACGTCCCTCGGGCGTACGTTCTAAAGAGAATATCGATAGAAGTACCGGGTGGCGTCCTGACAGATGAACTACGTTGGGCAATGAGCAGGATGAATAATCACTGGACTCGTAGATGCCAATGCGAGATCTGTGTGGAGAGAAGGTATGGCTTGTAGAAAGCAGTAGGAAGCCGTTCTTGAGATGAACTCGTAATGCAGAAGGTTCGTCAGCGTAGAGCGTGTAGAATTCTTCGTACTTCAGAGGTGTCGTCGTCGAGAGCGGAGAGTGGAATGAATGTCGGAGGGCTCCCAGCGGGGTATTTATAGGGAGGTGGCCGCCTCCTGCCGCCTCCTGGTTGGTCCGCTTAATTTCATAAATTCGACTGTGCAATCTCATTGGTTCGCACATTGTTTTCTCAGTATCTGTGCGTATGATAGCTGAGTTGGTCTTTCGAGGTGGTTTCCCCACGTCCGTCGCTGTGACGGGGTCCCCGGGGGTGGCTGGACGACCTTGAGTTTTCCTGTTTGAGGTTTCTCATTCAAGGCGACTTGTTTCGAGATGCTTGTCGCATCTCTCTCGCCCAGTAAATGTTTAGGGAGGTCGCCTTGTGTGTTATTCTTTAATATTTCACTTTTGAGAGAGAATTTAGTATTTTCTCTCTGGTGAAATATTTTGTTTGACGGAGTTATAACTCGACGTCTTGTAAATATTTTTGTGTTGTATCTACCTCTTTTTGGTAGCCCTGAAAAGGGCTGTTGACAAGAGGGGGTGGATTTCACCACAAGGTGGTTCCCAGAATCGCTTGAAATCGGACGGGAAGGAGTCCAGCCATAGGTACCTAATCAAGTTTCTGATTCTCAACCCCTTAACTTTCGATAGCGAATATCTGCTTCATCAGACAGATCTTTATTGTATTATTCTGCTGTTTGAAAGAGGGGGCGGTAGTAAGGTTTTTCACTAGGCAAAACTTCACTACTGCCCCCAATTTTATAGAACCACAAATAATTAGTGTTAATCATACTTGGGATGTGTCAACTCTTCAATACCCAGTCCATTTCCCTTCTAGGTTCATGTTTAATACCTATCTTCTCCAGCAGCATTTAAATGAAATGATTCTTGAAATAAAGTCAAATTTATGCATTGTCTGGGGAGCTGGTTCTTTCCTTATGTACCATCGAGGATCAAGTCCATGCTTTGATATTAATAATTCAACGCTGTTTCCCTGTCAAGGCATAGGTGCCACTACAGTCGAGTTGGCTTTGCAATTGACTCGCTCCCGCTACGGTTTTGTCAAATTCAAATAACAAAGCAGTTTATTGTAATTCAAATTTTGTTTGATATTACTTATTATTTTTACATTTTAGTATTAATTTATGTAAGTAGGCATAACTGTCTAGATGTTAGTATGTATATACTTTGGTTCCCATGCCCAAGTCTTGGAGCTTTTTTTTTTTTTTTTTTTTTTTTTTTTTTTTTTTTTTTTTTGGGACACACAGAACAGCTGGTCTAACTTCATCAAACAACCACTTAAGTGTAGTGGCGTCATTTCAACACTCATTCCCAAGGTGTAAAAAATATGGAATATTAACGGTGTAAAATAGTGGTGTAACATGTACGGTGCACAATTAGGGTGTAAACCTTAAATAAGAAATATGTCCAAGGTTTACAATTCCCATTCATTCACCAAACTCAACATCGCACCTTACATCAGCTAGTCAGTGTTCGGCCATTTTGCCCTTGGTCAATTCAAAAGCCAAACGACAGTAGTGGCACCTATGGTTTAACCGTCTGAAACATCACTAATAGCCCTCCATCTTATTAATACTCAAAGAGTCCATGCCCTTCGTGTTCCATGGTCTATGCCATCCGTACTTAAACGAGTTGACCTCAAGAATAAAAAACATACCACTTTTTTTCTGTTTAAATTAGAAAATAATGGTTCGTTTCATAAAAGTTAGCGCTCTCTGTTCAGTTTAAGGCTAATGTTTTCCTAATAAATTTTGTAAAGGATATGAGCCATATTTGGCCGGAACTCCTACTGCTAAGCCGAACGCCAATAGGATGCCGAAAGAACGCCCACCATTCGTACGTCGAACCCTTTCATCTCTCTCTACTTGCTTCAACTGCTGGGCGATCACCTCGTGGACTCATTCATTTTCTGTATTATTTAGGTATAGCAATCAAGTTTTTTCGACGTTAGTCATTAAACTGTACTAGTTTTAATTTTTTAATAAGGTCCAGTTAATCGGTAAGTAAGCATTTTTGATCTTCCGTGTATTTTGCTATTAAGTTTTGGGAATCTCTTTTTTTATGTTTAAACGTATTTTATAGTCACATCTGTCACCTACGCCGTGTCGGAGGATTTTCCGATAGTTATTGCAGTAAGATGAGTAGATATAACTAGTCTCTATTCCTCGCGAACGTTTGCCAGGGTCGGGGGGAAACTGCCAGACCAGGAAACCGAAACGCCTTTCCTGGAAATTCGGGGAGATCGGGGTTTCGTTTCAAAACTCCCGGAAAACCTGTTCCTCCAAACTCCCCGAAAAGGTGGAACGAGGATTCTGCCAGAAAACGTGAAACACAGATTGCGAAGAGGGGGAACTGCCCGAATCTGTACGAACTGAAAACTGTCCGAAAGTAGGGTCGTAAATCCCTTTACCAGGTTCCACCTTGGGCCTTATCAAAGAAATACGAACGTAAGTAATTAGCTCCTGAGGAACTCCCAAGTTCACTGCCAGACAACAGAAGGCCAGTAACATTATTTGCATTATCTAGGCCCCAGTGGGACATAAAAATACCTAAAATTATATATATTATGACTAGGGCTAGGATCGATATGCTCGATAAAATCTCCAGATATGCTTGAAAAACATCTGTTTTATGCTCGATAGCAAATACCATTATATGCTCGAAAAACACCATTAAAAACTATAGAAAGGAAAGTGAAACGAAAAAAATCTACAACTTATCTTAAATGCCTACGAGCTTTATTTTCAAATTGTATGTATGTATTGTACGTATAATTGTATCTACAAGTTTCAAGTATATATATATGACAAGTTTCATTTATACACGCTATAGTTTAAAAGTCTATTTACAAAATGTACGGCATTTCGGTCATCTTTGCTGTTCCAGGACATGACGTATGCGAACATCTCGTGTACCACACTGAGTTTTTCTTTATATCTCTAATATATTAGAAATTATTGCACTCGTCAACGTAAAGAAGTGAGTTGGCTCGTTGGCCCTGCATTAAAAAAAACCATGTTGAACGGACGGAAACACGTCACAGAGATGGGAAAACCAATATCTTACTCTCAGGATTGAAACTTTTCGAATGAATTATTATGGTGCGAGAATGGCCATATATAGGCTTCCCTCTAATAATGGAAGAAGATGCTTTACAAAGACGGATTAGAATGTGACTGGATTAGAAAGGACCCACTCGGAGTTCATTGCCCTGAGCGGACATTCGGACAGTTTTCGAAGTCGAAACGGGGATTTTCCATTCTGCCTGAATATTTTCGGACAGTTCTGCAGCTTTCTGTTTTCCGACAGTTTCCTGGCCCTACTTTCGGAGACATTTACGTGAACTCCTTGAACTCCCCGAATCGGTTTTGGGGCAGAAATTCGGACAGTCTCCTGGTCTGGCAGTTTCCAAGTTCCCTTTGCCAGTACCCCGAAGCTCGTTGTCACCAGCAGGAAGGGGGATGGAATTCATGTCGAATTTTCGCATGTAGTCGAAAACATAATTCTCCTAGTTGACATTACGCCCTTTCAAATTCAATTCACGATAATTTGTGGAGGTCTCAGGATCCCTCACAGTCAGGCGGGCGCAGAAGTTGATCTTACTTGACGCATTAGCAAGAAATACCCGGAAGTCATGGTGGGTAGTGATTTATTGCTACGTATATATTATCTGCTAAAAGGTTTACGCTAGCTGATTTAGATATCCTCAAAAATTAGTCACTTCAACAAAGAGTTGGGTTGTTACGATTTTTTGGTATTTGGTTTGAACCAATATAATGGTTTGAAATTCAAGCTTGAGTTTTCCATATACGATCTGAGCTACAGCGAATTAATATAGGAATTCTCGCTCTTTTTCACTCCCTGTTGTCAATTTTACGCCTTAATTAAGCTAATTTGCGAGAAAATGTCTAGTACACGAATTGAAAACAGTAAAGTTCTGCGACGAATAATTTACTTGGAAACCCACAATTTTTTCCATTTTTTGTCCGAGAGGAAGAAAATTGTTGGAAAAGTTGTGGATTATTTACTTTTTAGCGGTTCTGTCTTTGAAACGGTTATTCTTAATGAAACCTGTATTTAATGAAGGTTTTTTTTTTAACGATAACGTGTTGTGTTGTATTCTGTGTCTAATGGGTACCGAAAATTGGGAATTCGTGGGGGGGGGGGGGGGGGGGGGGTTATAACGGAAAAGTACCGAAATTTGAACTTGAAGTTCATGAATATGTGCTAAAAAATCAATAAAACCTGCAAAAATTCATGAAACCCATACTTTTTGTTTGAATAGTAGATTATTGTTTTGAACGATTTTTTTTCCTCCATAAAATTGATAGTTAGGTAACCATTCTTTTGCACTCAAAATGCTAATTTCAAAACAATTTAAAATTTATAAATAATTCACGAAAATGTTTTGTACGATCATGGCTACCTTAATAGAATGAATAAAATTAATGAATTATTTGAAAACCTCACATTCCATCAAAATTACATTTCCTCGAATCTTCCAATATCTATCCTCAAATCATTATCTCCACTAATCTAGATTCCATTATTATTATCCCATTTAAATGCATTAATCAACAGCAAATTCATCTCTCTGTATCATCATGATTAAAACACAGGTAAGAAATGCCATAATGCTTGATGCTGGGCAACACTGTAAATGCCTGCTACAGAAATCATGGACAACAAAATGAGTGTCAATTTCAGTGTCATACCTCGTGGCCTCGTGGGCAACGTCCATAACGGAAAGCAAGGCAACGGTAACTGTTTGAGTGTAAAGTATATACCTAATAAACGGCGACTATGTTTTGAGTACGTTACCTTGGCATTACGATTGCATGACATACTACTAAATAGTGATTTTTAAAGTTATACTAAATAGTACGACATGCAGATACTCGAAGGGTATTGTTACGCTCCAGGAAAATAACTCTCACAGTCGAAGAGGTTTGGTCACCCTGGCCTCATAGCTCTGATCGTTAGAGTGTCGCAACTTCGGGAAAATAATAATAATTTCTCGTAGTTGTGACGACGCGAGTTCGAATTCCTGTTGAGGTATCAAATATTTTTGGGCCATTACAGTGTTGCAGTCGAAATAGGACCCAAAATCATACGAAACAATAATTAATTGAATCCCTCTCGAGCCAAAAGACTGTAAACATCACATTTCCTGCTGTTATGCCATTCACTTCCTCGCTCACTTGAGTTAAAACACACCGTGACAATGACCTCGCTCGACTGCTGACTTTTTCCAGCGAGCATCTGCTGAGCCAGCGGCCTGCAGTTTCATGTAGTCGTTCTTCCGACCCCAAACCAGCTGAGACGGCTGGTATTTGACTCCGGGGAAATGTTAGGCTCCAGGAAAATAACTCTCACAGTCGAAGAGGTTTGGTCACCCTGGCCTCATAGCTCTTATCGTTAGAGTGTCCCAACTTTGGGAAAATAATAATAATTTCTCGTAGTTGTGACGACGCGAGTTCGAACAGCCGTCGAGGTATCAAATATTTTTGGGCCGTTACACTATCTTATCTCCCTTGGCTGGCTTATCTTTATAATCTCTACTGTAAGCTCAGCTCACTGAGCTCCCACTACCCACACATCTCTCAGTGGAATGATTTGATTGGCTACTTCGTGTCGCGGTTTGGTAGGGGGCAAACCATCAGATCGGTCAGCAGAAATTTCTCTGATCGGTCCAACTGATCCACAACTTGGTTCAAACTGGTTTGTTGGTCACTGCGGACGGACCACTATGGATACTAAACGGTCAGAGATTTCCCCTAATGTACACTGCGAACGCCCCAAACGCGTTTCCAACCATTTCTTACTGGTTTGATGGTCACTGCGAACAAACCCTATATTTACACCCACGCCTAGCTTTTGGAATTGCTAGTGCACCATCCATTTCTCAGGCTTTGATGGAACGAGTTATTTCAGGAATAATAGGATGTGTCATATCTGGATGATGTAATTTTGACGGGAGCTTCAGATCAAGAATATCTTATCAATCTAGGAGTGCTGCTTCAACGTTCAAAGGACCACGTTCTGTGAGCCAATTTGAGAAAAAGTACCTATTTTGAACTTAGTGTGAAATACTTGGGTCACGTACTGTCTGAGTTAGGGGTTAAACCCAGTGAAGCTAACGTTCCAGCTGTCAAGATAATGAAGATACCATCAATTTGACGGAACTGTGGTCATTTCTAGGCATGGTAAACTACTAACAAGTTCATTCCAAATTTTGCAACAGTAGGTGTTCCTTTGAATGAGCCCCAAAGAAAAAAGCCAGTTCCACTGGGGGAAAAAAAAACAAGAAGCAGCGTTTGTGGGCATCAAGAACAATATTGTTGTCTATTCTACCCACTTGGCAATTTATAAAAGTGAGTACCCACTCATATTAGCAACTGATGCCTCGTGGTATGGAGTGGGAGCTGTATTGTCTGCACGATATCCAGATGGATCAGAACATTCCATCCTCGTCACCACTGTCAGACTCGTATTGCAAGATAGAACAAAATATATTTTAAAAAGCGCAACTGGTTTCTGTTTTTGGGAAAATAATAGTTTATGTAACTTCGTCAAATCTCTATTGTAGGATCCAACATTTTCAGGAGTGCTCTGTGGTATCACCACCTGGATCATTAGGGGCTCTTACCTCAACTGGTGGTTATTTTATCGGGGCACTCCCTTTCATTCCTCTCTCCCTCCTCCTTCTGCAATTTCCTTGGTCGCTAGGACCAGAATTGGGTAGACCTGGGTGTCCTCCCTACTTTTTTATTCAGTTTTTTCTATTTTCATTTAATAGTGTGCCCGGTCCAACTTTGAGGGGAATTCAATACAATTTTAATAAAGAAAAAAATATTAAAATGTGTGTGATTCTGTGGTGAAAAACAACATCAATGTCATGGCGTGGAGTGTATTGCTAGAAAAGTGCCACCTGCCGAGTTACTCGAGTTATGCCTCTTGGCATAAATGCTCTTGAGTCTCACCACCCTCCTTGAGAGTTTCTTACCTCAACTGGTGGTCATTTTATAGGGGGACTTCTTCCCTCGTTTTCACTCTTCAGGTTCCTTATCCCAAGGGCCGGCGTTGGGTAAACCTGGGCGTCTTCCCACAATTTTAAATTTAATGGTGTGCCCCCTCTGCACCTCAAAAGTAGGCATTTTTTGAGCACACTAAAGTGTTAATCTTTTAAACAAATTATTATAAAATATAAAACAAAAAATCATGAAAATTTCCTGATACAATCTGATCATGCTGCATGACTAGAATTTTCCAACTATAAAAGCGTCACTAAAAATCGTACTATGTAAAAATTATTTGTTCTCTCTATTGTTAAGATGAGGAACCCAGGAAGTTTTTCCTGTAAAGCGTTTGGTTGACACCCTGTGTATGTAGGGTGTTCCGGGATGTGAGGCCTACCTTGCTAAAGGAATAGGTTGTATAACTTATTTTTTACGTTACGCCCCTCTCAAAGTTTTTTCCTTAACCCCTTACATTTCTATGTTACTGACAATTAATGATTTTTTTTTCTCTTCACCGACCTTGTCTCACATAAACTGCCATACATTTCTTTCAAAGTACTCTGTAAACTCAAAATTAAGAAAACCATTGAAAGTAGCAATTTCATAACTCCCTGGTGCGAAAGCAAACATTTTTAAGCCAAACCAATGGGTGGGAATTATGTCCGAAAAGCTAAATTTATAAACATGATCAAACTATGCAATGGATTATAAGATTTTTCGAACGTTTCTATTCCAAATTTAATCTACATGTTTTGCTCCAACTGTAAACGTAAAATTTGCCTCAAAATCTCAGCTTTCCACTGGTTTAATTAAAATATAGGTACCTAATTTTAGAGTAAAATTTAGGAGAGAGAATTGCGTTAGCATGCTGGAAAACATTAATTTAAAGATTGAAATCGACATTTTATTTTATTTTTTACCAAAAATTGAGTTGTCGCAAAAAGAGTTTCCCGTTGAATGTTAGGTATACTAAATCAAATGGCAACACGGCCGCGCCTCACCAACTTCACTGTAATTGAGTTTTTGACAGCCTCAGCCCATTGTCACATCACCTCAGACAGAACACCAAATCCAAAGCAACAAATTCGACGGTTGCGCAATAAATTAACGTTTAAATGTTATTACCTCTAATGGCCTGTTCAACTGTGGAGGATCATGAATTAATCCAGGATTAATCCAGATAGCTCGCTGTTGTTCTAACCCAATATAGTGTTACATACTCTAATTGAATTTTATTCAATATATATCGACCTGACATTAGTCATGTCTCCTCTTATATCTTGTCTTATGCATTTTTTGGAGCGCCATTTCGAGAACTTGGTATTGAAATTCTTACAGATATTTCGTAACTAATTTTATAACCTCTTACCTTAATTATCAAGATACGAGTGTAAGCATTTAATATATAGACACAAGAAGTTTCAACATTTTCGAGTTTCTTTGGCCATAACACGAAATTTTCTTTTGAATAAAGAAACACGAAATTTATTTTTATCAGATTTTTGTAGTTCGTTACTTTCATTACCTATTATCATCGTAAATCATGAATATTCTAACTTTTTAAAGAATTATTTCGTCTCTTCGCTTGAGAATTTCCTAAAATATCAATGAGTTTATAAAATATGTATTATTGGGTTACGACTTGTAACCATCACCATTTCAACCCCTGCAATTTCATTCTAGGTGGCAGACGTTTGAATATATATATTTCTAATGATCTTGTTTTAATTTTAGATATGGGAAAAGTTACAAGAGCCAGGCGCAGGACCTCACAAAACCAAATGAAACCCCAAACGAGCAGGTAATAATAAATAATGATCCTCTACCCATTTGAGCGAGGCTACTGTCAATGGATCTTCTCCCATCTCTCAAACACATCACTTCCTATTATGAACCTAAATTAGTAGGAGTTTCATAACCCCTGATGACCCATTGGCCAGATTCCTATTAGAGCGACTGAGGAGCACGGTAGAAATACTCCCGCTGGGTCCACGCCTAGTGACGGGGATATGTAGTGATTGGGATTGGATTGGCTCTGCTAGGTTTTATAAGAAAGTCATCATGGTCGTAAAAACGCTCAGGCGATTTGGCAATGGAGATAATGATATTGTTAGAAAAATATGAAAAATATCAGTGGGTGTTATTTATAATTAATATGTTTATTATTCGAAGAATTCACTTGTTCAGAATTGGTTACTTGTTTATTTTTTTAAATGGGGTTTTGGAAAATCTGCTAACAGACGATTTCGAAGCTCATTGGCCAATCTCTTTTTACTACTCTCCTGTGTCGTTGATTTTGAGATCGGGATACGTAATGCTTTACGGAAAGTATGTATGGCAAGGAGTTGAAGTAATCAGCTGCAGTTTTTATCTAGCCTAATCTCAGGAGTCTTCTTTCACGTTTTCTAGGGGAGCCTTTTTTGTTCTGGTAGTGGTTTTCCACTTCCTACCGGCGCGTTTCTACGGATTTTAGTTGCAGTGGGCGTCTTTCTGTGGCCTCCTCGATTTCGACGGTTAGGTCATCATCATTAACAAACAATAAATAAACATCCATTAAAAAGTACATCGCTTATATAATCACAGGTAACAGGGAAATTGAACCTCATTAGTTGAGAGATAGGAAAGGGCTGGGAAGTGCAAACAGAGTTGAGGGGATTGTAGCTAATCAGATGAGGTGAAGGAAAATGAGAGGGCTACACAAACTGGTTTCAACAATGTGAAGGGGGAAATTCCAATCTTTATAGAAATGGACATATCAATTGTGAGACAGGTCAATGGCATCAGTGCTCTCGTCCTGCTGAAGAAGTGAAAGTGTAGTTGTACGAGTACTCCCGCTCTGCCTAGATAGTCAAACGTATGAGTGATCCTGGGATAGAGAATAAACATTGGAATGTAGAATGTGTTTCCGATCGAATATGAAAACTGTCGGTAATCGTCCTAAGGTCTTGGATAACAAGCCAGTTGTTACTGATATGTTATCACGATGACAAAATTCTCGTAACTACACCCGAACATTTTTATTTTTGTGCGTGAGATATCTTCGTTCAAAAGTGAAGTTTAATCGAAACTGAAGGATCCAAGCTATCAAAGATTTTCATCTTCAAAGAAAAAGGAACACTGGGTGGTACACCTTACCTAAACGTGACAAAATGGGGTATTCCCGATTATATCCTATGAGCTCCAACCTTTTATACCTATGTTATGTCAAGTGCCTAAATTTTGAAGATATTCCTAATGAATTGATAAAACTGCATTATGTACCTACGTGTGTTACTAGAACATACTAAGATGGTATTTTGTACCTGTACTACTAATACCTTCGTTAAATACTAACTTGTTCCCTAGTTTTCTACTCTTTTACTTTCTCCTGTTCTAGATATAGAACTTTTTCCTTAGAATCACCAATAACTACTACCTCTAACAAAGGGAACGGATTTCCTTCGAGTGACCCGATGATAAATGTGGTATTATGGTTTTTTCTTGCAAGCCAAATCTGCATACTCTGGTTTTTGCATGGTTATTCAAATCTACTATCCTGGTACGTGGATGTTGGATATGCCTTGTGATATTACTGGACACAGGTATGCGCAATATATGCAAGATTATTAGTTTTTTTCACTTATCATATGGGAATTACTAAATCGCATCGGCAACCAACTTAACGACTTATGCCAGTAATACATTATTTTAAATGAACTTTGCCTCGTCACACCCAGACAGTTTCATTCTCTTGCTAGAGATACTTTTGTTTCGAAATGAAGCTTATAAAAACTTGAAACCCCAAGCGATCACAGATGTTCAGCGAAAGTAAATACAAAAAGCTTCAACAGTACATACATTATGTACGTGACTTAACTATAAATATTAACTTTTTGCTTCTTTTAGGACTAACGTCTGTATTTACTTGTTACTAGGTTACATATTTTACTCTCCTTTTTCCAAGAGTACAGATGCATCGGGTCACATACTCTCTAAAGTCTACAGAACATTCTCCATGATTGATGGCCAGCTCCGAAGATCAAGCTTGAAGCAATCCTTCAGTAGGCTAAATGAGCTCACGGTGGACCAAGGATGCATTTTGTGGGGACACAGACTGGTCATTCCTTCATCTTTACATACAGAATTACTGCAACTGATGAATGTCATTTTGGTTCATCCAAAATTAAAGGACTTGCCCACAATTACTTCTAGTGGCCACATTTAGATTCCAATATTTAGGAGGTGGCAGAAAATTGTTAACAATACAGAGAAATTCCACCAAAAAATGCCCAGAAGTGGGTCAACCTAGGCAAACCATGGACACGTCTGCATTTGAATTTTTTTGGGCTAATCAACTGTAATCAATTTCTGATTGTATGTGATGCCAGTAACAAGAAGATGGAGCCCTAGCAAAAGCCGCTCCATCAGCAGTGGTGGTAGAGCACCTTGAATTACTTTTTGCTCGTTCTGGGTTTTGCCAGCTGTATTTAGAGTGAGGAGTTTCTGCAGTTTTTGTCCCAACTTGAATGAAGTATTGCATGTTTCCGGAGCACTCTCTCTCAAAAACTAATGGTCAATTGGAAAATTAAGTAAGAACTTTGAAACATCTCTCCAATAATTAAAACTTAATGGACAAAGGCTCTAAGACAGTGATGCTTCATTTGGTAAATTTTTGTTCATGGTTCGGATCACCCCTCATTCTATCACACATGAAACGCCCACCAAGCTTATGTTGATCAGACCTCTGAAGACCCATTTCAGCAGAAAAAAAACGCCAAATCCACAACACCCATCAAGGAAACAAAACTAATCTCAAGCTTGGTAACTCAGTACTAGCTCGGGACTACAGAGCTCACCATCCACTCTGAGTTGGTACCCTGACAGGTCACAAACCTAGGACTTGGTAGAATAAGTGTCAGCATTAATGGAGGAGCTGAAGACTTGGTAGAATAACTGTCAGCATTGATGTAGGAGCAGAGGTGGGGCGCCACCGTGATCAAGAATTGGCAGTCAAGCGGAAGAAAGACCCAGTGCTGAAACCATCCAAAGATTCACCTGCATCACAGCCTTTACGTGGATTTGGTGAAGAATTGAATCTATTTGAATCGAACCCAACAAAACGGATACCCAAAGTGTAAAATCTGAAGTATTTTTATCACTGAATAATTCCCAAAGTGTAGAATCTGGAGTATTTTTATCACTGAATAATTCCCAGATTTACTTCAATTCTATGTTTTTAAAAAGCTTTACACTAAATTCGGCAAAAACAAGAACTACGCAAACTGCAAAATGAAAATTCGAAAACCCTGTAAACTATATAAAAGGTGTACCTACTTATTGTTTGGCGCCTGGCTTGAAAAAAAAAAACAAAAAAACAAACTATTACTGGTAGGAGACCGAGAGCCAGCTTCACTCCATGCGGTTGAAATTCTAATATTTCTGGTTATGCTGCATGCTGTGCGGCTATGCAGCCATCGGTAGGTTAAATTGTACACTAAACATCATAGCAATGGGCTCGGACTTGCGTTATGGTGAGGTCCAAGGGCAAACTGTCAAGATCAATCATCATTGTCCGTTTATTTTGAAAATTCATTAAATATAATAATGTATATTTTCTCCATTCAAGAACATATTGTTAATATTGTTTATGATTAAATGATAATTTATTGCCTGCAGGCCCACACCCGCCAAAGGGGGCATACCTAAAGCCTTAAATGATCCAAAACAAGTAACACATTTGCCTCCGGAAGTTGGAGCCATGAATTGGTGAGTGAACTTTGTTAATCAAAATAATTTATGTAAAAGTTGCTTAAAACGTGTTTTTTTTTTCTTTATATTAGAGATAATTTTTGTCAAAAATGGAACTAGTCAATGGCTCCAAAAAATTTCCGAAAACATTTTCATAGAATCTCGTTTTGAATCATACTTGTAAAATACATTAAATGAAGAATACATTATTTGTAAAATAGATAAATCCGACTTTGTTACATAGGAAGCACAGTTGCACCCTTCCCCAGCAATAAGTATCTCTTGGCATAAGGTCCATCCGGAGATATATGGAAAACTTGGAGGGAAGAATGATGCAAAAGAATATCCTATCGTTTTTGTAGATGCATTTACCTACTAAATATATGCTTCTCATGCACACTATGCAATTTGATACAGTCCGAGCTTTGAAAAAGCAGAGTCCGGGCTGCCGTCTCTCCCCTCCCAACGCAATCTCTAGCATGTTGAATAAATAGTCCGGAGCTAAGAAATTTCACTCCTAAATTGGTATAGGAACTGGCTATAGGGACTTCTGAATCTCCGCACAAAAACTTATAACAAGGTGATATAGTGCCATGCCTTCTGAAAACAACCCCATTAGACTTCAAGTAGTTCACCTTTAAGGCATGCTCTTCGCAGTAAGAATTAAGGCTCTCGAGAATTTTCCTCATTTCCGCATAGCTGTAAGATAGCAAACAGAGATCATCGGCATACAGAATTGAGATGACTTCGTGATTGCCGTCAACATCCAAACCCCTCAGACCCCTCTCCCGCAAATAAATATCCAAATCCAAATCAGAAATAAGTAGGAGAAAGCAGAGTGGAGAACACATCACCCTGCAAAACACCCTCCAAGACACGGTAAGGTTTAGAATCAACGTCGTCCACACAAAGCTTGAAAGACGAGTTGCTGTACAGGGATTTCAGAGTATTTATGAAGTTGGCACTGATATTGAGATTATACAGCTTAGCCCAAAGTTTATCATGAACTAAACTGTCAAAGGCACGGGAAAAATCGATGAAAGCCACAAACACGTGGATATAATTGAGAAAAAGCATTTGTGCCGTATTAGGTATGTGCCTGAGCCGTGCAACAATATCTTTAAAAGTTTTTGGTTTTTGTTTTTTAAGAGTGTTGCTCATAAAAAGTATATGGACTGGGGACTAGAATACTCCTATAATTACGCCTATAATTGTAGTTTAATTTCCAAAATATTTTAAAAACTTGAAAAATATATGAATTCAAAATATAGTTTCCTAGCTGAATATAATTGAGAAAAAGCATTTTTCGCCATGTAAGGTATGTATGTATTCATGTATAATGATGAATTTCTTTGAAAATATGTAGATTCCAAATATAGTTACCGAGCTATATATATATATATATATTTTTTTTTTTTTTTTTTTCATAGCCAGCATTTTTTTTATTGTTAATTACTAATTTATTTACACTCAATGTGCTCAAATCACGAAACAATTAAACAAACATTATAATACGGAAAATCACTCATACTATCATGCGACATGACTGGCACATTGTTTTTAAACTAACACTAAACTTCACAGAAGAGGTCATGGATCATCAATCCTGATTGCTCCATATTTTGAATACGCATCAAATGTAATAATAACCATTTTCTCCATTGAAGAATATATTGTTGAGATTCGTTATAATTAAATAATCATTTATTACCTGCAGGACCACCCACACCCAGAGTAGCGCTGTGAACATGGAAATATTTAAGGCAAACGATTGCCCGCGGCAGGTGCGATTCGTACCCCTCCCTGACTTAGAAAATCGGTGAGTTGACTGGGTTAATCAAGGCTATGGTGCCTGGGCAATTCAAATTTTTTTCTTCGAATAAGTACGATAAGTACTAGTACAATGGCTCCATAAAATTTCCAAAACTGTCTTCATGAAATTTCATTTTGAAGCATTGTGAAACTATTCGTGGACTTCATCGCTTTTTCATATATATATATATTTATTTATTTATTTATGAGTTTGTGTGTGTGTTATATCATTCCAGCCTATAAATCTTCTTAGGATTGAGATAGAAAATCCCTAATTGCATAAAATATCAACATTTCAATAGAAAAGTCAGTTTACCGGACAGCACTTTCTCGAACATGGTATTTAAATTGCTTAAATAGAAAAAAGGTTATAAATAACTGTTTAAAATATTTAAATTTATATATTCTTTTCTTAGCAGAATATTGCTCATAAGAAGTACGTAGCCTGTGAACTTGAACATTGAGATATGTATGCCCGAGATGGTTCTGCAAAATAAACTTGACGTTCAATTTAATTGATAATACTGCTCATAATCGGGTATTCCTGTGATATTTTCATTTTAGCGATTTTTCGTAGAAAATATTGCAATGGGTCAGAAAATTGTAAAATCAAAATTTTTGAAAAATTTTCTCATTCTGAAAGAAATCCCTGAGTTTGAGACTTTTTCATGTGTATATAAATATGTATATGTGTTTGGGCAAAGGTGCGGTGTTCAAAATAAATAGTCGAAACGAACCAAATACCCTTGACGAACACATTTATCAATAAAAATAATCTTGGTTCTTTCCGAATTCAAAATGATGTTTCAAGGTAAAGTAGAAAACAAGAATTAAGGAGCTCCGTAGCCCTAGATATATTTTTGGCCGTGCGAAATTATAGTGTATCGATGGGTAAAGTCTGTTATAACTGCGAATCCTAGTAAAATTGGATGAAAATCTCTGACCGTGAGTTGATTGGAATTGGAAAATCTCTGACCGTGAGTTGATTGGAATTGGGACACCAGCGGCGACGCGAATTCCAGAGCAGAAGTGCATGGTGAATGCCCCACGAAGCCGTCCAGGGATGTTCTTCATCCAGATGCAATAAATTAAATGGGAAGATCTTGGCCAGTCTACAAGAAGGATGCATCCATCAAAGTTCTGCTGAGTACATACGGTGATGTGTGTGTGCCCAAGATGGAAAAATTACATTAAAAGTCCTGTAAGCACGGTGCAAATTAGCAAAAGGATAGTATTTACTTACATTTATAGCTTTAGTATGAATGAATGAATGAATGAAATGAATGAATGAATGAATGAAAAACATGTTTATTTTCTGTAGTACAGCAGGATAAGAACTATCATGGAACGCTTTGGTCTTAAGACCATCAGCGGAAGAACCGTAAATAATTTAGCATTGCTGTAATTAAGGCTTGCAATCACATGTACAAATAGGTACATAACAATTAAATACAAATAAATTACGAACAATTAAATACATTTGAACAAATAATGATTTATCTACATAACCCAATATTTAATTTATACATTAGTTAAAGAATAATATTACATATAAAAAGCAAATACAAATGATTAATATTAAGGAATGAACATTAGAACTAAACAATGAGGAGGATTCAAGAAGAAAGATATTATATCAATTATTATCATAATTAAATTCAGAAAAATAAGAAATTCTCCATATCGCCAGGCTTCTTGAAAATAGGAGCAAAGTCCCAGCCAATTCGAACCATCCAGGATCGCCAACAATTCCTCCCTGGACAGGGTTAGTCGGCCAAAACATCTACTGCGCACGTAACTGAGGATTGGGCACACAGCTAGGAAGTGCTCTACCGTTTCATCAGCTCGAAGGTTACACAGGGCACAGAGATAGACCCGGTCCCGGATCCAGGGCTGGCAATTAAGGTTCAGCAGCTCACCTCGACATTTCATGATTACCATGGCTTCGTAATGGCTCGATGTACTCACGTAGTTCACTTCTGGATTAAGATGACGGTATAGAAGATGGTATTGTGCATTACTGGCTCTCTCCGAGATACTGTTCATGAAAATCCTTTTCTGGGCCTCCAGGACCAGCCTCGACAACTCTCCAAAAGAACAAGGATCAAACGGGTTCGCAGAAGGAACTCCCAGATACGGAGTAATCAAATCTTGCCACACCTCGGCCCACCCGATCTTTCTTCTAATCATTTCAAGCGCAGTAATCTTCGTGAAACGGCTATCAGGCTGCTTGAAAATCCTCGATAGATAGTCTGCATTAAGTTTCAATGTTGATAGAAAGACGGACTCCTGCTTCATCTCGCTGTAAACGATATAATTTGGAGAGTTGGTAGGCAGTTTAAACAGTTTCTTCAGGAAGAAGCGCTTCATTTTCTCAATTTCTTCTTAAGCTGAGTGCCCCCAAAATTGGGCTCCATAGCACACTGTGGCCAAAGTCACAGCCTCAAAGACTCTGAACTTGACATCGGTTGGAACGTCAGCAGCCGCAAAGAGACCCGACCAAACAGTATTTATTCCTGCACGAGCAGTCCTGGACTTTTTGATGAAATGCCTCTTCAGTTGGAGATTATATGAGAGTGATCCCAAGATACTTGTAGGAATCGACCACTTCGATGTTTTGGTCACCCAGCCTCCAACTCTCGTGCCTTGCCAGACGCCCCCAGTGCGTTCTAAACACTATGATACGCGATTTGGCCAAATTGATCTCCAGGTCTCCACGTACTCCCTTAGACAGTCAATCATCTCTTGGAGGATGTAGGGCGAGTCCGCAATGAGAACAATGTCATCTGCATACAGTAAGGCATTGATCCGGGTATCAGAAATTCGAACCCCCCCACCCAAAACTTGGCTAAGGTCATTTACAAAGAGGGCAAATAAGGCAGGGCTCAAAGGACAGCCCTGTTTCACACCCGAGTGATTGCTAAAATAATCTGACACATGGCCTGCCACCCAAACCCTAGCCTCCATACCACTGTACAGCTGCCTTACTGCCGCCACCCACTTTGAAGAAACCCCCGCAGCATATAGCTTGAATATCAAAGCGTGTCGTTGAATGCTGTCAAACGCCGCTCGCATATCGATGAAGAAGCAATAGGTCTTTTTCTTCTGAGCAAAACGAATCTGAACTATGTTCGTGAGAGTGAACAAATTGTCGTGGGTAGAGTAACCTCGTCTGAATCCGGCCTGACCCTCGTACAGCACGTTATTATTCTCCATCCAACCCGCCAATCTCGCAGCCAGCACACCCGAATATAATTTAACATCAGAGTCCAAGCATGAGATGCCACGAAAATTGGATGGGACCGACCTGTCTCCCTTCTTGTGTATTGGGAAAACAAGTGCTCTGTGAAGGGAGTCTGGAAGGGTTCCTCCATTGAACAGATGATTGAAGTTCTCCACCATCAGCTGTAACAGTTCATCAGGAGCGTTCATATAGAACTCAAAGGGAATTCGGTCTTCCCCAGGGGCCTTGTTCTTTTTAACAATTGTCAGATATCCCCTAAGCTCTTCCAGAGTGAAGTCAGCATCTAGGGCTGCATCCATGATGAGCGGAGGGGCGTATGAAATGGGTGGGGACCTAACTAGAGGGTTGAATAATCCAGAAAAATAAGATGTCCACTCCCGCATGTCAATACCTCCCGATGACAAAGGCCGGTGAATTTTCAGTTCCCCTACAAGTCTCCAGAACTGTCTTCCATCTTTGACGCCCACAAACTTCATCGCCACCCCAGCTTTATGGAGTCGCTTCCTGTCTGCACACAATCTCTTATAGTCACGATCAGTCTGCTTGTATCTCTCCAGAACCAAATTGGAGTCAGTTTTTCTATGCAGCCTCAACAGTCTGAAAACCTGCTGGCGTAACCTGAGACATTCAAACGTGAACCAAGGCTTATTGTTTCCCATTCTGAATCTAGAGGACGGCAATGATCCCTTCGACAACTTCTGGCTGGCACACATGCGTATCACTGACTTTATGCTCTCCATAGTATTGAAATGGTCGAAACCGGCAGCACCCAAACAATCCTGCACCTTAATCTTGTAATCAGTCTCGTCTTCAGGAGTCCATTTCAGTGCAGGGGGGAAGCGAGTACCAACCATCATATTCACCTTAGGACCTGCTAGTGAGAAGGTCAGTGGCAGATGATCAGAGTACGGAACCGGGGTGACCTCGAAGCCGCTGACAACGCCAATAACACCAAGTTGGACACACAAAAAATCAATTACTGAGCAACCTCGTGCACCTAAACAAGTGAACTCACCCATAATATCCCCCGGTGCTCTCCCATTCAGGACCACAAGCCCGACATCGTCACACAGATCCAACAGCTTCCTGCCTCTTCCATTGACCACTAAATCCTTAGAAGATCTTTTCACCATATTGGGATCCAAAAGCTCCACCAAATCACCACCAAACTCCTGCCCCACTCCAATCCTAGCATTAGTATCACCAGCCACCAAAAAGTTGAGATTATTATTGACGATCAACATGTGTTCCAATTTTTCAAAGTCTTCAATCCAGGTTGCGTCTCTAAGATATACTGGAACCAATACCACAGATGGGTCTCCCCTAAATCGGACGACGTTGATCCCATTGAGTACATGAAATTCACAAAAATGCCCTATCGTCTTTATACGAAGCCCAGTAAGGTGCCCCCCCGACGCCCTGCCAAATCTGGACACACGAGTAGCTGGGGTCCAGGACAATCTGTACCCCGAAAACCTATTTTTAAACAATTCAACATCTTCCTGTTCGACATGGGTTTCTAGTAACATAAATATATCAAAAGTACTAATAAAGTCAAAAAAACAATGATCATCAAGTTTATTTTTCATTCCACAAACATTATACACTATGCACTTCACATCCCCTCCACCAACCGCAGTCGGGACATCCTCTTCAAGATCCTCCTCGTGTCCTCAATCAGATTGATGTTGATTACCACGTTCCCTGGTACCGGTGTTCAGCATTAGCTGTGCCAATATATCCGACATATCTACTCCCAGCTTGTCTGTCAGAACTTGCACCCCATCCTCCCTGTTCGTCGTCAGCAGGCCCCTCTCCATATCCCACACAAATGGGACATCATTCACCACCAGTGCTTCTCGCCTGAATCCAATCACTGCATCGTTCCTGCGTTTCAATATCTCTTTCTTTACCAACGAGAGTTTGCCTCTTATTATTCTGTCCTCCTGCGAGTAGTCCCGATGGACGAAAAAACCAGTACCTTTCAGGCTAGCAACTTTGCTCATAATAAGGCCAACATCGACCCCCCTCACGAATTCGACGAGTATTGGTCTCCTGTTAAGACCCTGCTTTCCCAGTGGAAATGCCCTACCGATTTGCACCCCCTCCTCGATCTGCAAGACCTCCCTGATGAATTCCCTGATGACAACCGAACAGTCTCCATTCCTATTCTCAATGCCCCCGAAAATCAAGTTATTCTTTCTCATCATTCTATCATAAACGTTGAGTCGACTATTCAAGTTATCGACCCTCTTACGAAGTTCACTATTTTCTTTTTTAAGAGACGCAATCTCAGCATTAGTGGAGGCGAGGTCCTGTTTTGTAGCAAGGCCTTTAGAATCTATTAGACTCGAAAATAGATCCTTTAGTTCATCTACCGAGAGATCTCCAACCTTCCCAGCCGAACCCATACCTTCACTCAGAATTTGTATCTTTGGTCGTTTTTTCTAGTCACTAGAAGGACTACTTTTACTTCGTCTTCTTTTAGGGGTATCGTCTGAGCGGGGAGTAAAGAACTCTTGAAGAGATTTTTGACTCATAAACAGCAAGAGCACACGCCGAACGTCAAAAACGACGTGCGACCTGTGTAAAAGTGATGTGATAAAGGTCCCCACTCGTAGACAATGACAGGACCGAGCCTTCGCCCACACTGATTGATTAACAGGAACACCTGTAACCGAAACTGCAAATGACAGTAGATGACAGTAGAGTGGGGTTATCTTACCTCCGTAAGCGGGGACGAACGACCTTGAGCAGATCCCCACCGCCGCAAAAGATTCGCCGATCCGCTCGTCGACCCGAATCCTTCACCTCGTGGCGCAACGAAATCCGATTTTTAGTTATCAAAAATGACAAGGTAAGATTGGGCGAAAACACTTGTCAACCGCAGGCAAGGGGACTAAAGGGCTAAGACTTGAAGTAGTACAAAAATCAAGGGGTTGCACACAGTAAATCTCACAAAACTAGACACAGGAAACGGATAGATTATGGGAGCGATGTGATCACAACGCCGACTCGGACGGAACTCCCCTCATTAAAAAATGTGGAACGCTTCACGATTTTGCGTGTCATCCTTGCGCAGGGGCCATGCTAATCTTCTCTGTATCGTTCCAATTTTAGTATATGTACCGCCGAAGCGAGTGTACCTACTTATTGTTTGGCGCCTGGCTTGAAAAAAAAAAAAAAAAACTTACTGGTAGGAGACCGAGAGCCAGCTTCACTCCATGCGGTTGAAATTCCAATATTTCTGGTTATGCTGCATGCTGTGAGGCTATGCAGCCATCGGTAGGTTAAATTGTTCACTAAACATCATAGCAATGGGCTCGGACTTGCATTATGGTGAGGTCCAAGGGCATTAACCTATCAAGATCAATCATCATTGTCCGTTTATTTTCAAAATTCATTGAATATAATATTGTATATTTTCTCCATTCAAGAACATATTGTTAATATTGTTTATTATTAAATGATAATTTATTGCCTGCAGGTCCACTCAGAAGTGTACCTGTACCGCCAAAGGGGGCATACCTAAAGCTTTAAATGATAAAAAAGAAGTAAAAGTTTTGCCTCTGGAAGTTGGAGCTATGAATTGGTGAGTGAACTTTGTTAATCAAAATAATTTATGTAAAAGTTGCTTAAAACGTGTTTTTTCTTCTTTATTTTCTTTATATTAGAGATAACTTTTGTCAAAAATGAAACTAGTGCAATGGCTCCAAAAAATTTCCGAAAACGTTTTCATAGAATCTCGTTTTGAATCATACTTGTAAAGTACATTAAATGAAGAATACATTATTTACCGTACTTGTAAAATAGATAAATCCGACTTAGTTACATAGGAAGCACAGTTGCACCCTTCCCCAGCAATAAGTATCTCTTGGCATAAGGTCCATCCGGAGATATATGGAAAACTTGGAGGGAAGAATGATGCAAAAGAATATCCTATCGTTTTTGTAGATGCATTTACCTACTAAATATATGCTTCTCATGCACACTATGCAATTTGATACAGTCCGAGCTTTGAAAAAGCAGAGTCCGGGCTGCCGTCTCTCCCCTCCCAACGCAATCTCTAGCATGTTGAATAAATAGTCCGGAGCTAAGAAATTTCACTCCTAAATTGGTATAGGAACTGGCTATAGGGACTTCTGAATCTCCGCACAAAAACTTATAACAAGGTGATATAGTGCCATGCCTTCTGAAAACAACCCCATTAGACTTCAAGTAGTTCACCTTTAAGGCATGCTCTTCGCAGTAAGAATTAAGGCTCTCGAGAATTTTCCTCATTTCCGCATAGCTGTAAGATAGCAAACAGAGATCATCGGCATACAGAATTGAGATGACCTCGTGATTGCCGTCAACATCCAAACCCCTCAGACCCCTCTCCCGCAAATAAATATCCAAATCCAAATCAGAAATAAGTAGGAGAAAGCAGAGTGGAGAACACATCACCCTGCAAAACACCCTCCAAGACACGGTAAGGTTTAGAATCAACGTCGTCCACACAAAGCTTGAAAGACGAGTTGCTGTACAGGGATTTCAGAGTATTTATGAAGTTGGCACTGACATTGAGATTATACAGCTTAGCCCAAAGTTTATCATGAACTAAACTGTCAAAGGCACGGGAAAAATCGATGAAAGCCACAAACACGTGGATATAATTGAGAAAAAGCATTTGTGCCGTATTAGGTATGTGCCTGAGCCGTGCAACAATATCTTTAAAAGTTTTTGGTTTTTGTTTTTTAAGAGTGTTGCTCATAAAAAGTATATGGACTGGGGACTAGAATACTCCTATAATTACGCCTATAATTATAGTTTAATTTCCAAAATATTTTAAAAACTTGAAAAATATATGAATTCAAAATATAGTTTCCTAGCTGAATATAATTGAGAAAAAGCATTTTTCGCCATGTAAGGTATGTATGTATTCATGTATAATGATGAATTTCTTTGAAAATATGTAGATTCCAAATATAGTTACCGAGCTATATATATAGGTATATATATATATATATATATTTTTTTTTTTCATAGCCAGCATTTTTTTTATTGTTAATTACTAATTTATTTACACTCAATGTGCTCAAATCACGAAACAATTAAACAAACATTATAATACGGAAAATCACTCATACTATCATGCGACATGACTGGCACATTGTTTTTAAACTAACACTAAACTTCACAGAAGAGGTCATGGATCATCAATCCTGATTGCTCCATATTTTGAATACGCATCAAATGTAATAATAACCATTTTCTCCATTGAAGAATATATTGTTGAGATTCGTTATAATTAAATAATCATTTATTACCTGCAGGACGACTTACACCCAGAGTAGCGCTGTGAACATGGAAATATTTAAGGCAAACGATTGCCCGCGGCAGGTGCGATTCGTACCCCTCCCTGACTTAGAAAATCGGTGAGTTGACTGGGTTAATCAAGGCTATGGTGCCTGGGCAATTCAAATTTTTTTCTTCGAATAAGTACGATAAGTACTAGTACAATGGCTCCATAAAATTTCCAAAACTGTCTTCATGAAATTTCATTTTGAAGCATTGTGAAACTATTCGTGGACTTCATCGCTTTTTCATATATATATATATTTATTTATTTATTTATGAGTTTGTGTGTGTGTTATATCATTCCAGCCTATAAATCTTCTTAGGATTGAGATAGAAAATCCCTAATTGCATAAAATATCAACATTTCAATAGAAAAGTCAGTTTACCGGACAGCACTTTCTCGAACATGGTATTTAAATTGCTTAAATAGAAAAAAGGTTATAAATAACTGTTTAAAATATTTAAATTTATATATTCTTTTCTTAGCAGAATATTGCTCATAAGAAGTACGTAGCCTGTGAACTTGAACATTGAGATATGTATGCCCGAGATGGTTCTGCAAAATAAACTTGACGTTCAATTTAATTGATAATACTGCTCATAATCGGGTATTCCTGTGATATTTTCATTTTAGCGATTTTTCGTAGAAAATATTGCAATGGGTCAGAAAATTGTAAAATCAAAATTTTTGAAAAATTTTCTCATTCTGAAAGAAATCCCTGAGTTTGAGACTTTTTCATGTGTATATAAATATGTATATGTGTTTGGGCTAAGGTGCGGTGTTCAAAATAAATAGTCGAAACGAACCAAATACCCTTGACGAACACATTTATCAATAAAAATAATCTTGGTTCTTTCCGAATTCAAAATGATGTTTCAAGGTAAAGTAGAAAACAAGAATTAAGGAGCTCCGTAGCCCTAGATATATTTTTGGCCGTGCGAAATTATAGTGTATCGATGGGTAAAGTCTGTTATAACTGCGAATCCTAGTAAAATTGGATGAAAATCTCTGACCGTGAGTTGATTGGAATTGGAAAATCTCTGACCGTGAGTTGATTGGAATTGGGACACCAGCGGCGACGCGAATTCCAGAGCAGAAGTGCATGGTGAATGCCCCACGAAGCCGTCCAGGGATGTTCTTCATCCAGATGCAATAAATTAAATGGGAAGATCTTGGCCAGTCTACAAGAAGGATGCATCCATCAAAGTTCTGCTGAGTACATACGGTGATGTGTGTGTGCCCAAGATGGAAAAATTACATTAAAAGTCCTGTAAGCACGGTGCAAATTAGCAAAAGGATAGTATTTACTTACATTTATAGCTTTAGTATGAATGAATGAATGAATGAAATGAATGAATGAATGAATGAAAAACATGTTTATTTTCTGTAGTACAGCAGGATAAGAACTAACATGGAACGCTTTGGTCTTAAGACCATCAGCGGAAGAACCGTAAATAATTTAGCATTGCTGTAATTAAGGCTTGCAATCACATGTACAAATAGGTACATAACAATTAAATACAAATAAATTACGAACAATTAAATACATTTGAACAAATAATGAAATACCTACATAACCCAATATTTGATTAATACATTAGTTAAAGAATAATATTACATATAAAAAGCAAATACAAATGATTAATATTAAGGAATGAACATTAGAACTAAACAATGAGGAGGATTCGAGAAGAAAGATATTATATCGGTTATTATTATAATTAAATTCAGAAAAATAAGAAATTCTCCATATCGCCAGGCTTCTTGAAAATAGGAGCAAAGTCCCAGCCAATTCGAACCATCCAGGATCGCCAACAATTCCTCCCTGGACAGGGTTAGTCGGCCAAAACATCTACTGCGCACGTAACTGAGGATTGGGCACACAGCTAGGAAGTGCTCTACCGTTTCATCAGCTCGAAGGTTACACAGGGCACAGAGATAGACCCGGTCCCGGATCCAGGGCTGGCAATTAAGGTTCAGCAGCTCACCTCGACATTTCATGATTACCATGGCTTCGTATTGGCTCGATGTACTCACGTAGTTCACTTCTGGATTAAGATGACGGTATAGAAGATGGTATTGTGCATTACTGGCTCTCTCCGAGATACTGTTCATGAAAATCCTTTTCTGGGCCTCCAGGACCAGCCTCGACAACTCTCCAAAAGAACAAGGATCAAACGGGTTCGCAGAAGGAACTCCCAGATACGGAGTAATCAAATCTTGCCACACCTCGGCCCACCCGATCTTTCTTCTAATCATTTCAAGCGCAGTAATCTTCGTGAAACGGCTATCAGGCTGCTTGAAAATCCTCGATAGATAGTCTGCATTAAGTTTCAATGTTGATAGAAAGACGGACTCCTGCTTCATCTCGCTGTAAACGATATAATTTGGAGAGTTGGTAGGCAGTTTAAACAGTTTCTTGAGGAAGAAGCGCTTCATTTTCTCAATTTCTTCATAAGCTGAGTGCCTCCAAAATTGGGCTCCATAGCACACCGTGGCCAAAGTCACAGCCTCAAAGACTCTGAACTTGACATCGGTTGGAACGTCAGCAGCCACAAAGAGACCCGACCAAACAGTATTTATTCCTGCACGAGCAGTCCTGGACTTTTCAATGAAATGCCTCTTCAGTTGGAGATTATATGAGAGAGTGATCCCAAGATACCTATAGGAATCGACCACTTCGATGTTTTGGTCACCCAGCGTCCAACTCTCGTGCCTTGCCAGACGCCCCCAGTGCGTTCTAAACACTATGATACGCGATTTGGCCAAATTGATCTCCAGGCTCCACGTACTCCCTTAGACAGTCAATCATCTCTTGGAGGATGTAGGGCGAGTCCGCAATGAGAACAATGTCATCTGCATACAGTAAGGCATTGATCCGGGTATCAGAAATTCGAACCCCCCCACCCAAAACTTGGCTAAGGTCATTTACAAAAAGGGCGAATAAGGCAGGGCTCAAAGGACAGCCCTGTTTCACACCCGAGTGATTGCTAAAATAATCTGACACATGGCCTGCCACCCAAACCCTAGCCTCCATACCACTGTACAGCTGCCTTACTGCCGCCACCCACTTTGAAGAAACCCCCGCAGCATATAGCTTGAATATCAAAGCGTGTCGTTGAATGCTGTCAAACGCCGCTCGCATATCGATGAAGAAGCAATAGGTCTTTTTCTTCTGAGCAAAACGAATCTGAACTATGTTCGTGAGAGTGAACAAATTGTCGTGGGTAGAGTAACCTCGTCTGAATCCGGCCTGACCCTCGTACAGCACGTTATTATTCTCCATCCAACCCGCCAATCTCGCAGCCAGCACACCCGAATATAATTTAACATCAGAGTCCAAGCATGAGATGCCACGAAAATTGGATGGGACCGGCCTGTCTCCCTTCTTGTGTATTGGGAAAACAAGTGCTCTGTGAAAGGAGTCTGGAAGGGTTCCTCCATTGAACAGATGATTGAAGTTCTCCACCATCAGCTGTAACAGTTCATCAGGAGCGTTCATATAGAACTCAAAGGGAATTCGGTCTTCCCCAGGGGCCTTGTTCTTTTTAACATTTGTCAGATATCCCCTAAGCTCCTCCAGAGTGAAGTCAGCATCTAGGGCTGCATCCATGATGAGCGGAGGGGCGTATGAAATGGGTGGGGACCTAACTAGAGGGTTGAATAATCCAGAAAAATAAGATGTCCACTCCCGCATGTCAATACCTCCCGATGACAAAGGCCGGTGAATTTTCAGTTCCCCTACAAGTCTCCAGAACTGTCTTCCATCTTTGACGCCCACAAACTTCATCGCCACCCCAGCTTTATGGAGTCGCTTCCTGTCTGCACACAATCTCTTATAGTCACGATCAGTCTGCTTGTATCTCTCCAGAACCAAATTGGAGTCAGTTTTTCTATGCAGCCTCAACAGTCTGAAAACCTGCTGGCGTAACCTGAGACATTCAAACGTGAACCAAGGCTTATTGTTTCCCATTCTGAATCTAGAGGACGGCAATGATCCCTTCGACAACTTCTGGCTGGCACACATGCGTATCACTGACTTTATGCTCTCCATAGTATTGAAATGGTCGAAACCGGCAGCACCCAAACAATCCTGCACCTTAATCTTGTAATCAGTCTCGTCTTCAGGAGTCCATTTCAGTGCAGGGGGGAAGCGAGTACCAACCATCATATTCACCTTAGGACCTGCTAGTGAGAAGGTCAGTGGCAGATGATCAGAGTACGGAACCGGGGTGACCTCGAAGCCGCTGACAACGCCAATAACACCAAGTTGGACACACAAAAAATCAATTACTGAGCAACCTCGTGCACCTAAACAAGTGAACTCACCCATAATATCCCCCGGTGCTCTCCCATTCAGGACCACAAGCCCGACATCGTCACACAGATCCAACAGCTTCCTGCCTCTTCCATTGACCACTAAATCCTTAGAAGATCTTTTCACCATATTGGGATCCAAAAGCTCCACCAAATCACCACCAAACTCCTGCCCCACTCCAATCCTAGCATTAGTATCACCAGCCACCAAAAAGTTGAGATTATTATTGACGATCAACATGTGTTCCAATTTTTCAAAGTCTTCAATCCAGGTTGCGTCTCTAAGATATACTGGAACCAATACCACAGATGGGTCTCCCCTAAATCGGACGACGTTGATCCCATTGAGTACATGAAATTCACAAAAATGCCTTATCGTCTTTATACGAAGCCCAGTAAGGTGCCCCCCCGACGCCCTGCCAAATCTGGACACACGAGTAGCTGGGGTCCAGGACAATCTGTACCCCGAAAACCTATTTTTAAACAATTCAACATCTTCCTGTTCGACATGGGTTTCTAGTAACATAAATATATCAAAAGTACTAATAAAGTCAAAAAAACAATGATCATCAAGTTTATTTTTCATTCCACAAACATTATACACTATGCACTTCACATCCCCTCCACCAACCGCAGTCGGGACATCCTCTTCAAGATCCTCCTCGTGTCCTCAATCAGATTGATGTTGATTACCACGTTCCCTGGTACCGGTGTTCAGCATTAGCTGTGCCAATATATCCGACATATCTACTCCCAGCTTGTCTGTCAGAACTTGCACCCCATCCTCCCTGTTCGTCGTCAGCAGGCCCCTCTCCATATCCCACACAAATGGGACATCATTCACCACCAGTGCTTCTCGCCTGAATCCAATCACTGCATCGTTCCTGCGTTTCAATATCTCTTTCTTTACCAACGAGAGTTTGCCTCTTATTATTCTGTCCTCCTGCGAGTAGTCCCGATGGACGAAAAAACCAGTACCTTTCAGGCTAGCAACTTTGCTCATAATAAGGCCAACATCGACCCCCCTCACGAATTCGACGAGTATTGGTCTCCTGTTAAGACCCTGCTTTCCCAGTGGAAATGCCCTACCGATTTGCACCCCCTCCTCGATCTGCAAGACCTCCCTGATGAATTCCCTGATGACAACCGAACAGTCTCCATTCCTATTCTCAATGCCCCCGAAAATCAAGTTATTCTTTCTCATCATTCTATCATAAACGTTGAGTCGACTATTCAAGTTATCGACCCTCTTACGAAGTTCACTATTTTCTTTTTTAAGAGACGCAATCTCAGCATTAGTGGAGGCGAGGTCCTGTTTTGTAGCAAGGCCTTTAGAATCTATTAGACTCGAAAATAGATCCTTTAGTTCATCTACCGAGAGATCTCCAACCTTCCCAGCCGAACCCATACCTTCACTCAGAATTTGTATCTTTGGTCGTTTTTTCTAGTCACTAGAAGGACTACTTTTACTTCGTCTTCTTTTAGGGGTATCGTCTGAGCGGGGAGTAAAGAACTCTTGAAGAGATTTTTGACTCATAAACAGCAAGAGCACACGCCGAACGTCAAAAACGACGTGCGACCTGTGTAAAAGTGATGTGATAAAGGTCCCCACTCGTAGACAATGACAGGACCGAGCCTTCGCCCACACTGATTGATTAACAGGAACACCTGTAACCGAAACTGCAAATGACAGTAGATGACAGTAGAGTGGGGTTATCTTACCTCCGTAAGCGGGGACGAACGACCTTGAGCAGATCCCCACCGCCGCAAAAGATTCGCCGATCCGCTCGTCGACCCGAATCCTTCACCTCGTGGCGCAACGAAATCCGATTTTTAGTTATCAAAAATGACAAGGTAAGATTGGGCGAAAACACTTGTCAACCGCAGGCAAGGGGACTAAAGGGCTAAGACTTGAAGTAGTACAAAAATCAAGGGGTTGCACACAGTAAATCTCACAAAACTAGACACAGGAAACGGATAGATTATGGGAGCGATGTGATCACAACGCCGACTCGGACGGAACTCCCCTCATTAAAAAATGTGGAACGCTTCACGATTTTGCGTGTCATCCTTGCGCAGGGGCCATGCTAATCTTCTCTGTATCGTTCCAATTTTAGTATATGTACCGCCGAAGCGAGTGTACCTACTTATTGTTTGGCGCCTGGCTTGAAAAAAAAAAAAAAAAACTTACTGGTAGGAGACCGAGAGCCAGCTTCACTCCATGCGGTTGAAATTCCAATATTTCTGGTTATGCTGCATGCTGTGAGGCTATGCAGCCATCGGTAGGTTAAATTGTTCACTAAACATCATAGCAATGGGCTCGGACTTGCATTATGGTGAGGTCCAAGGGCATTAACCTATCAAGATCAATCATCATTGTCCGTTTATTTTCAAAATTCATTGAATATAATATTGTATATTTTCTCCATTCAAGAACATATTGTTAATATTGTTTATTATTAAATGATAATTTATTGCCTGCAGGTCCACTCAGAAGTGTACCTGTACCGCCAAAGGGGGCATACCTAAAGCTTTAAATGATAAAAAAGAAGTAAAAGTTTTGCCTCTGGAAGTTGGAGCTATGAATTGGTGAGTGAACTTTGTTAATCAAAATAATTTATGTAAAAGTTGCTTAAAACGTGTTTTTTCTTCTTTATTTTCTTTATATTAGAGATAACTTTTGTCAAAAATGAAACTAGTGCAATGGCTCCAAAAAATTTCCGAAAACGTTTTCATAGAATCTCGTTTTGAATCATACTTGTAAAGTACATTAAATGAAGAATACATTATTTACCGTACTTGTAAAATAGATAAATCCGACTTAGTTACATAGGAAGCACAGTTGCACCCTTCCCCAGCAATAAGTATCTCTTGGCATAAGGTCCATCCGGAGATATATGGAAAACTTGGAGGGAAGAATGATGCAAAAGAATATCCTATCGTTTTTGTAGATGCATTTACCTACTAAATATATGCTTCTCATGCACACTATGCAATTTGATACAGTCCGAGCTTTGAAAAAGCAGAGTCCGGGCTGCCGTCTCTCCCCTCCCAACGCAATCTCTAGCATGTTGAATAAATAGTCCGGAGCTAAGAAATTTCACTCCTAAATTGGTATAGGAACTGGCTATAGGGACTTCTGAATCTCCGCACAAAAACTTATAACAAGGTGATATAGTGCCATGCCTTCTGAAAACAACCCCATTAGACTTCAAGTAGTTCACCTTTAAGGCATGCTCTTCGCAGTAAGAATTAAGGCTCTCGAGAATTTTCCTCATTTCCGCATAGCTGTAAGATAGCAAACAGAGATCATCGGCATACAGAATTGAGATGACCTCGTGATTGCCGTCAACATCCAAACCCCTCAGACCCCTCTCCCGCAAATAAATATCCAAATCCAAATCAGAAATAAGTAGGAGAAAGCAGAGTGGAGAACACATCACCCTGCAAAACACCCTCCAAGACACGGTAAGGTTTAGAATCAACGTCGTCCACACAAAGCTTGAAAGACGAGTTGCTGTACAGGGATTTCAGAGTATTTATGAAGTTGGCACTGACATTGAGATTATACAGCTTAGCCCAAAGTTTATCATGAACTAAACTGTCAAAGGCACGGGAAAAATCGATGAAAGCCACAAACACGTGGATATAATTGAGAAAAAGCATTTGTGCCGTATTAGGTATGTGCCTGAGCCGTGCAACAATATCTTTAAAAGTTTTTGGTTTTTGTTTTTTAAGAGTGTTGCTCATAAAAAGTATATGGACTGGGGACTAGAATACTCCTATAATTACGCCTATAATTATAGTTTAATTTCCAAAATATTTTAAAAACTTGAAAAATATATGAATTCAAAATATAGTTTCCTAGCTGAATATAATTGAGAAAAAGCATTTTTCGCTGTAAGGTATGTATGTATTCATGTTTAATGATGAATTTCTTTGAAAATATGTAGATTCCAAATATAGTTACCGAGCTATATATATATATATATTTTTTTTTTTTCATAGCCAGCATTTTTTTTATTGTTAATTACTAATTTATTTACACTCAATGTGCTCAAATCACGAAACAATTAAACAAACATTATAATACGGAAAATCACTCATACTATCATGCGACATGACTGGCACATTGTTTTTAAACTAACACTAAACTTCACAGAAGAGGTCATGGATCATCAATCCTGATTGCTCCATATTTTGAATACGCATCAAATGTAATAATAACCATTTTCTCCATTGAAGAATATATTGTTGAGATTCGTTATAATTAAATAATTATTTATTACCTGCAGGCCCACCCACACCCAGAGTAGCGCTGTGAACATGGAAATATTTAAGGCAAACGATTGCCCGCGGCAGGTGCGATTCGTACCCCTCCCTGACTTAGAAAATCGGTGAGTTGACTGGGTTAATCAAGGCTATGGTGCCTGGGCAATTCAAATTTTTTTCTTCGAATAAGTACGATAAGTACTTGTGCAATGGCTACATAAAATTTCCAAAACTGTCTTCATGAAATCTCATTTTGAAGCATTGTGAAACTATTCGAGGACTTCAACGCTTTTTCATATATATATATATATATATATATTTATTTATTTATGAGTTTGTGTGTGTGTTATATCATTCCAGCCTATAAATCTTCTTAGGATTGAGATAGAAAATCCCTAATTGCATAAAATATCAACATTTCAATAGAAAAGTCAGTTTACCGGACAGCACTTTCTCGAACATGGTATTTAAATTGCTCGAAATAGAAAAAAGTTATAAATAACTGTTTAAAATATTTAAATTTATATATTCTTTTCTTAGCAGAATATTGCTCATAAGAAGTACGTAGCCTGTGAACTTGAACATTGAGATATGTATGCCCGAGATGGTTCTGCAAAATAAACTTGACGTTCAATTTAATTGATAATACTGCTCATAATCGGGTATTCCTGTGATATTTTCATTTTAGCGATTTTTCGTAGAAAATATTGCAATGGGTCAGAAAATTGTAAAATCAAAATTTTTGAAAAATTTTCTCATTCTGAAAGAAATCCCTGAGTTTGAGACTTTTTCATGTGTATATAAATATGTATATGTGTTTGGGCTAAGGTGCGGTGTTCAAAATAAATAGTCGAAACGAACCAAATACCCTTGACGAACACATTTATCAATAAAAATAATCTTGGTTCTTTCCGAATTCAAAATGATGTTTCAAGGTAAAGTAGAAAACAAGAATTAAGGAGCTCCGTAGCCCTAGATATATTTTTGGCCGTGCGAAATTATAGTGTATCGATGGGTAAAGTCTGTTATAACTGCGAATCCTAGTAAAATTGGATGAAAATCTCTGACCGTGAGTTGATTGGAATTGAAAAATCTCTGACCGTGAGTTGATTGGAATTGGAAAATCTCTGACCGTGAGTTGATTGGAATTGGGACACCAGCGGCGACGCGAATTCCAGAGCAGAAGTGCATGGTGAATGCCCCACGAAGCCGTCCAGGGATGTTCTTCATCCAGATGCAATAAATTAGATGGGAAGATCTTGGCCAGTCTACAAGAAGGATGCATCCATCAAAGTTCTGCTGAGTACATACGGTGATGTGTGTGTGCCCAAGACGGAAAAATTACATTAAAAGTCCTGTAAGCACGGTGCAAATTAGCAAAAGGATAGTATTTACTTACATTTATAGCTGTAGTATGGTATGTTAGCGTGAATTCGGCCCTGATTAAAACATGACAAAAGGGAAGAAAGAAGACTGACGTTTCAATGGGATACTGAGACCCAATGTGAATGTGAGGAAAAAAATGGCAGGATACTGATGACCTGTACAGAGTTGTTGAGCGGAGATTAGCGCTATCGGTTCAAAGAGAACAGGAAGACTGATGCCGAGGTCGAGGGGGTTGAAGGTAGAAGGGGTTGCTCAGGTTCACAAATGTTCTTCAGGTGATTCGAAGTTCACCAGTTCACAAGCCGTCACGACGATCATTTATCCTACGTGAATTCACTATTCGATCAATGATTATAGATAGCTTTCATGTTTCGAGATATGCGGCTAATTTTAGGGCTAAAAAAAAAAAAAAAAAAAAAACAGGTTGTCCCCAGAAACGTCCCCCCGCCCCTGCTAATATCGTTAATAATGGGTCAAAAAAAAGTATATATATTTTTTTTTTCTTCAATCAGGTTTTTTTTTTTTTTTTTTTTTTTTTTTTTTTTTTTTTTTTTTTTCCAAAGTGAGGATCTCAAAAATGATAAAATTGCGCATTACGCACGTGCGCATTTCCGCTCTAAAAGTGCGATAATTTTGGACTATTTTTTCGTGCTGAACCTCTTAATGGTGTCCGTTCATTGATATTTGCAACACTAACTTGGGAAAATACCGAAAAACCTACATTTCGGTACGCTTTGTGCTTTGTGAAAATGTGTCAAAAAAGTGCAATTCTGGTCAACTTTTCGGTATTTACGTTAAAGCAGTAGTTAATTGAGCAATGGAATTTGTGTTGTTCACTGTGTCGAGTACCTAAACTAGAATATTAATTTTAAATATTAGAATAAGTGGTCACTTTGAAGTTTTTCCAACGACTGAACTTTATTGTATCTAATGTACACAACATATGAAAAAACCAACTACCGAACCAAATACAGTAGTAGCCACTTAACTTCAATACTCCCCCTTAAGTGGGTACTACTCCCAACAAGTTCCGATGAACCTCAAACTTTGGTCTAGGTAGAGGCTTTGTCAATCAATCCGTGATCATCTCGTCTGATTCCAGATGCTGCACACGAACGTCACCTCTTTCAACTACTTCCCTGATAAAATGGTGTCGCATATCAATATGCTTCGTTCTTCTGTGGTGAACTGGATTTTCAGATAACGATATTGCACCTTGATTGTCACTGTTGAGTTTAATTTGGCCTTGCTCCACACCAAGTTCTTCTGCCAACCACTTCAGTGAAATAGAGAGCCATGTACTCTGCCTCACAACTTGACAAAGCAACAGTTTTTTGCTTCCTTGACTCCCAGGAAACAGCTGCACCTGCGAATTTCATTAGGTATCCTGTGTAAGAACGTCTGTCATGTTTGTCATTGCCCCAATCAGCATCAGAAAACCCTTCAATTTTATGTCCTGACTTCTTATATTCCAGGCAATGATGCTTTGTTCCTTTCAGATAGCGCAGTACCCTTTTAGCTGCTTTCCAGTGTGAGGAGTCATAGCAACTATTGAACTGACTCAAAATGCTACAGGCATGCGCTGTCTGGACGCGTGCTGGCTGCTAAGTACATCAGCGATCCAATCATCTGTTGATAGGGAATATCCAGATCTCCCCCTGATTCTGCCTTCTTCAACGTCAAACCAGTCTCCATTGGAGTTGACACAGGATTAGCCTTAACCATATTAAATTTCTTCAACAACTTGTTGATATAATTTTCTTGGTCAAGTCGAATCGTATTCTTTCCTTTGTCCTGTTGGATTCTCCAACCTAGACAGTAACTTGCCTCTCCCAAGTCCTTGACACCGAATTCTTCTTGCAGGTTCTTCTTGACCTCGTCTTTTTTGCATACGTCATTGGTGAAAATCAGCAAATCATCAACATAGACTGCTAGGATGAAAACATTCCTACCTTTCAATTTGAAATAATATACGCATTTGTCGTACTTTGATTGCATCATACCCATCTTCGTGAGAGACTGGTGCAACTTTATATTCCAACTTCGTGGAGCTTGTTTGAGCCCATAGATAGCTTTTTTTAGTAGGCAGACTTTTCTTCCTTGTTTGAAACCATCAGGCTGCTCCATATACACTGTTTCACTCAGCTCTCCATTTAAGAATGCGGTATCAATGTCCATTTGATAAACATTCAAGTCTGGTTTCCAGCAGAAGCACTGATTCCCGAAGCTGAACCACTCGTCAATCAATCAGTTCCAAACACAAGCGCAGTGGAAGCGTGCTGGGCCCATAACCAGTTAAAGCAGTAGTTAATTGAGCAATGGAATTTGTGTTGTTCACTGTGTCGAGTACCTAAACTAGAATATTAATTTTAAATATTAGAATAAGTGGTCACTTTGAAGTTTTTCCAACGACTGAACTTTATTGTATCTAACGTACACAACATATGAAAAAACCAACTACCAAACCAAATACAGTAGTAGCCACTTGACTTCAATAATTTCCTCAAGTTGGTGTTGCAAATATCAATAAATGAACATCATTACGAGATGTAGCACGAAAAAATACTCTAAAATCATGTAATACATGTGGCAATTGAGTATATTCAAAAACTCAGTTAGTGCACTTTTAGAGCCGAATTGCTTACTTTTGGAGCGGAATCGCGCCCATTTGCGTTTATCATTTATTGATATTTGCAACACCAACTTGGGAAAATACCGAAAATTGACCAGAATTACACTTTTCTAACCCATTTCCACAAAGCCCAAAGCGTACTAAAATGTAGGTTTTTCGGTGTTTTCCGAAGTTGGTGTTGCTAATATCAGTGAATGGACATCATTACGAGGTTCGGCCCGAAAAAAATGCTCCGAAATCATGTATTACACGTGGCAATGGAGTATCATCAAAAACTCAGTTATTGCACTTTTAGAGAAGAAATGCGCACTTTGGAGCCAAATTATGCCCGTTTGCTTGCAATGAAAAAATCTAGTGATGGGTCATTTTTTTTCATGAAATTTCACATAGAATTCATATCTGCGATAAAAAATGGGCGAAAAATTCAAAATATCGAAGTTGATGTCAATTGCGCACATGCACATTGCGCAATTTTATCGTTTTTGAGATCCTTAATAAAACATTAAGATTGAAAATTTATTATTTGTTGACCCATTATTAACGATTTTAGCGGGGGGGGGGGGGGGGGGGGGCGTTCTTGGAGACACCCTGTATGTGTGTCATTCCAGACTATCCTTAGGATTGAGATAAAAATACCGTTCCTGCGCCAAAGGATGAGTTCGTTAGCCAGAACTTTTTGAGCACTTTTAATTGGTCGAATTTCGAAAAATATGCTTAAAAAATCACTAAAAATGGCTTTCAAAAAATTAAAATAGGGAGTTTTAAATAAGGTGGGCTCAGAGTTTGACTAGCTATAAATAATCAACCTGTAGACAGTAGAGTTTTTAGATTTGTAACCAAACAATTTGTTACATAATACGAGTAATCTTTTAAAGACCGATCAAGTAATGAAATGAAGTTAATTTAGCATCAGCGTTAGCCGCAAGGCACGAATTTTGAATGTGTAAATTCATTATCACCGAAAAAGATAATAATGAGGACGATTTAATTAAAAAGCTAAAAGCTACTCAAGCAATGCATTTTAAAACGCGAGATTTTCAAGTAAATATAATTGAAAATATAGCAATAATAATACTAATAAGAGCGATAAATTTAACCAAGATCGAAATAAATTCGACATCGATTAGACTAAATCTGAGTGGTCTACCGTTTACATTATAATTGTAAATACCGATAAAATGTGAGTAGGCCCGAAAGGAATCTACAAGATTTCTGCTAAAACTGCCAAGGGAACTGACGAATGAACTCTGGACGAAAATGTGCCAGAAAATGGAATCTGGAGTAAAACGTGCCAACGACCCTGAGGGTTAGCTCGGACACGATGGTAACTTTTTAACATGTATCATGTTTTAGCCCTGGGGTCCTAGCTAATTTTGCGAGTCAATTTTTTTCCGCGCACGATATAGTGTTACATTGATTTCCGCCTACAACCGAGTCGTTGCTAGGGAAATGGTACTTCGTCGTTTTTCATCCCACAAAATTCGTTGACCATTCGTTCGAAAGCTCTCGATTTATTCAACAATATTATGTTAACTACTGCGAAGTGCGTGTCCAACAAACTGAGTTATGAGCATGGTTATATAAATAATTGTTTACACACAGGTGATCATTCTCAATAATTGATATTGTGAACATGATTGCAACCGCTTGTTAATTTCTGATGATTTCATTGAGCTGGTGTTTCGATCGAGGAGAAAACATGATACATGGTTGAAATTTTTGGTTCTAGAACAGAAATAATTTTTATTGTTTCAACATTTTATGACTATTTTTATAACTCAGATTCTAAGATATACCGTTGTGACATCGATTATATTGGACCTCTCATCATCGATGGACAAAATATTGAACACTCTCGATCGTTTAAAATTTCAACTTTCTAGGGTGGACAGGAGAGAATTTAGCTCATTCAGCTGATCAGGAAAAAGCCTATTATTTCAAATATCTCTTAACGTCCTAGAGAGTCTCCCTATCAAATTTCAACTTGATGAACAGGAGAAAAATTATCTCAGTCAGTTGATCAGTATTAGTATACAGTCCATCAATTTTGTTATCTGTTGAAAACTCCAGATGGGTATTAGTAGGGTGTGGCAACTTCTTCAATACCTTCAATAACCCAAAGCATTCGTTGAATGTGACTGTGGGATCGTGTGACCTCGCATGCAGCTTTAAGGGCAGGGGCCGATCTTGGTTTAAAGAAATGCTATGGTTGTTGATTCGCAAATTTAATTCTGTTGCTTTTCCAACACAGAAGCTTCTGTTGTGATCCTCTGTACACCACTTACAGATCAGCTGGTACACACACTTGGTACGTGACTGACACTCCGCCAGTCCTTGACAATTGTAGGGGCGTGAAGTATCTGGAGAGGTGAAGTGAGAGCCTTCAATAACAATTTCACGTACTTCGCATCTTGGACGTTCACACCATGCTCTTCTGGCTGCTGTGGTTGTGGTTCTGGAGGCTGAACTCGTGGGTGCTTGTGTTACAGAATAACCCTTAGAATTTGTCCCTGTCGGTATTTCACTTGAGGCATGTCTTTGAACAAATCACGAGTCAGGGGACTGGAGTTCAGAATTGGTTGCAGTTCCCGAAGGATCCCATTTATATTCTGAATCCCGAAGAAGAATGTAGTGACCAGCGGGACTCGTTCACATGACGGTTGTGTCCTTAGTTGATAATTGACATGAGCTAGAACCATTCTATCACTGACAATTCGTCTCGGTATCCTCTCTGAACCAACCGCTGACTTTTAATCTCCCAGTGTTTTGCCATTGCTCATATTTTGTGGCTTCTAATGAACAACAAACTTGGGATCGAAATCTTTGTGTGTGAGGGATGACAATTGTCGTAATTGAGGTAAATTGCTTATTTGTGGGTTTATTTGTACACTAGTTGAGAGGCTTATAGTTACCAATGAAATGTCCACATCTAGGAATGTAGCCATTTACCTCGAATACGACCACGTGAATGTGACTGAGAACCGGGAATTGAGATCTCTGAGAAACAACTCGAGTTCTTCTTCACCATGTGGCCATATGAGGAAAATACCATCGATAAAACGCTTCCACATTAAGGGGGCCTACTATCCAGACGCGAGGAATTTGTCCCATAAACAAATTCGCACATGAGGGCGCCATCCTAGTCCCCATTGCCGTCCCTATCTTCTGAAGGTAGAATTGGTCAGCAAATTTAAAAACATTCATCGTGAGAACACACTCTGGTGGTTGTACAAGGAATAGTGGAAGGAACTCTTGGATGTGGGTGTGTGTGTGTGTGTTTTCACACAGCAGATACCAGGTGCTTTGTCATCTAGCGGTTGAGATGTCGAAAGGGAGAGACTATGCCACATGCCGAGTGACCGGGGCAAGAAGCCAGATATCGTTGCGATCAAGCCCGATGGGTCTGTCGTAATCCTGGATGTCCAGGTTGTCAGTGGCAGCAGACCTGGCGGGCTAAGAAAAGTAAATATGATAGCAATGATCTGCGACAAGCAATATCTGAGCTAAAAGGAGTGGCGCCTAATAACATCAAGGTCATTCCCGTGACCGTATCATGGCGCGGGGTGTGGTGCGGGAAAAGCGCCACGGAGTTACTCGAGTTGGGCATCTCAGCGGGACTGCTCTGTGGTATCATCACCCGCGTCCTGAGTGGTTCTTACTTGAACTGGTGGTCATTTTATTGGGGCACTTCCTTTCATCCCATTCTTCCTCCTCGTCCTGCAACTTCCCTTATTCCTAGAGCCGGTGTCGGGTAAACCTGGGCGTCCTCCCCACTGTTTTATTTTATTTGTTTATTTTTCAATTTAATGGTGTGCCCCCTCCGCCTTTGAGGGGAGGTTTGTAAAAAAAAAAGTGTGTGTGTGTGTGTGTGTGTGATTACAGTTGATAACTCTCCTTAGGATTGACATAAAAATTCTGTTCCTATGCAAAAATCAAGCTTTCCAAATGAACCGATGAGTTCGATGGCCACCACTTTTTGAGCTTATTAAATTGGTCAAATTTGAAAAAATCTGCTGAAGTATCACTAAAAATGGCTAAAACTTTTTAATTTTTCAGCAAATTTGTTGTCAAACAAAGTTTATCAACGATGATCTAATAAATTAAAATAATAATGCCCAAAATTGTACTGAAAAATGGACTTAAATGTCATCAATAAATGCTGACAAATGGATAAAAACTGCCAAAAAAGCTAAAAATCCAAATTCCTATTTGAATTGCAGGATATTAATGTGAACAAGTTTTTTTCTTTTTTTGCCATGAATAGTTACCAATTTCTTTTCACTCACAGTGCTCATAAATGAAAAGAATGTATGCTGTATCATGCTGGATGACTGGAAATTTTTTTTTCATTTGTTATTGGACCTAGATGGAGTATTGCGTGGAAAATTGGTAATTTGGTGTTTTCAATTTCCAAGGGAGCTAAATCTTATTTCGAGGTCAAAAATTCAAAATTCAGACTCTTTGGATCACCCCTTGAAATAATCCAAAAGATATGCATACTGCTAAACTAAACTGTAGGGTCATGAGCTTGATGAGGACCAATGGCGTTTACCAATTAAGATCAATCGTAATTGCTCCTTTTATTTTTGTTAAATAGTATACTGTCTATTTTCCCCATTCAAGAATATTTCATTAATATTGGTTATCATTAAATAATAATTTTTTTGCCTGCAGACCCAATGAAGCAAACGAGGAAAACCAGACCAGAGATCAGTATGAGAGATTCGTGCAATTTTGGTCCTCCAAAGAAAGAGGAATTAGGTGAGTTGACTTAGTTAATTAGAGACGTCTTGCCTCTGCAATTCAATAACATTCTAGTAAGTTTCATAAAACTTGCTGTTCATAAGTTTCATAAACTTGTTGTTTTTTTATTATTGACACCACGTTTCGTCAAATTGTCCGAGTGACACGGCATACTTTTAATGACGTCCCTTTAATTCAAGAAATTTCTTAGGGACTTACTAGTAAGGTTGTTGAGAAGTTTCATTAGAAACGTCGAAAATGATGGTTACTATGGCTCCAAAAATTGTTTAATTATAATTCTTCTAAAATTGTCTTCTTGTAATCTTGTTTTGATGCTATATGAAACGATTAAATGTTTTAATAAACACATTTACGACTGTACCTTTCAGGATTATTGGCAGTTATCGAGTAAATCAAGATATTACACTATCAATCTGATGATAACAATAACATAGAATTCGAGTTGTCTTGATTATTGTCCTCTTTATTTAATTATTTCATTTTTTTAAATATCATTAATTCGAAATGAATTGTATTCCACTGAATTTACGAATATCAACAAGTCTTCGATTTTCTCCTAAATCGTTAACATTGAATTGTACACTTTCACTGACGTTGGGCTCGCTGTTATTGTACTTTGTGCAGTCAACAGTGCCAATTTGATTTCCGGTTTGGAGGATTATTGGAGCAGGAGCATATTGAGTGACACAAAAGACCGAATCATAGCTGTTGTGCCCTAGTTCTACTATGACCACTGAGCAGCAGCATCAGTCACCAAGATAGGGGCAGATCAATCTGGAGTCTTATCAGCAACGGTTGGGGAGAATACCCTAGAGCTAAATCCGTTCGTAGTTCCTAGCCAAACTCTCTTCCATTTTTTGATATCGCAATCTCTTTGGTCGGCTTTCACCTTTGATCTTTGCAATAGAGAGAAGCGCTGGAGTAGCTTTCTTAGCTCTCCTATCAGCCACTTAGTTTCTGACCCTCCCTGCACGGGCTCTTGTCCATCAGCGAAATTTCGTAGAAATTTAGTCACGATGCGATGGTTCCAAAATTTTCGGAAAATTTCTTTATTGAAATTTGAAATCAGTTTTGAGACATTCTGAAACGAATCCTAGAGTTTAATGCTTTTTCATATGTATTTGTATGTGTATATATATATATATATATATATATATATATATATATATATATATATATATATATATATATATATATCTGACTATTGAAAATCGAGTAAAAGATGCCCTCAACTACTTATGAAATTTATTCTCAAGAGTTTCAATCATGTGGAAATTTCTAATTAGCATATGCATATTTTTGAATAAACAGTCTTGTGAGTTTCCTCGAACGAAAAATCGTTTCTCTCTTCTAGTTAGACTTTCAACTCTGCTCAAGTACATTCTAAGTACAATTCACGATAACTCTCCTTAGGATTGACATAAACATTCCGTTCTTGCTCACAAAAATCAAGTTTTCCAAATGAAAGGATGAGTTCGTTGGCCAACACTTTGCGAGCACATTAAATTGTTCAAATTTCAATACATTTATTCAAAAATCGTTAAAAACGGCTAAAAATCTTGAAAAATGTATTCTTTTGTAGCAATATTCAAGTCAAATAGAATTTATCAACAATGAACTAAGACATTCTAAAATTCATGCACAAAAATGATGCAGAAAAGTGTACATAAATATCATCAATGTTTGCTGAAAAATCGATAAAAACTCCCCAAAAAGCTTAAATTTCCAAATATTTTTTGAATCGCAGAATGTTATTTTGAACGAGTTTTTTTGCCTTAAGATTGGTAGATGACTATTTCTTTTCAATCAAAGTGCTCGAATTTCAATACGATTTTACATAATACGAAAATTCGCTGTTACGATCATGCTGCATGACTGTCTCTTTTAATTTCAACTTTCAACAACCTTCTTGAAGCCTAAAGTCCAGGATCCGTTAGTCGTGCAGGTTGCAAACTCTGTTTGAATACAGTTCATAAATAATTTCATAATTGCAGGTATATTCTGATAAAATCAAAGCGCATTCACGCATATCGATTTGAAGATAAGCCACTAAAGAGCTAAGAATTTGGTAAATTCGGTCATAAAAACAAAAACAATCTTCATGCGGAAATTGGTTTAATTTTACTCGACTCTAAAAGTAATGTGTATGTGTCTCGCTTATCTCTTTTCGTTTGAACTAATGGTCTTCTGAACGACATAATTGGATCGTTCTCAAAATCATCCTAAGCCACACGAATATAGAATCTTGAATATATCTTATCGCATTGCTTGAGGAATTTCCCGACTATTTTCCTGACTTTTCCGAAATTTTGTTTTTATGAAATGTTGAGCTCGTTCCCTTGAATAATAATGCGGGTTGACTGCAGGTTTTCCACATCTTTTCCTGGTTGACTGCAGGTTTTGAAGTTAAAAAACCCAATTTTCGGGGTTTTTCCGACTATTTTCCTGCTTTTTTTTCCTTTTTTCCAGATGTGCTCGTTCTCCAGAATAATAATCTGGGTTTTCACACCTCTTCCTGGTTGTCTCCAGGTTTTGATGTTTTCAATCCCAGTTGTTAGGGGGTTTTCCGATTATTTTCCTGACTTTTCCGAAATTTTATTTTCATGAAATGTTGAACTCGTTCTCTTGAACCCGAGCTTGTTATCCGGGTTGACTGCAGGTTTTCCACATCTCATTCTGGTTGACTGCGGGTTTTGTATTTTGACTGGCAAATTATGTAGACCCATCAAACACAGAACGACGGGGCTCAAACCCCTTGTAAATCGTTGAGGTAAAAAATAAAACGAAAGTAGCATTGAGGAGTACTGTTTTCAACAGCGAGGGCTGTGAAAATCAAAGCTTGAAGACCCATTATTTTCAAGTCAGTTCACGTGGCTCACAGTACAAAATAATGCGTTTTGGCTCTCTTTCTTTTCTTTTTTTTCCTTTATTGGCATCGTATAATGACATACATTCAGCCCTACTGCTTTATAATACAAGAAGTTGCTTTTCACTCATAATTAAATAAAATAGGAATCTATATCTATAAAAGAGGTATGTATGTATGTATGTATATATGTATATTGCCTATAGACTCCGAAACCGCTCGACAGATTGTAATGAAACTTTCAGGTATTATTAGGCATGATTCAACGATTGTTCCTGTAAAGTTTAGTGCAAATCCGTTCAAAGGGCTCTGACCCAGAGGGCATAAAAGGGTGCAGTGTCAGGTTTTAGAAATTTTAGTGGTTGTAGAAATAGTTGAACAGAAAGTACTGGTACCTTCTTGACGGCCTACTACATTTTTTTTGACATTTTATGTCTTTACTATGGCACATAAATGAAAAAGCGTCACGCGGGGAGCGACACGCGGGGAGCGTCACGCGGGGAGCGTCACGCGGGGAGCGTCACGCGGGGAGCGTCACGCGGTGAGCGTTACGCGGAGATTCCCTAATGATCCCACGATTCTGAGATTTGGTATGTAGCCCCTTGAGGGACTTCTGAACACAACTGACCGATCCCAGATCAGCTGAGTGGCTCTAGAATCCAGTTTTTTCCCTAATGATCCCACGATTCTGAGATTTGGTATGTAGCCCCTTGAGGGACTTCTGAACACAACTGACCGATCCCAGATCAGCTGAGTGGCTCTAGAATCCAGTTTTTTCCCTAATGATCCCACGATTCTGAAATTTGGTATGTGGGCCCTTGAGGGACTTCTGAACACAACTGACCGATCCCAGATCAGCTGAGTGGCTCTAGAAACCAGTTTTTTCCCTAATGATCCCACGATTCTGAGATTTGGTATGTAGCCCCTTGAGGGACTTCTGAACACAACTGACCGATCCCAGATCAGCTGAGTGGCTCTAGAATCCAGTTTTTTCCCTAATGATTCCACGATTCTGAGATTTGGTATGTGGGCCCTTGAGGGACTTCTGAACACAACTGACCGATCCCAGATCGGCTGAGTGGCTCTAGAATCCAGTTTTTTCCATAATGATCCCACGATTCTGAGATTTGGTATGTAGGCCCTTGAGGGACTTCTGAACACAACTGACCGATCCCAGATCAGCTGAGTGGCTCTAGAATCCAGTTTTTTCCCTAATGATCCCACGATTCTGAGATTTGGTATGTGGGCCCTTGAGGGACTTCTGAACACAACTGACCGATCCCAGATCAGCTGAGTGGATCTAGAATCCAGTTTTTTCCCTAATGATCCCACGATTGACTTAATAACAGTTTAAAATTACGATCAATAAACAAATTTAATTTGGGCGCAGCAACGCGCGCGGGGGGAACGCTAGTACAATAATAGTTTTCAAAAATGTTAGAAATTAAATAAGTTTCCTCTCAATGGTAGGTCTACTATTCACTTAGATATTTATATTGATATCTAAGTGAATAGTAGACCTACCATTGAGAGGAAACTTATTTAATGTCTAACATTTTTGAAAACTATTATTGTATTCCTATTTTATTTAATTATGAGTGAAAAGCAACTTCTTGTATTATAAAACAGTTGGGCTGAATGTATGACATTATACGATGCCAGTAAAGGAAAAAAAAGAAAAGAAAGAGAGCCAAAAAGTACTTATTTGATATTTGAATTCATCCAACTTGTTTAGTTGGTTGTTAGTGTTTTGATTTGTACGATCTTGATAAAATTGATTCTCGTAATACAATAAGTTTCTCTGTTTCAGGGTACCATTCGTGACCCTGATTCGAGTCAATAAGCCTCCAAGTTAGCTATCATGGTTGACCTGCACCTCCACTCTGCTATCACCGGCATGCACGACATCCTCTGCTCCTTATACATATTTTTTTACACGTTGTTGATTTTACATTATGTACCACGATAGGTATATTCGGGTAATATGTTAACACCTATCTATATTACAAGTTCTAATAAAGAGTTTAATGTTTAACTACTATTTTACCGTGTATATTGCTCTTCCCATGCTTCCTCATTAGATCATCTTTCAAAAAACCATGAATAGGATTTTGCTCTACAATTCTTTCCTTGCACCACCAACCTCATCAATCCTTTTCAAGAATGAAAATTATATTATTAATAAATATATTATTATAAAAAAAATCACACCAACAAAAAAAAAAAACTTCAAAAAAAACTTGTCACGATTGCCCTTGAAATAATAATAATATCTTTATTGCCCACATAGGATACAGAGCACTCAATATAATATTCAATCGCTTATAATTAAAAGATCAAACAAACAAAAAATAAATGAAATACTTAATAATAAGAAATAGGTACCTCAACTCAGTAAAAATAAAAAGATATATGTACTAAAATAATGGGATTCAAAAGGCAGACTTATTTCTTTTACAAAATCATTAGAAGTGTTGAAGTGGGGAAAGAAGAGTAGATGCTGAGAAGGAAAATGAAGAGAGAAAATAGGAGAAAGAAAGGATCATGTATCTGGTCATTCAGTGTGTCTCGCAGTGATGGCTGCCCCAAAGCGAGCCAGGGAAGGAAGGGTCCAAACATTCAATGGCAGAGAATTCCAAAGCCTTGCTCCAGCTACCTTTAAAGAATTATAATCTTGTTTGCACGTGTGCGTTTGAATAATGGTGCGTAATCTTACGCATTGCGCTAATTTGAAAATTGTGGTGAAATAATCTGGGATGTTTGTATTAGTAAGAACTTAATACACAAACCACTATGTTCTGTCCTGAAGGTAAGAAACCACATCAGTACCTAATATGTTATGAGTTGAAATATGTCCTCTGCTCTTTAGGTTAAAAACAATCTTATTAGCAACAAAAGAGTACCAAACCGGTAAGATCATTGTTTACGTGCTGCCATCTACCATGTTCGGAGCCCCAGTAGAACAAAGTATGTTAAGTGTGAAAAACCATTCAATCTTTGTACATTATATTTTATGTGAAGTGAAAAAAGTTTGTTTCAAAATATTGCTAGAAAAAAAAAAAAAAAAAAACATGTGTTTTAATGTTGAGTAACTTAACTATACAGGGTATATCACTGTTAAGTGTAAATACTTCTGATTTAGGATTCTCATGTCACTTCCAACAAAAATACCTCCTTTTTTTCAGACATGCAGCATGATCGTAAGAGCCAATTTTCGTAAATGATAGTTAAAGTAATTCAGGGTGATTCATTAATATGATATTTAAAGTAATTCAGGGTGATTCATTAATATGATATTTAAAGTAATTCAGGGTGATACCACACCCAGACTTGGATTACTCGTCGGTCCGGGAGGTGTTAGGATGAACAGTGAAAGGGAGACACTCAATCTCTTGGCGTCCACGCACTTTCCGGGCTCCTCACAGATACCTGACGACGATGTTGGGATCACAGACACATCTCTGATGGAGGAATTAGATGATGAGACGTTAAATACAGTCATCAATGAGGAAAAACTTAGATGGGCAGTATTCTCCATGAAGCCGTACAAAGCGTGTGGCATCGATGGAATTTATGCAGCCTGTCTTCAGAAAGCATTTGTAGGATTAAAGCAACATCTCATTTTACTCTTCAGGGGTATGCTGAGATGGAATCTTATCCCTAGGATATTAAGTGAGATTTGGGTACTATATTTACCCCAAACCAGTAGAATGGATTACACAGATCCAAAGTCACTTAGACCTATAAGTCTGTGTTCCATCTTGATTAAAATTTTAGAAAACTAATTGATAGATATATAAGGGACACCAAACTTTCTGTGTCCCCATTACATCCTAATCAATATGCCTACCTGCAGGGTAAATCTGTAGACGGAGCGCTACACAACCTTGTAGGAAGGATAGAAAATAACGCATTCAAGAAGGGATGCGCTACAGGATTGTTTTTTGACATCAGGGGCGCCTTTGACAACCTCTCATGGGATGCAATAGACAAGGCGTTACTTGACAGAGGATTGGAGAGACAAATTGCACGATGGTGCAGAAATTATCTCTCACAAAGGAAGATCACAGGTTCTTTAGGTAACACTACAGTAAAATATAAAGTAAGTAGAGGCACGCTGCAGGGGGTTGCAATTTCACCGCTCCTGTGGTGCCTGGTCGTAGATGAGCTCCTGCGTGCACTATCAGACACAGGGCTTCATACCCAGTTCTTGGCTGATGACGGGGTGGTGCTCATAGAGGGTAACGACCCCGTAGAAATAAAAAATAGAGTTAATCAAGCTCTGGCCATTATTGAGACATGGTGTACGGACAAGGGACTTTTTATTAATCCAAATAAAATTGACCTTGCCATGTTCACTAGGAAAAGAAGAAACCCACCCATTGGACAATTAGTCTACATGTGTCAGAATCTTACAATAAAAGAACAGACTAAGTACCTAGGAGTCATTTTAGACAGGAAACCAACCTGGAAACCACACATTGAGTGGAAATACAGGAAAGCCCTCAACAGCCTCTTCTGTGTATGTAGGGCTGTAGGTAAGACTTGGGGATTCACTCCAAAAGTAATGTTATGGATAAACAGGGCTATCATACTGCAGAGATTATTATTCGGAGTACTGGTGTGGTGGCCCGGAATTAAGGGGGGAAGCATCCTGAATAAGCTAGACAGAGTAATCTGTATGCTAGTGACGGGTGCTTTCCGGACTACTCCTTCTAGGAGTCTACAGATAATTTTGAGCCTTGCACCCATAAGTACACAAGCAATGGTACAGTCAATGCATACTACCATTAGGCTTATGAGAACGGGTGAGTGGAAACATAATTACCACACACTAACTCACAATAGACAATCAAGCCATACCCTTATAGCACCAGCTACACTAGGGTATATTCCAGAAATGAAAATGCCACATGACGAGCTTGGGAAAACCTACTTATAGAAGGATCCCACTACGTACGTCATAGGTGACAGAGGACACTGGGACAGGTTAGTCCCTAGAACTCAAAGAACTCGTCTGTCATGCTTCACGGACGGCTCCAGAGTCGTATCTGAAAACATGACCAGAACAGGTGCTGGAGTATACATACCTGATTTGGATATAGCTGAGTGCTTCACTCTGGATGCACACACCACTGTGTTCCAGAGTGAGCTATATGCCATCATTAGGTGTGCTGACAGTTTAATAGAAAACAATACGAGAAGTAGACAAATAGTCATACATACAGATAGCCAGGCTTGCATCAAAACGCTGATGAGCCCGGTCACCACCTCAACAATGATCAAAGAGGCTAAAGATAAACTGACCAAACTAGGCACCCAATTGGATAACAAAGTGTTGTAAATTGGGTGCCAGGGCACGAAAGTCGTCTAGAAACTATTATGGACTGACCCCAGTCTTAGGCATAACGGGCAACGCGTGTAAAATCGCGGGCTAATACCTGGACCAACAAAGATCTAAATGAGTTATGGAGGAAAGAGGACAATAGATATAGACAATCTAAGTTGTGTATATCTGGCTACGAAAAGAGTAGATCAGACTGGATTATAACACTGCCTAAAATGCAAATGAGGAAACTAATAGGGGTCCTCACAGGGCATTTCAGCTTTAAGAGGACCCTTTTTATCATGTCCAAAGTATCTTCACCACTCTGTGAGTGTGGAAGCGGAGAGGACACAGCTGAACACTTTCTTTGCGACTGTGACAGATTCTGGAGATCTCGGCAAGAAACCCTAGGATACAATACAATCGAAAGGGCCTCACTCAGAGACCTAGATTGGAAACAGATTATGAAGTTTGTTGAATTGAGCAACAAGTTTAGGGACATCGCGCAGCCATAGAATCCCCAATTTCTAAAGGGGCCCTTTTTGGGGAAATATAAGCCATTAGGCCTGGGATTTCTTTCTTATGGAAGCCCTATGCAGTCAGTCAGTAAGAGGCCGAAACGATACTACCGAGACTATTCGGTGGAGGATCCCTATATGTGAGCTCCACGGAGACGCAAGTGTGGCCCAGTAGGGTATACCGATCCAGACCTGCTAAGGAAGAACATCTCCTCTCCAAGACATAACCCTCCAGAGGACCAGCAGCGATTCTACTCCACTGGCTCAAAAGGAAGAAGTAACCAAGGATCAGCTGCGATTTTTACTTCACTGGCTTCCAAGGAAGAAAGATCGTCGCCTACCAGAACTTCAAGAACGTCATATAGGTAGTAGGCTCGACTCTTTGTCAGCCTCCCTATTAAGACCCCGGCTAAAACTGGGGCCCTCGGCAGTAACGGATTGCGCTACACTGCTCTGGAGCAGGGAAGCCCTCGACCCCGGGTTGTAATATTTTTAAAACCGACCGAAGGGACGAGGCCGAGCGATTATCAAGTAGGCTGTAAAGCCTTATCGTAGAAAGCATGGTAGAAAGCTTCACTTTCTCGCCCGGTAGACCCCACACCCCACGGTGTTGGCCCTGTGCCCATAGGGAGCTTCACTCCCTATGCTCGGCAGACCGCACAAACCCCAGTCCTTCTCAGGACTCAGTCGCACCTAAATAAGCCGACTTTCACGTCCTCGGGGATGGAGAACACCGAGTTTTCGGCTACTCGAATCAACGGACAATCGAGGCCCAACGGGAAGAAATTTCCCTGCAGCTTATAAGCCCTCTCACGTCTTGTCATTTTTACGACTGGCGCCCCAACATCAGAGCCAACCTGCGACTCAGTACCAGCGTTGAATCATAGGGGCGTGACCTCCGCCGTTGCCCCCACGTCCAAGCTCCCCGGTGCCTTCGTACCAACGTCGCAACATAGGAGCGTGGCCTCCGCCAAATGCGTTCCGCCCGAGATCATGGCACTTCATACTCACGTGCCTTCTGACGATCAAAACGCCTTCTACTGGCAACAATCCCTTCGACACGAAGGAACCCAGCTTTCCAACGAGACACGCATGTTCTATCAGTACCAACCCCGGGGAAGAACATCGACACCCCAAAGCTGGACAACTCTCACAAAACTAACGGCCTCGCGGCCTCTACATTCGTCTCACAATATTCCGCCTCTCGGCTTGACAAAACCAATATCTCTTTCTCAAGAGCTTACCAAGATCCTAAGTGTACTTTTCAGGATCAACAGGTCTACGTTACGGATACGCAAAGCTCGGCCTGTCAGCCTACAGGAGACGACTCGCCCCTCATCAGTGAATATATCAATTCACAAATAATATACCCTCTACAAGCTCAAGATGAGGCCCGTCGGCCTACACATATCTCCGAGGCTACACCCCGTCTCAATATCCCCTCGCAGGGATATCTGAACCCCACTTTCTGTGGACAGGAACCGGGCTACCTCCCGTCAGGATCACTTTACTCAGGGCCTGAAGAGAAACATGCTAACAGCCTTCTTCAGCACTATGACTCGCGTACAGACATACCTCTAGGTATCCCTACCCCGAGACAAACATACATAAATACACTACACATATTGTATAACCAATAGCAAAAATCGATGTTTCGGAAATATCGATAATCGATTCCCATGCTTACCGGTGGGCGGAAGTCCCATTCTAAACTCCATTGCTCAGTGTTTTGCCCCTTATTTCTATGGATAATTTCAAATTTAAATGTTTCTATTGGAGATTCTCCTCAAAATATAAATGCAGCTTGAAAGTACATGTGGAGAACCACCCTTCGAATTCACAAAACGTCATTAAAAAATCGTCCTGTCCTGTGTTGTGTGTTTGCTCTCCAGGTGCAACGAACGGCATTCGATGATCGATCGTTATTTCATTATGCTGTTACTCAACATGAAACAAACATGCGCGTATCCCTCATTGGATGTTTGCAAATGAACATATTGAAACATTGATGTCATCGTAATGGCTATCATATATGCTCAAAAATAGCGGACTTCTCTCCATTAATGGAATGGACAAAACATCGAACATTCTAGATTGTGGAAAATTTCAACTTGATGTGAGAATCAAGTTTCTCAAGTTAAAGTGAGAATTTAGCACATTCTGCTGACTCCATTATTTCAATCGTCTCTTCAATAATCCAAAGATGCTCCCTATCTAATGACTCACAAACCAAGGAAGGTCAGTATTTATTACCACAGACAGTTTGTGGGTAGGGTCACTTTCTTAGTTGCACACACTTATAAAGGCATCCTTGTACGCAAAAATTTAGATACCGGGCCTACCAAAGAACATGAAACTTGTCAACGTTTCATTAACCAGTCCTTTCAGTAAAATATAGACTGTAGCTGAACGATTAGATCACAAAATATGTTTTAACACTGCACAGGAGTCCAGTGCTTTGCCAAACGACCCTAATTGTAATTAGAATTACTCTATTGGTTTATTTATAGTTTAATCTATGAAAATATCTAGTGGGAACCTACTGTTCTCATCTTCTCATCCTCATACTAAATGAACGGTACCTACCTAACAAGTATTGTCTCAAGTTGTTCTACAAAAAGAACGGATTGCCAGCGCTACTAGCGGATTCTTTAGATAACAGCTCAACATCAATGGTTTTCCGGAGACCATGGAAGAAGATTTGTTCCATGCCGGAGACTCTCCCAAGCTTGAACATTGTTCATTCTTCCCATTTACTGTACTCTTTGATTCTACCGTTCAATGTTTTTGTCTTTCGTCGAGCGAACTCAAAAATATTTTGTGAAATAGTTATTGTGAATACCTAAACTAAGTGAAAATACGTTGTGAATAGTTAGGGTCACGTTTAGGAACCAAGATGCCGAGACGTAGACGTGGAAAGGTCCCTAAATCCATTGAGCAGGATTCGCCATCTGCTCCTATTCAGGTAATCTAATATGCAGATATTAAATTTTCAAATTGATATCTTTACCGCATCTGGTAAAAACACATAGTGAAGGTATATAAATCCAGTAAATTTATAATCCCTATCAACGTCTGGGTCCATCAGGACATCCTGGCTTCGGATTATTGTTTTATAAGCCTCTGGTCCCTTCGGTTTCTCTTATGCTCGGTGCTCTTGACACATTGTTCTGTTAAGTCCAGTCAAGTGGTGGCTAAGTGAGGACAAGCGTTTTGAAGTTGTTATCGAATTTATGCTTACAGAGTGCTCAATCTGAACTTTTCCGGACCTTTCTTGTAATCCGACAGCCTGCACCTCCAGATAGTATACGACTTCCAACGCATTTAGAATGCTGTGTAGTCAATCTCTTAGTATAAATTCATTTTATCTGGACATATAGATCAGAATGATGTGTATAGTTTGGTGGTATACTATCTGGAGGCAGTGCTGGTGGTCGGATAACAGTAAAGGTCCATTTTTCCTTTACCACCTCAAAATAAGTCAGTTGCACATCAAAAATCGCAATAAAAATATAATATTAATTTTTAAAAAACGCATTTTTTGTCACATCTCGGTAACTATTCAGGTAGGTACCTATTGAAGAACAATATATGTTGACAATTTTAACCTCAACCCAAGCAAAATACGATCAACAGATTCTGAGATGTGACCTGTCGAAAATTGGGCATTTTTCTTCACAAGAAAGTCACAATTTTTAAGTTTATCCCACTTCTCAGTGAAACGTCAAACTTGAGGTGTCAGAATAAATGGTAGGTGTCCCCCTCCATAGAGGTTGTAAGTATGGAACTTTATTTGCTCTGAGTCTAAATGGGGGTCAATAGCATTGTTTTCTATAAAAACAATTTTGATTTGATTGGTTTTGTTTTTGACTTTAGGCATTCATGAATACTACATGGTTAAAAATAGTATGGAATCATATAGAAACGTATTAGTATTAGTTCAAATAAGGCAAGTAATGTATATATGGAATAAAATACAAATGAAAATCCAATTGACTTCTATTTTTTTTATTCTATGGAGGGGTTTTTTTTTTTTGTTTAGTTATGGAAAATCCAAAATATACCTACCTACCAGGTTTTAGGAAATTATACCTCCATATGTTGGGCTTGGTGGTGGCATGAAACATTTTTTCAACGGAATGTTGAATGATAATGAATGTTTCAAGAAAACTTATATCTACTTCATCTTTATGATCAGGTGTCAGGTGGAAGATTGCGACCTTCTGGTTCTTCTACCCCCAGATCCTCACATCGACCAATGTCTCCTGCCCAAGCCTCAGTTTCCCACAGTCCCATATTCCATGAAGTTATCTCTGACACGTCAGATGAAATGGAGGTGAGTCCAACATTCGTTTTTATTACCTACTCTACGTACTTTGCTTAACCAGGCAGGCCGGCACGGCATCTCTAGCAGCTATTGAAACTTTCATAACCGACAATGCTGACCACCGCAAATTTATATGTACCACTGTGTCACTCGACTTGTTCAATTTTTTGCTTGGATGATAATACAGTTTTTCAAATGGAAATTGTATAGGGCTTTGAATGGACAATCAGAGGCCCTTGAAATACGGTAATTTTTAACATTCATAGTTTACCAGAATTGTAAAGCCATTAACTAAATTCAAAAATTCGCCTGGTCAAATGCACAACTTTCCTGAAAATCGCCTGAACTAAAAAAAAAAAAAAAAAAAAAAAAAAACCCACCACATTGTATGCATGGTGGTGGTATGAAACATTTAATCTTGAAAGATTTGATGGAAAATTGATACATTGTTATCTTAATGATCGGGTGTCAGTTGGGAGATGGTAAACTTAGTTTATCCCGATCTTCTTGCATCGATCAAAATCCCCTGAGCAAGTCTCATTTTCCTCCAGCCATGATACGCACAGTTCCAGAGACAGTCAAGTTACCTCTGACACGTAATAGGAAATGGAGGTGTGTCCGCATTTGTTTTGATTACTGTGGGTTTGTTCGGACACGTAGTTCGTAACTCTTAGGAAATTATACCTCCATATGTTGGGCTTGGTGGTGGCATGAAACATTTTTTCAACGGAATGTTGAATGATAATGAATGTTTCAAGAAAACTGATATCTACTTTATCTTTATGATCAGGTGTCAGGTGGAGGATTGCTACCTTCTGGTTCTTCTACCCCCAGATCCTCACATCGACCAATGTCTCCTGCCCAAGCCTCAGTTTCCCACAGTCCCATATTCCATGAAGTTATCTCTGACACGTCAGATGAAATGGAGGTGAGTCCAACATTCGTTTTTATTACCTACTCTACGTACTTTGCTTAACCAGGCAGGCCGGCACGGCATCTCTAGCAGCTATTGAAACTTTCATAACCGACAATGCTGACCACGGCCAATTTATATGTACCACTGTGTCACTCGACTTGTTCAATTTTTTGCTTGGCTGATAATACAGTTTTTCAAATGGAAATTGTATAAGGCTTTGAATGGACAATCAGAGGCCCTTGATATACGGTAATTTTTAACATTCATAGTTTACCAGAATTGTAAAGCCATTAACTAAATTCAAAAATTCGCCTGGTCAAATGCACAGTTTTCCTGAAAATCACCTGAACTACAAAAAAAAAAAAAAATAAAAAAAAATAAATAAATAAATAAATAAAATTAAAAAAAAACCCACCACATTGTACGCATGGTGGTGGTATGAAACATTTAATCTTGAAAGTTTTGATGGAAAATTGATACATTGTTATCTTAATGATCGGGAGTCAGTTGGGAGATGGTAAACTTAGTTTATCCCGATCTTCTTGCATCGATCAAAATCCCCTGAGCAAGTCTCATTTTCCTCCAGCCATGATACCCACAGTTCCAGAGACAGTAAAGTTACCTCTGACACGTAATAGGAAATGGAGGTGTGTCCGCATTTGTTTTGATTACTGTGGGTTTGTTCGGACACGTAGTTCGTAACTCTTAGGAAATTATACCTCCATATGTTGGGCTTGGTGGTGGCATGAAACATTTTTTCAACGGAATGTTGAATGATAATGAATGTTTCAAGAAAACTGATATCTACTTTATCTTTATGATCAGGTGTCAGGTGGAAGATTGCTACCTTCTGGTTCTTCTACCCCCAGATCCTCACATCGACCAATGTCTCCTGCCCAAGCCTCAGTTTCCCACAGTCCCATATTCAATGAAGTTATCTCTGACACGTCAGATGAAATGGAGGTGAGTCCAACATTCGTTTTTATTACCTACTCTACGTACTTTGCTTAACCAGGCAGGCCGGCACGGCATCTCTAGCAGCTATTGAAACTTTCATAACCGACAATGCTGACCACCGCAAATTTGTATGCACCACTGTGTCACTCGACTTGTTCAATTTTTTGCTTGGCTGATAATACAGTTTTTCAAATGGAAATTGTATAGGGCTTTGAATGGACAATCAGAGGCCCTTGAAATACGGTAATTTTTAACATTCATAGTTTACCAGAATTGTAAAGCCATTAACTAAATTCAAAAATTCGCCTGGTCAAATGCACAACTTTCCTGAAAATCACCTGAACTAAAAAAAAAAAACCCACCACATTGTACGCATGGTGGTGGTATGAAACATTTAATCTTGAAAGTTTTGATGGAAAATTGATACATTGTTATCTTAATGATCGGGAGTCAGTTGGGAGATGGTAAACTTAGTTTATCCCGATCTTCTTGCATCGATTAAAATCCCCTGAGCAAGTCTCATTTTCCTCCAGCCATGATACCCACAGTTCCAGAGACAGTAAAGTTACCTCTGACACGTAATAGGAAATGGAGGTGTGTCCGCATTTGTTTTGATTACTGTGGGTTTGTTCGGACACGTAGTTCGTAACTCTTAGGAAATTATACCTCCATATGTTGGGCTTGGTGGTGGCATGAAACATTTTTTCAACGGAATGTTGAATGATAATGAATGTTTCAAGAAAACTGATATCTACTTTATCTTTATGATCAGGTGTCAGGTGGAAGATTGCTACCTTCTGGTTCTTCTACCCCCAGATCCTCACATCGACCAATGTCTCCTGCCCAAGCCTCAGTTTCCCACAGTCCCATATTCAATGAAGTTATCTCTGACACGTCAGATGAAATGGAGGTGAGTCCAACATTCGTTTTTATTACCTACTCTACGTACTTTGCTTAACCAGGCAGGCCGGCACGGCATCTCTAGCAGCTATTGAAACTTTCATAACAGACAATGCTGATCACGGCAAATTTGTATGTACCACTGTGTCACTCGACTTGTTCAATTTTTTGCTTGGCTGATAATACAGTTTTTCAAATGGACATTGTATAGGGCTTTGAATGGACAATCAGAGGCCCTTGAAATACGGTAATTTTTAACATTCATAGTTTACCAGAATTGTAAAGCCATTAACTAAATTCAAAAATTCGCCTGGTCAAATGCACAACTTTCCTGAAAATCACCTGAACTAAAAAAAAAAAAAAAAAAAAAAAAAACCCACCACATTGTACGCATGGTGGTGGTATGAAACATTTAATCTTGAAAGTTTTGATGGAAAATTGATACATTGTTATCTTAATGATCGGGAGTCAGTTGGGAGATGGTAAACTTAGTTTATCCCGATCTTCTTGCATCAATCGAAATCCCCTGAGCAAGTCTCATTTTCCTCCAGCCATGATACCCACAGTTCCAGAGACAGTAAAGTTACCTCTGACACGTAATAGGAAATGGAGGTGTGTCCGCATTTGTTTTGATTACTGTGGGTTTGTTCGGACACGTAGTTCGTAACTTTTAGGAAATTATACCTCCATATGTTGGGCTTGGTGGTGGCATGAAACATTTTTTCAACGGAATGTTGAATGATAATGAATGTTTCAAGAAAACTGATATCTACTTTATCTTTATGATCAGGTGTCAGGTGGAAGATTGCGACCTTCTGGTTCTTCTACCCCCAGATCCTCACATCGACCAATGTCTCCTGCCCAAGCCTCAGTTTCCCACAGTCCCATATTCCATGAAGTTATCTCTGACACGTCAGATGAAATGGAGGTGAGTCCAACATTCGTTTTGATTACCTACTCTACTTACTTTGCTTAACCAGGCAGGCCGGCACGGCATCTCTAGCAGCTATTGAAACTTTCATAACCGACAATGCTGACCACGGCAAATTTATATGTACCACTGTGTCACTCGACTTGTTCAATTTTTTGCTTGGCTGATAATACAGTTTTTCAAATGGAAATTGTATAGGGCTTTGAATGGACAATCAGAGGCCCTTGAAATACGGTAATTTTTAACATTCATAGTTTACCAGAATTGTAAAGCCATTAACTAAATTCAAAAATTCGCCTGGTCAAATGCACAACTTTCCTGAAAATCACCTGAACTAAAAAAAAAAACCCACCACATTGTACGCATGGTGGTGGTATGAAACATTTAATCTTGAAAGTTTTGATGGAAAATTGATACATTGTTATCTTAATGATCGGGAGTCAGTTGGGAGATGGTAAACTTAGTTTATCCCGATCTTCTTGCATCGATCAAAATCCCCTGAGCAAGTCTCGTTTTCCTCCAGCCATGATACCCACAGTTCCAGAGACAGTGAAGTTACCTCTGACACGTAATAGGAAATGGAGGTGTGTCCGCATTTGTTTTGATTACTGTGGGTTTGTTCGGACACGTAGTTCGTAACTTTTAGGAAATTATACCTCCATATGTTGGGCTTGGTGGTGGCATGAAACATTTTTTCAACGGAATGTTGAATGATAATGAATGTTTCAAGAAAACTGATATCTACTTTATCTTTATGATCAGGTGTCAGGTGGAAGATTGCGACCTTCTGGTTCTTCTACCCCCAGATCCTCACATCGACCAATGTCTCCTGCCCAAGCCTCAGTTTCCCACAGTCCCATATTCAATGAAGTTATCTCTGACACGTCAGATGAAATGGAGGTGAGTCCAACATTCGTTTTTATTACCTACTCTACGTACTTTGCTTAACCAGGCAGGCCGGCACGGCATCTCTAGCAGCTATTGAAACTTTCATAACCGACAATGCTGACCACGGCAAATTTATATGTACCACTGTGTCACTCGACTTGTTCAATTTTTTGCTTGGCTGATAATACAGTTTTTCAAATGGAAATTGTATAGGGCTTTGAATGGACAATCAGAGGCCCTTGAAATACGGTAATTTTTAACATTCATAGTTTACCAGAATTGTAAAGCCATTAACTAAATTCAAAAATTCGCCTGGTCAAATGCACAACTTTCCTGAAAATCACCTGAACTAAAAAAAAAAAAAAAAAAAAAAAAACCCACCACATTGTACGCATGGTGGTGGTATGAAACATTTAATCTTGAAAGTTTTGATGGAAAATTGATACATTGTTATCTTAATGATCGGGAGTCAGTTGGGAGATGGTAAACTTAGTTTATCCCGATCTTCTTGCATCGATCAAAATCCCCTGAGCAAGTCTCGTTTTCCTCCAGCCATGATACCCACAGTTCCAGAGACAGTGAAGTTACCTCTGACACGTAATAGGAAATGGAGGTGTGTCCGCATTTGTTTTGATTACTGTGGGTTTGTTCGGACACGTAGTTCGTAACTCTTAGGAAATTATACCTCCATATGTTGGGCTTGGTGGTGGCATGAAACATTTTTTCAACGGAATGTTGAATGATAATGAATGTTTCAAAAAAACTTATATCTACTTTATCTTTATGATCAGGTGTCAGGTGGAAGATTGCTACCTTCTGGTTCTTCTACCCCCAGATCCTCACATCGACCAATGTCTCCTGCCCAAGCCTCAGTTTCCCACAGTCCCATATTCAATGAAGTTATCTCTGACACGTCAGATGAAATGGAGGTGAGTCCAACATTCGTTTTTATTACCTACTCTACGTACTTTGCTTAACCAGGCAGGCCGGCACGGCATCTCTAGCAGCTATTGAAACTTTCATAACCGACAATGCTGACCACGGCAAATTTATATGTACCACTGTGTCACTCGACTTGTTCAATTTTTTGCTTGGCTGATAATACAGTTCTTCAAATGGAAATTGTATAGGGCTTTGAATGGACAATCAGAGGCCCTTGAAATACGGTAATTTTTAACATTCATAGTTTACCAGAATTGTAAAGCCATTAACTAAATTCAAAAATTCGCCTGGTAAAATGCACGATTTTCCTGAAAATCACCTGAACTAAAAAAAAAAAAAAAAAAAAAAAAAAAAACCCAACTACACTGTACGCATGGTGGTGGTATGAAACATTTAATCTTGAAAGTTTTGATGGAAAACTGATACATCATTATCTTAATGATCGGGAGTCAGTTGGGAGATGGAAAACTTATTTTACCCCGATCTTCTTGCATCGATCAAAATCCCCTGAGCTCAGTCCTGAGGAAAAGTCTCATTTTCCTCCAGCCATGATACCCACAGTTCCAGAGACAGTGAAGTTACCTCTGACACGTAATAGGAAATGGAGGTGAGTCCCGCATTTGTTTTGACTACTGTGGGTTTGTTAGGACACGTAGTTTGTAACTGTTCGTAACAGGACACGCCCACTTTTGGCTGTTCGGACAGCACAAGAACCAGTTCTGGAAGACCTCGAACTAGCAGTTCGTTGTTCGGACGTAGGTGTTCGTACTGTCCGAATCATTTCGAATAGTTCCGTATTTTTGCCAGAACTAGTAGTTCTATACATGCGCAATAAACAATCTTGGCCCCATCTCGCTTGCTCACACCTTCCGCGTACTTTCAAATATTGTTTTGTTGTCATATTAAAGAGTGTCGAGTCCCCTATTGTTGATCTCTTCTCTTTATTGTTGTCATCAGCTTACTTTCCTATTTGATCTTTGTCTATCATTCATCAGTGGCATAGCTAAGTTGTTTCTTATGGAGGGCAACAGTCAATTTCATTTTATTTTATAGTTTTAGTATTAATTTCTAGTAGTACTTGAAATATGTATGTATCCATACAACGAACTTCTGCATCCTCTATCCTCAATCTACGCCACTGTTATTCATCATCATTGATTGTTCTAATGAAGGTGAATCCCATCAGCGATAATGAAGTTGGATTTATTTTAGGAATGAGGATGCGTCCGAAAAATAAAAATTGTGAGGAAATAGTGGCGAGTTACAATCGAAGTGGAGTTTCTAGAACACAGAGAGGGAGAGAGGATATCGGAGGTTATCAATTCCGAACTAGTCGAAATGGCGTTCGGACTGGGAGTTCAGAACTAAGAGTTCTGAACGGTTCACATCCCCTCCCTTTGCAGTTCGATTCCGAACTAGATGAATTCCGAACTGGTTCAGAACTACGTGTCCGAACAAACCTTGTGTGTGCTTTGCTAATCTATTCAGATCAGCATGGTAGCTCAGGCGGCCAAGGTACCTTTAACATCAAACTTGACCATGCTTAGCAAATTGATACTTAACATTCCCTGTGACTCAACTGATTTTTTTTTTTCACTAGGCTGATCATAAAATATAGAAATTTTAGGGGTTTGAATGCATCATTAGTGGTCCGTGAGTTACGATAATTTTAAACATTCATATTAGCATTTTTTGTTTAAAAAAAATGAAGCTATTGCAATGGATCAAAAAATTGTTTAATTAAAATTTTCCAATACTGGTTTGAGGCATTCTGTAACCATTCTTAAAGTTTCCTCTTCTTCATATCTATATACTAGCCGCTCCGGCTCGCTTCGCTCGCCTCCACGTCGAGCCGGGGGGCAAGCCCCCCGGACCCCCCATTAAATTGCTCGCTTCGCTCGCAAGATGTGGCTGTGTACATGCGACGTATTACAAATGAAAAATGTAGAGGATGTTGCTCGCTTCGCTCGCAAACAGTACATCCCTAAGGGAAGGTTTAACGTGTGTGGGGGATGTTGCTTGCTTCGCTCGCCCGGACCCCCAATTAAGTTGCTAGCTTCGCTCGCAAGGTGTGGCTGGACAGATGTGATGCTCTTTTACTGTCCAGTGGGGACTTGTAAAATGATTGGAAATGGTAGATCACTAAGGTTACTTTAACGTATGTCAAGGATGTTGCTCGCTTCACTCGCAAGGTGTGGCTGTATTCAACGATGGTATTTTACCCCCCATTCAAGTTTATTACAATTGAAACATGTAGGGGATGTTGCTCGCTTAGCTCACAAACGGTAGATCTCTAAGGGTAGGTTTAACTTCTGTAGGGGATGCTGCTCGCTTCGGTCGCGTGCGAGGAAGTTATACTGCCCACCCAACTTGGCAGAGGTTTTTCCTGTTGGAAATGACTATCAAACATATTCGTTTTCCAGTTCTATTTTTTTAAAGGTAGGCCATTATTTTATGAGCGTAGAAGGGCGAATGGGGAAAACCCACCTGAGTCATCGAACCCCTTCACGTCTTCCTTGAGCCTTCTCGCGTCCACTGCACAATTAACTTCTCATTTTAATCGCTTCGCCTCGCTTGCCCTCGCATTTTGACCAACTTCCCGTCACTTTTTTCGATATCCGATTTCGGATTCAGATTCGGCGAAATCAAACCTTTATTTTGCACGCGAAAACCGTCCCGAAAAACCTACCTTTATGGGGTACCTATATTTCAATCAGAAAAAAACCAGATTATTTTTTTTTTGACGCATTTCCCGATACTTTTTTCGCGATCCGATCGCGCCGTCGTCTTCCTCGTAGAAAAACCTACGGAACCGGTATTTTTCCGGAATTTTCGACGGCTGTTTGGCCGTGCATAGACACGACAGACAGACGCAGTTTCATTCTTATAAATAATAATGATAAATATATGTTGTCTCCAAACCTAATGGTACAAACTTCAGGGGTCGATTCTGGAGCTCATTTCTGATTGAAAGTTCTTCCTTGAGATTTTGTTTTTAACGCTCTGTTTTCCGAGTTCGTTTTTCAGTTTTTTCTATCTTATGACATTAAAACGGCCACTATTCCCCCTAGTATCACTGAAAACTCAAAAATGAGGAAATCGTTGAAGGAGCGTTAAATTTCACATCTACCTGATGTCAAACCAATAATTTTAGCACCGACTTAATTTAACATGAAAAAAAGGAGGCTAAAAAGAAAATGTTGAAAATTTCTCAGAATTTCATTAAATTCATCCGTGAAGACTGGAGCTGCTCTTAATACAGACTTTTCGGTAGGCACACCACGAACGAAATTTCTGAGAATCTCATATTTTCATCGGTGTAGTCACTTTTACTTTTATTTTCCTAATTGGGGGAGAAAATCATGTTTGTATATTGAAATACGTGATTTTAGCGAATTTTCGTGAAAAATTAGGTTTTCTTCATTGAGATCCATTTTGAGGTATTCTGAAACAAATCCTAGAGTTTAACGCTTTTTCATATGTATACATATGAATACCCGCTAGACTTGACTCGCTTGCTTGACGTAAGTTCATCAAACTCTGAGGGTCGATTTTAGAGCGCTTTCTGATCGAAAGTTTTGCTTAGAGATTTTTTTTAAGCTTAGTTTTTGAGTAATTCAATTTTTATGATTTTTTTTTCAATGTTTTTTACCTTATAACATTAAAACGGCCTCAACTCCCCTTAGAATCACTTTAAACTCAAAAATTAGGACATCGTTGGAAATAGCGTTCAATTTTCTATCTACGTGATGCAACCAATATTTTTTGAGCTGTATTTTCTTTATGTAAAAAAGAGGCTAAAAACCAAATTTTGAAAACTTCTCAGAATTTGAATTTTTTACATTTGACGTTTTGCTCTAAATACAGGCTATTCTGGAAAAGCACTATACGGGGAGCACTTCCTCAGAATCTCAGATTCTCAACGGTTCAGTCAATTTTGCTTTTACATTGCTAATTATGGGAGAAAATTATGCTTCAATGTTGAAAAACATGGGTTTTTCAACGAAATCGAGGGTTTTCGAGAAAAATTACTCTATGAAAATAAGAGTTTTGGGCCAGTTTCTCCGTAATTTTCCACGCTCAATTGAATGGTAACATTTGTAGATCTCCCCAACTCAGTTATAACCCAGTTTTACACTTTAACACGAATTTTAGTGTTCGTGATGCTTAATTTTATGTTTTTACGTTTTTTCAGGTCAGACGTTGACAATTTATTATGTTCACCATTTTTATAGTTTACAGTATCCTTTGGGTTTTTGAATTTTCACCTTGTCGTTTCCGTATTTATAATTCTTTCTGGTTATTGAGAAGGTTATTCACAGAATTGAAGTTAACCTGGAAATTATTCAGTGACAAAAAATACTTCAAAACTTGAGATTTTTGTTATTGGGTGTTAATTTTCTAGGGCTCGATTTCCAATGGATGAACAGATCAAACAGATTCTGCAGGAACTTTCAGAAAAAATTCCAGAAACTTTTGACAATGTCGTCAAGTTTTCAGGCTTGATTTTTTTTTTTTTTTTTTTTCATTCATTCCTTCATTCCATTTTTTCCTAGTTTTCTCACTCGCTTCGGTCGCTCGGTATGGCTGTATGGATCCGATGGTCTTTACTGTTGAATGGGAAATGTAGAATGATTGGAAATTTGTTGATCACTGAGGGTGATTTGACATGTTGAGGGGATGTTGCTTTCTTCGCTCACTCTCTGTAGGATGTATAGATGCGATGGGATATTTAGTCCATCCCGAATTTGTTAGAAAAACCCTGTTGAAATCCGACATATGTAGGGGATGAATGCTCGCTTCGCTTGCTAGGGGTGGGTTTACTCGCCCGCTCGGTGTGGCATGTATAGATGCGACTGGATATAGTCCCCCCCCCCCCCCATACCATACGAGCCCATGGTTCAGGCGGGGGTGGAAAATTTGAAAATCGGTTACAATCCTTTTCTATTGACAATCCCAAGGGAATGGCAGACAACTAAAAAAATAAATAAATTAAATAAAAATAAAAATAAATAAATAGATCTTATAAAAGGTGCAAAACGAAAATAATAAATTGCTGTTTAATAATTTGCTGTTTTCTATGTGGAACCCCGAAAATTTTATTAGGTTTAATAAAGATAGGCCATTTATTATCTGCTCGCTCGGTGTGGGACGTATAGATGCAATGGGATATAGTTCCCATACCATCGTTACCTACAGCCCATGGTTTGGGTGGGTGTGGAAAATTTGAAAATTGCTTACGATCCTTTTCCATTCGCAATCCCAAGGGAATGGCTAAAAAATAAATAAATAAATTGCTGTGTGATGATTCTGTGTTTTCTATGTGGGACCACGAAATGTTAAGTTTTAAGAACATTTCAATTCTTCTACTAATCCTATGCGTCCATTTTACAATATGTGAGTAAGTTATACTGCCCACCCAACTTGGCAGACTTTTTTCTGTTGGCAATTACTTTCAAACAAATTAAATCTTATAAAACTATGTGGAACCACGATAAGTGTATTAGGTTTAATAAATATAGGCCATTATTTTATCTTCGTAGAAAGGCTACCTTTTCTCCGTTCATTTTTCTGTAGAAAGTGTCTTTCAAACGTTCCGTCTTCAAACAAGAGGTTCTAATACAAAGTTCAGAGTAACTTCTTCTTGGAGGAATAGGGTTTTTCGTCATTTCTTGCTTATTCTCGCTGATTCCTCCGGGAACATAGCATCTTTCAGCAATTTTGACGGTACCATCGTGTTCTACGGGTCCAGAAAGGTACCTTTGTCGCTGACATACGAAGAGCTCTCGATCAAATTTTAATGTGGCCGCGGGCAGAAGATCACCCCCCTCCCACCCATGGTTCTGGTGGGAGTAGTAAATTTTAAAATCGCTTATGTCCCCTTTCAAAGAAATTTAAGAAAATCTCACTCGTAGTCTCCCTTCACTCAGCCATTTGGCCGTGCATAGAAATGACAGGCAAACAGACAGACAAAGTTTCATTCGTTTAATATAGTAGAGATATACGAAAAGTAATTTTACCTAGATTTAATGGAGTTCACCTTTGTTATTTTACCCATACAGGTCTGAGATTCTCCTGAAACTTTAAGATGAAAACCCAGAAAATTTTTTATGGTTTCGTCAAATTTTCAAATTTTATTTATCATTATTTTTTGTAAACTTAGCTAGCACCAGGGCGGTGCAACTCCCTGATTTTGATGGTGAAAGAGTTTGAGCTCAACGCTAGCACGATGGTGAGTGATGGTGAACTTTTGAACTATTTGGTAAAAATCCGCCACCCAACTACCCTCCGCCATCTTCTCCATTCCCCCAAATTGAATGTTTCCTATGAATTTTAAAATTGGTTCGTGACAATATCTTGTCTGTTCAACCATACTGAAAAAAAAGAAAGAAAGAAAAAAAAGCGTTTGAAAGTTGTCTAGTTCTGAGGATTATTCAAATATAAATTTGTTCCTACCATTTTGAAGACTGGGGTGGACTGCTTTCCTCTTCCGTAACTGGACGTATTTTCATTCATTTGCTATTTTTGAACCTATAGGCACCTTGACTGGTACTGCACCGTCGATTTGTTTTGTTTGTACGAATATTATCTACCAAATTGCTCGTCTATAGTCTATTTCAAAAGTAATTTTCACTGCTACAGCAACCTTGCACCATGAATATTCAACAATGCGAAGTTGTGTTTTATTGTCTACCTACTACCTATTTGATTATGAAATGAAGTGAACCAGCATCACCCTCTGTTGATATTATCCTCTGTCGATTATTCCTTGTGATTATTTCGACGTTTCAAGCATGTATTTTCGTTTGTTGCGTTGTCAAAAGAGCAATACTTCAAGAGATATTCATTGTATAATATTGTATATAATTCATTGTATCTCGGTCCATTGGTCTGTTATACATTGTAATTTGGCCATTTGGATTCCTATTATGGAGTAACGATATTTGGAGAAGTGATTCGTTAACTTGTGGTGGTGTTGTCTTGGTTTTAATCTAACTGGTGGAGGCTCGCTTCATTTCATAATCAATTGGTTGGTATACAATAAGAACACAACTTTCCATTGTTGAAGATTCCAGAAGCAGGGTTGTTGTAGCAATTTTCATTGTAATATGGAACATAGAAATGTTTCTTACTTCTATTCAACTAATTTTTGATTTTACTAATGTAAAAATGTTATTATTTTTATAAGTTGTGTTTTAGCTACGATATTTAGGCTCAATTTTTTCTCGAATATACCAGAGTTTATTCGTTGTACTGTTTTCTTTTAATTAAGTAAAAACCGGTAAAAAACGAGTCTTATGTGTAATAATTACAAGATTATGATCTTCCGCACTGATTGCAGCACACGCCCACTCTTGTGACTCGTCTAGGTTAAATCCATTCGCTAAATGAAAAAATCTACGAGGTCAATGCGCAAATCTTTGGAAAATCACATGCATACCAGGTTTTAGGGAATTAAACCTCCACATTCGGGGCATGGTGGTGGTATGAAACATTAATCTAGACAGTTTAATGGAAAGCTGATACTTTATTAATCTGATGAACAGGTGTCAGCTGGAAGATCACCTGAACCTTCTTACACTGAACCAATGTTTTCGCATCGATCAGTATCTCCTGCACAAGCCTCAGTTTTCTCCAGCCATGGTTCCAGGGGCCATGAAGTTACCTCTGAAGAGGAAGTTGAGGTGAGTCCCACATTCATTTTGATTAGGTACTCTGTATGCTTTACTAACCTATTCAGGAGGGTTTGGTAGCTCAAGCGGGCATGGCAGCATGGGCGGTCAAGAAACCTTTCATGGCAGACACCACCAAGCATACCAAATTTACTCTTACCACTCCGTGTCACTCAACTGGTTCAGTTTTTCGGACTTCCCTTTGAAGCTAGGTCATATAGGAAAGGCTTCATATGTTAGAGGGAAAGCCCATTGGAATTGATCCAGGGGGTGTGGGACAACCCAAGCATGAGAAAAAAACGTATGCAAATCTATTTCAGACTATGCAAAGACCAAATTCGTTTTATATATACCTTATGTAAAGAATAACTGTCAACCGCCAAGTGCTGACAATCTAAACCTAGCTTCTATAAGGGCTTGTGAGCCCACGGTAGTCTGTTGAGCCAGACCCCCAAAAACAGGAAATTGGTGTAATTTTGCGGACCAGACGAAACTTGGACCACATGTTCCTATAACAATGTAGAGCGTAAAAAATCATGATGGCCATCTCAGAACGGTAGCTTTTAAAAATGGCGGCCATTAAAATGGCCACCGGCCACTATTGTGTAATTCGTCGTATCTAGCAAACGGCTGGTCCGTTCTCAAAAAACTTTTTATGAATTGTAGTTACTTTTAGGGCCAACATTTTTGGTTCTAATGCCACATGCCGAAACTTTAGTATTTCACCAAAAAGAAAGATAAAAAAAGTAAAATTAACATTTTCAAGATTTTTGTTTTTGTAGATTACGAGAAATCGGTTTTAGACAGGAAAACCTACTTTTTCATAAACATTGTTGAAAATCTAATACCCTTTAAATTAAGAAAAAGATCATTCAAATTGGTCAATTTTTAGGTGAGATATGTCCAAAAATGTGCACCGGAATGCTGTTCCCCTGACAACTCTTGAAGTAAAACGTTGTGAAGTATGGAGTGTAAAAGTTGACTTAGGCCATTTTCTATTAATATATTTCCTCCGTATCGTTATTCTTGATGTATTCAAACTGCAAATATATATGCAGGGTGTCCTAAAAGTAAGTAATTCCCACTCCCCCCCCCTCCCTATCATAATTTTGTAGATTCGACGTGAAGCTTTTTTGGGTAGGGTGCCTTACACCGAGTTATATACAAAACAAAAGTCCAGCGGGGGGGGGGGGGGGGGGGTGAATTTTTTTTCTTCCGTTCTTTGCCGAGTGACACCTCATTTTGAAGATTTTTTCGTGCTAAACACGATGGTAAAGGTAGAATTGCGATATCTTATTCCACTCTCAGAGTGAAGCTGATGAAGCGCGGATTTTTTATAATGGTTGGGTTTTTTGCCCAAAACTTAGTATCTGACACCACAAAAACGCCCTCCAAGTTTCACTTCGATACCTATCTCAAAAAATGGTGGGAAAAGTTAGGGGCGGAGGGGGAGGGGATTACTTTTGGGACACCGTTTGTGTGTTTATAAACAATATATTCACGTTCTTTTCTTTCAAGTTTTATCAATCCAAGATATCGATTTCATTTCATGATTTAATTAGAATGTGTTTTCTAGGAACAGTAATAGATATGTAGGTAATCATAATATTAATCACTCAAATACTTGTATGTCACAATTTTGTTGATGCTTTATAAATGAAAATTTTATTCTTGTTCGCTAGAATTGATATCATACATGAATTTAGGTACTATGCAATAAACATGTACTTATCAAGAACAATAAATGTAAAAAAATGTGATACAAATTAGATTAGAGTGGTAAAAATGTGATCAAACACGTAGGTCAAACAACGATGAAGATCAGTCCAGAATTTTGTGAAGATTATTGTTATAAGCATAGGAAGTATACAATATCTTCGATAGCACCTGATTTTGATATAATTTTGGATTTTGAATAGGTTTTGTCCGTGAAAATCCAAAAATCTGTTTTAGTTGTAATTGGGGTCTGATCCCGCTGGGATGGAGAGATCCCGACTTGCAAGCAGTTAATGAATTCTATATGTCCTAAATGGTATCAGGCTTAACAAGCGAGTTCCGGATAACATGGAATATCTAGGGTTTTGTGCTTTTAGGGCCCTTAGCTCCCGTTGGAGTCCTTTATTTATGAGCGATGTTTTCCATGATTTTGTTGAAGTTGTTTTGAACTGCTTCATTAATAGAGTATTTGGCTTTTAACTGTGATTGCAAATCTTCTTGATTTCTTTAAATGTGTGTTAAAATGGAGTTGTATTTGGCTTCGTCTTGGGAATCAAGATTTCCGGTTATGAATTTAATCAGTGATCCAAGTCCGTTTATCAATCCACGTTAGGGTCGGGGATGAGTCATGGGGACATGGATATCGTTTAATTTTTGCTCTATAGAGCTTAAGGTGAAATTTGGTGTACTATAGAGGAGTTGGACATTATCGAAGGATGCTTATCTTCGGAAACTGTTCTAAATGTATCTAGGTAAGTAGTCTTGATAGCTTGAGTTTTCGAAACGAGTTCTGTCAGGTCATAGTAGTGTGTTAGTGTGTGGTATCCGTTTAGAATTCTGGACGGTCCAAGTCTGCTTGCTAGTATTCCAAGGTTCGACGTTATATTCTTAATTTCGGTTTCTCTCGCGTCTGTCAAGTACACGGAGATTAATCTGGAGCATTATATTAATTCGGACTCTAAAATTTCGTAGCACATTTGCCCTGGGGTAGAGGGTGCTTCAAAAGGGGGTTTCAATTGGGTTACCGGATGTTATGAATTTGGAAAACTGGCACATGAAAACGCAACAGTCATTGCTATTATTCTGTTGTGGAATGTTGGGGTAGGATGAAATTTTCCATTGAGTCATATCCAGTGGTTCTTTCAGTTTGTTAAGGTGTTCCTGTTCTAAGTAATGTCGAATGTCATTGAGTATTTTGTACTGTATGTTCAGTGAGTCATAGTACGTTATTTCTTTGGATTGAATGTGAGCTGTTACTAGTCTCCAGTGGTCAGATTTAAAAATGGAAAAACAATCAAGTCCTTCTCGAATAGATGGTGGGGGGGGGGGGGGGGGGGTTGGAGTGAATAATTACCAATTCTTTCAAGCGTCGCCCAAGCTGCAAATCTCGACTGATTTTCGTGATCCTTATTTTGTCCCATTTCGAATTCAATATAGTTTTAAACATGCGATTAAATGATTTCAAATTTCATCTTGGGAGGAGGTGAGTGGTGACGATTCTCGTCCGATTTTCGTGATTCATTTTTAGTTCAACTATGAATTTGGTCTAGTTTTGGATCGTATTCCAGGAGTTTCAAATTTCATTATGGATGCAAGTGAATGGATGGGAGTAATAAATCATGATGTTTTAATTAATCTCGTGATTATTTTTTTGTTCAGCTATGAATTCGGTCTAGTTTCGGAAGGTATATCAGGAGTATCAAATTTCATTATTGAAGGAGGTGAATGGAGGGGAGAATAGTTGATTAGAGAAGTTTAGTTTCTTAGGAATCCTAAAATCTCCTACTCATTAGCTGTGTTCGCTGGTATTTCATAAAACTTTCAGTGGACTGTATAACGAAGGATAATTATATAAAATGAAAAGATATGAATTATTAACGATTATATTTAAATATTTACGTGTAATAACGTGTTAAACCTACCTAAGGCATGCCCTGCTTGGTGCTATGAAAGAATAAATGATTATTTACAATAAGTGGATTAGTGTATTATGTTGAGCTCTTGGAGCAACTGTTCATCAAAGGGGTACAGAACGTCGAAACTCTTGGAGCAAATGTTCATCAATAGGTACAAAAAAGCGACGAGAAGGCGATGGTGTTGCTGATCTTTGAAGAATGCTTTGTGTGTCAAATTAACAGGCCCTGATACCAATTAGATCGGTATAGTATATATTGGAAAGGACTGACCTGATTGCCGAGCTCGGAATATTGAAATGGGCAGATACAGGCAGCTGAAAGAAGTCTGGAGAAGATGGTGGCCACCCCGTGGAAGAAATTGCTGAAGCGCCTTGGGCGTAAAATTATAGATCAATATGATGGTCAACTGATCGACGGGAACTGAACTGCCTACGACGACGAACAAGAAGCGTGATGATGAGAGGAATGAAGATTTAAAAAAAATGTTTTGGAAAGGAGCTTTTGGTTCCGGGGGGCAAATTGTACCCTTTGGCACCAGAGTCAAGAGAAAGTGAGGACATAGCGACACATACGTGATCCGATGAGTCCGCATGTTGTCATTCGAAGGGCCGACGGTCCGATAGATCCGACGGTCCGCAGTGGCCCGCTTCTTATCGCTACTTGGACTAACACCAGGAATAACAAATTGCCCTAACAATAGTAATAAATCACGATATTTTGACTATTCTTGTCAGACTTTAGTGACCTTGTTTTGTTGAATTATGAAGTTGGTCTAGTTGTGGAATATATATCAGGAGTTTCAAATTCCATGCTGGAAGTTTCATGATGGAAATTTGCTATTGGAGGAGGGGACTGAGGGGGTTAATTCCGATAAGTCATGATATGTTTGTTTTTTTCTCTTATTTCAACTCTCACCAAAATAGCATTCATAAGGACGTCCCTGTAATGCATGCATTACTTAGCAATATGTTTTTAAGATTTGTTTCTTCTGACTTTGAAGTGGTATTTCCTTGTTGGTATCCTCATTTCGTTTAACATGTTTTCATGTATGTTTCAAATTGTATTCCAATGTTATTTCCTTTGAATCCACTATTAATTTTTTTCAAATTTATTTAGTTAATTAGTTTTATTTTATTGTCATTTTACTTTTGTTTCTTACTGTTTCTTACTAAAGTTTTATTTGTTTCTGCAGAATGGACTTACCTATTTGTTACATAAATTCCTTTTGTGGTGTACAAAATAAAACTCGAGTTGAATGCAAAAAAAAAAAAAGAAAAGAAAAGAAAAATTAGCTATCTCAATGCTTCGAATTCAATGGGTTCAAAATTTGAGGTGTCTCTGGGAAATGCTTTAAAACCTATTCATACTGAGATTAGGTGCTGTGCTTACCTACCGATCATCAGACAACTACAGATACTTTTGTTTCTTAGTTGACATTTATTAAGCGAATTTGCAGAGAAAAATGAGCTATTTAGGTGGCTTCAAAATTTAAAAAGTGGGAGGGATGGGGTGGGGACTCCCAACAAATCCGTTTCCATACCCTTCATAAACGGTTTAACAAATTCGTTCAAATGCAGAAAAATCTGTCTTAGCAAAAGATAGGTCGAGTTTGATGACCAAATAATTGACCAAATTTTCCAGTTCAGCTGCGTGTCCTAAAATTTTCTTTGCCTTCTCATCACACGGCTGTCCCCTCAATTTTAATCACAACTTTCAGCAAAAATTTGCTCTATTAGCCATGCTGCACGAATGAGTACTTTTTGCAATATGGAACAAAAGTTACTGTCGTTTTTTGCTCATAGCTACAACTATTTGGAAATGAGATGCCCGAGTCTTTTGGAAGTGGTGGAAGACTACTGACGATATAGATATCGGAAGGTAGCCTTCAGGCCCACTCACCTCTTTCTTTTGGGATGGAAATTATTCCGGCATGTGCTAACACTTTTGGGGGTCGTCTCGATAGAAGCAACAGGTTGAGGGTGAGCAGCTTAACTGTCTTTGGTGCTTTGTTCCAGCATCGTGCAGAAATACCATCAGGTCCAGCAAAATTGGAGTTTTTGACATGGCACCTATGTGCCTCATTATGAAGCACATGATGCTTTGCAAGGAATCCCTGGCAGAAGCTGGGGGTACCACTGGCTCACCAGGGTTGTGGCTGGGAGCACTCAAGAGTGGCTTACAATAGTCCAAAAACTCCTGGAGAAGGGGCGAAACTTACTCATTCCCAGCTCCTTCCAGTACCCCTGCAGCTACATGAACCAGATGTTTCTTTCACAACTTCTGGACCTGCTGGTATTCTCACCTCCCTGCTTGCTTAGCCGCTCTGCGACTTCTATGGGGTACCAAAGCAGGAGGATTTCCTCCTTGATGCGGAGGATTTAACTACCAGCGGAAGGATCCCCTGTACATGGACCATGACCTAATCTACCAAGCCATCAGGCCCCTCAACAGCCTGCCTCACTAGTTCCTTCAGGTTGGCACTCTCATAACCTTCAATACGGCCTACCTGCTCCTCGAGCCTCAACACTTCAGTGTTCAAATCTTCAAGAAGATCGGAGGCCCCGGGGTAAAAATGCTGAATGGAGGGCTTCTGTCCCACGCCTGTAGGAGATACAGGAGCAGCCCCATGACTATTTGTCAGGATTGCATACTGAACAAGCTGCTCATAGTGGGGCGTCAGGCAAAGAGATTGAATAGTAGAAAGTGTGTACGTAGGAAAACGTTCTTGCAAAAAAAAAAAAAAAAAAAAAAAATTGATACTCCACGACGCACAATCTCTGCCTCCACTGCTACCATTTGCCGCAAATCCTCAGAAGCATGCCTGGGCCGCTCTTGCTCTATATCAATTACAGTGTTTTCCTGTACAGCATGCTTCTGCTGGATGTGGGCATTGAGGCCACACTGGGTACTGAAGGCTCTCTCACAGTGTGCACAAAGGTGGGCATCTCCAGGGGCATTGGAAGAGGAAGAAGAAGAGGGAGATGAGGATGAAGAAGGAGAGGAAGGCCGTCGCCCCTGCCTGGGGCACCACAGAGCGCCTCCCCTTGGACCCGGCGTGCAAATGGGCTGGCGGGGTTTATGAGGGTCATGGTTGTTGAAATTCATAATGGGAAAGCGCAAAATTTTAAGGGACGGGAGACTCGTTGACACGAGCCAAGGCCCCTTAACGCCAGTGAGTCATTCCACCACCCTCTGGTCACCTAGAGGGTGCGCAGGTTACGCAATGGGGAAGTATGACCTAGACTTGGGTAGGGATAAGAGGGGGACTAGTTGAAGTGAAAAAAACACCTACAGTTGTCCTCCCCAGCAACCCGAATATACTAGCACACATGCACCTATGGTTTCTTTTACGGATTCTGTCTTGAAATGTTCTGAAACGGATTTGCATTCGGTCATTTTTTTCTTCTCATGCTGTCCTACACACACCCCCTCTGGATCAATTCCAATAGGTCGCCCCTCCTATATACAAAGCCTTGCCTTTATGACATAGCTTCAGAGGGACATTCTAGAAAAAGGCTAAGAGTGGGAGAGAGAATGTTTAGCCCTATACAGGGTGTCTCATCATCAAATATCCATACTTCAGAAGTCGATTCTAGACATCATTCTGGACAAAAAGTTTGCTCGGAATTTTACTAGCGCTCAAATTTTCATAAAGTTAACAAAGTTCAAGAATGGCAATAGGGGTCGAATCGTGAGGACACGTAGATTAGGAGCTATAAGCCAAAAACTTGACAAATTGGTCAAAAATTGTGGTTTTTTGCAAACGAAAAAGTTAATAGGTATCTTTGATTCGTATTCAGTACCCCAAACTCTTATATTAGTACGAAAAATGAAACCTCCCCCAAAACATTTTCTTGAGAGCCCTTTTTTGGCGTGAAAAGCCTTGGACTATAGAAAAGTGGCATTGCAAGCGCAGAAGCTGTATTTCTTTTGATATTCAAGAAATCAGTCCAAATAAGTGATGGAAAAAAGGCATTTTTTGCCGTTTTTACCTAGTTTTGACTGGGAAAAAAATTGTTTGCGGGTCTTTTCTGCTTCGGTCCTTGTTTCCTGGCTTGTTCCGAATGTAACAAGACCAATTTCGTCCTATAATATATTATCCTTCTGAAAATATCTGCTCAAGAGCCGAGTTAGCTTATTTTATAGTAACCGTTCTATACTTACCAGTGGCTAAAAAATTAAAATTTCATGTGGCGGAACCCTTTGTCTTCTATTGTCTCGTGGTTTCGGGATTGCTGATCATATTGCTTCTAATATCCTAGCCGTATAACCCGTATTTGACTTGATATTCCCGCGATGAGTGTCTAAAATCGATAAATACAGTGGATTTTTCTGATTCTTTGCCTGATGTTTCTCGAGAATCACCCACTTAACACTTTTTACGGGGAGTAAAGATGGCGTCAGATTTCTCCAATGTCATTACATACCAAGAAGATCAGTACCAATTTTTGTTAAATGGAGTGAACGTCCATAGGAAGACTTTTCCATCGTTTAATAAGAAGGACACTATAGAAAGCTTGGACAAAACGCAAAATTCTGAGTGAAAGTGTTGCTGTATAATAGTTTTATAATTTGATCTTCCAATCGTTGTCAAATAGACTCAACACTGTATATTATACTTTGTTTCTATTAACACTGGTTTTCTGGAATTTATTTTGCACACCCGTATTTCACTTATTTAAAATATTCTCACTGAACTTTTGATCTATGACCGACGTCAGTGAAAGGCAGTAGTATTCTATACTTAAATTGGTTATGTTTCATTAGAGTGAATTAAGAAACTAATCTGCGCCGGGGGAAACAAATTTGAGAAATCAATTTCACCTTGGGCAAAAAATCCGACGAAAAATTAGAAAAATCCACTTGCAATAATGGCGGCATCGTGTTCCGCGACACCGAAAACAATGGAGATGGACCATGAATGAGAAAGGGAGGTCGGGATGCGTTGTGAAATCCCCGCTATATGAAGGGGGTAACGTTAGGAAAAGAAGAATGTATGACTCACATGTGCAGTTGGAGGTGCATTGGATAAGGTAACTCACCAGTAAACGTATGTATTTGGAACAGGAGGCCCAAAAAAAGCCGCGCGTAGTTCTACGTTGTGGATACCCATCCCCCAGTAGAGCCTCGCATTCGTTCTTTTGAACAGGGGACAGTAGTTACCTATTACACAGCTCTCTCGGTGAGTCTCCAAACCAAGCTCTAAATATTGCTTCATCTACTATTTATTAATCAAGTATGTTTCAATTGTTTATTTATAGGTGCCAATTGAAGAGCTGGCCTCAGTTACCCCTACTACTGCTCTCAATTCTTCTGGAGATGCGGATAATTCATCTATGTCAGACTTGACGATGGTTAGTCTTGCATTCGTTTTGATTGCTTCTCTTTTGCTTTTGTATTATGATTTTTAGGGGACTATCTTGGTGCCATAAGACACACTATCAGAAAAAAACAAAAAAAAAAAAAAAAAAACAGATATTTATATATGAAATCCGAGTCTCCATTTTTTATTTCACCGGTTTGAATATCTTGTTCCATTTGCATGTTGTTGAGCATTAGGTACTGCTATTCCTGTATGTCTAATGGTGGATGCTGAAATCATTAATAACTGTCAGCTAACGAATGAGCACAATAGAATTTTGTTCCTTTTGTTTAGAGTTCACAAGTCTGCCTTAGTGGCGTTAATGATGGTGAGTCATCTGTTCTCTTTTATGAGTTCGTGTGCTTCATTGGTGTGATTTAGAGGTGAGCCCACAGTGTAAATAGTATATATATATTTATATATATAGTAGAAATCTTAGGTTTGAGTTGTATAGCAACGCATCGCCGACTCAATGTCACCTCATTGACGGCAGAGAATAGATCTTGAGAGACACCATTGCATTGAAATCTGTTATAAGAAAAAGTTTTCTCGTGTGTTGAATCTTTTCTAGAAAATCATCTGTACACTGGGTTATCTATATGAAATCATAAGAGTAGTTGATAAGCTTGAACACCTAATCTCCAAAGCTTAGGTATACTTGTGGAGAGCTCGAAAGGCCATAACATTATCTGTCTTCAAAACGCATAGGCAGAGTGTTCTGAATACTTTTGACAGTAAGTACCTAACTGAACAAGGCCAATGACTGGGTATGTTTCCACACACACTGTGGGGAACCAAAAATGTATATTAACAGAATTAAAGGTAATAAATAATCTTGCAAAACCCGGGAAGAGTCAAGGCGCCCCTCTCAAGGGTCGCTCCTCTTTGAGGAGGACAGGAGATGGGGAAAACTAGCCGGATATAAAAGGGCTCCGGCCGAGGGCCAGGCTCATACGGTCTGGTGTAGCTCTCGGGGAAACTCTCTCTCAGGAACCCTTGTGTAATTATTCATCGCAAACCTTTCCACTCCACTAGTTCAAGCCTTCAGCTAGTTGTGATAATTTAGTAAGTTTGCTCTTTCCCCGTATCAAGGCGGCAATAGCTGACGGCAGCAGTTATCTCCTGGAAACAGATATTGCTAAAATGGCACGCTTCCCGACAATTCCTAAATTTGCTCTACCTAAAAGTTGAAGGTGAGGACGGAGCCTGCGGACTCTGGAAACGCGTTCAACTATCCTTCCTTTCGAATGGCAGTAAATGACGGCGGGACAAGCTCCTGGAAATATTTACATGTTACTTCGAAATTCTATCCAAATTAGGGTTCCCCTATTTGATTGGTGACGGCAGAGCCTGCGGGCACTGGAAACGCCCTTCAAATAGTATATTCCTATTTACTTACCTAGTGTTGGTGATGGCAGACCCTCCTACGGTCTGGAAACGACCTCACGCTTTTTTCCCAATTTCATCACTGATCCAAATCGTGAATTCATTCTTTAATACAAATTGCCTTCAAATATGAAGGGAAATAGTTCTGTGGGACCAGTCTAGGTTTTCCTGGTCTCAACACACTCACATATTGTTATTATCAAGTACCATTGTATTGAGTCGGATGCCAAATCCATAATATAGGAAGTATGAACCCTCACTAAGGTTTAAATAGAAGGAAATTTCAAATACTGTTAATACTAATTGTAGTAATACCTATTACAATATCATGCTCTAAATTATTTGTCTAATACTTCCTTAATCTAGTTTGTTTTAATGGCGGATTGATAAATTTTATTTTTATAATAATCAGGTAGCAGTTAGAAGGCGGCGACATAAAAAGGGACCTGCTTCTTGTTCTAAGCTCAAAGCCTTAAATACATCTTTATCTTCTTCACTGGCTTCTGTTTCTCTGAGCCATCGTGGTTATGAAGATACGTCTGATATGTTGGAGGAATCGGAGGTGAGTCCATAAATTTGTTTTATCTATTCTGTCTTCTTTACTTACCCATTCAGTCAGGCATGGCAGCTCAGGTGGCCAACTCCTACAAAACTACCCCCATTCATTCAAATTTAGTTATGCCATTCAAGGACAATGTACCAGGCCAATATAGACTCTCTCTAATTTATTACTAAGCACCGTTGATGACACTTCATTGGTGCCAAGGAACCCCTTCAAGTGGGTCGGTTGACAGTTCATTGCTATTTGTGGTACTCTTATTCGTAGCTTTAGTTCCATTTTAAGGGTGATTTAGTTGGGTTATTTGTGCCACGCTCTGTTCACCTCTCTTCTGTGGCCATGATAGGGAGGGCTTATTGTGATGACTCGGGGTAGATGGTCTGAGAACATAGTGGATCCTTCTTCAAAGTCCTTGAATCAATTACGATCACCCCTACTTCCTATGAATGTCTATTTCACAAACTCGTCTCCTGACATGCAGCCATTCAACACTATTAATCTCCTTGGTTATTATAGACTTTCGCCCTTTTCATTCCTCTTCCCTCCCACACTGGGTCACTTGATCGCAAGGCCATCGTGTGGCCACGTCAAATGAGGTGCTGTGGACAGGGAGGCGCTATGGTAGCAGCAAAGATAAAAAATTATAAAAATAGATAAGAGGCACCTAACTTATTTTTTTGAGATTGGGTATAACGGAATTTTGAATACAACACGCAATTTTGCAAACGAGTGACTAGAGGGGATGCGGCGTGGAACTTGTCTCACTACGTCGCTCCAAGTGGCGTCACTCATTGTCGCGTCACGCTCGTTGTCCTTTCGCTGACGCTCACTCTGTTTTCCAATTACCACATAGGTCATTGTTGGGTGGGAGGGGAACTGAGTTGGCTGGTGAGGGGGGGGCTAACTCGAGAACCAAAAAAGCACGCGACAGCCCTGCTTGATCGTCTCATCAATGAGATTCCCTGTAAAAATTCTGCGACCTCCTGAGGGTTCACCTGGAGATTGATAAAGAGAGTATGTTGGATTTTATCATGATCCTCCTTCCATCAGGAACCACCCAAGTAAACGGGGATAACGTATAGAGGAGATGAGCCTAACAGTAATTCAAGTAAAGTTATATCTTTTAGTTTATCAAAATGTGTGGTTAGATCCGATTTATTCTTTTTTAGCCCACCAATTAATCAATCATCCGAAAAAAAATTATTGTAAAAAAGCATGCACTGATTGTAGGAGTTCGTAGATGCAGATTATATTATGGTAAATGAAATTAGTTCTTGCCTTAATTAAATTGAGATTCATTACAGTGAAGAAATTGTAATGAGCACTGTTAGAAAAATGAAAGATTCCACTGCGATTGCAACTTACATAAATTAACTATGGATTCGAAAATGTATTAAACACAGCTTTCTATAATTTATCGCTGCCATAATTTACATGTATGGAACGTAATTTGAGATAAAATGTACCGATGTCGGTGAATGATGGTATTGGTATGCTATAAGCCAAAATAAGATGATTATGTTAGTACATAGTAGATAAATGGAAATGAATCAGGAATGAGAATTCAACTGAAGTTTACAAATATTCGTTAGATGCAAAAAAATGATCAATATGGAGGGAAATGGAGGAATGATACCGAAAATAATTAATTGAAGATTTATTGGAAGGAAACAGCACATAGGTTACATCGAAAACAATAATTAATCTAATCACATTGAAATGAGGGAAGACGGAATAAAACACGCAGGGGTAGCATATATGCAGCCTGGTACACACTAATGCACTGCGGGATTAGTTACGCCTTTAATACCCCCTCTTGATTATTCAAGACAAATAATTGAACAATCAACTTACCTTTCAGGGAAAGTCGATTGTGATTATATTAGGTAATTGGAGGAAGAGATTGTTTACTGGCAGCAGTGCTCCGTCGGCAGAATTCGGAACTAGTTTTATAAGAAACTAAAAAGTTTCTCGCGCTATCATATTGGCCCCACTGGGCCCCACCAGGCATCCCCACTTCACCAACATGGCGAACCATTGCAGTTAGAAGGAAAATAAATTTACTGGTGGATATCTGGGGTCGGGTAACAACTCTTGGGTGGGACTGTAACAATCTCTTCCTCCAATTACCTAATATAATCACAATCGACTTTCCCTGAAAGGTAAGTTGATTGTTCAATTATACTTCGGTAATTTCCGGAAGAGATTGTTTACTGGCAGATGTTCAAAGATATATCCACCAGCACTAAGCAAGAGGGAAAGCAAGTGTGACAACAAGAAAACCAAGGGGAAAACCCAGGGACAGGCAAATTTTGACTCCTCAGCGACTCCCACCACCTCCCAATCGTTGTTTCCTGTTTTCTTATTCTTCAAACATGGCCACAACCTCGGCATGGGCCTCATACCCATTATGCCCCCTCCCCTTTTTCCATGAAAGAAGAATAGTTAGCATCGAATCACCATAAGAATAAGTTATATCAAACACTTTACCAAACATAAGAATATTACTATCCCTGGTCAATAGGCTAATAAATTGTACACTCGGATCAGATAAGTAACAATTCCCAGTACTTTATGCCATAGAAGTAGGCGTCACACCGCCTCTGAACTGAAGGTCAAATCACGAATATAATTATGATCATGTCCTATGAACGATCAGTAGCACTAACTGATGATAGGGAAGAGAAATTATGAACATAAATGCGCATGAACGGGTGTAATGTATGCCTATAATTAGACCATTAAATGCCAATGGGCAAACGAAATAAAGTTACAAAGAGTTTTGGTACATGTAAAGTTGAACACATGTTATCAGTACATATTAGTAGAAAGGAACGAATATTGAACGATAGATGCTAACGATGTTAGCAGAAATGCATTGTTAGACGAAAGCATGCAATAATGCAAAGAATGCATTAACTCAGTAGTAAATGTATTAAATGTACAATAACCAAAAATGTGTGAAGACCAAGACAAATTGACCCAGTATTAGGTCGACAAAACGGCAGCAGCGAAGTTTGCCTGTGAACACAAAGGACGATTGTAAACCGCTTGAAACATATTTGAATTTTGCGACCAGCCGGCCGCGTCAAAGATAGTGTTTATTGCGACCCCCCTACGAGCCGCCGCTGAGACAGCTGCATGCCGTGTTGAATGAGATGAGAACACAGATACGTCGATCCCCGCGGATTTTAAAATTTCCTTTACCCATCTACTCAATGTGGGGATCGTGGCAGGTTGGAAAGGCTTTTTTAGGGTAACAAAAAGTGCAGACTGATTCAAACTGTTAGTATCAGCTAGGTATCTTTTCAAGTTAGACGGTACACAAATGAGTGGTTGGGAATGAAGTTGAGGAATAGAGATGGTGGGGGCTGTGGCCCCCGGTCTAGATGTTTTTAGTAATTTAGGAATATAGATAGTTACCCCAGAATCAGAAAAGACAATATTACACCTTTCAATTGCGTGAATGGTTTGCATGCGCTGTCCCGAGGCCAACAGGAGTAGTACAATTAGTTTTTTGGCTCGGAAGGCAAGGGAGTCATCAGTCACTGTTACGAAATACTGAAGAACCACTTGAGGGTCCCAGGTATATTTGTATTTAGCCGCCGGAGGTCGGAGGCGGAAAATGGCCTTAATAAAGCGCTTGATTAGGTAATCCTGGGCCAGATCAAACTCAGCAAGTAAAGCAAGCGCAGAGCGGTGAGTGTTAAAAGAATTGTAAGATTGTGATGTGGTGTCCAGCAAATGCTGGAAAAATCGTAATACTATAGGAGTTGTAACATCTAGTGGGTTAATGAGATTTGATGTACAAAACGTTACCCATAAATTGTAGGAGGAAGCATACTGCTTCAAGGTGGTCTGTGAAAGCGAATTGCAGAGTGTGGCTACAACGTCTGGAGAAAGGCCCCTCTTCATAAATCCTCTCCGGATAAGGTCGCCACCATTACGGTGAGCGTTTGTGACGAGGGATGGTCCTGTGAGCTGTAAGGAGAAAACAATAAATCTCTATTAGGGCCCAAATACAGTATTTTTGAGACAGCCAAATTCATGAAGGAGGAAAACCATGGCTGGGTAGGCCATGCTGGAGCGACAACGATACCCCTAGCCTTATCTTCCCTGATTTTCTGTATTACTCGGGACAGCAGCGAGAAAGGAGGGAAGGCATAAAAATAAAAGTTTCCCCAGAAAAAGGTGAATGCGTCAACCCCTGCCGCTTCCGCTTGGGGCTGCCAAGAAAAAAACTTTTGGCAGTGGTGTAGATCATTTGAGGCAAACAAATCAATTTCCGGTTTTCCAAAGGTTTTGATTATTATCGTAAAATAGGATCGTGACAGTCCCCACTCCCCAGTGGAAATTGTCCGGCGTGACTCGAAGTCAGCCACCACGTTTTCTTTGGTATTAATATATGACACCTGAAGCCACAGGCCTCTGGCTTCACAAAAGGACCATATTTGTTTTGCCACTACATGGAGGTGGGGAAATCGCACACTACCAAATTTGTTTAAAATTGCCACCGCTGTACCATTGTCCACTCGCAGAAGAATGGTTTTGTCACGCCAATTTTTTGCAAAAACCTCTAATGCCAGCTTGGCAGCGCGCAATTCTTTTTCATTAATATGGACGCCTTTTTCACTTTCTTTCCACCAACCACACGTACGGTGTGCGTCCCATGCCGCCCCCCAACCTGTGTCACTAGCATCTGAAAAAATAACATAGTCATGACCATCCGAGCGAATTTTGGAATGAGGTTCTTCAAGAGCTACTTCCCACCAAAGGAGATCCTGCCGTGACTGCTCCGATATACAACAGATCCCGTTGTAATTATCATTATTTTCTAATAAGGCTAGGTATCTATCTCGCTCCAACGACCTAATATACAACTGACTGTAGGGAATTGCCGGTATGCATGCTACCAATGTTCCTATCAAGGAAGCTAAATTGCGGATAGACCCGTTCGGGTTGTGCAACTTCGATCTTACTATTGAATATATTTTTTGTCTTCTCTCAGTAGGAAGGGATATGGTCATTTTACTCGAATCGAAAACGAAACCTAGGAATGTGAATGATTTGGATGGTTCAAATACACTTTTTTCTTCATTAATAACGAATCCCAAACTGGTAAGTAACTTAGAGGTTGTTTCTAGGGCCAAAACACATTCGCTACTAGTACGAGCCAAAATTAGACAATCATCCAAAAAATTTATGATCGTAACCTTCTTTTCCCTCAAGCAGGCCATTACAGGCCGTAGCACTTTATGAAAACAATAAGGGGCAGATGCAAGTGCCATAGGTAAAGCGTTCATCCAATAAAATTTGTTGCGAAATTTGAATGCCAAGAATTTTCGATCCTCCGGGACAACGGAAATCAAATAATAGGCATCCTTCAAGTCTATGGAGGCCCCATACATATTAGGCTCCAATATGTGAAGAACTGACCGGTAGTCGTCTAGTTTGAAATGACTAACGGCCACATATTCGTTCAATTTTTTTAAGTTTAAAATGAATCTAGCCGAGCCATTAGGTTTCGGTACGAGAAAAATTGGAGAAAGAAATACCCAAGTTGACGAAGGAATTTCTGACATTGCTCCCAGTCTCAACAAGTCCTGGATTTTTGTCTCCATTGTCGCAATATCCCGTACTTGATCCGAAATATGAATAGAGGCAGCTTCGGAAAGGGGAGGGTCCGACAAAAATGGTATTTTATACCCATTTACCCATTCGAAAACTTGCTGTGAGACTGGTATTGATAACCATTTTTTCGCAAACCAGACTAAACGCCCTGCATGACTTACCTGATTTAATGTCGCTGGTGGTGTTGTTTGGGGTTGTAGGTTGTAGGGTGTGGTTTCGCTCCCTGACGTCGGTCCTTCGATGCAGCTTGTGGCCGGGAGTTCCTTGCTGCGGACCGCTGAGCGTTTCCCGAGTTTTGAAATTGAGACGATCGTTGATAGCCAGAGGTGGATGGTTGGACAATCATTGACTCGGGCTGTACTCTGGGAGGCGGTTGACGAGGCCTATACACCATTCTAGCCGCTTTCGAAGCGTCTTGGGCTCTTCGTACCCAACCTTCTGCCTTACCATCGAATAGATAGGTCGTTCCAATCTTTGACCTGGTTGCCAGTTGCTTATATTTCGACTTGAAACATGTGGTAACCTTTGCCTTTCGGGACATAGACGTTCGGTAAAATCCTGCACACAGCAAAGAGGATGTGTTCCAAAGTATTTCAAATAATTTGTCCCGTACTCCTGGTTCTCCCAACTGATCGTCTGTGAGGAAGGTCATGGCTTCCCCGACACCCATCAGGGCTTTGGAAAAAAAACTTTGCGTGGTAGCGACCGAAGCGTCGGCTCTTCTAGCAGTGTTTGGAACCACATCTTCGATAACCTCATCCAATTTAGGTGGTTTGAGAGTAGGAAAATGCGCTGATGGATCGTATTTTGTGTTTAAACGCTTATAAAATTCGAAAGATAGGCCTTGCCTCATTTGGGTTTCCCAAGTTGAGATTATGTGTGAATGAATGCGAATAGGTGGCGGGGTTGCCTGCTGACCTTGATCGACAATTTGTCGAATAGCATCCGGTAATGGCGGAATTTCGGATGGGATTGATGTAATTCCTTCATCCTCGTCCCCCGATCCACTGAAATTATCGGAATGGTCGTCATTCCCAAAACCTTCAAAAAGTTTTGAAGAAGTAGAGGCAGTGTCTTCATCAGATTCCATATCGGAAATTGGCTGCCTTTCGTTTTCATCCGGTTTATTGCACCGGGAAAAATGACGCCCGAAGTCGGGGTTTGTCACATCAGTTCTACTCGATTGAGTAGCCGGATTCGGGTGAACATCAGTCACTTCCGTTTTTTTGCTTTTTCTCAGCATTTGCATGAGAAGATAGTTCTCCGACCGTTTGGTTAGAGAAAGCTCGACCGTTCGGCTGAAGCGGATCCATGTCGCCGTAGTTATCGGCGGTCTCCGCAGATCTCTTCTTTCTTCTTTTGTCCGACATTGCGAACCAAAAACACGAAAAAGAACACTCCTCGAGTATAAACGAACACTTTTAAAAAACAAAAACTACTAAAATTAACAAACAAATTTACTAAAAGAGCAGATAACGCGTACTAGCTCAGAAACACGTGCCAACGCGGAACAAACAATGGTTCGCCATGTTGGTGAAGTGGGGATGCCTGGTGGGGCCCAGTGGGGCCAATATGATAGCGCGAGAAACTTTTTAGTTTCTTATAAAACTAGTTCCGAATTCTGCCGACGGAGCACTGCTGCCAGTAAACAATCTCTTCCGGAAATTACCGAAGTATAATCTATATTGTAGTGGATTTAAATATGTTTTACTTGGTGTAGGTAGACCAAGTGGGACATTTATAATCTGGTTATGCGGGTTTGTCCCTGAGGTATTCCTGTAAGGAATGTGAGCGAAATCGCCAAGGTCAGCTTGCTTGGCGGGCGGAACTGAGGGGTAGTTCGTGTCGCAGCCGCGTGGAGCACTGGGCTCGCATAGTGGGTGCTGGGTTCGATCAGTTTGGTACTGAGCCGTTGTGTAATATTCCGGCCTAAGATTTATATCTGTAGGAGGAATATGTTGGGCTTGGTTGAGGTACTGAAAAGTATCCTTTGTTTTTAGCACATTTGGAGTGTATTTGACACTCGGATCGGCCGGGTAGCCTTGTGTAGAATATCGTGGATATTCGGAAATCTTTGTCGAATCATGATGATTGACTTCAGAGCGGGTCTGAAAGGTATCCCCGAACTTTTGTGTGTGTGAGGCTTGATCTAACGTTTCTTTCGTGAATACGTTAGGTGAGAAGGCGATCTCGTCGCGGGGATCGAGCCTTGGGCCGTCGCTAGGAACGACGGACGAGTCGAGCAGCGGGTAGGGAGCGCTGCGTGGGTTAAGAGGCCCGGCCGCGCCGTGTCCCGCCTCCCCTTGCATAAGGAAGTAGGACGGGCGGCGCTCCATCGAAATATCCGAGTTTATTAACTCGTTTTCGATACCTCTACGTATAGAAATAGAGGGTTTGGAAGGTGGACTCGCTTGACAGAGCTTCTTTCCTTTGCTCGGATGTCAGGGTCCTACCTTGTAGTCTTGAAAAAGACTTCCTTAGACGATAAATTAGAGCGGATGAGCTGTGTAATTTATCGGCGTGCCCACAGCGGTCGGTGACGAGCCTAGTGCTACGAAACCCGGGCGACACGTCTCGGAACGTCCCAGCGGGCGTACGATCTAATGAGAATATCAATAGATGTACCGGGTGGCGTCCTGACAGAAGAACTACGTTGGGCAATGAGCAGGATGAATAATCACTGGACTCGTAGATGCCAATGCGAGATCTGTGTGGAGAGAAGGTATGCCTTGTAGAAAGCAGTAGGAAGCCGTTCTGAGATGAACTCGGGAGCAGAAGGATCGTCAGCGGAGAGCGTGTAGAATCTTCGTACTTCAGAGTGTAGTCGTCGAGAGCGGTGAGTGGAATGAATTTCGGAGGGCTCCGAGCGGGGTAATTATAGGGAGGTGGCCGCCTCCTGCCGCCTCCTGATTGGTCCGCTTAATTTCGTTAATTCAACTGTGTAATCTCATTGGCTCGCACATTGTTTTCTCAGTATCTGCGAGTATGATAGCTGAGCTGGTCCTCCGGGGTGGTTTCCCCACGTCCGTCGCTGCGACGGGGTCCCCGGAGGTGGCTTACGAGCGTCCGTTGCGGAGACGACGGCCTTGAGTTGTCTTCCCTGCGTCCGTCGTTTAGACGGGGTCCTCGGGTGGTTTCCCTGCGTCCGTTGTTCAGACGGGGTCCCCGGGGTGGCTGCTGGACCAGAGGTGGTTGCTCGCCGCCTCCTGGTTGGTTCGCCTATTGTCTCTCGTGTAATCAGTGTTTCTGATTGGCGAGTAGGCTTGTTAGAATTGTCCTTGTTAGTTTTAGAGGACGTTTGATTTTCTGTTTGAGTTTTCTCATTCAAGGCGACTTGGTTCGAGATACTTGTCGCGTCTCTCTCGCCCAGTAAGTGTTTAGGGAGGTCGCCTTGTATGTTATTAGTTAATATTTCACTTTTGAGAGAGAATTTCGTATTTTCTCTCTGGTGAAATATTTTGTTTGACGGAGTTATAACTCGACGTCTTATAAATATTTGTGTGTCGTGTCTACCTCTTTTTGGTAGCCCTGAAAAGGGCTGTTGACAAGAGGGGGTGGTTTTCACCACATATATATATACCCGTTTTTAAAATAATTACTCATCCAAATTATCTTATTTTAAATACAGCAATCATTACACAATTTTTCTGAATGTTTTATGTATGCCACAATTTAACTTTGTATAAAACCACTTCGATATCACATTAGATAGTTCCTAAAGCGATAGGGAGATAGAGATGAGGCGCCTTATCATGAACCGAAAAACTATGTGCGGGCAGATGAGGCACCTCATCTCCAGTAAGACAAATTTCTTTCACCTAAACATAAGACGCTTTATCCCGAACCAACCTATCTCATCTCTTCCTCCCTATCGTAAAGTAACCTTACACATCGATAACAGTGATATTCATTTCTTGTTGGTATTCATGAAAATTATATTCATTTTCTTGTTCATAAATTTTCAAAATCTGCCATTGCAAAACCTTTTCGTGAATAAGAAAAGAACTAGGAAACTTAGAAATGCTGGATAGGCGGGCATTATTTAATTTTATCATCAGTCTCAAAATATAAGTATTAAGTAGAATACGTATATATAATTTTCTTTAAATTAAACGTTCAGTGTATTTCCTCAAAACAATAAGCTAGCAAATATTTACAATGTTCTTCATATTTAATTTTATCCAACGGCTTTGTGAAAAACAACCAACCAGCCGGCTTGGTAGCCGGCTCTTTGAAATTGAGTTGGGCAGTAAACAATTTCTATGTCGTCATTGATTTATTTTTTATGAATATAATGGTAGCGTACGTCAATATGTTTGCTTCTTTTATTAACCACACCTGTTTTAATAAAATTTATTGAACTTAGGTTATGTATTTGCAATCTAGTTTTAATCGTTTTACCGAGCAATCCCTCAATTAGTGGTTTTAGATAGCAAACAACTTTACAAGTATCAGCAGCATAACGTTTTCGGCTTCATTTGAACTTAATGTGACGATGGGTTGTCTTCTTGAGCACCTAGTTATTGGTTCCCCTCCGAAAATTATGACTTAACCAGTTGTACTCCTACGGTTTTCTTGGTCTCCAGCATAATCAGAGTCACTGAACGCATTTTAAGTAATGAGGTCTCCATTTTTAGAGAATCGTATTCCCCTTGTTCTGGTTTCATCTAGATATCGAAAGATTCCCTTTAGGGAAGTTACATCCTCTTGAACAAAGTTTTCCATTCATCTACTGATCATACCCTCAGCCTGAGTGATATCAGCCCAGCTCACCTACTTCGCTACAGCTTTTTTTCCCCACATGACGGTAGCGCGAAACACACAAACTCAAGAAAATTAACACTGTATGCAAGATAGAGAGACTTTATTGGCAGATTAGCGGACTAGATGATATGAAAATGTATGAAATAAAAGAAAATAAAACAACAATTGACAAAAGGGGCTACACTGCGTGTTTTGTGGAAAAGATAGCGAACAACTCTTGATTTGGACTATTGATTTGTACTGCACTGATGGCCCAGAGCACAGTGTAAGAATAAGTGAGGGGTACCACCAGCATGCGGGGAAAAAAAAGCTGTAGCCAAATGGGTGGGCTGTAGTATGAGCTCCCATTGAATGGCGTCCTTCAGAGGATTGAATTCGGAACTACAGTCCTTGATGACTCAATGGACATAAATCCATTCCTCTTGCAGTGACTTGGTAAATGCAGTGTGAACTGCCTGAGGACTCTTCTTTGCAGCTAATGACATTTTAGAAGTGCAGTTCACCCAATCTGCTACGTTTTTCGCACTTATGCCTGTTTTTCCTCATCAGAGCTGATAAAACCTCCCAGACAGCATTGTGAGTATACTTTTTGAAGCTCTGGAAATAATAGATCTGCCTCCTCTTCCATTCTAGGCTTTATGACCAGGTGGCTCTTTCGGGGTTCAGGGAAGTATCCCCATTTCGGACCCTCTTCTTGCAGAAGATTTACTTAACCACTGTCTCAAGTCTGGTAGACTTCCAATGCACGCAAAGTCGTCTGCCAGGGTTTTGCCTCTCCTTGCAATTAGTTCACTGATTCTAGGCCATTCGACATCATTGGCTAAACATTTTGTGAGTGTTGCTGTTGGTCCCAGAGCCGAGGCCAAAAATAGGTAGTGATCTGAGAAAAAGGTTTGAGATTGAATTTTGAAAATTTAGTTCGTTCTGAGTGAGAAAATCTTGGTCTGCCATCTCAAATTTGGTGGAATACAAAATGGCGGCCTCGTAAAGATGGCTTAATTTGCCCATTTTAAAGTTTTTTCTCTAATAATTCCTATACCGTGCATCCTACAGAAATTTTTATAAGTAGCAAAGTTGTAGAGCATTATAAAAAAAAAAAAAACCCCCCGATTCGATCCAAAAATTCGAAATTATCTCTTAAAATAAACGAATTACAAACAATTGAAAATCGGGCTAATTTTGGGCCAGTCCTCTCCTCCCCCCGTCAAGACGTTTGCCCTTCAAAACCCCCTAACGACCTCAATATTAGTCTGATTCAGGTCTGCCAAACCCCATTCGATTCAGGATTTTTGCTCAGACCGTATCCCATTAAAGTACAAAGTAAAAGGCCGTTTTTGTAAACTCTATGTGTAAAATAACATAAAATTCATAAGTTCGGCTGTAAGTCGATGGTGAAAGGTCTCAGCTAAAACTTGCTTGATACGAACTTTGGAAAGTATTTAATCCTGAATCGAATGGGGTTTGGCAGACCTGAATCCGACCAATATTGAGGTCGCTAGGGGTTTTTGAAAGGCAAAAGTCTAGATAGGGGGAGGAGAGAACTGGGCCAAAATTAGCCCAATTTTCAGTTGTTTGTAATTTGCTCATTTTAAGGGATAATTAAGTTTTTGGATCGAATAGTTTTGGTTTTTTACGCTCTACAACTTTGCTACGTATACAAATTTCTGTAGGATGCAAGGTTTAGGAATTATTAGAGAAAAACTATAAAATGGGAAAATTAAGCCACCAATTTTGAGATGACAGACCAAGATTTTCTCACTCAGAACGGACTAAATATTCAAAATCTAATCTCAAACCTTCTTCTCAATTTACTACCTGTTTTCGGACTCGGCTCCGGGACAATGTAGCTTCTCTTAGTCGGTGGCTATGGGCCCTATATCTCAAGAGCATGGATCGCCACTGATCGGATTTAGTTCTGCTCGGCCCTGCACTTCCATTTAAACGATGAGCATAAATAGAAATACGGCTTTCCGAAACGTCCACATCCAGCAATGCAGGCAGATCATCACATTCAGGAAACGGATCCTACAAGTATCATCTTTACAGAACGTGGTTCCAGCTTCTTAAAGTGGCCAGTTTTCTTAGCATGTGCATCACAACCAAAGCGGTGAACGTATGGCAGATCAGGATGTATGTCCATCCATTTTTCGTAATGTGTTCGATCTACTGTTTCACTGTAGCTCCTGTTTGCCTAATATGCTGCGACTTGTGCGGCTTCACCTTACATTTCGTCATCTAACCCAGCATCTATAAGAAGGGCTTTTGCTTGTTCATAAGAGTTCGACCAAGTCGCTCACTTTCACTGAGCTGATGAGTTTCAGGAACGGTGAAATCCAGTTTAATTCCACGGTTTTTGCACCAGTTTTCCATTTCTTCATTTGTGTATTCCGTGCCATTATCACTTCTGATGGTGGCAACTTTAGGATTTTTCTCAGCTTCAGCATGCAGAACAAACGTTTTGATGCGTTCAAAAGTTTTATTTTTAGATTCTATAGGATAAATTGTTATATAATGGGTATAATCATCCAAAATCATATGAAGGTATATTTTATTGTCCTACGACTCCGTTTGAAATGGACTGATCAGGTCAGAGTGAATAATCTCTAATGGTCGTTCAGCTCTTTTTCTTACAGATTTGAAAGGTTAACGTGTCTGTTTAGCTTTCAAGCAAACGTCGCATACTTTTGGCATTTTATAGATGTCCTTTTTTATTATATCCATCCCTTGCACCAAAGGCAGCATTATTTTCATGGTAGACGCACCTGGGAGACCCAATCTTCTGTACCGTTCCACTGGAGAAACGGTCTTGGAGATCAGAACAGAAGGTATGAACTCCGTCAACTCTGCCGATGATTTTATGTGATAAAGACCATTTCGAGTTGTTTCACCTAGTTGTACGATCTTATTGTCTTTGACAATTTGAACTTCGTGATTTTCAAATGTGACAATTCCATCTTTTTTTTTTTTTTTGTAATTTCTGCAACAGACAGTAAATTAATGAGTATTTTGGGAACATATAGTGCCTCTTTCTGGACAAAATCTTGTGTTTCAACTGTTCCAACCACTGAAGCTTTCTGACTTTCATTGTTTTTAGCTGTTCCCACAATAGAGAAAAAGTCTCCAAGATTTCTAAACAATTCAATGTCCTTGACCATATGACGGGAGCAAATAGAATCATCGACAAAATTACCTTTGACATTTGTCTTACTATCATTGGAAAAAGTCACAAAAGACACTTTTCTACTCGTGGGTTTATTGTTTGTTGGCCGAAAATATCACTGGATTTCCGAATGGTTCGTTTTCTTACAATACTGACAAGGTTTCCTAGAAGGGCAATCTCGAGCGTAGTGATCGAATCCTGAACAAGAGTGTCATTTTTATGATCCCTTTTTATCGATCTGAGAAGATGTTACACGTCTACACAAGCCTTTTTTATGGTTCGTGGTCCTGAAAGCAACCAGAACTTCTGTTTCGTTGCTATGTTACCTGCTTCCTTCCTTGAGTATCCGGGTAGTCAGTTTATCAAAAGTGCGTCAGCTATAGGTTTAGAATCCCAGGCGGATGGAAATCCGAATTTTTTTAAATAATCAGGCGACGCAACCATTAATCTCGAAATAATAATTTAATCTGAAATAGTTTGCTTCAGGGATTTGAGTTTATAAACTAGATTTTCCATTAGGGCCCCTCACACGTACACTCAAGAGTCGACGACTGAACGGGACACTCTTGAGTCGAAGTTTGAGTGCGGTTAAAACTCCACACTCCAAATTTTTGTCTTCCCGCTCTTGCGTGCGCTCAGAACTGTCGGTCAGGCGTCTGCCGTTCAAGAGTGGGCCACGCAAGAGTGTGTTGTTTTTGGACACCACACTCATAATCGCACGAAAGCGCGGCACCTAGGTTCGTCCACTCAAAAGTGTACGTGTAAAGGATAAACTTCCAGTTTTAACCTCACTCCTAACTGGTCATTAATATCACCACACGCCCAAGCGTCTTCAGTGCTATCCTGATTGGCTGTTGTAAGAAGCAATAATAATGAACGGGCTGTTGTTTTAGCTGCTGTTGGTTGTTACGTGTGTGCGGAAGGAGTTAGGAAGGAAACGTCGTATTTAGGTGAAGAGGTTCAGAGAAGAATTCAATGATAGACCACTCCTACGAGAACTGAGGGAAAATTACCCGGACGACTTCAGGAATTATCTGAGAATGGATGGTTCTACATTCGATTTACTTCTAGATTTAGTAAAAGAAACGATCACAAAAAAGGATACAGTGATCTTATTGAATCCGAAACTGTAGTGGATTTGTTGTCTGGTTATGCCACACCTTCTTGATAGTCACCCGGCCTCAACCTCTCGGGCGGTCATGTAATGTAACCCGGTGGTGAGGGCTTACTGGTCCAGAGCGGGGTAGCAAAATCCGTTCCCGCCTAGGGCCTCGGCTTCGTACGAGGGCTTTATAGGGAGGTCACGCAGCCGATGCAAGAGCCGGACGTGACACCTATGTGATGGTCTGGACGTTCTGAGGAGATAGGTAGTATTGCTCTCTTGAATGAGCGCCTTGATCCCAAAGCCAATGATCGCCAGTGGAGTAGAATCGCAGCTGGTTCTCTTGAGGAGGTCTTCTTCTGGGGAGGAGGTCTTCTCAGTAGGCTGATCAGGATCGGTATGATCAATAGGGCCGTCGGGCGCCATATTTATACAACTGGCTCTGCCCAGGTGCTCTGTGATTGGCCGTTTGAGTTGGCGGAAGTTCTTCGCACCCTGTGTGTGTCAGGGCGAAGTGTTAGCTTCTCACGTCCGTCGCTAGAACGCTCTGTGTTCACCGGCCAATAGAATTGTGTGTTCTGTGACCTTGTCTGCCTCAAGGGCGTTGTAAGCGGACTTGTCCGCGCGTTGTGCCTCCTGGTGGAAATCCCGGGCATTAAGTGAGAAGGCGAGTTGCTCGTGTCAATTCGTCGGCGTGTGGGACTCCTCTCTCGCAGTGGGCGTTTGCCTAAGGGAGAAGGCAAGTTGTCCGTGTCAACTGGCCGGCGTATGGGGCTCCTCTCTCGCAGTGAGTGTTTGCCTTGTTCTCGTTCGGGACTTGGTCTGTAATACTTCGAGTAAAATGTCCTTGACTGTCTGCAGGACATTTTCTCGTTATTACTGAAACTTGTGTTTCTTTTTACCTTCTTCTGTACAGTTTTCTTGTCCTGTTCAGAAGGTAATTTTTCTGGCGTATTTCGCCGTCTTAAATAGCTTGGCTCACGTAGTGAGTGTTTAGCCTGATTTTTGGTGGCCTTTAAAAAGGCCGTCAAATTGTGTGGTGTGAAATTCACCACAGAAACTTTCTTAAATTCCTTCCTAAATGCTCCACAAAGGCTTTGGACTTTCTTGTAAACAAAATCCCGCTTCGCGCTCGGAAATATCGGTTTGCAAAATTCAACGAGCTTGTCGTAAGCTTCGTTTTTTAGATTCTTGTTGACATACTCTTTCGATTTAATCTTCCATAGGCACGGTATTTCTCTGTACAGTTCAATAAAGGTCGTTAACACTTCCCTGCTCACGCATCTGTTGTCTGCCATGTCTAGGTGTCCTGAGCACAGTTTAAATTTACACGAGGCACTAGGGAGGAAACGACTAAAGTGAACGTGGCGATCTACGTTTCTAACCCCACTTCTACCCTCACGCATAACTGTGATTCACACTGACACTCTTAACGTTTGGTTGGAGTGCGCTCAAAACCGTCGAAGCTCCCGCACGCCAGCTCCATTCCAAGGTCCACGCAGAATTGCCGTTTACACTAATACTTTTGATTCGAGACTTGAGTGTCCCATTCAGTCGTCGACTCTTGAGTGTAGGTGTGAAGGGCCCTATTGCAACAATAAAATCTGTCATGCTTTGATCCCTCTTAGGTTTGAAAGTGAAGAATAATTATTGATAAAATTCCTGAACTTTCAGATCGGATTCACCCTCGAACAATGAGCAAATGTTCGTATACATACGAAGTTGAGCAGTTCAAAATTAGATTTAAAAACTTGCATTCTGTTGAGGTACAGATAACCCGTGAGCATCTGCATCTCGTTTCATCCAAGTAGCCTTGTCTTTAGGATCTGTTGGTTCTTTAGTTGTACCCATTACGATCTCAAAAGCATTAGTGGGTTTGAAAATTACCGTGGTTTGAAGTTTCCAAGCCGGGAATGAAGTGCTACTCACCAGGTTTTCCAGGCCGTTCACTTCATTTGCCACTGAACTCATGTTGACTTTGCAGAACCACGAAGTTAACTAAATAAAACTTTAATAACCACTTTTATTTATTCGAATTTAAATTCCTGAGCCCATAACCTGAATGGTAATGAAGGAATGATACCGTAAATAATTAATTAAAGATCTATTGGAACAAGACAGCACGTGGATTATACGGAAAACAATAACTAATCTAATCACATCGATATCAAGAGAGATGACGGAAGAAAACGTGCAGGTGTAACATATGCCACCTGACACACATCAATGCACTGTGGGATTATTATACGCCTCGAATACAATATAACATAAATTGGTGGTTTGTGGGACGTACAGGTGTGAGGGTGCAGCTGTAAGGTTTATGGTTAAATTTCCTACATGGCAAAGGCACGCAGCATCAGAGATCTAACAGTGACTTGGTTTTATGAATCGGATTTATCCTTTTGTAGCCCATCCATCCTCTTGGGCAACAAAATCTTGAGACCCTGACTGACCGGATCCAAAAATTATGCAAGTTGGGGTAAGTAAGTTGGGGGTAAGTGCAGAAATTCTTCCTAAAATCTGTGCATTGAGCAGCACCACTATACGAGCTTCAACATATGACCGTTAAAGGGCATCAGCATAAACTATAACCTCCTTGGAAGGTTCTCCACCTCGATTTGTTGAGTCTACTCCGCTGTCGAAATGGAGACTCCTATTTTTATCAGAAAATATCTGTAGTGGATTTATATATGAGGGTCGTCCAGAAAATAAGTTCCGGTTTTTTTTTAAATCAAGTTTTTATTGAAAAAATTTGAAACTTACAGGTATTGTAGTTGAACATATATACTATTTTTCCACGTAATCCCCGGCGACGTCAATACATTTGGTATATCGCAAAATGAGCTTCGAAATTCCTTCCTCATAAAAGCTTGCCGCTACCTCCTTGGTCCACTTTGTGACAGCTTCTTTCACTTCCTCGTCACTTGTGAAACGTTCTCCCGCCAATTCCGCCTTCATTTTGGTAAACAGGTGATAGTCTGAAGGGGCCAAGTCGGGACTGTAAGGTGGATGGGTCAGAACATCCCAACCAAACTCATCCAAAAGTTGCACTGTGGAATGAGCAACGTGAGGCCGAGCGTTGTCGTGGAGAAGGCAAACACCGGAGGTCAACATTCCTCTTCTCTTGTTCTGTATGGCCCGACGAAGCTTCTTCAGGGTCTCACAATAGCGGTTGGTGTTAATTGTTTCACCTTGAGGCAAAAAGTCAATCAGGAGAATTCCTTTTTGATCCCAGAAAACAGAAGCCATGATTTTCCTGGTTGATTTCTCGACTTTGAATTTTTTGGCACTTGGGGAGGTGGGGTGTTTCCATTGCATGGACTGTCTTTTGTTTTCTGGAGTGTAGTGTGACACCCAGGTTTCGTCTCCAGTGACGATAGACTTCAGGAATGCGTCCCCATCAGTTCTGTAGCGGTCCGAAAATTCTCGAGCTGCGGCCATTCGTTGTTCCTTGTGTTGGGGCGTCAGCTCTCTAGGGACCCACCGAGCGCAAACTTTCCGAAAGTCAAGTTTTTCCGAGACGATCTCATGGATGAGGGATCGTGAGATGTCTGGGAAACTCAGGTGGAGTTCATCCAGGGTTGAACGACGATCTTTGCGAACTGCATTGTCGATTTCTGCGACAATTTCGTCCGTCACAACTGAGGGTCTGCCTCTCCCACTTTCATCCTCAAGTGAATGTCTTCCCGCCTTAAATTCACGTACCCATCTCCTCACCATTGACTCACTCATTACACCTTCTCCATAAACAGAAATGAGCTGTTCGTGAATTTGAACTGATTTGAAACCCTGTGCATAAAGAAATTGAATCACTCCACGCACAACAACTCGAGAGGGAACGGGGATCGAGGTGGCGGGACGCGACATGGAGGGCTCCATTTCAACTACCTGCCCTGACGTCGGTAACTGACCGACTGAGGTCACCCACCTCTCATTCCATTCCTCCACCTCTCCTCTTTCGAGCGGTGTTACCAGATTTGGCAAAAGCCACTCCTACCACCCTACAGATCAAAACGGAACTTATTTTCTGGACAACCCTCGTATGTTTTACTGGGAGTTGGTATTCCCAGTGGAATATCTCAAGCCACGTTGGACATGTGATTGTACGAGCTTGACCCCAGAAAGAGGTCTTGTGAGAGGTACGAAAAAGTACCTCTGTTGTCTCGTATGTCCTTGTGTTCGGAAAGATATGGTGTGTGTAAGCCACGGGGTAATGTATCTCCGAATAGGTCTGTGCTATGCTGATCTTTTGGAGTTTCTCCGATTTGAGAATGGAAATTCCCGGGCTTTAGGTGCATGCTCTCCCGTTCATACATAACGGGTGTCTGAAGATACTGAAAAGTACTTTTTGGTTTATGGCTGAATTGATCTGACAAGTCTTGAAAAATACCGCTATCTTGTGTGTACCCGGTTGCCAAGGACGGGCGTATCTCCTCTCGTGAATTAAACTCACATGGGACCCTTTTTGTAGGGGTTTGATATTGCTGGGCTGTGTAGCTTACATCCGCTGGAGATGTGTACGATTGGGCCGCAGAATATGCTCGATCCTTCTGTGTTTCAAGAAGGTGAAATGGGACAATATTTTATACTTTTGGTCAGTGGATGAGACCGGATTCTACCTGTTAGCTTAGGTGGCGCTGCGCCCGGAAAATGTCGGAACTGCGCCCATTCCCTTGGCGGGAACTGGGTGACCTTGTCCGTCGGCGACGGCCTGTCTGGCGCTGGGCTGAGAAGGACCAGCAGACAGTGAAACCGGAGTTTTCGTCGTGCCGTCTTCATATATACTCTTCAAAAACTAGGTGTTCGCTCCATTTGGAAGAGTTTATTTAGTTCTGAAAAGAACTAAATTCGGGGACTCGCTTTCAAATAAATTTGAAGGGTCCTCCTGGGGTCGACTACTTATTGAACGAGTGAAGCCCGTTCAATATAGTAGGTCCGCCGAAATCGGATGATCGGCCGCTGCGGGTCTTCTTGAGATCGTCCGGCTTGTCCCAGCGGGCAGTTGGCAAATAAATCTACGAACCTGGGTGGCAAGACTTTCTGGAACTAAACAGCGTCGTCCGTATAGGAATGCTTGTTTAGCGTCTTGGCTGAAACGAGACTAGAGTGAGAGCAATACGAAGTGTATAACTCGATCTACTCTGAATTCTGGTAGTCTGGAAGGCGGAGTAATCTCGTGTCGTGAATCTCGTTTTCAACTGGCTTGAGAGCCTTGTACTCAATCAATCCCAATGGAGTTTCAATCGCAGTAGGCTGGAAGGCAGACGCTCGTCAAGAGTTGGAAGGTAGCTTCAAGATCAGAGGTAGAGATTGGTATGAATTTCTGGGGCTGGAGCTGCTATATTTATACTTCTCGGGGAGCCGGATGCTGCGTCTGATTGGCTGTTCCGATTTGATCGAGTGCGCTCGAGGTGTCCCGGGGGTGAAACATCTTTTCCTCCCCCTTCTCGGTAGAGCGCGTTTGGCTTTCTTAGCCCTTGACTATTGTTTCAATGTCGTTTGTTTTAAGGTAGTTTTCGTGTGTCAGCTCGTTGGCTTGCCTAGCCTCGCTCGTGCAGTGAGCGTTTAGCTTGGCACTTTTTACCTTCTGACGTGTTTATTGACTCGACGGTTATGTAATTTATATATTTCTTCCCGCGAGTTATCTTGTTTCGTCGTTAGGTAGTCCAATGTCTTAATTACCTTGTTTTATGTGTGAACTCAATTTTGGTAGCTCTGAAAAGGGTCGGTGGTTAGTGGTGAGTTCACCACAATATCCACGCAGGAGGCGTTTTTCTAATATCTTAAAGCATGAGTACTTCATACAAATGTTGTTCTTTCACTAAATACTTCCATTTTTGTGGTAACATTTTCTTTTTTGAAATAAAGCCCTACTCTTCTCCCCCCCCTAATTTTTTGCCACATGGGGGAAAAGCAGAACAAGTGTATGGGCGAAGTGCGTTACTCTGCTGTTACCCCCTGTAGTGGATTTAAATATGTTTTACTTGGTGTAGGTAGACCAAGTGGGACATTTATATTCTGATTATGCGGGTTAGTCCCTGGGTTATTCCTGTAAGGAATGTGAGCGAAACCGTCAAGGTCAGCTTGCTTGGCGGGATGAACTGAGAGATAGTTCGTGTCGCAGCCGCGTGGAGCACTGGGCTCGCATAGTGGGTGCTGGGTTCGATCAGTTTGGTACTGAGCCGTTTTGTAATATTCCGGCCTAAGATTTATACCTGTAGGAGGAATATGTTGAGCTTGGTTGAGGTACTGAAAAGTATCCTTTGTTTTTTGTACATTTGGAGTGTATTTGACACTCGGATCGGCCGGGTAGCCTTGTGTCGAATATCGTGGATATTCGGAAAGCTTTGTCGAATCATAATGATTGACTTCAGAGCGGGTCTGAAAGGTATCCTCGATCTTTTGTATGGGTGAGGCTTGATCTAACGTTTCCTTCGTGAATACGTTAGGTGAGAAGGCGATCTCGTCGTGAGGATCGAGCCTTGAGCCGTCGCTGGGACCGGCGGATTGGCCGGGCAGCGTGTAGGTAGCGCTGCGTGGGCTAAGAGGCCCGGCCGCGCCGTGGTCTACCTCCCCTTGCATGAGGAAATAGGACGGCCGACGTTCCATCGAAATATCCGAGTTATTAGCTCGTTTCCGATGCCTCTATGTATAGAAATAGAGGGTTTAGAAGGTGGACTCGCTTGACAGAGCTTCTTTCCTTTGCTCGTATGTCAGGGTCCTACCTTGTAGTCTTGAAAAAGACTTCCTTGGACGGTAAATTAGAGCGTATGAGCTGAGTAATTTACCGGCGTGCCCACAGCGGTCGGTGACGAGCCTAGTGCTACGAAACCCGGGCGACACCACTAGGAACGTCCCAGCGGGCGTACGATCTAAAGAGAATATCGATAGATGTACCGGGTGGCGTCCTGACAGATGAACTACGTTGGGCAATGAGCAGGATGAATAATCACTGGACTCGTAGATGCCAATGCGAGATCTGTGTGGAGAGAAGGTAGGCCTTGTAGAAAGCAGTAGGAAGCCGTTCTTGAGATGAACTCGGGATGCAGAAGGTTCGTCAGCGTAGAGCGTGTAGAAATCTTCGTACTTCTGAGTGTAGTCGTCGAGAGCGGAGAGTGGAATGAATTTCGGAGGGCTCCGAGCGGGGTATTTATAGGGAGGTGGCCGCCTCCTGCCGCCTCCTGATTGGTCCGCTTAATTTCATTAATTCGACTGTGTAATCTCATTGGCTCGCACATTGTTTTCTCAGTATCTGCGAGTATGATAGCTGAGCTGGTCCTCCGGGGTGGTTTCCCCACGTCCGTCGTTGCGACGGGGTCCCCGGGGGTGGCTTACGAGCGTCCGTCGCGGAGCCGACGACCTTGAGTTTAGACGGGGACCTCGGGTGGTTTCCCTGCGTCCGTTGTTCAGACAGGGTCCCCGAGGTGGCTGCTGGACCAGAGGTGGTTGCTTGCCGCCTCCTGGTTGGTTCGCCTATTGTCTCTCGTGTAATCAGTGTTTCTGATTGGCGAGTAGGCTTGTTTGAATTGTCCTTGTTAGTTTTAGAGGACGTTTGATTTTCTGTTTGAGTTTTCTCATTCAAGGCGACTTGGTTCGAGATACTTGTCGCGTCTCTCTCGCCCAGTAAGTGTTTAGGGAGGTCGCCTTGTATGTGATTAGTTAATATTTCACTTTTGAGAGAGAATTTCGTATTTTCTCTCTGGTGAAATATTTTGTTTGACGGAGTTATAACTCGACGTCTTGTAGGGGGGGGGGGGGGGGGGGGGAACAGGCTTCCAGTCTGATTACTTACTCCGCACATCCCCTGAGTAAATCTTTGAATTTCTTTCCTCCCCAGGTCCATCAAGGATGCTGAGAAAGTATGAGGGAAATTCAGTTAGGGCTGAAAAATACTCTGCAGCTGACATTGCGACTGCAGTTCAAGAAATAAAAGCGAATAGACACACTGTCTAAAAGGAGGACTAGGGGCGATTTCAACAACCATGGGTCGTCCCCCTGCTTTCAATTAATTAACACTTCAACCGAGTTTCTGCTGTCATCAACGCTTTAATAAGGGTTGAGGACAAGCCTAATATTATTTTGAACTTGGGCGAGACTGGATTTACTAGAAGTCCACCTAGTTAGAAGGAGATATAGTTTTCCTGACACCCATACCTACTATCATTACCTACTCCAGGGAAAAATAATGATAATGTTTTGGTTAGTCTTTTTGCTGATGGATAAAAGCTTCCTCCCCTCATAATTTTCAAGGGAAAAATTGCGTATGGGACGATTGGTTCTCCAGTCATACTGAAGAAATATACTCAGGTACTGCATTTGCTGAAACAAAAATTTTGATTGATACTGCCAGTTTTGAAGCCTATTTCACAAACGTTGATACTATCGCTCAAAAATATCCATTTGAAAAAACTAACTATTCATAAAGATTTTGTTTGTTTGGAGGACAACTTGAAGCAATCACATTTTAGTTTCAATTTCTTTTCTTATTCCCTTATATAATAATTCCTATCAAGTTTATGTTGAGTAATATTTTTCTATCAAATTGGTATATTTATCATCATCAATAAAAATTGAACTTTATTAAAATCTATATCGCATTTTTTGGTTGGTATCCTCTTGTTCCTTAATTTATGCCAATTCTATCTTGATTTTCTATCTCATTAAAAATAAGGGGTTTGAAATTGGTTGAAAAAAAAAGTAAAGTTCCAGTCGTGCAGCATGATCGTATGAGCGAATTTTCTTAAATTATCTATCATATTATATGTTGTATTGTACTGAAATTTAAACAATTTCAGTAAAAAGTAATTGTTGAAAACCAATTTAATGGCGAAAAATAACTCGTACTAAATAAAATTTGGTGACGCACAAAAGATTTTGGATTTTTAGGTTTCTTTGTAGTTTTTATGGATTTTTCAGCAAATATTATTGAAATTTAAGTACGTTATTCAGCATAATTTTGTGCAAAAAATTTTCAATGTCCTAGTTAATCGTTGATAATTTTGTTTTGACTGAAACTCAGCTAAAAATGTTTGGCCGTTTTTAGTGATTTTTTCAGTACATTTTTTGAAATTTGACCAATTTAATGCGCTCAAAGACTGTTAGCCAATGAACTCGTCCTTTCGTTTGGAAAGCTTGATTTTTTGGGGCAAGAACGGAATTTTTACCTTATACATATGAAACAGCGCAAGCTTCAGGAATCATTTCAGAATGCCTCAAACCGGATTTCAATGAAGAAATTTTTCGAAAATTTTGATTTTAAAAATTTCCGAGCCATTGCAATAGCTTCTTTTTCTTTTTTTTATGTAAATTCGCTAAAAGGTGTTATGTGGGAGTGTGATAAGTAGACTAAGAAGAGTTATATATTCAGTTCAGTGGGCATAGTCCTCAACACCAGTGAGCAGGACGCTCTAAACATATTTGACAATATTGCTTGAGCAAATTTAATGCTCCTCTGTCTTCTTAGACATTACAAAGACCATAATTATCTAGTAGCAATGTACATATGAGATGAGGGCATATCTATCATGTAAGAATTATGCACATTCATTGTGATTTTCTAAGAGGAAATGAGTGGAATCTTCAATTAAGTAGGTTATAGTCTCAATATGTAATAAAAAGAATGAGTAATACCTATAATTCAACTTACTTGGTTGACTAAACTCTAAAAGAGTCACCTATTACTTTAATAATCTAGCATGTTCTAAATATTTTATTATAGATCCCATGTTCTCAACTACCATCTTCGCCAGTGCCGTCAGTATATTTTCCAGTGGACTCAACTGACACTACCCTTACTGACAGTTCCAGAGATGCTGATATCTCATCCGTCTCGTCAGAGGTAAGTGCTGCATTCGTTTTGATTGTTTTTGTGTTATGGCATTATTATTTTGAGGGGTTTATGTGTAAATCTGAGTTACTACCAGGAAGGCCGTTTCTGTGCTTTCCTTTTTTGGGCCCTCCATTGATTCTCGGTTTTATCAAGTTCCAGTTGGCTGTTGATGAGCATTTTTGCTGATCCTGAACAATTAATAGATCCTGAATTCATTTCTACCTATCAGCAAACGAGTGAGCACAATGGAGTCTTTTGTTTTGTTTAGATTTCACATATTTATCTGCCTTGGTAGTGTATGTGATTGTGAGCCCTCGTTTATTTTTAATAGTTCGTGTGCTGTTGAGATTCAGAGGTGAGTATTACGGTCCAATTGTGTAGGGATGATTTTTTCCCCCATATCGAAATGATGAATACTCAGTGCCTTTGTCTGTTGATAGAATTTTTCAATGAATATACGAGGTACGATCAAAAAGTAAGAATACAAACACTCTAGCTCACTCCAAAAAATCTTTATTTCAATGAAATTCACAGGGTGGGTACTTCAGGTATATAATTATTTTTCCACGAAGTCGCCGTCTAATTCCAAACATTTTTTATGCCGAGAAATGAGCTTCACAATTCCTGCACTCTCCCGCCACCTCTTCAAGCCAAACGGTAACGTCATTCTTGAGGTCCTCGTCATTGGAATAGTGTTTTCCCCCCAAAAATTCCTTCAGTTGGCCAAACAGATGAAAGTCACAAGGAACAAGGTCTGGGCTGTGCGGGGAGAAAATATCCCACCCAATTGACACCAAGAGAGACTGCGTTTTTTCGGCAGAGTGACGGGTGGCATTGTCGTGCAAAAGAGTGACTCCCTTCGATAGAATGCCACGCCGTTTGTTCTGAATTGCACGACGCAATTTTTTCAAAGTTTCACAATACGTATTGGCGTTGATTGTGGTCCCCTGGTGGTGAATTTCACCTGGTTTTTCACCTTTTGCAAAAAGAAAACAAATCACTTTGCGCACACAGCATCGGGCAGGCAAGGCGATGGAGGTGGCGGGGACGTTCACAGAAGCGCACATTTCAAAAAGCTCTCAATGACAAACTAAGGGTCGCACTGAAACGCGGGACCTCTTGTTTTGTTCAGAATGATCCCGTCCAACAAGCAGGGGTGCCACGTTTGAAAACAAAAATTTCCCTGCTGCGCAAAATGTCTTGTATTCTTACTTTTTGATCGTCCCTCGTACATCTATTCACATGTAATGATGTATTCAACTTGGGAGGAATAACGTGTAAAGAGCTGCTACCAAGGAAAGAAAACTTATTCATTTGTTTCAGATTTAATTTCCTGATTATATTAGCTTCCGTCCATCTATGTGCCTATTGATGAGTATTTATACTGGTTATATAGCATTTCCAAATTGCTGGGAACATCGTGAATGGTATTGGCTAGTAATGAACTACAATGTATGTTTGACTATTTTCAAGATTTCAAATCACTTCGTCACAATCAGACGCATAGCTTTTTGTGATAAAAACTATCCTCTCTCTAACTATTACCCCCTACGCTAATCATGAAAATATGTCACAACACATCATGTCCATGAACGAAAATATTTTGTCTGTTGGTAAGTATAATGGTTGTTGATATGGAAAGAAAAAAGAAATAAAATCGAGCGATCTGAAAAGGCCTGCTAAGAGAGCAGCCCTTACTTCATTTTACTGGAGCACTAAAAAACCATCCCATCGTATTGTTCCATATCCATTTTGGTAATAATCTCCTTGCCATTATTGCTACTGCAAAGCTCAATCTTCGTAGCTGGCCACACATCCTATTGGCAGACAAAGATTTCCACGTTCAACAATGTTTGTGGTCCTATAATTTCCATTTGAAACTATCTGTGAACATGATTTCATAGAAATATCAGATTCTTATTTCTCTTTCTATTTGTGAAATGACTCTCTAAAACAACTACCTATGCAGTTCAGTAGAACCTTCAAGGCCTCATCAGAGCTTTTGGATAAGTATATTAGAATATAACATTTCTTAGGATTGAGATAAAAATTCCGTTCTTACGCCAAAGAATCGAGCTTTACAAACAAAATGATGATCTCTTTGGAGCACTTATAGAGCACATTACATTGCTTAAAATACCAAAACAAAAAATGTGCTTAAAAAAAAATCACGAACAACGATGAGCGCTAGAAAATTAAAAAATGTATGCACAAAATTATGCTGAAAAATGTATTTGAATTTTATTAATATTTCCTGAAAAACCACAACTAAAAAAAAAACCAAAAGCTATTTTGAACTGCAGAATATTATTTAGAACGAGTTTTTTGGCACAGAGTTGGTAGATAACAATTTATTTACGTTAAAGTGCTAACGTTTCAAAACTACGTAACAATATGACACTATCATTTACAAAAATTCGCTCATACGATCATGCCCTTTCACTTCATCTAATTGCTATAATCCCCCGTCACCTTGTTTGCACTTAATTGGTTGTACCTCCTGCCCCTTTCCTTTCTCTTGACCAATGGGATTCAATCTCCCTTCACCTGTTACTATAAAAGCTGTGTCCTTTCTAATGTATCTTCAGTTATTGTTTGTTACTGATGATGGCCTAACCGTCGAAATCGATTTAACAGTGTAACTCTTTATTTTTCGTGGAAATAGACAACGTTTTTCACTAACTTCCGTTTTGAAATGGGTTTCCACAACGTCGTCGCGAGTGATTTAGTTCGTATGTGGTCTACACATGTTTGAGATATGAAATATTATTGTGTTGGAGAATATCCTTGGTAATTACGGCAAAAACAGGTAGGTAAAATGAAGGTAGGAAATGGAAAAAGGGCTTACGGCGTTCAATCTGCTTGCTGGGAGGCCTCCCGTGATGTCTCCTCTCGCAGTACACAGGGCGAGTCACTGCAGGGGTTGCTTAAACCACTTTTGGTACAGGAATTTAATGTTAATGTTAATTTCTGATCGGGGTGGAGACCGCCCGAGTGCTCCCGAGGGGCTGAAAAAACACCTGAGTGCTCCCGTAGAAAAGTCACGCCAGTGCTCCCGCCTAACCTGAGTGCTCCGCTAGAAAAAAAGCGCGAGTGCTCCGACACGCCTGAGTGATCCCGTGTTTGAAAAGTAGCCAGTACAATAGTTTCGTCAATGTAATCAGCTATTACTTACATAGTCATCAGCTGTCGTAGCTAAACGGACCATCTAAGTAGATGGTTAGACATTTCGTGAGGAATTTCAAGTTCTGCAATAACTGTGTCACGTACATTAGGTTCAGTACACAATATTTTCGAACACAGAGTACTACTCAAAAAAAGGTGATCGGACAAGAAGTAGTGCATTTAAAACTTACATAAAAATTTTAACTGAAAAATTTACTTCAATTTCATTACAACAAGCTAATAAATTAATAAAACCCCAAAACACAATCTAAAAATTGGTTTTGTGCAGCTGAAAAAGTTTATTTGGAATAACATGTATAAATAGCGATATATTTTTCCTCTAATTGCCCGAATTTCTAACCGATTCAGCATAAATATTTTTTTTTAAATAGAAAGGCATGAAAATATAGCTATTTCCTCTCTTGCGACGATGTTCCTTTTGACGGCCGCCCGTAATTCGCTAGTTCCTATTGTGGTCGTGGGTTCATGGTTATGTGGGGTTTTGTGAATCATCTCACATCCATCTGTTTTAGAGTATGATTTACAGCGGATTTGCCCACTCCTTGTACTATAATTCCACGTTCTCACACCCCCAGCTAATAATTTTTTGATCGGGGTGGGACAACGAGGACCTTTTCGGGGAATACAAGATGGCTAACTGCTGCTGGAGAAAGGTAGCTGAGAACAATACAGATAGCAAGGGAGAAGGGGGCAGAGGTGAAGGTACATAGAGGAGGACCTGTTTCACTAGGCACATCTCCCGCACATATTCAATCCCAAACAACACATGGCATTCATATGCGACAAAAGAGAATAGTGGATTGTATGATGTAATAGATATATTATAGAAAATTTGAATTAATAATTATTGATATTATGTGTGTTGATCTATGCAACTTATGAAGTTAGGGGGAGTCATCCACATAAGTCGGGAGTTCCCAGCTGAATGCAAGTGGAGGGTATCATGTATATTTGCAAAGATATATCGTGTTGAGTATTTTAATTAAAAAATGCTCTGTGAGAGGGAGAGGGGACTACACCCAGCACTCAAATGAGACAAAAGACAATAGTGGGCTTTATGATGAAATCGAGATAATATAGAAAATATGAATTAATAATGATTGATATTATGTGTGTTGATCTATGCAGCTAGTTCTAGGTATCTACTTAGCTTTGAAGGTACTTAGGTAAGTACTTAAACTTCAGCTTCCTAGCATCTATCGGGTAAGCAGCTTATGAATGTTTCTATGGAGAGACACTCAACCCAAAGAACTTGTGACGTCAGATTCCAACTGTACTGAAGAATTGAAAATTATATGGTAGGTAAAGCAAAATATACCTGAATTGTGACGCAAGTTTTGAAGTTAGGGGGAGTCATCCACATACGTTGGGAGTTCCCAGCAGAATGCAAGTGGAGGGTATCGCATATTTTTGTGAAAATATATCGTGTTGAGTTCCTAGAATCAGCACTCACGTATGATGGGTACCCATTTGAAAAGTCCGAAACGATATTTTTGGAGGGAACGAAATGGAACTCGACTTGAATTTTAGCGGGGATGTTTTAGACCAGTTTATCAATATGGGAGGTATTCGCCACTGCCAATCGTATTTCACACTCAGCCCAAAACGTTACTTGCTTTTGATCGCTATAGAACATTTTTTCAAAATCCATGATAGTGGGTGCACTGTGGATGTTCTGTATGTGATTCAATGTAGATCACAATAGAAAATTCTTTCCTGAAGTGGGTAGATCTATTCCATAGAAACGTTTCAGCCATTAGAAAAGCAGGTGGATCACAACTAATGACTCGGACACTTGGAAATGTGGAGGTTGTTCATCAAGCTATCGAAGTCAACCTACCTTTTGATGAATGTTTCCTCTTGAATGGACATTCATCTCTGGACAAAATTTTTAAAAACTCATTTTTTCTAACCTACTTTGAGTACTTTCAAAAACGCTATAATGAAAGGCCATAGATTAATATTCTTTTCCCTCAAATATTCATTTTTTTACAGCCCTTAGGAAATCATCATGCTTGATGGAAACACCATCTACTTGAACCTAAGACACCCTGTGTTTTTGAATGTCATCAACAACTGTTGCAATTTCGTTTCCGAGTCTATAGTCCACACCAGTCATTCTGTGAAACGCACCGTTTAAACAGTTGTACATGAATGAAACTATTATATATTACCATGTAACAGTGTACATTGTAAGAAGACATTTCAATTTTGTATGACGTACTTTCTTTTAATGAGTACTTTTCTAAAAGAAAATGTGTCGCCTTTTGTAGGTACTGTTGAAGTATTTCCTAGTTCTGAATGTTTTATCAAATAGTACTAGATTCAGGCCAAGCTCTGAACTGTATTCGTAATAAAAAGTTTAGTTAGTAAGTTTTCATACAAAAATTTCATCATATCTCTTTACAAATCAGGTTCCTACTCCTAATATGTTACAGTCTTCAGGGTCCATGTCGAGCTTAGATTACCGGCTGTCTACTGCTGATCCAGCTCATGCTGCGATTTGTCCAGCATACCGTGTCTCACCAAATGCTCATTATGAGAGAAGTGAGTATATCCTATTTCTAACTAACTTTAACTATAAGTATAGTTCTATCGAATGGCTTTTGATGGTAAATGTTTGTGGTGAATCTGCCGTTTTGATTGCAGTACAGTTTGCCAGATTATTTTTAATAGTGACTGTGCAATTCGGGATTTCAATCGGTCCACATTTTTTATTATCAATGATGGCTGTTCCATTTTGGTTTATTATTTCCAATAATAAGCCTATGTGATCGTGTAGCAAAAAATTTTTATAACCCCCCCTCAAACTTTGTCACTTTACGTTTCAAGGTGTGTAGAATCCAAATTTGAAATGTCCGTCCGCCGTTCGCCGTCCGGGCCATAAAAGGCCTAAGAATTGACTTAAAAAACCTGTTCTTTCGCACATAGACTCCATTTGGGGTCTAGTTGGTCCTAACGTTTAACCATCCCGATTGCTTTACTCGCATAGATGCTATGGGCCAAAAACGGGCAAAAAAAGGGTCTTTTTCGACGCGCGCACGCCTGGCACGCTTGGCAGGGGGTCACGGTGGGTGGAGAGGGGGGGTGGTGAGCGGGGGGGGGGGGGGGGGTGGAGTGAGAGGAGGCTCCGGCGCCGCGGCACCTTGTGGTGGGTACGGCGCCGGCGTTCCTTCGAGGCATGAATATGTTTTTTTCAAGGTCATATTTGTGTGTTAATACCAAAGATTTTCCTACGCATATTTAATAACATATCCTCTCGACTTTTCGTACGTACTTAGATAATGATATTATTAAGGCAATAACTATTTGAATAGATAGGAGCTCAAATCGAGAAATATAAACATGCGTATATAATTATAGAAGTATAGGTTGTGGCAATTCGAAGTAGGACACGCCGAGGAGTCTGGACGGGCCTTATGACGTACGCTAGCCAACTAAAACTACGATCAAACTCAATTGAAAAAATAATAAACCTTTGTGAAATAATTTGCAGCGTTTTTTTTTTTTTTTTTTTTCTGCCTTGAAAAGTTTCATTTTGAATTTTGGTTTATTATTTCCAATAATAAGCCTATGTGATCGTGTAGCAAAAAATTTTTATAACCCCCCCTCAAACTTTGTCACTTTACGTTTCAAGGTGCGTAGAATCCAAATTTGAAATGTCCGTCCGCCGTTCGCCGTCCGGGCCATAAAAGGCCTAAGAATTGACTTAAAAAACCTGTTCTTTCGCACACAGACTCCATTTGGGGTCTAGTTGGTCCTAACGTTTAACCATCCCGATTGCTTTACTAGCATAGATGCTATGGGCCAAAAACGGGCAAAAAAGTGTCTTTTCCGAGGCGCGCACGACTGGCATGCTTGGCAGGGGGTCACGGTGGGTGGAGAGGGGGGGGGGAGCGGGAGGGGGGGGGGGGGTGGAGTGAGAGGAGGCGCCGGCGCCGCGGCACCTTGTGGTGGGTACGGCGCCGGCGTTCCTTCGAGGCATGAATATGTTTTTTTCAAGGTCATATTTGTGTGTTAATACCAAAGCTTTTCCTACGCATATTTAATAACATATCCTCTCGACTTTTCGTACGTACTTAGATAATGATATTATTAAGGCAATAACTATTTGAATAGATAGGAGCTCAAATCGAGAAATATAAACACGCGTATATAATTATAGAAGTATAGGTTGTGGCAACTCGAAGTAGGACACGCCGAGGAGTCTGGACAGGCCTTATGACGTACGCTAGCCAACTAAAACTACGATCATACTCAATTGAAAAAATAATAAACCTTTGTGAAATAATTTGCAGCGTTTTTTTTTATTTGAGTGAGGTGAAACCGAATCTTGGTAGCTCTCTCTCTCTTTTGTTCTTCCCCCCCCCCCCCCCCCCCCCTTTATTGGCATGGTTCAGAAACATACAGCCATATGAAATATAAAAATCGTTCATAATATAAATCAGCAAAACAAAATCATAATATCAAATCAAGATCTAAAATATAAAATCATAATATACATAAATATAATATAAAATACTAGTTTCATCCAATTCAATCTGTTAACTTAAATCAAATTCACACAATCAGACTGTTTTCTTCAATAAATTTGAACAAATCATCCCATACATCAATATTTCGACTCAACAGTAAGAAGCAGTAATTGAATGTGCTGGTTATTTTTGCCCTGATATTATTGAACATAGTATCCCTCGATCTTTGGTACAATGGACAATCCATAAAAATTAGCTCTGAATCACCCCTCAAATAACCACTATCACAATCTGCAGCATCTCAACGGTTAATTCTATGTAAATATAGTGCGCAGATAGCATGGTTCGTTCGCAACCTGTATAACTTACGTATAAACCATTTTGATCTGTAAACCCCATTTAACCACAGTGTCCTCTTTAGTGTTGGATTCAATACTATATGGGTATTCAATACAGGCATGGGAAGCCATTCGAGTTCACTTCATACCTGCTATAATGGGCCAAGGAGTCAATGAACCTGAATTCGCTCTACTAGAGTTACCTGTGCGGATAGAAAATTGGGGATTGCGGATTGGGGATAGAAAATCCTGTGGGTACCCAAGTCTCGACCTTCCAAACTTCAATCCGGGCAGTCGAGATTCTGACAGAATCCATCACGGCAGGTGCCCCCTTGAATTACAGTGAGCATTGGGAACATGCCACGCATGTTTTAAAAGAAGGGAGAAAGGAAAAGAATGACCCGGCAATCCAAAACAGCCAAGAAATAATCGCCACCCTGCAACCAAATCAGCAGCGAGTTCTTGAGCGAATTATTGATGCTTCAGTGTCCCAATGGCTTACGGTTCTTCCGAAGGTGGCCGACAGTTTCGACTTGACGGCCACGCAATTCCAAGATGCGCTAGCATTGCGGTACGGTCGTACACCAATAGGATTGCCCGAGACCTGTGATGGCTGTGGAGAGAAATTTGACGTGACACATGCCTTAAATTGTAAAAGAGGGGGTTTGGTCAAACGGGGTCATGATGCAGTACGTGACGAAACGGCAATGTTAGCAGACCTGGCATGGGGAGGGGCAGTGATAGAACCTGTGCTTCGAGAAGCTGAAGATCAAGTTCCAGCCTTAATAGCTGACATCAAGGTGGAAGGGGTATGGGAAAGTGGGAGGCCGGCGTTCTTCGACAATCGCATAATCAATGCCGACGCCGTTTCTCACTCTTCCTATACCTGGAAGCAAGTAGCCCGATCAGCTGGAGCAGAGAAGCATAGGAAATATGACCAGGCAGCCGAAGACCATCGAGGTTTTTTCACCCCCCTAATATGTTTAGTGGATGGAGCGCTGCACGATGAATTCCACGTGTTTGTGAAGAGGATATCTCATACTCTTGCCAGGAAATGGAGCCGACCCTACCCACAAGTCTTGGGGTGGACCAGAGTAAAAATTCAAATGGCCATACTGAAAGCAGTTTCGCAAAGAATACGTGGGACACGGAGGAGGTTGAGGTCCTTAGGGATGGAGGATGGAGCTGCTCTCCCATGGTTGAACGATTAAGTTTTAGTTATCTTGTTATTGTTTGATTGTTCTGTTAATGAATTTTTACCTTTGTAAAAAAAAAAATAAAAAAATAAATTATTGAGAAAAAGTTGGATTCAATTGCTTATAAAATGATCCCGCTTTGCCTTGTTCATAACATTTTGGCCTCTTGTCCTCCTGTTCTCGCTTAGTTATTACATACAATTCCTCTTTCGGCCTCGGATAATCCAAATTTGAACCCAAACGTAACGCTCTTTTGGCCACCTCATCTACTCTACTAATGTTCTTCTTCTTCTTGATGATTTTCCTCTCCGATATCATCCTTGCCCCTTTCTTCTGGGACTAGGTGTACTTCGGACTTACTGTCTGTTAGGACACCGTGTCTTTGGTCCTCAGCTAAAGAATGAAGGGATTATTCTTCTTGGGTATAGTTCGTAGTGTTGTTGTTGGGAATTTTAAGGACCCTTCGACGTGGAAGGTTGACTTTTATGCTGTGGATTATTAGTTTTGTTTTAACTCGTGGAATGGTTTCCCAGGGTTCTTCTCGTTATTTTGAATCTGATGTTGTTTGTTTTTTCCAAATATTTTTTGCGTGTATTTGGAAACTGGTATTCCTTATTAAGAATTCTGTGACATCATGAACTCTGAGACCTTTAGTGATCAATAGTCAGCCAATGTGTTCATTATTCAAACCATTTAGAAATGAGCCTAGAGTTACTTTTTCCATTGATTTTAGGGTCGAGGGTGGGATTGGTCATCTAAGTTTTTTTTAATTTGGTAATTAAGAGTGCAAATAATTTGTGCATTCTAGAATGGAAATGGAAAGGATTTTCATTTTGATGTTGCCTCAATTTTCCAACTTCGAGTATGAGATGCTCTTCAACTCTCTTGTCGTCAAAATTTAGGACAAATGAGGTTTTTATCTCTTCCCAGGTGGTCAGAGTTGCAATGAATAAAGCAGTCGCAGCTTTGCCTTTTATTTTCATAGCTATTTATGTTCGCCGTGTCAAAGGACTGATCTATAAATTCCTGGCATCTATCAAGGAATTGGGAAAGAAGTTCGAGTTCACCATGAAAGTTTGGATAACCACTGGAGTCAGTTTTGTCTAGCTACAGACGGGCAGTAGGAATGGTGAGACGTGATGACCTGATTAGCTGTTGGAGTTGACCTGGTGTCATACCAATCATATTTTAACAACTTGATGGGGTTGATCGGAAACTTGATAGTAGTTATTAACTTACAGTTGGTTAGAAACTTAATACTAGCTTAATAGTTCTCTAAAAGTTCTCGCTGGCATTCACAATATCTGTGAAATTGTTATCAAAATAAGTTTATTAAATACATAGTTCAATTGAACAACCAATCAAAGTGGATATATATATATATATATATATATATATATATATATAGATATATATATATATATATATATAGAAGGTAAATGAAAGACATATCTCTGTTCATATATGAGTTTTCAAAAAAAAGCCCCCCCCCCCCCCCCCAATTATTTGTTGCGAAGATTTCAACCATGAAATTTTCTTCATTTTTTATTGCAGATTTAGATTCTACACAAAACTATATGAAAAAAATGACCCTTCACTAGATTTTTTGAGTGCGAAAATACAAGCACACCACGAGCAAGTAGAGCAAAAATTGTGAAATACCGAGTTTACGAAGATAATCAATTGCCACATACGATACATGATTGTGGGGTGTTTTTTATGCTGAATCACGTAGTGATATTCGTGATACCGATTTGGTGTGTGTTTGCGTGCGTGCCTGTGTGTGTGGGTGTACTATTTTTAATTTTATTATTGTATATAATATTACTTGTATATAATGAAATCACTTTTTTCAAAACGCTTGCCCTGTTTATATATTGCTTTTTCAAATTGAATTCGTCCTTTTTCAAAATGAATTCGTTCTATTACAAAATGAATTCGCCCTTTTACAAAATGAATTCGTCCTTCAAAAAGAGGTAACCAGAAAATGATATGCATATACCATTTCCTATTCCGAAGAATAACAATTTATTGCATTGATTTGCATAGTTGATAAAGATGTAATTGAAGAAATTTACAATGTTTACAAGGAATTGACAAGAAATTTGCAAAAAGTTTGCAAAAAATTCATACAAAGCCACGAAGTTTAGAGTTTTGGTAATAATAAACCTTTGTAATCGACCAAGGAAAAAAAGTAAACCCCTCGACATTTGTTGGTTATCGTTTAAAGATGCAGAAAATCTTAAAAAAAAAAAAAAAAAAAAAATCGTCCGTCTACCATCTAGAGCTTTTTTCCAAAACTACTGGACCAAGGTTTATGAAATTTGGCTGAAAAATCGTACATTGTCTGGGGATGTGCCAGTGACATCGGCATCAATTTTGATCAACCATAAAGGGTAGTAATCAAGGGCTGAAGTACTGAAAAATCGAGATATCGAAAACGTTTAAGGTAACGCCGCTGTTTTGCCAATTCACAGCACTGCATTATCACAGCTTGTGTAAAGAAAGTTTAGTTGTGTTAATTAATTACATTCAATTTCTCCTCAGTAGGCTTCTAAACCTATGCAGACACATTAGATAGGTACCTACCTAATGATTCGTTCAGTAAGATAGACAGGTGTTCTGCGTAGAAGAGCTATACAGCACAGAAATAATAACCCTCCATGTAATAATTCGCAGCGGTTTTTTCCCCCCAATGCAGAGGCTGCCCTGACGCTGCTCTAGGCATGAGAGAAGTATATGTATTACAAAGTTGGTGCCTACAGTGATTTGTGTCTGATGTGCGTAGATGGTAGGAGAGAAGTTTTTCGCGCACTTGCATGAAGACTGCATTCCGACCGCCACCGTTTTTTCGAGCCCCTAGACACCGCCGTTACTAAGATCTCCATGAATCGGGGCAAACGTGTCGAAAAAAGTGATTTTTTAGGAGTGGTTTTGGAGTTTTCTGTCCACAGAGACCGGTAGGACGTTATCTTTCAAAATTTCTATCTTTGTAAATAGTTGCAATACAGACATTTGACAGTTGTCATACAAAATTTGTCTAAATAATATATACATATAATCGACTGATAATATATTTATTCGGTATTCACCCATTTTCAGCTCTAAATCAAGTGACATTACTTGGAAGGGTTGCTGCTGTTCCAGTGAAAAGAGGTGACCCTGAACGGCTTGAATTTTCTGTCATGACTCAAAATATCGATTTGCTTGCCGATGGTATGTATTATCCATTCGCAAACTCATTTAATACTAAGTGATTATAATCCAGTCAATGAGTGCCCGCCCAAAAAGGAGGCTTAGATGTAGAGCAAATTAATTTGTGTTCCCTTCTCTTACCTTCTATGTTCACGTGAACGCATGAATAACTGTCAAGAGGGAGCAGAGGTGGTTAATATTCTCTTCAAGATGTATAATGAATTTCCCTAACTGAAAATCTGTCATGAAAATAGACGACCAATCAGTCGAATCACGACTTGTAGTGTGTCACTCACGTTGAGGGTTTTTACACTTTCCATTTCAGTCTGTCTGATTTGCATATTTTTTATAGAGAATCGAAATTCTGTTATAATTGTGAATTGCATATCAATCGAGGGTCCTTGATAAGTGATGAAGTTCCATTATCATCATGGGAACTCACCATAGCAGAGGGTCTTAACATTTGTAATGATGAAACTTATGGCCAATGTGGACGGGTATGATTCTCAGATGAGAGATGGCTCTAGGGTCGCACCAAAAGTTTCTCCATTTTGGTTTATTATTTCCAATAATAAGCCTATGTGATCGTGTAGCAAAAAATTTTATAACCCCCCCTCAAACTTTGTCACTTTACGTTTCAAGGTGCGTAGAATCCAAATTTGAAATGTCCGTCCGCCGTTCGCTGTTCGCCGTTCGCCGTTCGCCGTCCGCCGTCCGGGCCATAAAAGGCCTAAGAATTTACTTCAAAAAACCCGTTCTTTCGCACATAGACTCCATTTGGGGTCTAGTTGGTCCTAACGTTTAACCATCCCGATCGCTTTACTCGCATAGATGCTATGGGCCAAAAACGGGCAAAAAAGTGTCTTTTTCGACGCGCACACGCCTGGCACGCTTGGCAGGGGGTCACGGTGGGTGGAGAGGGGGGGGGGGGGAATGAGAGGAGGCGCCGGCGCCGCGGCTTGTGGTGGGTACGGTGCCGGCGTTCGTTCGAGGCATGAATATGTTTTTTTCAAGGTCATATTTGTGTGTTAATACCAAAGCTTTTCCTACGCATATTTAATAACATATCCTCTCGACTTTTCGTACGTACTTAGATAATGATATTATTAAGGCAATAACTATTTGAATAGATAGGAGCTCAAATCGAGAAATATAAACATGCGTATATAATTATAGAAGTATAGGTTGTGGCAACTCGAAGTAGGACATGCCGAGGAGTCTGGACGGGCCTTATGACGTACGCTAGCCAACTAAAACTACGATCATACTCAATTGAAAAAATAATAAACCTTTGTGAAATAATTTGCAGCGTTTTTCATATACGTATTCATGAAAAAATTGCAAATCTTATTAGGGCAATTCAGATGGATATTATATATTGATTTTATTTGAAATTTGAAAAAATCGTGTACAGCCCGTGTTTGGAAAATAATCAAGATTATGTAGCAGTAATCAGGAAATGTTTTCCATGATAATTAGGCAGAAAGCGGAAAATTGGAGGGGCAAGTGTGATCCAAGGAGAGAGAGGCCTAGGAATAATGGAGACCAGCGCAGCAGCTCGTTGTCATGCTGAATGCCCAGGCTCCGCAGCACAAGGCTTGGCTCACTCCTTACCTTTCCATGTGAACTTGAAGTGGAAATTGCAAATCTAATTACGGCAATGTTTCTTTACTGGACAATCTTTACTGGACTATTATATCAACCAATTAATTCATATGATCCCACTTGTTAAAAATATGGATAATTGAACCATAATAAGCTTAAGTTAGTGAATAATTGAAGTAAAGTTCAAAGACAAATTATATAAAATGCCACTTACCAGAACATCTGGATTTTTGGCTTAGAAAAAACCCTGTCAACAAACCAACTGTTCATACCAATGGTCAAGGTCCTACTGAAGATATTTACACCAAGGAGAAGACTATTGTACCTACCTTCCTTCGTTTCAGGCCAGCCCTTTATCTGATCCCTCCCCCTACTACGCAGCATGGGATCATATGATCCCTTCGGTCCAGAATGGGTTAAGCATTAATTTTTACTTCCTCTTAGTTTAATCATGCTAGTTTCATCATCAATATGCTTATAATTGAATTGCTCTGTCAATCATATTCGACAGGGAGACGCTCTCTGACGACGGCATGGCACAGAATTCAAGTTTTCAAAGCTACGATTAAAGATAAAGTGGTAGATGTTTTACAACTTAATCAAGGGATCCACGTCTTGGGAAGAATATCCTACAATTCATTGGAGCACGGTGATGAAGCAGAGTCAACCAAGAAGGAGACTGTTATAATTGCAGATCAGATTAATTTTGTAGAAAATGCATTTGGTAATTATGAAAATTAACACTGATTATGATTTACCTATAATTTCGGAAAACCTCTGAGACGAGAAATTTATTGACAATCAGATCATGTATATTGAAGACATCTTCAAAGCATATGTCTGATCAGTAGTGCTTTAAATGGATCGACTTAATTGAATTGAATTGTTTCATGTAAGGGAAATTTTCATGCCCACAGGAAAACGTCCTATTCGTGCAGCTTGATCATATAGGATTTTTAAAAATATTATTTAACTTAATTTGAACTCACGTTTATGCCATTCGTATTGTATGACTTGAAAACCTCAACTAAATAATGTCCTTGTGAATGAAACTACATTAAAAATTTCTTGTATCATTTCTTGTGCTCGTTTCATAGAAATTCTCGTTTGTTTTGCGTGCACATTTTTTTAGCGTTCACATTCATGACTGGCAAACTTCTTCTAAATACTATACTCCATTAACATTTTTTTTTATTTGAGTAATTTTTTCCTTTTTAGCTTTTTTTTCTCAAGTCAGTTTTTTTATAAAGAATAAACAACTTTCTATACATAAGCATCATTGACATTTATGGAGATCAAGGTTTTTTTTCTTAATAGATTTCATTGTTATAAAAAAAGATGTCTCGGATTTTAGCTATGCCCCATTTTGTAGCGTTTTTTCTTGCTCATTTTCTAACATTTGATATAAAATAATTTTGTCTTTAAATAACATTCTGGTCATTGGTGCACAAAATGGAAGGTGAAAATCAATTCACTAAAATCCTCAGTTGCGACATACACTTACAACCGCAAATACGACGACCCACCTGTATTTTATGCTTGGCAACCTATTCCAAAAACCACAGGATACAAATATCTCGGTGTACACCTCAATCAGCGACTTAAATTCCACAAACATATTTCAGAGATAATTAGCAGAGTACGAAGTAGAGTATGTTGCCTTAAATCACTATTAGATAGCCGGAACGTGTCAATGCAAAATAAAATCATAATGTACAACACACTAATTGTGTCAATATGGACATATGCTATAAGCATATGTGGAACATGCTCTCGTTCACAATTTAGCACAGCGGTCAGGAACTAGACAAAAGTTCGGCTGCGATGCCGACGAAAACCCGTGGTGAAAAACGATACTTTGAAGTACCAGAAAACCAAAAATTCAAACCCCAAAATCAAAGCGGTGCATCTCCAAAAACGGCGCATGAATTGAGAATGTATCGGTTACAACATTTTTTGACGTTCGATTATGACCCAAGCACAACGATAGGGTGGTTCAAAAAAAAAAAAAAAAAAGTTCTGGGATTTCTTGTCCCCATTGTTTTTTTTTTTTTTTTTTTTTTTTTGCTTCCTCGGTATGTCAGGATGACACTCCTAAATTGTTAGCAAAAAATATTAATCCTAATCACTTTACCTGGGTCGATTTTGGCCAGTTATCAACCGCTATCGTAAACCAACCTCTAAATTGGTGCCGAGGTGATGATTTGACGGACGGATTTCAATTTTTGTTAGGTCAGTTTATGGGTTTTCGCATGCGCTGAACACGATGAACTTATTTATTTTACGCTCCGTCCACTAGTTATCCGGTAAACTGGCAGAGGGAGCAGCTTGAAGATAAGTAAAAATCGAAAATTTCACCGAAAATGCTGTCCCCTGGTTAAGAATTGTACTAGAAACATGCTATTATGGTCGGACAATATGCTTTGACATGTTCTGAACATGATTAAATTTTTTACTATACTTTTCCGCCAATGATTGCTTCGTTTAACGGCCATAACCCTCAAATTAATTATAGGGTAACAGACAAATTCACCCTAATTTCACCGGAAATTATGTCGCGTTGATAATTTAAGGTTCTGAAATACCTTGTGCCGATAAAATTTGGTATTTTCCAGGATACTCGGTACAAAGCCGTTGGTAATTTGGCAAGGACTTGAACCGGCATTGTACTTATTCGCTTAACGACCCGGTACCATTGTACCTACAAGCTTTTACACGTGACCGATACCGCTGACAATAGGTAACCCTACACTCAAACGAGCCAATCACAGTTCAGACAATTCAGAACTACGAATTTGACCCCGAAAAACCGATGGAACTAAGGAATTTCATAGAAAAATTGGAAAATGTTAGCTATTTTTTCCATTTTCCCGCTACATTTGGCAAATAAGTACAATGCCGGTTCAAGTCCTTGCCAAATTACCAACGGCTTTGTACCGAGTATCCTGGAAAATATCAAATTTTATCGGCGCATCGTATTTCAGAACCTTAAATTATCAACGCGACATAATTTCCGAGGAAATTAGGGTGAATTTGTCTATTACCCTACTATTAATTTGAGATTTATGGCCGATAAACGAAGCAATCATCGGCGGAAAAGTATAGTAAAAAACGGAATCATGTTCAGAACATGCCAAAGCATATCATCCGACCATTTTAGCATGTTTCTAGTACAATTCTTAACCAGGCGACAGCATTTTCGGTGAAATTTTCGGTTTTTACTTATCTTCAAGCAGCGCCCTCTGCCAGTTTACCGGATAGCTAGTGGACGGAGCGTAAAATAAATAGGTTCATCGTGTTCAGCGCATGCGATAACCCATAAATTGACCCCAAAAAATTGAAATCCGTCCTTCAAATCATCATCTCGGCACCAATTTAGAGGTTGGTTTACGATAGCGGTCGATAACTGGCCAAAATCGACCCAGGTAAAGTGATTAGGATTAATGTTTTTTGCTAGCAATTTAGGAGTGTCATCCTGATATACCGAGGAAGCAAAAAAAAAAAAAAAAAACAATGGGGACAAGAAATCCCAGAACTTTTTTTTTTTTTTTTTTTTTTTTTTTTTTTTTTTTTTTTTTTTTTTTTTGAACCACCCTATCATTGTGCTTGGGTCATAATCGAACGTCAAATAATGTTGTAACCGATACATTCTCAATTCATGCGCCGTTTTTGGAGATGCACCGTTCTGATTTTGGGGTTTTGGGGTTTGAATTTTTGGTTTTCTGGTACTTCAAAGTATCGTTTTTCACCATGGGTTTTCGTCGGCATCGCAGCCGAACTTTTGTCTAGCTCCTGACCGCTGTGTTAGGAGGCTTGAACAGCAACAACTGCAGAACAGTATATTGCAGAAGATAATTGTTCATACACCAGATTTCGTGAGAAATGAAACAATCTATAACGGTTTTGGTCTACAAACCCCAACAGAAATCCTCCAAAAACGTATGAAGGATATTGCCCAACAACTACCCACTTGTCATTGAAGGCTTCATACGACCGGAGGTACAGCGATTAGTACGGCCGCGTCATATCTTGGACATAATTGATACGGACTTTGTGGAAAATTGAAAGTGTTTCACGTATATGTGATATAAAAGAGTGATATACCGCAAGTGTTACATAGGATATTGAAGTGATTAAGTAAACAATTAATTCGAAATGCAAGTGTTTCCTCCTTTGATGGAAAAACTTTTAATGAGAGAGAAAAACAATAGACTGTTAGTTACCATCTGTCAATGAGATATGTTACTTTGTTAACGGGCTCAATGAATAAAAAATAAAATAATAACATTCTACAGTTTAAATAAATGTTAATATTTTCGGCCATTTTTATCTTATATAGTGATTTTTGGAGTTCAGTTCATTAGAATCGGATCATTTTTGTGCAAAAGATGGAAGTGCCTATTTTTTGTACTCATCCAGGAGAAATCATTTCATGATCCTCAAAGTCTACATCTTTCGTCATAATCATTAAATCGTTGGTAACACTACAGTGGCACCACTCTCAGTCCACTTATCTAGGTTGTAATTTTCAAGTTTCAACACTGAAGACCCCTCCACCCTGATATCAGTTTCTGAATGAAGGCGGTTGGTGTGTCATACTTTCCAATTTATTGTTTTGCAATGCGTGAGAGATCACCATAACAATAGTCACAAATTTCATTGGCCTTTTCTGTTGCGGAAACCCTTAGTTACCGGATGAGTCTTTTTAACCACATTGGCTTTATTATACCCTCATTGTCACATTGGATTTCTTACCCCAGTTAGGGTTCCAGGTTATCTTTGATATGTGCAACTTTCTCATTTGAATGGTTTCTTGTGACTCACTTCCTAGAGGGATAGGTTCCGAATATTTCCTTGGGTCTTCTGTGAGTGGGCAGTATGAAGAACGTGGTAGGTAGTCCTTCAGGTATGTTGATGACTCTGTAGTAGGACTTGCTGATGGCATTTCTCAACTTCTTGTAGCGAATTTTCGAAAAAAATGAATCTAATGCATGCAATTCCTGAAGTTTATTACACTTTCTAGTACAAATATATATATATATATACTTCTTGATAAATACAATAAACTGTTCTACTGAACTATGTAATTTGATTTTTATGAAAGAAAAATACCTGAAATGAAGAAATGGAGTTTTTGACATTTCGAATATAAATCTTATTGACAAGTTGAAAATTGAAATGAAAAAATAATTTGTAAATTGGTCGGGGGGCTTGTTGACAGGGAAATTGGATGGATATAATTTCAATCATTATTGTTGGGGCCGGGAGGTACGTTCATTTTCAAAACCCACTTAGGTATGTGCCTTTTCTGATAGGTGGAGAAATCGATCATTGAAACCTGGTAGCATCTTTTTCAAAACCTTCAGCCCCATAACATTGATCAAATGTTGCATCATGAGATCTTGCATGCTCGTTGATTGGGAGTGGCTGCTTATGGGTGACTGAAGCCCAGTGGCTTCAGTGGTTATGGGTGACTGAAATCCATAGCTTCATTTGTGATTCTTTGCCAATGTAGAAGAAAGCCTCATGATTGTTGTTGTATTTTTGTCATATTGATTGTTAAAAACATATTTTTGACTGGCACTCTGCTGAGTCAACACATTTTTAGGAATATGTGGTGTTTACCGAGGTGAAATCTGTACTTTTAATTACGAGGTTGCAACGTTTGTATCTGAGTCGGCCAAAAGGATGCAACCCAGGTTGATGAGACTCTTGTAGACTGCGTTGGTAGAGGGTGACAGTGCGACCAGATTTTGCCAATATATCCCTAATATGTACGTTGGCTGTCAAAATGGGTTTTAGCTCATGAGTAAACTAGTTAATTTTGCATTCATAATTTATTGTGAATGTTTCCTCATCTATTTAGTGTTGTCTAACATATATTGTAAGAGTAATTGTACTACATTGACCATACATAGAAAAACGCTATACCAAGTTGGTAATTTGGAATTGAGTAGTTTTCGGATCCACCGTTGTTTGCTGACCATATACAGTATACACCGCCTTATGTTGAAATTGATGATCTGGACCGTGAGTTCACTATGGCCGTTCACGATGTATTCCTAGCTGGAAAATTCATGATTTTGACTGGGTCTCTACTGAATTCTTCAAAAACACCCCAGACTTCTTTTATGTTTGTGTGTTTTAGTTATTTAACCCTTTCAGTCTTTTTGTGCAGTCCACTGTACATGACCTTCTCACTTTGTTTTCCATAACCAGAGCCGTTTTAGGGCCATAATTTCGGTTCAACAGCAACTATAACCCCCTAACAACGACGGTAGCGTGACTTTAAGTTCCACATAATGTAAACTAAATCCTTTTTTGCTGATTGATTCCGTCCTCTACCCGCCCGTCATGGAAGATACAGGCAAGCACCACAATTTTTGGTTTTTTATGCAATATAAATACGATCTATTAGCTCTTTTATGCTTGGTATTGATTGTAGACGTCCTTTAGTTACTATAGAAGCAAAAATCGAGTTGGTTATTTGTGAAATGAAGTTGTGCCAAGTGTTCAAACGTAGTGTACAGTAGGTTGTACAATAGCACCAGAGCGACGTGGATCACTGCCACGCGTTCAAACGTAGTGTACAGTAGGTTGTACAATAGCACCAGAGCAATATGGATCGCGTGATGTTCTGAATCCAAAAATATGAGAAGACCGTCGAAACTTTGGCGGGGATAATGCCGATTTCGGCAACTAGATATTATTGGGAATGATTACGGGCGTAGATTTTGTCAAGCAGCACCCCTGTGGATGTTGAAGAACGCTAGTTGGAAACAATTTTGGCACGATAATACCAAGAAACGACATCATAGGAGAGCAGTTCACGATGAATAAGCCAGTCATCAAATAAATTCGCGATTTTCGTGTACCTACCTAGGTATTACCAGCCAGTTTTTGGTGCTGTTTATAATTTGCCGCATGCATGTGAAGCCATGAATTTTTTTGAATGGCATTTTTTGCTAGTCGTTTGCCTTGAAATTTGGGGATTGAGACTGAAATAATTTTGTGATACAATGTGTTTCTGTGATTTCCAAGTACAAAAGAGTCTTTACTTTACTCGCCCTGCCTTATTTCTTGATCAAGGGTATTATTTTTAGTTTTATAGTTTCATTGTTCAATAAATATGTTCGAATTTGAAACTGCTGTGAATTTTTGTTTGAATCCAGGTTGGGTAGCTAGCATCGCTTGAGTGTCATTGTGCAGTACACTGTACATTCGAAATTGTGCACAGCACCGCTTGAGTCTCATTGTGCACTATACTGTACATGGTAAATCTTTTAAACCGATGGTACTAGGGTCATGAAATTTTTACCAGAGCTTACTTAGACCAATTGCGTGCCAAATTTGAGATTTTTCTGTTCACTATAAATATTTCGGGACTGAAAGGGTTAAGATAATTTCGATGAGTTAACAGGTACCTACTAGCTTCACAAGGGCTGTAAATTTCCCGATCCATAAAAAAGGTGATGTCAATACGGCAGCGAATTATAGGGGTACCTATCTCAATTATAGTTGCAATTAGGCAGGAGTATTTGGTTAGAAAACCACGGTAAAATAAAATAAATTCAAGTTGGCTTTAGAAGTGGAAATTCCCGAGTATACAATGTATTTAATTTGTTCGCTATTGCTAATTTACAGTTCGATAAGCGGGGAAAATTATATTTGTTTTATGTTGATTTTCGGGCTGCTTTGGACAATGTTAGTCATTTTGAATTCACGCCAGTGCTACACTTAACTTATATAAAGAAATTTATGGTACAGCCGGATAAAAGATTAACCAAGTTCCTTGACCAGAGGTGATGAAGAGATGATGTTTTTGGTTTGAGAATCTTTCGCACCTACAGGTGAATATGTTTGAAGATGATCAGTCAGTCTTGAGCATTTAGATAACAATATTATGAGTAGAGTATTGAATTCGGTGAATAACTTGATAACAGAGAATTTTAATCAAAGGGGTAGAGAAGCCTTAAGAAGAATATAAGCTGTCCTCTAAGTGAATCAGCGTTCTCGCAATTATTTTAGAATAGAGGATGGGTGGATGATAAGCAATATAATGAAGGCTAGAGGGGTGAACTGTTGGATTTAAATTATATGCCCTGGAGAACGGATTGAATGTACAACACACTGTACTTGGTGTAACACGGATTAACCCAAAAACCTCGTACATGTTATTGCGAAACGTCTTGTCTAAAAATCTTGGTGGAATTTAGAACAAAATGTTTGAGATAGGGATTTCTCGGGTGGAAGAGTAATTATTATCTGAACAGTTTGTAGTACCACCTACAGTATAGTAAGATTGTAGTGGTTAACTCGACAGACAGTTAAACCATTGTCTAACGTGACATGTTTGTAATATATGTAGAAGATGTGATTATTTTAATTCCTTTTGGGATCACAAAAGTATTATAATTGGTGAACATTTTCTAATTTTCGGTCAATAATGTCTACTACTTGATATGTATTTCTTATGTGCTGTTCAAATATACGTATTTTCATTCATTCATACTTGTATTTGGCCCAAACAATGGTGTGTCACCTTTCAAAGATGAAAACCTGGACTTGGCAGTTTCCCCCCCTCAATTTGGCATTAGCCTGTAGTGATAGCCATGATGTATATTTTTACATGTATTCAATTAAACACATAATGAATCATAACAATTTTGCAAAACAAACTAAATATTGATTTCTTCTTTTTTGATGAATTTACCAAGGGCAATGCAGCGGATTGTGCAAGTGACCACCGACTTCGTTTAACGTAATTTCTCTTGCTCCAGCGTGTTTAGGGCAGACCATAAAAATGTGTTCTAATGTTTCCTCTTCGGTGATACAGTGACCACATTAGGACGAGTTGTTAAGACCTATGTCTTATGCTCCACATATACCATGATTAAGATGAACGTAGTCTTGCGATCATTCTGATCTCTTGCCTGCTAAAATCCAATTAGCAAACCATGGCCTCATGGAAACGTCATAATTCTTTTTCGGAAACGAATCCCCAGGAGAGTCTGGCCGGAGTTTCTTCAGGTGGCTGTCAGTAAGAGACCGATGAACACCAATTGTATGGCTTCCTGTATTTACTTTCTGGGCGAGTAGGAAAGTGATAACTGTCTTCTAACCATCCCTAAAAATTGCAGCAAACTCCTGGTTTTGGCAGAATATCAAACATGAACAGAGTAAATTGAACATTGAAAACTTTTGCTCGCCTGATGTTTGAAGCTCGAATCAATTTGAAAAGCCAACTCAGTTACTGTTTTTTCATACAACAATTCGTTAAGTTATGCTTCATTTTAAATGTTTGTTGCGGTAAGTGGTTACTACTTTCCAAACCGCCGAAAGGGTGATATTCAGAAAGTCTGCGATCTTTTTAAAAACAATGTCTGCAACTCTCACAATACATAAGTATAGCTACACCTTATCTGAACACACATCTATACGAACCGAAGAGATACATCAATGTATAAAAAAAATTTGAAACGGACCACCTAGAAATCCACCAATATCCGCTTTCCCTGTGCCAACCGCGTGCAGGCGCTGAATTGATTTGGTAATCAAAGGTTTGACTGAGTAAAGGAGGTGTTCTCTCAAAGCACTGATAACCATATACTCGTACATAGACTCAACACCTGCAAGTGGTGGCCACCGGCACTGGGGAGGTGGATTCCGATGGACTTCTAAGTGGAATGTTTCAAATTTTGAGTAGTTTATTTCTCTTACATTCTTAATAATACGTAGGTATGTTTATAAGTCTGTTTGTAACTTGTGTACAAGGTAGCGACTGGAACGACATAATCTCAAGAAAGAGCTAGCGCAAGTGAAACAAAGTTGTTTACAGTCCAATAATAACTTGGGGTATAACTCGACTTCCTCTGTAATTGCAATGGTTTAGGCAGTATAACATTCCTGCATAAATTGAAGGCTTCCAAACTGATGGAGTTACCTTTCTTTAGCAACAATTAGGTTGTAAGTGGAAATCAACCCAAAAGGGAAGATGTCACTCAGATAACTTGATTATTGACAAACACTAAACTATGAAACCACAAGATAAACGCTTGCGTACAAGTCCGCAACACAGTGAGACATTTTCATGTTGTGAATATCACAAGCTTTATCTTGACAGCAGGTAACTACCTAAGAATCATTCTCGCTTGTTCTTTCTTCATCTCCAGAGATGTATGGAGGAGGAAATTATTAGCACATAAATCAAGAGCTTTTTCCAAAAAGTGGTGAACGATTTTTGTGCGATGAAAAATGGCAAAGCTAAAGTAACGTAGCAACGCATTGGTTGTAAGCGAAAACCATAAGAAATGGAGAATCACGCGTTTCGGTGTTGCTCTCGAGGTAACGCTTTTCGCGTTCGTGTGCCAGAGTAAAAACATGAAAATGTGAAAAATAACGCTGCATATTTTGCATCACGCAAATTTTGGAATGACCCCCAACCTTAAGTTGAGTTAAAAATTGAGCTCCCTAAAATCAATCTGTGCAGAAGTTGGAGCCTTCATTACATCCGATTCAAAAACGTAGTTTTCATATCAGCTGAGTAGAAATTTTAGACATACTAAAGTAGCATGAGCCACTTCGACAAACTTTCATGGAGGAGCTCCACGATCGGCTGATTGAAAAATGAAGCTGCCCTCGTCAAATCAAAAGCCTTATTCCCTCACTCGATTATATCTTGACTCAGGTGTTAGAATCTAGTTCTTTTCGCGTTAATTTTAGTATTATCTTTGGGAGATATGTGTTTCGTTGCTGTTTTTTAAATGTAAAACAGAGGTAGAGGGGTACACCCCTGATAATCTGCTAAAACCTAATTCCCTCACTTTACCTATTGTGAGGGAATCAGAAAGAACGTGGAACACTGATGTCTATGATACACTATGAACTTTTGGTTCATTATTTTCAAGAATCAACCTTTGTAATCAATCATGAAGAGATGACGTTCCCTCAAAATTATTCGATTTTTAAGTTTCAAGATATATGTATAGGTATTTGAAAAACCGATAAAAAAAACGCATACAGGGTGTACCCAAAACAGGTCCATCAAACTGCAGGAGTTGATTCCAAAGCTCATTTCTGATTAAAAGTTCCTCTGAGAGATTTTAGTTTTCGAGTAATTCGATGTTAAAAGATTTTTTTCGTGTTTTCAACTTTTTGTCACTTAAACTAACATGACTTCTGTAATTTGCTTTGTGAATTCAAATTTGTGAATACCGTTGGAAAGACCACTAAATTTCCTATTGGATAGATGCCTTACCTTTTTTTAAGAATTAAGGTTTGTGACATGAAAAAGCGCTCTGAAAAGCAAATTTTACCTCATTTGGGAAACTTCGAGTTTTTTCAGTCGGGAACTGAACTATGAGAACCAATATTTTTTCAGGATTTAAGAACAGTAAAATCTGTGCCGGAATCTCACCTTTCAAAGGGCGTAGTTAATTTTTACATTTACTTTGCTAATTAGGGGAGAAAACTATGCTTCAAACTATTTTAAAACTATGTTTTTAAACTATGTTGACATTGTTTATTCAATGAAATCGAGGGTTTTCTTGAAAAATGGCCTTATATGAAAATAAGAGTTTGGGGTCGAATTCTACGTGTTTTTACACTGAATCGAATGGTAACACTTGCATATCTCCCAAATGCCGGATTTTTGCACTAGAGCTAACTAGTTTCACCACGAAAAATACATGAAATTTATCATACCAAATGATCTCAAATTTGAGAGTTGAAGTGTTAAAGTTGGTTATAACGGGGTTGGAGCTATATGCTAGTGTAAAAAAAAAAAAAAAAAGTAGAAACAGATCCCGAACTCCTATTTTCACAGAAGAAAAACATAGTTTTCTTCCCTAATTATCAAAGTAAAAGTAAAATTGACTACACCGTTGTAAAGGTGAGATTTCGGCGCAGTTTTTACTGTTCTTGCATGTTGAAAAAATATTGGTTCTTATAGTTCAATTCGCGATTGAACAAACTCGGGGTTCCCCAAATTAGGTAAAATTTGCGTTTCAGAGGGCTTTTTTATGTCTCAAACCTCAATTCTTAGAAAAGGACAGGCTGATTTTTAGCAAATTTAGAAAATAAAGCCATTGCGATGGCTCTAAAAAATTTTAAAATCAAAATTTTCGATTATTTTCTTCATTGAAATCCATTTTGAGGTATTCTGAATCAAATCCCGGAATTAAACGCTTTTTCATACACGCACGCACACACACACACACACACATGATGAGTCCCTTGGCCAGCACGTTAAAAATGTGTTGAAAAATTCATATTTTTTTATTTTAGTCAAAAGAATTTTATCAACAACAAACTAGAACATTGAAAAACGTATGCACAATATTATGCTGAAACATGTTCTTAATTTCCATTATTATTTGCTAAAAAATCGATTAAAAAAAGGTAAAAATCCAAAATGTTTTTTGGATGGCAAAGTATTATTTAGAAGTTTGTTTGCCATAAAAATTGGTGGTAAACAATTTTTTGCCCTCAAATTGCTCAAATTTCTACACAAAATGTAACACAGGTATATAATTCGATAATTTACGAAAATTCGCTCATACTAACATGCTGCGTGACTGGAACTTTCTTATTATTTGCTTAAAACTTATCATCAGGCACTTCAAAATCAGTCTAACTTCGATATCTCTAATGTTGTGTGGTTAGTTTTGGGACACCTAGTATGTATATATCATTTTTGGTGAGCAAATCTTTTCTGGATGATAATTTGGAATTCTGTACTAACTAATGTTTTGGATAATATGCTTGATTTGATGACGTTGTAAAATTTAGGTATCCTATTATTTTCAGCTCTCAATGAAATAAAATTGATCGGAAGAGTGACTTCAGACCTTATGGTGTGCAGTCCCCCACATCGGATTGAGTTTTCGTTGGGGACGTTTTACTTTGAGGAAAACGAACGAGGTAAATAGTGTAGGTACAGTTGCAAATTCATTTAGTACATACGGATTATGTTGAATTACCCTATTTTTACTGTCTCCTGGTATGTGCGCTTCTTGAAAACTAACTGTTCTTCCCATTGTATTCCACAGGAGAATACATAAAATCGCTTTGTTGGCATAGAATGCATGTGTGGAACCCTTCGATCAGAGCCTATGTTCTCAACAATCTTAACATCGGTCACAAAGTTCATGTCGTGGGAAGAATAATTTATCCAACCATAGGCCATGAAGTGGCTCGAACTGGGACAATAATCATGGTTGATCGACTCTCAATTTTTGAAGATAGCTGAGACTTGACATTCATTGCCAATCATTCTTTTTTCTTCATGATCTCATCATTCTAAATTACAAATTTTCTTCAAGGACTAATGATATTCAAATAAAAGTGTGGACGTTAAATCCAAGGAAATACGAGAATATTTAATCATGTACCTAAATTTTTTACTGTATTATTTCAAAGAATAGACTTCTTTTCCTAAAAAGAAAGCATTTTTTTCTTTTTCGCCCTCTCTCGAAATTTGATGTTTTACCTTTTAAGACTCGTAGAATTGCCGACGTCCCTTTTTGGGGGTTCATGTACCCCTTTTTAGATACCGAAACCCCTAACCCCTAAGACCTTGGGGGTACGCACAAATGTGACCCTTTTTGCGTAGGATCCCCTTTAGCGAATTTTCTTAAAAAATAAAGCTATTGCAATGGCTCCAAAAATTTTAAAATAAAAATTTTCAAAAATGTTCTTCATTGAAATCTGTTTTGAGGCATTCTGAAATGATTCCTGGATTTTAACGCTTTTTTACATGTATATATATATATGTATATATATATATATATATATATATATATATATATACATATATATATATATATATATGTATGTATGTGTCATTCCAGACGATAACTCTCGATAGAATTGAGATAAAAACTTCGTTCTTTCGCCAAAAAATCAAGCATTTCAAAAGAAAGGATGAGTTCGTTGGACAACAATTTTTGAGCACATTAAATTGGTCAAATTTCGAAAAATGTACCCAAAAAATCACTAAAAATCGCTAAAAACGGCCAAAAATTGTTAAATTTCTATTTTTTTGCAGAATTTTAGTCAAAACTAAATTTTCAACGATTAACTAGGACATTAAAAATTTTTGCTCAAAATTATGATGAAAAACGTACTTAAATATCATTAAAATTTGCTAAAATATCTACAAAAACTGCAAAAAAAAATTAAAAATCAAAAATCCCTTTTGAATCAGTGGAATTTTATTTAGAATAAGTTTTTTGCCATAAAATTGGTTTTTAACCATTGCTGTCAACTAAAATTGCTCCAAGTATGCAATTCAACATACTATAGTACGATAGATAGTTTATGAAAATTCGCTCATACGATCATGCTGCATGACTGGAACTTTTTTTTTACCTCTTTTCATAAATATCAACTCACATCTCCTTTTTTACTTATGGAACGAACTACTTCGAAAACCAAAAAATAAATAACTCAGTATGTGAAAGGTATAAAGTATGGATCTAGGTAGGGGATGCATTGCACCTTGATATATCCATGTATACCGTGGTTGAAGCTAAAATCTTGCTGGTTCACAGACACATTAAAACCTTGTTTATACGAAATCGAAGTAAGTAGATATAAGAAAACTCATGCTATACAAAAAATGTTTGTTTTATGTCTGATAAATATAGGAGATTATGTACCTAGGTAGTAATAATTAGGCATACTATTATACTGATGAAGCAGAGGTCCTAATGTCATTATTCATTACTTAACTAGAAATTTTTTCCCACAAATTCTGTTGATGACTTGGTTGATGGAAATCTCGATTTCAGCCTTCGGACTGATTCAGCAATATCGGCCTTGTAATTGAAAATATACTATTGGAATGCTCGTTAGAATGTCTGCTGCAGTTCGAAGGGTCAGGGTGTTACAGTAAATGTTTTTAGGCCAGAACCGTGGAAAAGTAGCTATAAAATTGTTTTACCAAGGTCCAAAGGGGTTGTACAGCTCTATTCTAGACGAAGTGAGTGACTGGCCTATTTCTAAATGAGGAAATTGGTAAGTACACGAGTTCATGCTGTGTTGTTCAACAATGAATCAATATTGCAAAACCGAGTTTCAAACCTTCAGTTTCTATCACTGCAGTGAGTAGGTACCTGAAAAAAAAAAATTTTTTTTCTTCAGTCCAACTTTTTGTTCTTTGTTACAGAGGCTGTATAACACGTTACAATAGTCATTCATTTTCAAATTCATTCTGTGCTGTCAGGATATGCCTTTGAGTATAAATAGTATACCTATTTGAATACTTGGAGGGATTTACTCCCCTCAGGGGCAGAGTCTGAAGTTGCTTCTTTCTCCACCACCTTTTGGTTTATTATTTCCAATAATAAGCCTATGTGATCGTATAGCAAAAAATTTTTATAACCCCCCCTCAAACTTTGTCACTTTACGTTTCAAGGTGCGTAGAATCCAAATTTGAAATGTCCGTTCGCCGTCCGCCGTCCGGGCCATAAAAGGCCTTAGAATTGACTTAAAAAATCTGTTCTTTCGCACATAGACTCCACTTGGGGTCTAGTTGGTCCTAACTTCTCGCCAGCTCGATCGCTCCACACCCATGGGTGCTATGAGCCAAAAATAGGTGAAAAAGTGTCTTTTTTTTTGTATATTTCAAGTTGTATAGAAATTGGAGATTTATGAGTGAAAAGAAAATGTTAGCTATTAATTTTATGGGAAAAAAAGTATTCTAAATGATACTCTTCTATTCAAAAAGGGATTTTGGATTTTAGGCTATTTTTTGCAATTTTATAAATTTTTTAAACCAAAATTTAATGAAGTTCAAGTTTTTAGCTTAATTTCGTACATAAATTGTTGAATGTTCTATTTCATAGTTGATAGACTTTATTTGACCAATCTTATGCTAAAAAATATCAATTTAACGATTCTTAGCCATTTTCAGTGATTTTGTCAGCACATATTTTGAAATTTGACCAATTAAATGATATCAATATACAGTATGTGTAACACTTTTATGTGTTGGAAAGATGACTTGGTAATAAATTGTCATGTTTATCAACTATATTAAAAAGCGTAAAATTGTGAGATTCCGCTGCTGTAATGGATTGAACCCATTTGTGAGGTCCGAAGCTCCGAGTTCCGATACTAAATATACTATAAGCGGCGTTTAATAATTATGGACCAGAGATCTACGTAGAAGGGCTGTCTTATACATAAATTATAAATCTTTGTGTAATAATTTGCAGCGTTTTGGTGTTACGATCATGGGTCTTTCATGTATCAACCGAATTAAACATATTTTTATTCAGACAATTTTGAGTTAACAATGATAATGTGTATGTTGAAATTATGTAATATGCCTGAAAATATGTACCTCCAAAAATACCCCTTTGGAAACACCACCTTTTTATGATTGGCTGTTCCCCTTTCTGACGGGAAGAGTTTGGCGACACTGATACAAGTATTGAATAAAAAACGTTTGCCAAGTTGGGTGGGCAGTATAGCTTCCTCAACCATAGTAACATGGACGTATGGATTAGTTGAAGCACAAAGTGTGAGTCAAAATGATTGATAAGTCGACGTTATAAGAAATGGATATTTGCGCATGCGCATAGACTACTATTACTCCAACGGCAATGAAATTTATAGGGGAACGTCTTGGAGCGAAACCGCACAATCCTTGAAAATTTCATAAAAATCGGTCCATTAGTCTCGGAGTTTTGCCTGTGTCGATCAATTTTAGTTTTGCGCATGCGCTATAGTTATTAGTCCACCAATTGCGATATAATTCATAGGGAATTTTCCGAGAACTTGTATCTATCTACTCCCCGAGTTTGGACAAAATCGGACTAATACATTATAAGAAATCAACATAATAAATTAACGTTCGCGCATGCGCACAGACTACTATTTACGACAATCGAAGTATAGGGGACTGTCTAGAAGCTATCCTGCACAATCCCTGAAAATTTCATCAAAATTGTTCCATTAGACTCGGTTATTAAGTAGGTACTCTAGCAATTGCGATATATTTTAAAGGACATTTTTCTAGAACATATACCCAATCACCTACCGAGTTTGAACGAAATCAAACCTACAGATGATAAGAAATCGACATTATGAGAAATTCACGTTTGCGCATGCGCACAGACTGCTGTTGATTCGATGGCTTTGAAAATTATAGGAAACTATCTAGGAGCTAACCCCACAATCCCTGAAAATTTCATCGGAATCAGACTGAAACTTGGTATAGTTTTAGGCGTGACAAGGACTTACCACAGACAGACAGTCACGGAACCAGAATTGATCAGTAAGCTTTGAAACGCAATAAGTAAGATGACATTTTTATTTTGGGGGACACAAATTTTTTCGACTTCAATCACAAACACAAAGCTTCCCTATCTTTGGTAGTAAGGAAGCAAATATCATGCAGCATGATCATATTGGCCAATTTTTGGAAAATTTCCTTTTAATGTTGAATAGTTTTGAAATTTGAGCACTTTGTGTGCAAAGAAGTCGTCAACTCAACATTTTTTGTTGAGCCTATTTTAATTAAACAACAATATTTTCAACATAATTTTCATGAAAAAAAAAAAAAAAAAAAAAAATCTTTATGTAACAATATTAAGCTATTTTGTTGCCATATTTCGTGATTTTGTAGCACATTTTTTACAATAAGTACTCATTTTTTAGCAGGGATTTGGCATACTCAAAAACTGCTGTCTAACGACTCGTCCTTTTTTTGGCATCCTCAATTGTTACCTACCAATGTCCTTGGAAAAAAAAACGTTCTAAATAATATCCAACGATTAAAAAAGAAATTGGATTTTTAGCTTTTGATACTAGGGAGAGTGAGTTATCGTCTGGAATGGTAATATATGTATATATAAACCAGTCTAGCAACATTATTGTATGTGCGTTTTCGAAAATTTCATTGTATTGTTACAATGTTTTGAAATTTGAGCACTTTGAGTCATTCTAGGCAGAACAAATTCTTTTATTCTTTCCATCCTCCTGTTTTAATTCCACGGGTCCTCAGGAAAATCAAGATGGAAGGTGCCAGTGGTATAGTACTCGTTCCAGCCTGGCCCACCCAGCCCTAGTACTCAGTATTCATGAACATACTAGACTCAGAATGATAGAAATTCGGTCCCTCTAACATCTCCTTTTTGATCACTCCAGCACTTATTGCTGATGACACCAGTCTTTTCAGGAGGGCCTGGTCTAACAAAGGATTTTCTAAAAGGTAGCCAATACATTATGTAGCTCATTAGCCCCAGCAACCTTGAAACAATACACTTCGTCCCTCAGGCAATGGATTACATTTTTTATACCTCAAAATTGGGATCCCAAGGACGTTACAGTCCCAAAAATCCTACAATTTTTCGAATACATATTGGGATCTTCTAGCCAGGCTTTCCCTTCAACACGTTCAGTGCTAATTGCCAAGTAGAAATTAACCACCAGGCTGAAACCTTTGTTTTTTTGCTAAGCAGCTCCAAAACAATCAGGCAAAAAGACCAAGAAAAAACTAGTGCAGCGCTTTCTGTTGGTATTTTTGGTAACCATCCACAGAATATCACAAGGATCGAGCCCTTTCAACACACTAGGACGAGAGTAGGATGCTCTTTGCAGAAAAAGGACCTTGACGTAGCGTATAATACGTCATCAGCATTGAATGTGTTAACGTGCATAGATCAGCCCTCTCCTTAATCTCAGTCTGACTTGGGGATTGAGCCTCTAGTAAAACAATATCTGAAGGCTGTCTTTCGTTTACGCCCTCCACCTCTTAAGTATGACGAGACCCGGGATTCCAACCTGGTGTTGCGTTACAACTCATTATTTGTAACCACTAAATTGGCAACCCTATTGCTCTTGAGGCAATGCCTGTAGTGGATTTATATATGTTCTACTTGGTGTAGGTAGACCAAGTGGGACGTTGTGAAAAGTACCCATGTATTGGTTATGCGGGTTATTCCCTGCATTATTTCCGAAGGAAATGTGAGCGAAATTGTCAAGGACATTTTGCTGGGTGGTTGAAACTCGTGGTTCGTTCGTTGGTAGGCCGCGAGGGGCGCCAGGTTCGGTTCGAGCTGTTTGGAAATGCGTATTCGGGTGTTGAACCGTTGTGTAATATTCCGGTCCTAGATTTACATCTGTAGGAGGGACGGAATGTGTTTGATTGAAGTACTGGAAAGTACCTTTTGGTCCGTGCGGTGAACGCAGGATAGGAGTGTGTTTAACACTCGGATCGTCGGTGCGATCGTGAGATGAATATTTAGTATATTCATGGGTAGAATCGTAAGAACTACCTTCCGAGAGATTCTGAAAAGAATCCTCGACCCCTTGCGTATGTACGGGAGTAGCTAACAAACTTTTTGAGGGTTTATTAGGCAAAGCTGCGATCTCGTCGAGAGGTTCGAGCTTTGGGCGAGGAGCTGGCCCGAGTAGTTTGTCCCTACGTTTTGAGTGAGAGTCGAGTTTCGGATAAGGAGCTGGAGCGGGGCCGATGCCCGTTCCATCGCCAAGCTCTTCTTCCTCGAACCCGAGGAAGTAAGAGGGGCTTCGCTCCATCGAGATCTCCGAGTGTGTTTACTCGATAGAAAAATACCTTTCCGTTCGGATGAAGGATTTATGTAGAGGAGGGACTCGCTCGACAAAGCTCTCTCCCAGCTTGATGTCGGGGTCCTCTCCGAGCCTTTAAAAAGGCTTCCTTGGACGGTAAATTGGAGCGTATGAGCTGTGCAATTTCCCGGCGTGCCCCTCGGACAATCAAGAGCCGAAAGCTGCGAGATTCGGGCGACACGGCTAAGGTCTCCCTGCGGACGCGACGTTTTAGACGAAGTCTTAAACGTGCCGGGTGGGACCCTGACTGGAGATCTACGTTGGGCAATGAGTAGTGCAATGACTAGACTCGTAGATGCCAAGAAGATCGAGAGAGTCTGTGAGGAGAGGAAGATATGCCTTTCTGAGTCTTGAATGCGTGTAGTAACTTCGTCGAGAGATGAGAAGAGACGTCAGCGAGAGCAGAAGGTGGAATGAATACGGAGGGCTCCATGCGGGGTATTTATAGGGAGGTGGCCGCCTCCTGCCGCCCCCTGGTTGGTCCGCTTAATTTTATTAGTTCACCATGTGTTTCCTTATTGGCTCGCACAGTGTTTTCTCAGAATCTGTGAATATGATAGCTGAGTTGGTTTGCCAGTCTCGCCCTTGCATTTTCGTAGAGGTCGATTGATCATTTCCTTGGGCTGACGAACCCTTCTCCTGCAGTGGGTGTTTGGCTTGTTGCTTATTTGTGAATATTTCGTTCGTGAGTGAATATTTCGCATATTCTCTCGGGCGAAATATGTTATTTTGCTGAGTTGTAACTCGACGTCTTTTATATGTAATTGTGTCGTGAGTACCTCTTTTTGGTAGCCCTGAAAAGGGCTGTTGAAAGTGTGTGGTGGAATTCACCACAATGCCCTCAGACGATCCTAGCTATTAAGAGATCCAACATTAAATCTGAATCTACTGGAGTTCATATCTTTGTACCCTCCCTATTGAAAAAGTCTCGTCTCAAGGCGACAGCACTCACATTGCACTAGGTGGGCCTATGTAGCGGGTGAGGTGCTGAACATGATGGTTATAAATGATAATCGCATTATAATCAAAGCTTCATTTGAAAAACTCGAGATGATGATGAGGTGCTCTGAGCAGTGCAGTTTTGAATCTTGTCGTATGTTTAGGTGTGATCTTGGAATGAATGAATAGACCCTGCCTTTTAATAATAAAACAAAGGGCTTCATAAAATAAATAGTGAAGGGAAGGAAATGAAACCCTCTCTACGGAACGAACCACGGCACGACGCCAATGGATGAATGCCTAATAGTATTCTGAGGGCACGTTTTTGAATCTTGAAGATTTTTTCCATATTGGTTTCTGTTGTCCAGAATAATATTCCGTACCGGGCCCTTGATAGAAACAATCCGCGATATGCTGTAACAAGTTTCTTTGAGCATGAGCTTCTTAGTCTTGATTTTAATTCCTTTGTATGTGAGCTGAAAAAAAGATGCTCTCAACCTCAACACTCCAAAAATTTGCATGCCATCACCAGCTGTGGAGGGAGTCAAAGCACCAACATTTCATGGTCTGAACCATACGCATTTTTTTTTGTTCATAATTAGAAGTAAATCGTTTTGAATTATCCATCTCTCTAAGTCAACGAATTTAGATCCAAGAGAGTCGATGCACTCGGGTAGCAGAGAAGACTTACAGGTCTGTACTTGCATACATCGCCTTTTTTAGGAATTGGAGTTACAATGCATCTTTTCAATTGATCAGGAAATATACCGGAAGTGAAAGAGGTGTATATGTTGCACGAAATTGGTGATACCACCTTAATAGCATGTTTATTAAAAACTTAAGCAGGCACCCCATCAGGCTACCTACCGAAAGTATTCTTGAGGCACATAGCAGTACGGATAAGTTCTTCACATGTAACTAAGACAGAGGTGCTATCGGTATCTTGAGGAGGGAAACCACTACATTTTCCAAAATGCTGGGCCAATAAGGATGACAATTTATTGGGATCATCAATCCAACAGTTCGCTATCACCACGGATCTGAGTGGAAGTTTTGGTCATTACAGATTTATTATTAATAATGTTCCACATGGCCCTAACTTGGTTGGAGGATGAGTTAATAATACCATCATTACAGTATTTTGTGATTGACTGTAAGAGTTTGGAATGGTGGTGGAATTCCTTCTTGCACTCCGGATCAAGTGCGATCTGGGCTTTGATCAAACAGAGGTGACCACGTGAGGATGAAATGGCAGGAGAACTATTTATGGCCTGTTTCACAGTGTTCTTTCTTCTTGTCGCAACTTTCCCCAAGGGAAAGTATTGGTTGAAAGCCAGGGAAAATGGTTCCCAAAAAAGGTCGTACTTCTTTTCAACGGTGGTTTTTTGGAATACTGCAGACCAGTCAAAACCCTCGAACGCACCTGCAAAGCCATTAGGAGAGTATCATCATAAATGCGTCTTAGGACAGTGGCAGCAACTTCCAAGTTAGGTTTTTTGATGGTCAGACGTAAGCTGGAATGGTCCGAGAGGTAGTTGAACTCAACTGTGGACGAGCGATGAGAGTTGGAGCTATTAGTGAAAATATTGTCTAAACAGGTGCCAGAGGCAGGTTCAAATTTCATGGTTCGTAGGATAGATGGAACACGATTCCAGTAGGCATAGAAAGTAATCTCGTTCAGCACAATTGATATCAAGGAAATAAATATCAAAACTGCCTGCAAGGTAAAGAACTTTGTCATTGCAACTGATTGCACACAAGATAACCCTCTCAATTGTCTGAATGAACATAGGAAAATTTGATCCAGGAGGACTATATATCGAACATATAACTATACTAGAAGAGGCATCAAGGGTGTTGAATTCAATTGCAGAGCATTCGAGTATATTAATCACCCATAAATAGTTATTGATGTTGAGGCTAGCAAAAGCATTCACACAATGGTGCACAAACACCGCTGATCCACCATGCTTTCCCTTGAACTGGCAGAAGTAAGAGTGGAGCTTGAAATCCGGTATGAAAATATTTTGAAGTTCCATCTCAGAGAACCAGTGCTCATTTAAGCGGATGAAAGATAATTTTGAAGGTAAACCTTTGATGAATTCATTAAGTTCTGTAAAAGTAGTTTCAGATAGGCCTTGAATATTTTGACATAGAATCTCATAAGCGGATGAACATGTTGAGCTCACTGTAACGGGCTTAGTTAGGTAATCAGAGCGCTTTGCGGACACCGGAATAAGAAACGTTTCACATATATACCACTAGGCCAAAAACTCGAGTCCATGACTTGAGAAAGGAATGAGCGGTCGAATTCAACCATGAAACTTTCATGAAATCACTTGCTGTTGAGATTCTCAATAGAGGAATCAGCAACTTGAAGTTTTGAGTGAATACATCTTTGTACAGTCAGTTCCTTTTTTATTTTGCCCAAAAAGAGCCAAATCCTTTGAGAGCCAGCAAACAAGCCATTGTCCTCATTCAAAGTTGAAGAGTCACTGCCTACTATAACAGTACTCTGGCGTTGACGTCTAAAATTAACATGAGTCCAGTCTGTTGATCCATCACTTGCATGATTCGTTGGCCGATACCTGGTATCTTGCGCCACATCCGACACTACTTCAGAAGGAAAAGTGGATTTACATGTTAGTGAAACAAGAGCTTCACTATTACCTATATTTTCAGAAGAAGTCTTAAAAATATCAGGTATTGCATTGTTAGAGCGATTATTAATGTCCACGATATTTGAAGAAGTGACTGATTTGGCGGAAGTACTAGGCAAAGCGCTAGAAGCCAGCTTAGAAGTTCACGCTCTAGTGGTGGGCCTACCAACTACTGTCGACGACCTCGTCCCAGTAGGTGCCGCTACCTTCTTTTTAGCAAATTTTCGTAAAAAATGAAGCTATTGCAATGGCTCGGAAATTTTTAAAATAAAAATTTTAGAAAAATTTCTTCATTGAAATCAGTTTTGAGGCATTCTGAAACGAATCCAGAGTTTAACCCTTTTTCTCAAGTGTATATATATATATATATATATATTATGTATATATATATTTATGTATGTACGTGTCATTCCAGACGACAACTCTTCTTAGGATTGAGATAAAAATTCCGTTCTTGCGCCAAAAAATCAAGCTTTCCAAACGAAAGGATGAGTTCGTTGGCCAGTCCTTTTTGAACTCATTAAATTGGTCAAATTTCAAAAAATGTACTCAGAAAATCGCTAAAAACGGCTAAAAATCGTTAAATTTATATTTTTTTTAAATATTGCACAAATAACATTATTATCTATAAAATACAACATTCGAAAATTTATGTTCAAAATTATGCAGAAAATGTACTAAATAATTAAAATTTGCCAACAAATCGATAAAAACTGTAAAAAATCAAAAAATTCCAAACCTCTATTTGAATAGGAAATTATTATTTATAATACATTTTTTGCCATAAAATTAATAGTTGACAAATTTCTCGCACTGAAAAATCTCAAATTTCAAAACAATTTAATACTAAACAATACGATAATTTACGAATTCGCTCATACGATCATGCTGCATGACTGGAACTTTTATCAGGTTGTTGACTATTTCGCATATCAGGGCCAACTTTCGATTGTGGCTCAATTTCTAGGATCTCATTTGAATTTGTCGTACTAGTGCTAGCGAAAGTTGATGAATCATCAATACCTTTAACGTTCGATGGAGAGGATATCATTTTTTCAAGTATAGCAAGCAATTTAGTGATGTTATTCTATTGTTGTGGTCGAAACCATTGGGGCACAGTTACTTAGGTGGTCACCGGTGACTTCAATTGAATTCAGCTTATTGTCACAAGAAGGACAAAACCATTTTACCTTGGTGCTGAGAATCGCAAGAGACGTGAGATCTTCGTCGGACAGACCAGAGTAATGTGTGTGTATCAGCTTCCCACAAAATCAGTCGCATTTAACATAGCGGTCATCAGGGGTAACCAGGACGTCACAATGAGGACACAAGGTAGGGCGTAATAGTACCATTATTACGGGAAAATATTGCACAATCTAGTTTTAGGTGACGGATAACGGTTGACAAGAGACCATCGTCAAAAATTATTAATAAAAAATATAGGGAACACTGAATAATTAATTTTATAAACGAGAGACGAAGTGGGCTGTTGATAACAATGATAATGATTGATAACGATATGTATGAATGATGATACTGGTCACATTGATGTGATCCACCTATCCATTAAAGCACAAGTTGACTATCACTTGAGCACCATCCACACCCAGAAGGAGTGTTAAGGACCATGTCATACGAGCGCTATTGCCGTCGCGATAGCGCCGGAAAAAGTACATGTCATACGTGACGGCAAATGCGTCGCGTTGATGCCGTCCCGCCAACGCCAGGTGCCTGTCATACGTAACGTCTTCCGGGCGCATTTGCCGTCGCGGCAATTATGTTATTACCAAGATGGACACCATCCAGTTAGTGTTCCAGTTGTTCTGCCAGTGCTCACGCGGCAAATGCGTCCCGCTGGTGCTCGTATGACAGGGTCCCGGCGTCACGTCGCTAACGCGACCGTCCGCATTGGCTGCGCTCAGCGTCCGGCTAACGCGGACTCGCCGACGGCATTAGCGTCCGTATGACATGCTCCATAAGAACCCCATTGCCGGGTTGGAGCGACTTTAACGCGACGGCAATAGCGCTCGTATGACATGGCCCTTAGATAATGATATCTATACTTCTGCCTTACACCAATCTGTTACAGCACGAGTTGACTTCACTTGAGAACCATCCATTCCCAGAGTGGGAGTATTTGGATAATGATATCTATATTTTTCAATATCCATGTACTACTTGCTCATTCACGAGTCACATATTCTTCATTGTCACGTCCAATTGACACATCCGTTCTTAACAGATCAATTTGACTCTCAATTGAGCACCATTTATTACTCCCAACCACTCGTACCTCCCTCATGTTAAGGAAAGAAAGGGAGGGGAGGGGTTGCAGAAACTATATACCCACTAGTGGCTCAGGTGGGTTCGGGGGCATAAGGTGCTACACACATAATATTTGGGGGAGAAAGTTTTCCCTAGCGGGTTTTTTCTTCCCTAACCACCCCTGTGCTCTCACCACCTTCCCTTCCTAGCGGTGTATGTATGGTGTCTCCAAATGTGCTGCATAAGTAAACAGTCTTCTACGAAGACTATACTATATTACTACTAACTCAACTTACCTTCGAGAAAGATTGAGTAAAATTATAAAAGGTCGAGGGGAAGACTATTGAATGCCCACCCCAGGCAGGCACCTTCTTTATACCACCCAGTCATTCACCTGCGCCATCGAGCGGTTTTCGAACTGAAGAGAGGATGCCGGGCTTCAAAATGGCTGAGCAGGGTGGGGGAGGGGGGGGGGCTGCCTACATGGAAGAGCGAGAAACTTTATTTTCTTTCAAAATACACCGCACGCCGTGTGCACCACATCAGCTGCATAAGTAAACAGTCTTCTCCTCGACCTATTATAATTGTACTCATCTTTACTGAAGGAGAGTTGAGTTAGTAATTATACCTTATCCTAAACCCCATAGAGAACATTACTCCAAAAACGTTTTACTAAGCTCATCATAAAATCTTTGGAATTATATTCCTTCATTATATAGATGAAAAAAGAGTAATTAATGAAGACAAGTGTCTTGTGATTGTCTCTGAATTTTCCATGAATTTTGACATTCATGAAAGATAACAAGGATAGGTAAATAAGGAAGATTGACTAACACTGAATACTTGCAGCATCGAAATAAAAACTGTTATAAATCTCTCTCAGATTTCAGGAGTTTGCCTTTAGAATACTATGAATTCATTCCATGAAGTAGACTTAAAATACAAATACATTTCAGACCGAACGAGGAAAAAAATCACCCCTAAGACTTTTTTTAAAGCAGTTAAATCGACCTTATAAAACTTGAGTGGGAAGAATTTTAGAACACATTTTAGAAAACAATGAAAAACAAAATTTTAATGTAACATGGCAAAATAACTGCTCAGGATTTTGAGAAATAACAATTAAATAAAAACATAAGTTATACACGCCAATATTTTTTAAAAAGCCAGAAATTAAAAAATAATAAATACAAATAATGAATTCATGGATGGAAACACAAAAAATAAATACACTGGCTGGGCAGTTTCCTTGATTAATGAAGTCAACAAGGCAGTCACATTGCTCTCAATAACGACTAGGAAAGATTTCATAAAGGCAGGACAAAAAAGTTCTCTTTCCTGCTTATCACAAGACTCCCGTCGAATCACCACACGAAGGTGGGCCTGAGGACATTTTTTAGAAATTCATTTCAGCAGTGAAACACGTAGACTTCCACAAGGACATATTCAAGTTTCATTTTTCATTTCTTCGTACGAAGTTTAGACTGGCCATCCTTATAGATTGAAGGACCTCTCTGGACTTTCATTCTTCGTTTTCCTCTTATAAATTTGAAGTTTCCTTCTCTCCTCTTTTTTATCTTGCCCAGTAGCTTTCATTGAGTGGACCTGAGAAACGAATAAAAATAAATTTATTAAATGTCCGAATAAAACTTAAGAAATGAGTTATTGTTATCAGTACTCAGAATAGGTGTGAAACTAGTGAGAAAACCTTTTGAGTTCAATTCTGATCAAAAATGACTCTTAGCTTTCTTCCTCTTCTAACCTACGTAATTTTTTTGGATTTTGCAGATCCCATAAATTACGTTTTCCTACAAAAAACTGCTGACAACACCAATTTTTAAATGCTAACGATGTAATAGGAATTAGGCGACTTTTGTTGAAATGCTCATTATCATTATTATTTATTTTATTTTACTTTGATTTTTTTCTCATTTATTTCATTATTTATTTATTTTATTTTATTTTTTTTTTTTTTTATATTCAATTTGGAGAAATGTTGACTGGTTTGATATTCTTGCTTGATCATCAAGTTTTATGAACTCTTCGAAAATTAAAAAAATATTTTAATGCGTCCTAGATCAAAACCGGGAACACAATTTGCCTGAAACTGGAAAAACTGTTCTGAGACTTCAACGGTATGGAAAATTGTACTTTTACTCCACGAATAACGGGAAAAAACACGTTATAGTAATGAAGACGGGGTTTCAAAGGAAATTGAGAGTTTTCATAAAATGACCCTCCATTTTGCGATTACATTGGGGTTGTTGATTTCTAATTTAATGTAATCTAAAGGCCAACTTTCCTTGCTGAATCGAATTGCAACTCTAGCTTAAGAAGACAAAAAGTTGGCAGTGGCTAGTAGGATTTACCTGTCTAGGGGAAGGATTATTGCGGGGTGAACGGGTGCTTTGATACATAGCCATTGCCACAGAAGCAGATGCCTGGCTACGAGGTGTTCCAGATGCGCTGTTCATCTCAGGGGATGTCAAATCATCCATGGCCTGTTCGTTCCCAAGACCAATATCAGGATCATGCAAAATGGCATTCGCGGCATTGAACCAGGCTCTCAGTGTGGGTCTCTGAAGAAATGGAAAATGAAAGATTGATGATAAAATTGTTATTCAAGACAAGTTGAAAGGCACGGATCATGAAACCTGCAGGCCAGGACGTCATCACTACTCCCATAGTTCATGGCCTTGGGTAAGCCGGTGAGTCATCAAAGAGAAAAATACAAAGTCTCAGCCATGCAGCACATCCTCATGAGCAAATTCATGAAAGTTTTGCAGTATCCATGAATCAATCACTTGAATATGCATTAGGTACTACTTTATGTTGTTTGTTGAATTAGCGAAATCAGGCTCCAGAAGAGTGTGGAATCTTCTAGAACTTTCTTGATTGTTCCTAATTTATGAATGACGAGATTGATCAATAAATATTCACAGTGTATTGTCAACCTCCACACAATTCTGATCTCCCATTTTATTTTTTTCACAATTTTTTACTACACGTATATTTTTTGGAATTTGAGCGCTATTTACAACGTTCAAATTTATGTCAAACAAACTTTCTTCAAGAGGTTGTCTGCAATAAACATTAGGTCCTGGCTATTTTTGCGATTTTTGGCCAGATATCCATTTCCTTAGCTATGTAGAGATTCGGAACTAACGCTGTTCTCACATTTTTCCCCATAGTTTTCAAAATTTCAAAAATTATAAAAGATCTCAATCAACACAAACTTCGTTTTTTCAAATGCAGTAATGATGAGATTGATGGAGTGGGGAACAAATTGTAGAGTGAGAAGAGGTGACACAAGGTATCAACAAGGGGAAAATCGGGTCAAACACCATGTTCTCTATGTCCCCAGCAGTGGACCTTGTAAGTTCAGAGCCCCATCGTCTCTAACTGATTTGGGAGCAGACAGAAATTAACTCCCTCATGCTGGGTTTACCAATGCGTCAACATATACAGGGTGTCAACGCTCAGTTTGATCTTACGTCACTTGGGTGTTCATGAATATTCATGAACTACACTCAAATTTGAGAACACCATTGGAAAGAGCATTAAATTTCTCGTCTCCTTAGTGCGAATTCAATATTTCAAAAATTTAATTCAATGGAGAAAAAATCCAAAAAGTAAAATCTTTATTAATTTGGAAATATTCTTCTTTAACAAACTTAAGAACTAACTGAATAACTCGAGTTCGAAAAGCAACTCTAGCAACACGACATTCAAGTCGAGTTTGGTTTGAGTTCTTTGAACTCAAGTTCGAATGGCTCTATCTGATTTTCCCAACAAACTGTAATTTTAAAAGTTGACCTGAAAATTCAGCCGTTCAATGGTATAGTCAATTTCACTTACACTTTACTAATTAGGGGAGGGATTAAAATGACCCTGAATGAAATTGAGTTTGGGATGATCTGTAATTTTTCACGGTGAATAAAGGAATCAGAGAGATCTGGAGTGTCCATTCGAGTGAGAGAAAAAACAGATGGACCGACCCCGGGTCATAATACAAGGTCATTTTTTAAGACTCTCTTGGAATTATTTTTGAAAACCACGTTTATCGACTTTGAAGCGTCATTTTTTCCTCTAATTAGCAGAGTAAAAGTGACTACACCACATCGGAAAGCTGAGTGTGCCAACTTTTAGGCTTACAATATGGAAAAACCAGATAGAACAATTTTGGACTCACAAGTATTTGAAAAAAGGGACATTTTCTCATTTCTACTATTTATGATCATTTATCGCCTTTGAATGCAAATTTATTTAAATTGAATTCGCGCTAGGGAGATAGTGAATTCAATGATTTTTCCATCGGTTTTCTCCACTTTGAACATAATTCATTAATTAACGAAGTTGACAACATTTAAGTGACGTGAGTACAGAAAGACAACTACAACTATCTATGAAAGGGATACCAAGAAAATGTCTAAGGGGAACTTTTTGTTCGAAATTAGTAGTAGAATCGATAGCTATCCAGTGGTTCCCGGAACACTGACACTATATATATTTTATGTGTATATAAAGAAAGTTGAAATTTAGGACCCATATAAGAATCTTGATTAATAATTGGTTGAAACAGTTTATGCATGATTATATTAACATATACATAAATAACAGTTAGCATCATTCTAGGAGACACCAGCAGTTGCCAAAAGTGGGAGGCACTTATGCAGTTTATCCAATTGCTGTCCTAGCAATAAAAAACAGGAGTTAAAGAAGAACGTTGTCTATTTCCACGAAAATAAAGAGTTACAATGTTAGATCAAATTCGACGGTTAGGTCACCATCAGTAACAGACAATAACTGAGCATACGTTAGAAAGGACACACTTTATACAATCACAGGTGAGGGGAGATTGAATCCTGTTGGTCGAGAGAAAGGAAAGTGCATGAGGTACAACTAATCAAGTGTATACAAAGTGAAGGGTATTGTAGGCGGCACTCGGATAAAGTGAAGGGAAAGGAATGCTCAGTAACAAGGGGATTTCCAAGCTTTACAGGAATGGATCAATCAATGGTGAACTGAGGGGTATCCTTATTAAGCATTTACCAGATCTATCACTTTTGATAATTTCGAAGTTTTCCAGAACATTCAACATACCACCCTTTGCACAAAAATGAAGAAATTCCACAAACAATCTATTTTCCAAATCAAAGTGGAATTTCTTCATTTTTGTACAAAGGGTGGTATGATGAATGTACTGGAAAACCTCATGCACTTTCCTTTCTCTAGACCAATGGAATTCAATATCCCCTCGACAGTCACTATATAAACTGTGTCCTTTCTAACGTATGTTCAGTTATTGTTTGTTACTGATGATGACCTAACCGTCGAAACCAATCTAACACTGTACCTCTTTATTTTCGTGAATTAGAAAACGTTCTTCTTTAACTTCCGTTTTTTATCGAAATGGGTTTCCAAAACTTCGTCACGAGTGATTTAGTTCGTGTGCTGTCCTAGGTTGATCCCCTGCCCAATAGCCACCATCAACAACCGTACCAGGAGGAAGGTTTAGTAGATGATAACAAATTGTTGGGTGGAAATTACCGCTCGAAGTATAGCAGTCCAGTGTCACTCAACTTAGTTCAACTCATCCTTCTGGTACTGTATCAAATAGCCACTCAGGGTTTCCTTCACACACTCGGACAGTATTTGAACAGCAAAAAAACTGTTGTCAACCACAGTTAACAGATGTCGACAGCCATAGGGTCTCCTAGAATGAACCAATTTATTCCATTGTAGTATTCATCATTCAATAAAATGATCGATAACCCTATAGCCTCAGACTGCGAGGTTCGACTCACCTGGAAGAAAGGTTTGACGTGCGTATATTTTCCCATGTTATCATAAAAACCTTCAGCGTGGGCTTTTGTAATATGTTTGTGAAGGAATTGCTGGATCGTGTGCTCTGCAATTTAAACGAGGATGTTAGCATACGTGATTATGATACAAAAATTCTAAATTAAATCAGATCCAAGTTAAAATTCAATTACTAGCGAAGAAGTTTAGAACTCTTGAGAGTTAAGGGATACGATGATAAAAATTGATGTTTCGGATATACTCAGAATATTTAGTGAGTTAACAAGACTGGTATGCCTAGAGTTTCAAGGCTAGGTTCTTATAACTTGTCCCCTGATACCTTATTTTATCCAACAATTTTATGCTCATATGGTATAAGTTGACATTCCTATTTTGTAGAGTTTTCAAACAGTAAGGCCCCTCAAATATGTTGTCTTAGAGTAAGCGCAGATTTAACTTTAAGAACAACATGAATTTTTATGAACGAGGTGAAAATATTTTATTATGAACTGTCTCGTTATAATATTCTAGAGAGAAAATGAAAGTGTAATTTGTCAAGCATGTTGGGCTTATGCTTGACAACAAGGAAAAAAATAAATAACTCCGTAATTGAAGTCAAGATGGCATCTTTTGGTAGATTATTGATGAAGCTTCCATTCAACACCCCCTCTCAATCGACGACTTCCAGAGCCCCATGCTCGACTTGCATAGCTTGTGTTTGTCTCTTGGTAATGCCTTTGTCAGAGATCTTCAATCTTCCCTCTTACAATGCTTGACAGATGATATGATGCCAGATATCTATGTGCTTCCTCCTGGCATGATGTAGAGGGTTTTCCGCTAGCCGTTGAGCTCCCTGACTGTCTGACTTAACCGTGATCATACCTTGAGGTACCCCTATATTTTCAAACAGGTTCCTCTCTTCTTTTGCGGCATATCTGTTAGGTCCATGTATTCCGCTTCAACACTGCTCAGAGCAACTGTTCGCTGTTTCCTCACTTCCCAAGAGATTGCAGCACCTGCATATTGCAACACCTAGCCAGAATATGCCTCCTATCTATTCCACAGTTCCTCCAGTCTGCATCTGCAAAACCTTGACAGGTTCACCAGTTTTTCTGAAGTGCAATTCTTCATTCTTGGTCCTGCTCACATATCTAAGAACCCACTTAGCTGCCTTCCAGCTCTCTTCATTGAATGAGCTATTAAATTGGCTGAGCAGACTAATGGCATAAGCAATTTCGGGTCGTGATACAATGGCTAAATACATGAGTGAGCCAATTAAAGATCGATATGGGAACTTTTTCATTATTTTTTTGTCTTCAATTTTAGGTCTTGCCCTTATAAAAATGCGAGCGGGAAAGGATTAGTAACACATATCTCCAAATGTGAGAAAATTGGTTGTTCTCACAACTACGACCTGACAGTGACGACTTCATACTCCAGCAAGATGGGGCACCACCACACTAGCTTGCAACAGTTCGGCGATTCCTTAACATGGTGCTTCCTCAGCAGTGGATTGGACATTGTGGGGCTAATGATGCGGCTCTACATAGATGACCTCAATGTTCCCCAAACATCACGGTTTGTGATTTTTCCTCTGAGGGTGCGAAAGAATACTTCACATACCTCCCCTCGACCTTCAAGATTTAAATATCAGGATTACAACTGCTATTAGTGATGTGACCGCTGATATGCTCAAAAAGACAGGGGAATAATTTGATCATCGAGCACCAAATACTTCCTCATACTCATAACATCACAAAGCCAAAACCAATGGTTGATTCTTATAGAAAGATGGATCCTGACCTGGGTCTGTGGATGATGCGTCACAACCCTCACAGTTGGTTTTGTCATTAGAGAGTTAATGGTGACCGCTAACGTGCCCTGAACGTCACCCTAACGTACTCAAGAGTACGTGACGTTGAGGGGACGTTAGGAACATCATACGTTAGAATGGCTCGTTTAACGTCATTCGTTTGGGGACCTTAAGGCACACGACACCAGCCTAACCTTCCTTTAATTGTGATACTTCTGGTCACCTCAAAATTACAAGAATACTGGTGAAGTAAATAATAACAAGTTTTTCTTCAAATTCCCCATTAGTGCCTACTTTACCTTTGCGTTGAATCCATGCCCTGTTTACGAATTGAAAAGTAAAAGTGAGAAATTAGCCCATGCTTGTACTGAAACTAACACGAAATTCGAATTTAGGATTGAAAATTGGCGTTTCATATCGAAATAAAGAAGTTGATTAGGCAACCAGAAGACAACAAGACAGCTGGGGGAAAATATCGCATTGCCCAGCCACCGCTAACGTGACATCAAAATTAATGCAACTGTGCCCCCGGTTCCATTTGGGTTAGCATCTTCATTTGCTTCCTCAAGACTATGGTAATGGGGTTAAGTTGAAGTCGCCAAAAACTCTCAATTCTTGGTAGTCCCCCACCAATTCAGAATGGCTACAACAGCTAATCGAATCTTAATGCATTGTAGACCATCTCCAAGACAAACTTCTTACGAGTACCTAGTTTCTTTTACTGATATTTTCATTTTTTACAAGTCTTTGGTACGAAATCCCAATTCCAAGAATTTGCTGGGAATCCCATAAAGGATTGTTTTCAAAGTGTGCATTTTTGAGTACCAATTATAATAGGTGTAAATCTATAACAACAAGAACCATGTTAAGGCCATTCTATAATCAGAAACGTCATTTTGTTATTACCCTTTTTCCTTGTAGAAAAATCGTTGAGGTATACATCGTCCTCTGAATCTAAAACAATGAATAAATACCTGATTAAAATATGAAATTTCTTTTCTGCAAGACATTTTTTGTCAAATTCCTTTAAACTAATTGTAGGTTGGGTCGGTTGAGAGTGAGAGATTTCAGGCTTCTCTGATTATGTCACTATTGTAGTTGTGCTAAGCACTTTCACCATGTGAAAGGCACTTTCACCCTCATCAGAGCATAGTTTGTGAGAGGTGGGTTGTTAAGTATTTATAAATGGGGGGAGTCCTCCATGTTCATCTTGATATGACCAGTTGTGGTTGGTCACATTACTTGGGGTCAATTTAGCGTTTAAATTGAGGAAAATACAAATTTATGTGGAAACACACATATAGTCAGAAACGAGAAAACTTTACGCGAAAGCGCTTATTAGCACAACTACAATAAATGACATAATCAGAGAAGCCTGAAATCTCTCACCCTCAACCAACCCAACCTACTATAAGGACAAGGCAACACACCATAACCATTTTAAACAAATTTGAAAACAGTTGTTCCTTCACTTTGGAAAAAATAGTAATGAATAAATATAAACCCAATAAAATTACATTTAAAAAATGAATATCATAGGAATAAACTTTAACAAGTTAAGTGCCACAGCTGTCCGCTCCCAACTAAAAAAAAATGTCCTCAGATGCCAAGCATGCTTTTTTTATTTTTTTCGCTTTAGAAGACCTTGCTTTTGACGGTAAAAGAGTTATTTAGTGGTAATTCACCTATTTTCATTGAAAAAACCGCGTGTATACGTGTGATACACGTGGCCTGTGAGTGGCGATTTGGGACTTCAAGTGGTGGAACAGAAAATTGTGTATCACTCTGATACATCCCTATTCGAACTTCTTGACGATTTTCCCCACTGGTATTATCCATAAAAATTATTTTCCATAAAAATCATTTTCCCCTAGTGGTATTTTCCATAAAAGAGTTATTTTACTGGTATTACACCTATTTTCATTGAAAAAAACCACGTGTATACGTGTGATACACGTGGCCTGTGAGCAGGGAATTGGGACTTCAAGTGGTGGAGTACCACTCTGATACATCCCTATTCGAACTTCATGACGATTTTCCCCACGCCTGAATACGTGAGTAAACAAAAACACTATTGCGTTGCAAACGAAAACTAGTAGGAAAATGAAGTGCCAGAAAGCTGAAATGATAAAAGTGACATCTGACAAAAACTTATCCTTCTTCCGTTTGTACCGAATGTGTCTCTGCCAATTTGTTGTGGCCAACACTGTTCCACCTTTCCGAAGGGTTTCTCAAGGTCAAAGAAGAAGAGAGAAACGCCTTAAGTGTGAATATGGGAGATACAGGAGCTGTTGAAGCGAACCAGGATTGTGTATCACCCAGATACACCTGGCACGCTGGGACAGTTAATGGTGTGTATCTCACAGATACACATGGCACTCAACTTGTTAAAACAGTGGTCGACCAGGGCAAACTGTATTTGACCGCATAAAGAAGTCAGTTAACCTTTCCACACCCACATTTTCTGAGGGACACCGCCCCTCACAACCACAGCCTGTCCATTCTTCATCCATCTGGCCCCTCAATAACAAATTAAAACGCTTACCATCCTTATTAGCTATTGTTCATTCGAGGTTATTTTGTTGTATTCCTGCTTTGGTTTTTAGATTGTGGTTTTAGGATAATGTGGTAGTTTTTGCTATGCATTCCTAACAAATTATCGAGATTATTTGCATAATTTATTCATTTACTAGCCAGTTCAACATAATGCAAACAGTTATGAAACCTTATAACTCACCCCTGTTTTTCATCCATTCATTCAATATAGTATTTTTTGTTGGTTTTTCACCTTCAATTTTGTTAAGGGGAAAAAAAACATGAAAACATAAATTTCTTTTTTGTGGGTTAAGTGTTATAGGATCAAAATATGGAATTATCACAAGCTAAGCACTTTCAATTTTCAGTTTTGTTTACTAAAATTAGGTACACATTTGAAAATACACATCTTATAAACTGGATTGATGTTTGTAAGCTAATAATTACTATATAAAATAAAATTGACAGAGTACTTGGAACTTTTTGAAAACAGAAACCAGATTGGCGAAGGTCAAAGACTTATCTATCTATATATATAAAGAACAACATCGCATCAGAATGAACTTTCTGTTAGAAGTAGGTACCTATTGTATCAAAGAAAAACTACCGTCAAAAACCAATAGCACTGTAGTACCACAACTTCAAAGAGAAACTACTGAACAAGGAAACGCTGGCAAAGGGAAGAATTCAAGATAAATAACGCAACTCCTATAATACTGTAATGTGTATACAGGGTGGTCCTTAATTATATGCGGAGAAATACTTGTCGAAGTAATATTTTTTTCCAAAGAATCCAAAAATTGCAATATATATATATATACCCATATATATATATATATATCTCTATATATATATATCTATATAACATTTTACTTCGACAACTTTTTTTTCCACTGCGCGAATCGGGCGCCAGGAGCGTTCAAAGTTGCTAAAGTCATCAAAATTGCGCAAAACATGGATTATGGTAAGCCCCAAGTGTGGCACATGACTTTACATTGTTTTTCAGCGCTGATTCACGTAGTGCTGTCAGTTTTTAGATTTAGCTCAGTTTTTTTCGATTTTATAAGCTTAATCTACGTCTTTTGGTGAAATATTACAGTTTTTCCGAAGTATCAGCTTTGGCAGTAGATTTATTTTCCCTCGCCCTTTTGCAACCCGGGCTTGGGACCGGCTAAGGGGGCCTTAAAAATAAATCACACTCCTCGATAATTTTTCTACTAAAATACAACAAAAACAATTCCTTCTTTTTTAAAAAAGAAAAAAAAAGAAAAAAAAAAAATTAAGAAAATAGATCGTTCACAGTAGTCGTTCAAATGGATCGCCGTCGTCCTCCAAACAGGCGGCAGCTCGACGATCCCATTCGGTGGCGACTGCCTCGAACGTAGATGCCGGAGATACCGATTCGCAGGCGTCGATGATCCGCTGTTGCAATTCGGCAGCACTTGCGATAGGAGGGAGGGAGGCGTCATAGACCTTGTTCTTCAGGTAACCCCATAAAAAATAATGTAGTGGAGTCAAGTCCGGAGAACGGGGTGGCCAAGAAATCAGGCTCCGATTGCCAATCCACCGAGAACGGAATCGGGGTTCCAAATGGCGTGTAACAATCCATGCATTGTGGGCAGGACAACCATCGAAAAAACTGAGCTAAATCTAAAAACTGACAGCACCACGTGAATCAGCGCTGAAAAACAATGTAAAGTCATGTGCCACACTTGGGGTTTACCATAATCCATGTTTTGCGCAATTTTGATGACTTTAGCAACTTTGAACGCTCCTGGCGCCCGTTTCGCGCAGTGGAAAAAAAGTTGTCGAAGTAAAATGTTCATGAAATTTGATGTAGAATGCGAATCTGCAATAAAAATTGGGGGTTTCTATTTGAAAAAACAAAGTTGGTGCGCGCATGCGCGACGCTTCAAACTGCAATTTTTGAATTCTTTGCAAAAAAATAAGGGGAGGTTACTTCGACAAGTTTTTTGATTTCTCCACAACCAATGAAATTGAAAGGGTGGTACGTTTATATATATAATTATATAATAATATAATACTTGATGCAATACCACGAGGATCATGATAGAAATTACACCCATGTGAGAAGCATGGAGTTCTGAAAGCACATCAGGTCGTAGCTTTGTAGGTATGACTATTCTATAGCACCATTGAATAATACCTCTCTCCACATGCAGCTCATCAGATCTTTGTTTATAAGCAACAAGACGAGGCTCAACCACCTCTGGCAAACCCATCTTCACGTAAGTGGTGACTTTTTGTATAGACATGTCCATCTTAGTTTCATCCAGAATATCCTCAAATTCAAAGGTAAGTAAAAAAAAAAGTCTCTCAAGCACATAATGCAGAGCTAGATCTTCCATAAATTCTTTGGTACAGTGGAGCCAATATTTCTGTGCGCGCGGACGTTTCGCTATTACCCGCACTAAAAACATAGCCTGTTGTTCCGGTTATTGGCCGTGCTGTGGGTAGGGGTGAGTGAGTCACGCGGGGTAGCAAGACACGGATGTTTTCACAAAAGTACCCCCGACAACCCCCTCGCCTAGACCCGACCAGTTCTGGTCGCGCGCACAGAAATGATGGCCGATCTGTACTGTGAGGTGCTGGCACATTTGAAAGCCAATCAGCCATGTTTTAGTTGGATTTGACCCACTCAACAGAATACGTATAATTTGAAAGTAACAGATGTGTTACGCTCAAGGAAAACTCCAACAGTCGAAGAGGTTTAATTAAATTGGCCTCATAGCTCAACCCCTTGTGGTGTTGCAACGATTAAACTGCAACGACCAAACGATTGGATTGGCATCCAATTCACTTTCAATAACTTAGTACACTTAGCTAGAGTTATCGAGCTTGTACCTGGTAAAAAGGTATATTCCATGTCGCCCCACTTGAAACTGTAGCTGGTTATTATTTGAGACAGGTTCAACGATAATTTTCACTTATGGAAGCTGCTATACAAATATCAGACCAAAGAAACCTGAGGAAGAACTTCACAGTTTTGCAACACTTTCTAAATTGCCGTTGAACACACAAGGCCCTAATCAACTCCAGATCTTCTAAAACATATCAAGACTACTTCACACAGAAGAGTAATCAAGAAACATAAACGATTTCTCGAATGAGACTTGACAATGCTAATTAGGATTCGGTTTTCACATTTTGGTGTCAAATCTGAACGTTTAAGTTTTCTAGCATTTCCTTAAAATTTTGAAAACTTAAGTGGGAGGATGTGGACGCCTTCAATTTTATTAATCATTGTTTTGTGTCCAAGGTAACAACCTGACTTTACGCACTTTTTCAAATCGAATAGGCACTGAATATTTTACTGTAAATTTTGTCACGCAAACTGGTAGTTTCTGAATTGTCTGAGTCCGTCATTTCAAAATTTTCAAATGGTTAAATGTTGAAAATTGACCAGGAACATGCGGTCGCAATCTTTACAATGGTTGCACAAGGTTAGGAGTTGAAAAAGCTTCGGTTGCACTTCATAAAAGTCGCCGACATTCACTTCATGGTCACGCTGCACAAAACGAATAACGTAAATAATGTCGTCAATACTGAGGTACATTACAAAACTCGTCACCACTGTGATATCTCAGGTTTATTTAGAGAGCATGTCTTCTACGATGCAATCGTTTTATTTAATAGAATCAGGTTAGGAGCCAACCTAAGGCACAGGTGTAAATCATAGAACATCATTAACTGTCCATATTTACCGGTAGGTGTAGACGTGGTTCACATCTTATAATCTCATAAAAACAATTACACAGGTAGAAGTGATCACTTACCACTGTCATCCTTGATTGTACTGCGATGAAAAGAATCAAGGAACTTTTCCATTTGATCAACGTGCTTCATAGGCTGCGAGTCGTTCACAAAAACAAATTCATCATTGGGAGCAATGGAGTAAAATGCGCGGTTGCTGTGAAATAAAAAATATGTTTCACTTAGGTACAGGCATGCTAACAGCGTTTTGATATCAAGCAACCGTGCAATCTGGGTTTTAATCCTGTAGTTGACCAACAGCTTAGTATATTTTCAAGAACGAATTTTAACATGACACCTCAAGGCCCAGGATTCCATTGGACAACACAACACTTATGTTCCGAACATGAGGAAAACACACTTGGTTCCTCCGATGCATTTTAGCAAATTTTTGTAGAAAATGAAGCTATTGCAATTGCTCCTAAAATTGTTGAAAATTTTCTTAATTAAAATCCGTTTTGAGATGGATCCTAGAGTTTAAAGCTTTTTTTTCATATATACTTGAAAAAAAGCTTTACACACACACATACATATGTGTGTGTGTGTGGGTGTGTAAAACTCGAAAATTAGGTCAATTATGGGCATTTTTCAGAGAATCTTGGAATCTTAGAGATCCGAGTGTTCGCAATCGACTCAGTACTGAACAAATTATGCTCGATGGATTTAACATTTGTGCATGCGCAGAAGTGAAGCATTGATTTGTGAGCAATAAACTAATAGGGGATCGTATACAGACTAACCTGCACTCCCCCAAACATTCCATCTAAATCGAAAATGTGGACGTAAAGCTTGTTACGAAGATTTGCAGACATAGACAGAGTCTAAACCAAGTTGTTCAGAAAGAACTAAAACCTAAAATGTAAGTGGAAATATTAGTTTTGGCAAAAAGTCTTTGTTTCATATTTTGAAAGTGAAAACAATATTTCCGCCACCTATAAATAAGACTCGGAAGCAATAGGTAGGTTGATTATTTTATTTTAATATTTTATGTTCCCATAATGTTTTATGTTTGATTTGTTGAAGTTCAAACGAAAATTGAAATTTTCATCATTTGAGTCGAAAAAAGAATAATCTTGATTAAGAGAAAAATTCCTGGCATCTGGTAGTCTATGCCAAATTCCCTGACGTTTCCTGACACAAAAAATTCCCTGTCTTCCCCAGGTTTTCACTGACTTAGGGGCCCTTGTTGTACTAGTAATCTATCATGATTTCAGTGTAGAAAACATTTGTATTTAGCTTGATACCTTCATTTCATTATACACACCTCAGAAGAATTAAGGGATCACTTTTTCTCGTAGACATCAAAGAACCCAGATCAATCGGACAAAGTTCAAATTATATCTCATGATTAGGTGCCTACTTAGTGAAGATATGCGATGCACCCTTTTCTTTTTGTTTTTTCTCAAACACGGAGAACGACCAGCGATATTAAACTCTGACATGTGCCACAACAGAATGAATCGCGCTTCTTCATGGTTATCAGCTCCAATCCGAGAACGGAATAAGATATCGCAATTTTGACTTCACCAACGTGTTCAGCTCTAAAAAATCTTAAGGAATTTTTTTTTTTCCAAGTATCCAAAAACCGGGGGGGGGGGGGGGGGTTGATTGGGTTGTCCAAAAAAATGTTGGATTATTTTCCTGATTTTTATTTGTTTAAAACGTAGTATCAGGCACCTCATAAACGCTCTCCAAGTTTCACTTTGATACGTCAAAAATTGTGGGGAAAAAATTACTTCTCTTGAGAAAAATGCTCGGATTCCATTCTGTTTTGGCTCATGTCGGAGCTTGATATCGCTGGTCTTTCTAAGTTTATGAGAAAAAACAAAAAGAATAGGGTGCATCCCACCTCCATTAGGTACCTAATCATGAGATATAATATAAACTTTGTCCGATTGATCTGGGGTCTTTGAAGTCTACGAGAAAAAGTGATCCCTTAATTCTTTTGAGGTGTGTAGCTACCAAAATAAATTCATGTTCTATCGACTAAAATACAAAATAGAGATTAAGTCAACAAAGTGGTTGTACAGATACAGAACAATAAGATTGATTTATTTTACCAACAAATTACATCATAAACTAATCATATGATATTATTGAGAATTATTTTTGTCAGCAACAGTTGAATACAGAAAGTTTGAACGAATTCCATAGGTAGACCAAAAAAGAAAAAATTCCTGTTTCCCACCGGTGGCTTATTGTCCTTGCCAAATGATTGGATATAAATTTGAGTAGAGATGCCACTTCCCCACCGTAGTTCAGTCAATAGTGGATGAGGTTGTAGCTGAAGTGACTTTAAACTCTGTGAGAGAGATAGAGGCTCCAATGGAAACCACAGTGTTTTTATCAAACTTCAATCACACAGAGTCAGGACAATGTCAATCACTTTAGATTATGACGATATTGACGAGTCTAGTAATCGAAAATTAGTCAATGATCTTCTCTGAGACTCATCTACCTATCAAGTGCTGTGCTTAATCGCAAGTCTCTAACTTGCCGATATCGTTTTAGTTTATCTTTAAAGGAAAATACAAGACATCGTTGTATTTGTTCTGTGAGGTACGTAAGCCCACCACGAGATACAGCCACTAAAATGTTTCTTAAACCATATCAGGAATCTGCCCTACCAATCTACTCTACTCCCTCCAAAGGGATGGGTCAGTAAGCCAGGGAGGATTTGCATCCAAATCACTAACTAACGTCATCCACGAAGAGTAACATCACCCTGCAAGTTTCTGCAACTGCATCCAGCCTGCCCTTGAGGGTCATCAGGGGTCATTGAATTAATTGAACAATAATTGGGTTTTGATTTGAATTAATTGAAATTACAATTGGTATACCACCTGAAAATGGTAGATAGTTTGGAAAGTGGCCCATGCCTTCCTTAAAAACCTTGTACTTTACATTTGCATTTACAATCAGAGTTTACTCAGAAGTGTTAACCAGCTATCCCTTAGAGCTAAAATACAATGACTATAATTGGTGGATGGAGGGGATTAATTGACCACCTTCTGAGATCCAGTCTGATTTTTATCATCATATCATGTCTTCTGATCAAGAGCCATGGAGCTTTTTTTAACACTACCTGCGATTAGTGTATGGAGTCTGAAAAGCAATCACACATCAATTTGAAGAAGTTAAAGCTCTTTCCTATGCTTTGTACACATTGTACGAATCTTGGAGGGAAAAATCAGCACTGTTTAGAGTTGGAAACGTTATTGCTGTTGGAATGGTTAACTAATTTGGGAATGTCAAATATTCCTATCTTCATGAGAACACACAGTATTCGGCAATGTTGGGAGGCTAGGAACTTTTGGATTTTCATCGGTTAGTATTGTTAGTGTTACCATGGACAATAGTATTTTGGACAGAGTCCAGCAGGGGCTGGAGAGTACGACATTTCTCACATCTGTTACACAATGTCTTGGTACCCTTGATAGGCATCTGCTTTTTGCTTCAAGGAATACCCGAAGTGAACGACTACAAATTACATTGACTATTGAACATCAAAATGTAGAATTCTCTTAACCAGGTACAAATATTACCTAAACCTTGAAGGCCTGCGGACTTCAAACTTGGTTTTTCATTCCTTGTCGTCTCTGCCAGCCTTTTGTATACCAGTGATATTAGAATTTAATAACTTTAAAAATGCGTCTATTACAAACATGTTCAATTTTAACTAATTGACCAATATAGAACATGATTCAGTAGAAATTATATTTAGGTAAATGAGGGAAAGGTTGTGCTCCCCCTTTATACATGAGCATCCCAAGCCTAGTGATCCAGCACCTTTGAACTGAATGAACATGATCATGGTCAGGAGACAGTTTGCTTGAAACAAGGTTGCCAAAAAACTGGGAATGTTTTCTTTGGAATTTCCTTATGAAATTGGTTTAAAACTTTGAGTATCCAAGTGCTGCTGCTAGTGAACAATCATGTCCTGTATTAAGATAGGTATAATTTAAATTACTCATCTGGAGAGTGATTGATTTGTTAGTAGACAGAGAACAAACAAAGCAAATAAAAATAAAAAATACTATCGACTCACCAGACATATTTGACAATCTTCGATTTTCTCAGTGTCATGTAAATTCTGTCTTCAAGAGAACGCTCCAATTTTGCAAGCCTCCAACGCAGTTCTATTTCATTTTCTTCACTGAAAAGTGATTTCCTATGTTAGCAGGTTTGACAACTGCATACACGAGAAGTTTTTGATATTGAAACTATTAAATAGAACATTTAACAACTCTTTAATAATAATAAAGGTCTTTATAGTGTTAAAGACCCCAATGGCCCACTAGAATGAAACTGAATAAAAATTACATAGTAAAATAGCGATGACAAATTCACCTAAACATAAGTTAATTTGTAATATTAGAGAATGGAATTAGAGTTATAATAGAAATTCAGAATTAATACAATGACTAAGTTGCTAAGGATAGCCTAATATATCCGGCGGGGGAGGGGGGGGGGGGTAATTAGTGTCTCCAATCATTGGAGGGGAAATCCTCTATTGAAGTAGTCTGAAAACGCCCGAGGCTAGGTAATGGTCAAATATTGTGGGAAGTGCGTTCCAGAGTCATGCCCCATATACTTGTAGAGATTTAGTGTAGTAAGAACACCTGCGAACAAGAATACGAAGGGCCCATCGTCCAATGACGATTTGCAATATAAAGAAAGACCTTGGGTAAGGCAGGGGGGGATGTCTCCCAATGAAACGAATATTAATTTCAAAATTCTCATGTCAAGGCAAGCGGAAGATGGTATACAAGTAGTGGGAGACGCTGAATTTGCTGAATAGAGTAACCAACATTGCAACACACGTCGAGTAACGTGGGAATGTTTTCATGTCCTAGGGATTGCATGTCCGGATAATGGTTCTTGAATTTAAGGCACACTGTAGCATACAGAATGTTTGCAAGCGATACAAAATTATTGCAATCAAACCAATCGTGGTGAGTGTTTGCCTTCATGCTCTCCACACACTTGCACAAACACATGAAGCCCTTCGAGTTCCAAAAAAATGTATCAACTTCTGACTCTTGACTTCTGATGCCACACCCTCCCACGCTTTTCAACCACATTCTAATTTATATATTCCTTCAAGGTAAAACAGAAAATCACTGGCATTGATTCGACGGCAGCAATAAATTTTTCTACGTAGCAATCCATCTATAAAAAGTATCCTGATTCAACATGCCCTTAAAACTAAAATGTTAAATAAACTTGAAAAAAAAAAAAAAAAAAAAAAAAAAAAAAAAAAAAATTAAAAGGTAACTCCCCTTCATATTTTGGAAACTATTCAATCGTCAAATCGGATTTTGATTATCACACACAGCATTGCCACTGTCATTTGTGGAACTGAAATGAAATTTAATAGAAAAATGAACCATCACTCTAATAAGTGAGTGCGCAAATAGTGAAATGACGAGTTTTTGTTAATATATTTAATTGCTACATGTGATGGTGATTTGGGGAATTTTTTCAAGCTGAATCACGTAGTGATGTTCAGGTATTAGAGAGTTCCTAGTAGATCTGTCAGTCTCAATATGGCGTGTAGTAACGAGGAACATTTACCGCACCTTAAGGTTACGACAAGTCTTCAACAGATCTAGTTGTAACGCAAAAGCCATGGAAGGAGGAAATTATCCCTACGAGGTTATTTCAGAAGATTACGTTTTTTACAGATTGCGATCAGTTAACATATCTGTACAGAAAGATGCGTCACCGTAACTCATTGCGTCAGAGTCTCAGCGCCGGATTGTCAATACCACACGACTATTGTGTTTTACAGATCTACTAGGAACTCTTTATTGATATTCTCAATACCAACTTGAGAAAACATTGAAAAAAAGGTCAGAACTGCTCATTTCTTCTCCACTTGTATTCACAAAGCACAAAGCTTTCAAAACTATGATTTATTTCAGGGTGTTTCCTAGTTGGTAATGCCAACATCAATAAATAAACATCACTACTTGATTCAGCGTGAAAAAATACGTGAATACATGCAAAAACTTGTATTTCACATCACAATTTGGCGCACTTTTCACGAGTAATTGCACCCGTTTTTACGCACTCATAAACTCGAGTGATGTGTCATTCATAAAGATAGGTATATTGTTAATTCAAAATTTTTTGGTATATTTTTTCAAGAAACAGAAGTAAAATAAATAAATAAACCCCCTTAGTCGACGTATGCCACCTGAACACTATAACTGCCAAAAAGTTCAAGAAATTTTATAAAAATTCACATTAGTCATCAATGGCATCTGACATTTTGAATAAAGTGGATGTAATTCATTGGAATACTTACTCTCTTATGTCAGGAGGGATTTCAAAAACAAAAAGAAGTCTTGGAGAACACAACCTTCCATGGAAAATCCACTCATCCTTAAAATTCATGATATTTGTCAGTAGGTTGGTTTGCATTACTTGATACTTTGGCCTAAAATTGAATTATTCAAGATCAAACTTCAATACGATCATAGATATACGATTCAGAAAGTATGTACCTACTCCAGTATGAAGGATGGTGTATTAGACCACCGGCAACTCAATACAAAATTATATACATTTTCCCACTAGTTAGTTTAACAATAATATAAATCACTGTTCTGTGAATGACAATTTTCCAGTCAAACAAATTATTTAGCGTATGCTCACATCATTAAATGGAACAGGAATTCTTAAAATGTTCCGACAAAAGAATGAAGATTTATTTACAGAATTGAAAGGAAAGAGTTAATAGTCAGTGTGATGTCAGATCTATAGGAGATTATCCAATTCTTAGGAGGGTATAAAACTAACAGTTTCCCCAAGGTGTTGCCCACTATTTCAGACAGCAGAAGCCAACCAGCCACCACCACAGTAATTAATCACATGACCATTATAGTGACCAGAATGTACTTTCCCTGATAGTCGCCATCAGCACATAAGCACATATTCATGGATAAGGTTTCAGTGAGCTCTGAAATGGATTTCTATGAGGTTCTTACCTCTCGTAGTTTTTCAAAAACACTAGGAGTCTCTTAATATTAAGCAACGTACTGTAAAGTGTTGAAATACAAGGGTAGATTCTAGGAATACTTGAGTAGATTTCCACGAAGAAACTAAGCAAGCAGCTACCGGAATTTATCAACACAAAAGCGAATTTTTCAACAAACATTCGTTTCCCTAATGTAAACTGATAAAATGCATGTTATAGAAGAAAGTTATTTGCATAATTACTACAGCTTATGTCGTAAGATTATAGCATATTATGTAAGTAGGTACATATTGTATTATATTTAATAGTATTGAGGTTCCAGGCAAAGTACTTACAAAAGATTAACCTAGAGACGGAATATTATGTAATAAGCAGCTCTACATACCTAACGAAACTTAGAAGTTTCAAAAACTGGAGGGTTGAAAAATCAGGTGTATGAGATGGATGGTCAATAATCACAATGTGAGACATAGAAAAAATGAACAGAAGAGCCCGGGCACAAACATTAGTTTGCACATTCCAACAATGTAGAAATCCCTAGAACAAAATACAGTTCAGATGAAAGTGAGAAGCTAGCACCAAAGAGGCACAATTCTAAGGGAAACAGTGTTTTCAAGCACACTACATTCTAACAATTTACGTAAATACGTAGGTAGATAAAACAGTTAAGTACGTACAAATTCATTCATATCTTGAATAACTTGTTGCCAGCCAGCATCAAGATGATGCATTATATCCCAAATTCCAACCAGGTTGATGTACAACACTTTTCCATCGATATCGTATCTTCCCTCGACATGACACTGAAATGGAAAACAGGAATACTGTACAGTTACCTGCTAGGAGGACTTCCCGAAAATCTATTGAAACAAATGGCCAGTAGGAAGGGGTAGCTCGAGGTTTAGAATTACTATAATTACTTAGTTACTATAATACAGATTTAATACAAATTTGCCAGGTTTGTGCCTACTACCCTGAAATTGAGTGTACCATTGCCTAAGGAAATTTTGAGAATGAAGTTCACAACTAGTAAGGGGTGACGCTGGCAGCTCTGGAATGTTATGAAACATTTATAAATTTCTCAATCTTCCTTTGACCAAAAATGAAATTTTTTGTGTTCTATGAATGTGGAATTAGACACATAATCAACTTTATTATATATCCTTAATTTTTACCACACAGCAATCTTCTTTGAGGTGGAGTATTCCCTCAGTCTTCCAGTATCAAAGGCAACCCGGTGCCGTCTTCCAGTCCTAGGCTCCTAAACTTCTTTCTAGTTCCCCGTAAGCGCATGGAAACAGCTCGAATGACGGAAAACTGGGTTTTGACCCTCACCCATCCCAGGATATGAGAAAATGATCTCGAAAAATTTTCTACAAGAGTCGCAGCCAATCTCCTAGTGAAAACCTTGTACTCCTTGTGCAAAACACTTTCACAAGAAACTACGAGAGGTTTTATGGATGCCCGGAGGTCCTCTGCTGCATTATCATATTTATAGCACTTTTGTTGAGCAGCTTGGTTTGCAACAGAGGTCCAGTCCAGGGTGGGGTATGAGGGGGCGTCGGCATTTATAATGCGAGTATCAAAAAACATGTACCCGCTCACTGTCCTAACCACCCTGGACCTTCACATCTGCTATCAAGGCTGGAGAATTTCCAGTTGCTTCTCTCATAACGGGATCTGTGGTGACCCCTTCCCATGCCAAGGATGAGAGAAGGGCGCAGCAGTCACGAACTTGGCCATGTCCATGCTTCACAAGACCACCTTCTTGCAGTTTAGTGCATGCGTAACGGTCATAGTGGCACCACACCCGCCACAGTTTGTTGGAAGCCCTTCGAGCTCACGACCGCACCTCAGAGCCAAGGCATCACTGAACTGACTAGCAGGCAAGTCGAACACTAGGGGTATGATGGACAACCACTGGGATGCTCGTCCTTCCACAATCCGCTCTATTGTTCTGCGACAATCACATGGTAGAGAAGAGATGGCTTCCAAGCTTGCTCTAGCTTCTCTTTCATCTCAGGGCTTCCTACTTTCAATCATTGAATGCCGGGAATGTTCCGTGTGAGCTATTGCCTGCTTAGGCTGGCCATCCAGTGGACGCGATTTCGCACAAAGAGACAAAGAGGTGAAATCGCCTAGTTCGCTCCCTTTGCCTGTTCACGCGAACTGACCCCGTCCATTGGAGGCGAATCAACAGCGCGAATCCAGTCCACTTTGACCGTTTTCCACTAATTTCCTTTCTACCGTAGGTAATTAGTAGTTCGAAATGTTATCGAGAATGTGGCAAATGTATACGTTGGACTTTGGTACCTATTTCGAAAAAAGAGACCAATTTGTTTCCGGAAACAAGAAAGCTAAACATTCTCTCCTGTTCACGCGAGGGAGTTAAAATTGGAAGGAAGGCCCTCCGGGGCATCAAGAGACGAATAAAAAGACAGGCTGAGTGAGCTAAATTCTCTCCTTTTCATCATAGGAATGTGAAATTTGACAAGGAGCCTTTCTAGGACATTAAGAGGCGAATGCAATAACAGGCTCCAACCAGATCAGCTGACTTCGCTAAATTCTCTCCTATTCACCCTGGGAATTTGAAATTTATTAGAGAGCCTCTCTAGGACAAGGAGAAACTAATAAAATGATGGGCTCTTTCCTGATAATCTGACTTAGCTAAATTCTCTCCTATTCACTCTAGGGATATGAAATTTGACAGGTTGCCTCTCTAGGACATTAGGAGACCAATGCAATGACGGGTTCCTACCAGATCAGCTGACTTAGCTAAATTCTCTCCTATTTTTCGGCATCCATTTCGCTTGTTGACGCGTTGAAAAACAAACTGGTTTGATTCTAGTCGCGTTCGCCCCTTTTCGCCCAACCGCAGCGCTTGCAGTGGACGGGCTCTTACTTAAAACAGTGTGTTTGAAGGGAGGCGAACCGTATGGACAGCCTTACTTGCTCGTAAGATAGTGGACTCAGTGAATGTGATGTATGCATCCTCATCTGTTAGGATAGGTTTGTGAATGCCTAACCCCCCCCCTAACCGTGCTGGTAGCTCCAATAGACTGGCGTCATTTTCGATCACATTGTACCCCAGAAGTGACGGTACAAATTTTTCTCGAATGACGTTCTGTAAGGGTGAATACTTGTCTCTACATCCCTCAACCACTCGTTGAACAAATGCCCACTCATGCTGCATGGATTTAGTGAATGCAGAATGTGCTGCCTGAGGACTCTTTTTTGCTGCAAGGACCAGTTCATTAATGCAATCAATCCAATAATTTACTTTTGACTCAACATAATTTTCTCGGGCTAGCTGAGTAGAGCCTATGACTCCTCCTAAAAATTGATAGGAATGAGTTATAGTCAGCCCAAGAGTTTCATAAATATGGTGTGCTTCTGTTTCCTTTCCTGGCTTGACAACCAGAACACATTTGGTAGGCTCAGGGTGATACCCCCATTTTGGCCCATTTTCGTGAAGACAGTCAAACCAATCCCGAACTGATAATAAGGAACCTGCACACACAGCGTCATCAGCATACCAATTCTGGCAGTGGAGAGGGGACTTCAGCTTACGAATAATATGTGGAGTGCCTACAGCATACATTAGCATTCCAAGTGGGCCACCTTGGGTAGTGCCCTCTTTACTCAAAATAGTTAATTCACTGTTCCTGAACATGATTTGTGCGTATCCTCTGTATGCATTGAATAGGAAGCAGGCATATCACGGACAAAATACACGAGCATTCCACAATGCTAAAGGTCTGCTCATTGCATTAAAAGTGTTTGCAACATCAATTAGCAGAATGCATTCCTTATCGCCCTTTTGAAAAAGTTCGTTCATTGCATGTATGGCCCCTTCGACTCCAGAACTCGTGCCAGCACAAAGTTGGTCGCTGCACCCTCTTCTTGAAGGTCATCCACAGTGAGCATGACCATCGTTTTGCACAAATTCTTTGGATGAGCTCTCCAACACTTATTGGTCGAACCCCCAGACATTTGTCTAAGGCTACTGCTCTTCTGGCTAACATGGCTCTTATTGTATTCCAACCTTCTATTCCATTTGCAATTTGTCTGGTGAGTGAAGATTTTTCTGGTAATGTGGAATTACAGGCTCTACAACTTCGATCGAATGAGTTTTTACATGGTAGTCTTCATTTGTGAGCTGAAAACATTCAAGTTTGAAGTTATCTTCATTTTTCGAAAAGTTGGGAAAAGTCGACATTTTTGATATCCCGTTGTACCCTAAAGGTTAGATAAATTACAAATTTCAGGAGCTCATTCGACGCAGAATTTTATGATCTTTAATTTAATATATAAAGCAACTTCAAAAGCTATTCGCAAAATAACAAAAAAAGGGCCGAAATTTCGTGAATTTTTGCATTTCTGGCAGTGTTTGGCCCATAAATTTTATTGGGAAGCTTTGGATTTGTGTTCGGCACCCCAAAAAACATATCAAATCCATTGAGAAAAATTCTACACCAAACGTTGCATCCCCAAAACACTTGGGGACTGGACTAAAATACTATTTCACGATTTCATGTGACATCTAAATGGTCACAAAAGTTTGCTTAACGTAATTGTTGGTTGATTAGAACAGTCTCGAGGGCCCTTGTCAGTGAGCCCAGTGGGTAATTCTGAAATCGTGTGTTGTGGCTTGACATCACAAGGCTGCCACCCCGCTTGTTAAAATTAATATAGCATTTATTCTTGGGAAGAGTGAATCTACTGCTTGTGACATTTCTTTCACTTCAGGTAATTTTTGAGTTTTGAAGTTTTATTTACGCCTGTTGGTAATATTGAGTTGCCATTGCAAAAATGAGCTAAAGCACGATGTACCTATAGATCCACAAATCTTCTAGTAGGAACTTACGTGTTTTTTTGGTGTTTTCTAGATTAGTCATTGGGCTGAGGAGTATAAACTGCAATTAGGTTTATAGTTACATGTTTTATTGCACGTTCTGAACCTTTTTTTTTTTTTTTTTTTTTTTTTTTTTTTTTTTTTTTTTTTTTTTTGTAACTATGGTGGTAGAGGAAAGCATTATCATTTGAATCCAGATTTTTCTAACCATAACTGGTGACGCAAGTATTATAGACTGACTTTGGCAAAACCCTACCGTGAGTGGTGAATCTCGGACAATAGCAGAGGTACCAAAACCGCGGGTTCCTATTATCTTCCTGAATTTGTTATCACCATAACGTTATAACACATTTCCTGTACTGGGATTCACCAGTTTGGATGAAGAAAAAGAAATAGTGGAATTGGTTGTCTCAAGATTTGGTTTGTTCAGTTGATAAGATAAGCCCAAGAAGGAGGTAGGGATTGACCCCGAGTAGTTGAGGTCGTGTTATCTCTGTTCCTCATTCAACCTTCCCAATCGCCTTAGCCAAATTTATTATGTACAAATGTAATGTAATCACTCGCAAATCACACACCAATGTATAAAGAAACAATATCATAATCAAACTATTCTTCTCACTTGGTTTGAGGTAACAAGTTAGTACTTTCCACTCGAGTTATTAGGTAATCTATGAATAGCTTATCGAAATGAGCCTCAACATCCGTCTACTATGTAGGCACCTTCAGCTTGAAAACACAAGAGTGCCTTTTGATTTAAAACTGTGTACACCGGTGAGGACCCAAATCGCCCTTAAGGCACGTAATGGCACCACTGCACTAGTATAGAGGCTAGACTAAAAATTTTACCTTGAACTTGGGTACGACTTACCATACAAGTGGAGTGTGGGAAACCAAATGGGTTCCCGAATCTGAATTTTTTATCTACTCCGCCACAAATTCCTTCATCAGGCCAGTTTGTTTTTCCAAAGACTGATACAACTACGATTTTCTGATCAAGAGTGCTGGGACTGAAATACCTGTGGACAAAAATGGTAGTTTGAGAATGAATACAAATGAAAGTACTTGAACAGAATTGTAGATAACATCTATTTTCAGTTTAAAAAACGGTTAGTGAAAAACCGTCTATTTCCACGACAAATTCTAAATATTCCTAATATCATCTAATATTTCAAAATTATTTTGGATTTTCATCATTTTTTAGAAAATGATGTTGGTAGGGGGGGTGCTGACAACCACAATCAGCATTCACTGCACTCACTAAGTCATTGCAGTTCAAGAGGAAACTTCTCTCCAGAGTAATAGGGGATATCGAGGATGTATGTCAGCCTCCGAAAATTGCGATGGGAAGATCCCCGCAATATCAGACAGTACTGAAGAGGCTTCTGAAGAGGAGTGTGATTTGTTTTCTCCGCCAGTCTCAAAAGGTGGGTTGGAAGTTGGAGATCCACTCAACATGGCCAAACTATCATATGAATCGACAAGGATGGAGCAGAGAAATTGATTGAAGCTCTGAGATCGGGTAGTCAGTTTAATGCCTTTGATCACTACTCCCAAACACAAGCTGCAAAGAAAAGGACCAGGAACTTGAAAATTCGTATTAGGATGAATTTTTGCACAGGACACTATCCAAGTTAAAAGCTCTAAAAAAGAGTTTGAAATATCCAAGAGTAAGTCCTCAAGTTGTCTGTCAGCTGTGCCATAACAAAAAAGAACTTTGATCTATCCCCAAGTGAATTCAGAGATGCCATTGCAATCAGATATAGGAGAACACCTGCAAGCATGCCTTCGTCATGCGATGGGTTTGGCAATTCTGAATTCAGTTTGGGTCATACTCTCAGCTGTATAACTGGGGATCTTATTACGAGACACTATGATGAAATCCGAGACATGTTCGGTAAACACAGAACGACTACATGGGGCAATGGTATAAAAGAGCCAATCATCAAGGAGACAGTTGGTTCATATCCAGGGCTATGAGGAGATTTAGCCTGTCAAGTAGTGTGGAATTATTCAATGTCTGTGTCATGGAAACAGCAAACACTCATATTTCTCGACCAGTGACAAGTGTCCACAAATCTGCTGAACAAGACAAGAAAACAGAAAATACCTGGAAGCTTGTGAGGAGCATCATGCATTATTTACTCCCCTAGTCTGCTCGGCTAACAAAGTAAGCGTTAGTTGAAATAAAAAATTGGTTAAATAATGTTCCACTCTGTTTTGGGCGTACCAAATAACTGTCCTATGAGTTTGCGACAGATTCAAAATTCTGTAAACTTTAACAAAAAATCGCAAAATTGTTGCACTTTTTTGTTTATAACCTCTGGATGACGTATTTTGCTGAAAGTGTTACTCGTACACTCAGTGTTTTTTAACAGCATTGAATTCTGGGTCAAATGGTTAGTGATCTGTTAATGTTGACTTGGCCGTTAAGCTGCAATCGATTTTCGCGGTACCAGTCAAATGCGCTGGGTTTAGGTCTGAAAAGGGGCAAATGCGTGAGTGCTTGAGGGACAGAAGCGCCATGGCTTCGTCCCAAAAGCGGGACATGGCGGAAGCCATGGTGCTTCGGTCCCTCAAGCGCCAGTGTTTGAGGAACTGAAGCGTAGGGGCTTATAGCGAGCATCACCAAACTATGCACATCATTCATAGTTTCATCTAGATCTATTTGTCCAACTAACCTTCAATTTTACTGAAAGGATTGATTTAGAATATTTTTTCGTCTTCGAGAAGCAAGCTTGCGAGTATCCAGACTACATAACTATGCACATTATTCTGATATATTTGTTCAACTAATTGATATTCAACTGAAGGATTGATTTAGGATTTTTTTAAATATTTTTTTGAGAGAGTTTGCAAGCATCCAGACCACCAAACTATACACATCATTATGATCTGGTCCCTCATACTTATTTCGCCTTCATCATTTCAGCAGTGTTTCAATTATTTTTTAGTTCAAACCACCGGTGCTTTTGACTAGTTTTAACTGACAATTTTGGGTAGTATTCCAACAATACACCAATGCTTATGGGTAGCAGCTGATTTTCGAAGTTGGATCATTTTGTTTAACTTATTTGCTCAGTTTGATAATACAATTAAATTGTGTTTAAACCTTAGTCTGTAATGCTATCCACTGGACCAGGGTGGTAGAGTAGCCTTACCAAAATGAACCTTATTTAGACGGAAGATCTCAGCTGTTGAAAGGAGTATCTTGTCTGGTGGCAATTTTTTAGTTTTCGTCATTTGAAATTAGAATTTCCCAATTTTCGGTACCCAATAGATAAAGAATTAGTTATTTCAAGACTTGTACATACTAAGTTTATCGTTCAGACTACCTAACAGTTTCAGAGGCTGGAGGGCTCAAGAGTCATTAAGTTAAAATTTTCCCAAACTGGCAAAAATTGTCGGTTTTTGAGTAGCCATTGCGACTACACAACTTACTCGAAGTACTAATTTGTTTTTACAAATTAAACTCTCTTTAATCTATGTAATAGACGTTTTTTCGCTAACAAGCTTAGTTTTGGCGCTTAGTTTTTTGCTATAGCTCAGCTCACACAAGTATTGGATTCACAAACTTGGGATTTTACTACTCAAATAGGTCCCAACCACATACCAAAACATCGTAACAAGCACCCTTTGTAAAAGTGACTCATTCTTATGACTTATTGGCCCAACTATGAAAAATCGATTGCAGACAACTGAACGGCTAGGGTGATTTTGATTAAATGAAATTCGTTTGACAACCCAGAGTTAAATGCCCAAAAATGAAGCTATGAGTACGATTTTCTTTAGGATGCGTCGTTTAGGAGATGTATACAGGAAAAAACTAAACAGAATCAACTTTTTGGCAAAGTTGGTGAAAATGATCCAACTTTGAAAATCGATTGCAGCTAAAGGGCAGAGTCGACCTCAACGGATCAAAAACCATTCGATTTTCTGAATTTATTGATTTTCAAAATTATTTCAAGTAAAATTTTCAATAGGTTCGTCGTTCAACAGTTGAAAGCGAAAATCTTCTCTAAGTCTGAAAAGTTCGCGGTTTTTCGACCCCCAAACCTCAAGCAGAAGTCAGAATCCATAGCAAAGGAATAATAGTTTTAGGGACCCCAAAAACGTATTTCAACACTTTCCAGCTTTGAAAGATTTTTCAGGAAGCATAGGTATGTCTACTTTCCCTGATCTATATGCAAACTTACAAGTAAGTTCTTTAATTGAGTTCCAATAAATTGTTTTACGTACTCAACATGATTGAAGTAAACGTAATTGTAGTGTTCTTCAATACAGTAAACCAGAATTAGGCAATTGAATTTATTGTATTAATGAGTATGGTAACGTTTAGATCGCGTTCACATCCTGCAACACAATTCAACCGTGTTTGTCAGTGCCAAAGATAGTTTTTTTTAAATCATAATTACCATGTACCATCTTCCAGATTTGGTCGTCAGACAATGCATCATGCACGATCGCAAACCCATAAAATACTGGCAAAAACTGATAACCGAAAACGTCACTTATATATGTATATAGTAACTAGAAATCATAGGTGTAATCACAGGAAATCGGCAAGGTGAAACAAAAACGGCACCCTAAACGCAGAGCGTTACCACGTGGTGTCGGCTTAAATCTCATGAAATCCAATGGTCCAATGATTTATTGGTTAAATGGTTGTTAAACCATTGTTTTTATCAGTGACACGAATGCGTTAACAAATTTAAAAAAAAAAAAAAAAACATATATAAAATAATTTCAGACTTGGGCGCCTCGGGGTAACCGTCATAGACGTACTTAGCATACAATTGGTAATAACAAGTATTGAGGAACACAAATGTATTACCATTCGAAATCGTCGAATGGTAGAAGGAAAATTCTCTCAAATGCCGATGTCATGACGGCGAAGAACGATCTCCTTTCAGTTTCCAAAATAAAAAACTAGTAGACTGTCAGATTGCACTTTAAACCTAAACCAAAAATGGCACCATGGCACGAGCACGATTTCAACTCTGGGTGTGTATTGGTTTCTCTCTTTGGGTGTATATGTACTCAAAGAGGTTTCTCTTGATCATGGATCTGTAAGAAATCCATGCTCCTGATGGACTGTGCACGGTAGTAGTGGTCAAATAAAATCATGGAACATGGTATATCTTCTTTATGAGTTCAACACTTTTCATTTGAATACATGAACAGAGTGGAAGTCCATACAGGGTCCTATATCAATGATTTCGAAATTCTATTTCGGCTTTTACGAAGTCTCCCGTCTTCACCCCATAAATCACCATTTATCATCTTATGGGCATCTTATTTCAATTTTTTTCCTCATTTTCAGAATCTGCATTAATTAGTCTGTAGGAACAGACAATTTTCAAACTCATTCAATGAAAAACGGAGCTTAATTTTTTTTTTTACTCTTTCCAAACCTACTCACAGCACAATTTTTATCTTTATTTTACATTGTACTTTTAACAATTTATTATGTTATATAGCCAAGTTTAAAGTACGTCTGAAAAACATAATTTCCGTGTGAACTATAAACAACTTACTCTGCCTGATCACAATAAAGGTTTAATTATTTATTTTTTATTTATTTAATTCTTTAACAAATTCAGACTTATTAAGAAAAGAAATAAATAACTCAATTCTTTTAAAAATTTTGGCATTTTTAAAAAACCTCAAAAATTAAGAACACTCAAAATTAATCTTAGAGACCCTAAACCTTCACAAAAATTTCTTCATTTTGTACTCTTTCCAACGGTATAGTCAATTTTACTATTATTTTGCTAAATAGGGGAGAAATAATGTTTTCTATCAAAATTACACACTATGAACCAACGAAATTGGGGTCAGTTTCTACGTATTTTTTCATGCTGAATCGAATGGTAACCCTTGCAGATCTCTTCAACTCAGTTATAACAGGGTTTTACACTTTAACTAGTTTTATCCCTGAAACACATGCAATTGAGGTTAACAAATAAACTAAAAATGTTTTAACGGAGTTGGAGACATCTGCAAGTGTTTCTATTGGATTCAGCGTGAGAAAATACGTAGAGACTGACCTCATACTTGTAGGTAGGTATGAAGGATCATTTTCAAGAAAACCATTGATTTCGTCAATAAAAATACCTCGTTTTTCAATATTAAAACTAAGTTTCTCCCGTAACTAGCAAAGTAAAAGCAAAATTGACTATAACGTAGGAAAAAGCATTAAATGAAGCAGTTTTTGTTAAAGCGACAATTTTTAAATTTATTTTGTTTAATTCCCAATATTTCTAAAATAATAAATGACTGTTCAGTAAAACAATTAATATAATTGAATCTGAATGATGTTAAATAAATATGAAAATTGTATGTTCTTATAGACGATTTAATGCAGAATCTGAAGATGAGGAAGAAAATGGAAGATGAGAGGTGATTGAGGTAGGTATGTCCTAGTGATTTTGAGGTAGGTATGTTGGGATTCGTCTTGAAACCCGGAAAAATCCTATATCTTCCGAATGGATAGAGAGGACGCTCTTTCTTTTCTTTCGGGTAATTAGGTACTACATTTTTGATGTTGGTCTTGGGAAACGATTTTGAAAAAAATAACCACACACAAATCCATTTCAGACCATTCTAAGACCGAATCCGTGAAAAAACTAAAGGTGTATGTCTGTGTGCGTGTGTAACAAATTTTGTCGCTCCTGCCCAGGCCACAATTCTGAACCGATTTTCGAGATTCTTTCTTTGTTCGATCCCAATTTTAGTTTAGTTGTGCAACGAACCTAGGAAATTTTGAATTTCAAGATAGAAAATGGAGAGGGCAAACCCGAAAAAACGTAGTTTTTTGTCATCAAATTTTGTCGATGCCACTCAGGCTACAATTCTTATCCGATTTTAGTGATTCTCATTTTTTTCGATTCCAATTTCAGTCCGGTTGTGCAACAAAACTTGGGAATTTCGAATTTGCTGTCAAGGTGGGGCATAGAGGGGATAATTACTGATTTTTTCAAGCGCTTCCACAGCCATATTTTGACCGATTTTCTTGATTCTCATTTTGTTCCATTATTAAAACTATACAGTTTTGAAAAGTATGTCAGGATTTTAAAATTTCGTCAAGAGAGGGGGTGATACTGATAAATCAGGAAGCTTGTAGAGGTCCATCGAGGTCCCGCCAGGGCACCAGAGATAGCGCTGTCGGCGTTCCATTGATGAAACAACGGGCGCCTCGGCCGTTCTCGATCATTTCAGCAGCTGGGTTTGGCGTTGGATGGGATTCCAGGTGACTGGAAAACCAATCTACTCCGAACATGGCTCATTAAAAGCTCATTAGTAGGAGTGGTATCTCTCTGACGGGATGCTGTTACTCTCCTCTACCTTTTTATGAGGATTTAGGCCCCCATTGCACCTCGGGGGGGGGGGGGGGGGGCACCTAAATTCCTTATAAGCTCTAACTATTCTTGTCCGATTTTCGTGTTTATTTTTTTGTTCATCCATGAATTAAGTCTAGTTTTGGAAAATGTGTCAGGATTTTCAAATTTCATGATAGAAGGGGGTGAATAGAGAGGGTAATAGCGATGAATCGTGATATTTTTACTATATTCATCTGATTTCCGGAACAGCCTGCATCATTCCTTTTAGAACGTATTATCATCATCTAAAAGGACTGATGCGGGATGTTTTTTAAAATAACGTACCACCACTGAAGTAAGGTCATACAGGCAATGCTTTGTCAGTAAGAGGGGATGACCAATTAGAATTTTCCCGATCATGATAAAAAAAAAGAACTCAATATAATTTTCATGCTGAACACGTGGAATAAAAAAATCGCAGGTATGTTCGAGACAAGGTTTGTCGTCACTGCCCAGACTAGAATTCCCAAGTGATTTTCGGGATTTTTTCGTTTAATCGGTACCAATTTTAGTATAGTTGTGCAACAACCATTGGAACTTTTTAATTTCACAATGGGGTAGAGAAAATAAAATGGATAATGATTTTAAAAAACGAGTTTTTTTCCCCATAAAATCTTGTCTATGCTGCCCAAACCTCAACTCGCACCCGTATTTTTTGTTCAATGAAATACCTCTCCTTCCTAAAAGAGGTCAAGGTGGATGGTTTGGGATGATAGAAAGTGGCCAAAACAGGGGTGTAAGGAAAGCTGAATGACATCACCCCTGCCAGGAATTTCGAGCTGAAAATTTGAAAACGAGAAGTTTTTTAGGAGCACAGAATCATAGATTTATAGATCAAGAAATGTTACTTAGATGAACGAAATTTTATGATTTAGGTGAAAAATAAATTTTTGATCAACACATGAAAGTTACCCATTAGCGAATTTTCCAAGAACGGCAATGGCTCCAAGTTTTCAAAATAAAATTCTTCATGGAAATCTATGGAGACATTATGCTTCTGAAACATTTATTCTAAAATATTCGAGCACATTCAGGGATCTTCAGTGCCCTTCAGTTAGGTAATGTTTGTCCTACGGACGGTCATGAACTGTAACAAATCAACTCGAGTCTTGATCAACTTATCAGATAACTCGAATTCATCAAAGGTAAAGATATTAGGTACTTAATAGCTGAAAGAAATTTGGTGTTTCTGATGATCAAACTACATTCCTTATATAGAATTATTTTATTAAGAGGTGATTGGATGGACGGAAGCTTAGCCTTTGGATTCTGCCTTTGGTTTCTCCCTCCTCCTCATCCTCCTCCCTCCTCTTCCTCCTCCTCCTCCCTCACTCCTCCTCCTCCTCCTCCCTCCTATTCCTCCCTCATCCTCCTCCCTCCTCCTCATCCTCCTCCTCTCTCAATCCTCCTCCCTCCTCTTCCTCCTCCTCCTCCCTCACTCCTCCTCCTCCTCCTCCCTCCTCCTCCTCCTCCACCCTCCTATTCCTCCCTCATCCTCCTCCCTCCTCCTCATCCTCCTCCTCTCTCACTCCTCCTCCCTCCTCTTCCTCCTCCTCCTCCCTCACTCCTCCTTCTCCTCCTCCCTCCTCCTCCTCCTCCTTCGGTCTTGGCTTGGGTAGTTAATTTTGAAACAATAAATTTCTAAAACCTGACACTGCACCCTTTTATGCCCTCTGGGTCAGAGCCCTTTGAACGGATTTGCACCAAACTTTACAGGAACAATCCTTGAATCATGCCTAATAATACCTGAAAGTTTCATTACAATCTGTCGAGCGGTTTCGGAGTCTATAGGCAACATACATACATACATACATACATACATCCTCTTTTATAGATATAGATTTAACTACCCAAGCCAAGACCGAAGGCAGAGTGAGGCCGAGGGTGAGGCCAAAGGATGAGGAGGAGGATGAGGGAGGATGATGAGGAGGAGGATGAGGGAGGAGGAGGAGGGAGGATGAGGAGGGAGGAGGAGGAGGGGAGGAGGAGGAGGGAGGAGGAGGAGGATGAGGGAGGGGAGGATGAGGGAGGAGGAGGGAGGAGGATGAGGGAGGAGGAGGAGGAGGAGGGAGGAGGAGGAGGAGAAGGGAGGAGGAGGATACTATTCAACGTCTGCATAAAATGACAACGAATCCAGGGTCATTGTAGACACCAAAGGCAGAAACCAAAGGCTAAGCTTCCGTCCATCAAATCACCTCTTAATAACAGTTTAAAATTACGATCAATTGAGTATAATGTTCAATTCAAATCGGTGGCATAGGGCTGCACACACAACTATTAAGAACATCGGCCACAAGACTATTCAAAACAAATCGACGTAGTCAAAACCAATGGAGTTGTCATCATTACTGCGGCGAAGCATTCATTACAATAGCTGGTGTAAGCCAAGCTATTGGGGGAGGGAATGGTAGTGTGGATGGCTAATATGAACTCTGACGGTACGTTACTATGGCTAAAATATTGAAAAACAATATCCAAATATGACCAAATAGAATGTTACATTTAGGGGGTGTTGCGTCGTCCTCACCAGCGTCCTGTCGTAATGCTACCACCAAAAGCAAGCCTGAGTCCTTGATGTATATAGCGGGATTGCAAAGAGATCAAACCTGAACGTTCACTTGAACGTGATTGTAAATATTACCAATAAATCGGAAGTCGAACTGAAGGTTCGTTACCGTCAGGATTATCTTGCCTGAAGGGCTTCCAACAAGTTCACTCTGGAACTGAGGGTTCCGTATTCTTATTACTGCAGTTATGTCTGTACCAGGAGTAACAGGGTAGAATCAAGGAAACAATAATGTGTGTCGAACATGTGGTATAATTAGTGTGTCGATTTGGCACAAGAAACAAACATAGAAATGGTAACAAAAGTTCAAGATGAGTTACTCAACAAAATAGGCGTTATCAACTTCCGCGAGATCAACAAACTAGGAACGATAGTTTATGCTTGACTAAGAATATATCTGTGTTACGATCGTTACGATCCAAAATATACAAAAGAACTTAAATTAGCAAGGTTGTTACACTCTTATAGAGTTCAATATATGCGTATCAAGGTTAAATGCAAAACGTTACGATTCTCTTTGTGTCATACAACTGCAATGATACGATTTACTCAGCATTACGATCAACTTCAACGTATTAAAACTTCAGTGTTACGATATTCAATTAAATTATGCTCTTACTTATTACTCTTATTTCTATACGTTACACTCTTAACGTTATCACGTCATGACTGGTATTCGTTAGTGTTATTATTAATTTTACTGTGTCCTTTCACAACTTGTTGCCACTGCCATGTCCTACCTATACCAATTGGCCAATAGAGTAGAATGATGGGGCCTCAACGTCGGGGCCCTCAGGAAATCATTGGGTCGAGAGTGTCAATGAATCCAAAAGTGTCGATACCAAGCCGTAGTCCAAGGATATCTCAGTTAAAAGAGCTGTGTTTATCGCCAGGGAATTGATCGCAATGGTTGGAGGAGTCGTTACTACGAATGGGTGAAATGGGGTGCACGTTACAGGGATACTGGGATGCCGTAAAAACTGGGGCCTTACTCTGGACAACGATTTTAACTATAACACGCAAAAACTCAAGTGATCTGGTCTCGATGGTCTCGCGTCCTGGGTATATAAACTTAACAGCAAAAAAACCGGCGCACCCTATATTTTGTTATTTTTTCACCTTAGCTTCAATTGGTTAATTTTTTTTTTTTTTTTTTTTTTTTTTGCATGTGCCAAGTAAAGTCGGTATCTTATGAGAGAACAGCAAGGAACAGAGTGGCAAATAAAAAATATCCGTTCGAAAAAATCAGCTTTATTCACAAAACTTCGATGTTTGGACAACAGTAACAAAACATTCTTCTGCAGTTCTCGTGTGAAAAAAAAAAATTGAAAAATGAATTTTTTCTGAAAATAATTTTTTTAAATATCGTGAGGTACCGTCCCTTGCTTGTACCACCGCCTGCATTCTTCTCGGCATGCTGTTGATCAAATTTGAAACTGTTTCTTGTCTGATGAGGTCCCATTCTGCGACCACCACTGTCCTGAGGTCTTGGAGGTTTACAGGAGGGTTTGGTCGCTTTCGGATGCATCTCTCTAGCTCGCCCCATAGATGTTCTATGGGATTGAGGTCGGGGCTGCGAGCTGGCCATTGTAGGGTGCGCATGCCTACTTCTTTGAGGTAGTCAGTAACCACGTTTGCTACGTGTGACCGCACGTTATCGTCCATAAAAATAAAATTATCGCCGGTGTAAGGGGCGAATGGCACTACATAATCTTCCAGGATGTCAGAAATGTACCTCAGTGTGGTTAGACTCCATCGGGGGTACACATGGAGTTCGCCTCTGAAGTGATTCCACCCCAAACCATTTCAGAACCTCCCGCGTTAGGCACCCTTTCAGAAATATTGCACTGAGCGAAACGCTGCCCTCGTCTCCTCCACCCTCTAACACGACGATCTGAAGCGAATAGTGAGAACCTGGACTCATCGGAAAACATTAAGAGTGCTGAAAGGGTGCCTTACGGGAGTGGGTCTGAAATGGTTTGAGGTGGAATCACTTCAGAGGCGAAAACGGAACTCCATGTGTATCCCCGAGGGAGTCTAACCACACTGAGGTACATTTCTGACATCCTGGAAGATTATGCAGTGCCATTCGCTCCTTACACCGGCGATAATTTTATTTTTATGGACGATAACGCATGGTCACACGTAGCAAATGTGGTTACTGACAACCTCAAAGAGGTTGGCATGTGCACCCTACAATGGCCAGCTCGCAGCCCCGACCTCAATCCCATAGAACATTTATGGGACGAGCTAGAGAGGTGCATCCGAAGGCGACCGAACCCTCCTGTAAACCTCCAAGACCTCAGACCACGGTGGTCGCAGAATGGGACCTCATCAGACAAGTAACGGTTTCAAATTTGATCAACAGCATGCCGAGAAGAATGCAGGCGGTGGTACAAGCAAGGGACGGTACCACACGATATTTAAAAAAATTATTTTCAAAAAAAAAATTTCATTTTTCAATTTTTTTTCACACGAGAACTGCAGAAGAATGTTTTGTTACTTTTGTCCAAACATCGAAGTTTTGTGAATAAAGCTGATTTTTTCGAACGGATATTTTTTATTTGCCACTCTGTTTCTTGCTGTCCTCTCATAAGATACTGACTTTACTTGGCAAAAAAAAAAATATATATATATATATATATATATATATATAAAATATATATATAACCAATTGAAGCTCAGGCTATTCTGAATCATATTCTGAAGTTTAACGCATTTTTTTATATATGTATGTATGTATGTATGTATATATGTATGTATATATGTATGTGTCATTCCAGACGATAACTGTCTGTAGAATTGTGCTAGAAACTTCAAACAAATTTTAAAATGTTAAGGACACAAAACGAAAGTTCAAGTTCGTTGGCCAGCATGATCGGATTACATCTTCGGGTTGAAATTTTCAAAAATGTAGTCAAAAATTTCAAAATAGCCTGTTTTTTGCGATTTGTCGTGCGAAATAATTTTTTCAGCATACTAACATGTGGTATATTCGGAATCAGCGTAAAATTTCCTTTAAGAATATGTATCAAGTTTTTAAAAATTTCAAAGTTGAAAAATCAGTCAAAAATCGAAATAATGCCGTTCGCTAGTTGTAAAAATCGGTAATATTTGCATGAAACATTGTCCAAATTCAGATTGAACTACTCTTATGGAAGTATCCCTGTATAAGCAATCCTAGAACCATGCTGTTTAAAACGTAGGTACTTAGTAGGTGCTTGTTAAAAAAAAAAAAAAAAAAAAAAAAAAAAAAAAAAAAAGTAATCACAACTGATGAGTTTACTCTTCAAAAATTCGCTCATGGGGTCATGCTGCATGACTGGACTTTTTTTTGCTGTCCTGACTTCGTCCCGATTTTTAAAGTAGTTGAATCTCCGAAGTATTTTGTAAGCCCAGGATGAAAACTGGATAAACCCTGCGTGGTACAGATGTCCTTCATTGCAGGTAGGTAGCCGGACACCTTTGACTATTTGAAATGTATAGGTCTATGTAATAGATGATCTAAGCACCCAAATGTGATATTTCGTTTTTTTTTTTTTTTTTTTTCAATAATGATGTTTCTCCAACTTTTCAATACCTATTGTATTTTTTCCAAAAACACGAGTATAACTTAGTCGTTGTATTTTGTCAGTGACTTGAAGTATATCTTGTCCCGATTTTGGTTCCGATTTTCTACTTCAGGCTGTCCCAAGCTAAGGTGAAAAAATAACAAAATATAGGGTGCGCCAGTTTTTTTGCTGTTAAGTGTATATCAGGCGCCCCTCCTGTCTGCGCCCCTTCTTGGTCTCGTCCCCTCCAATCCTTGGATGGGACGATGCCTGGCGCATTGGATGCCTCCCCTTGGCCTGTGTCTTGCTGGCCTCGCCCTGGCTCCGATTGCCTGAGTGGGAGGAGTTAAGCTAGGCCTGAATCATCAGGCTAACTCTGGTGTAAAATAACTAAAATGTAAAAAGGTTTGATCAAGTAAAACTATATGACTTTGTAGTAATACCGAAGAAAAGGAGAAGAGAGAAGATGAATGATAATTGGGGTAGATCAGGGATTACTCAACTGCGCATGTGCGAATTGCCAGTTCTGAAAAAATCCCAGAACTGGTAGAACTAATTCCGAACGGTAATGAACGCCTAAACGAACAGCGGACTAGGCGTTCTGAACGAGTTCGGTGACTAAACGAACGCCCAAAAGGAGGCGTGGTCCAGTCCCGAACTGTTCACAACTCTTGGCCGAACGAACTCTTGGTCCCTTAGTGAAACCATTCCAAGCAAATCCAAATATAACACTGATGGGAGAGGCAGGAGATAAATATCTCAGATAGGGTCTTCCCTGTAAGGCATGCATTACTTACAAATATATTTTATAGTTGAAGGTGCGACGGTAGGCCAGTGGCCATCCAGACCGCAATACATGCCTTCAATAGTAGGTAATTGTAAAATACCTGGGAATCACATTAGATACTAAAATTAATTCTGGGAGCAAATAAAGAAATCAGCAGACAAGGCATCAAAGAAAACAACTGCTCTTAGTCATCTCATGAGAAATATTAATGGGCCAAGACCATGTAAGCGTCGTCTCATGATGACCGTTGTACAGTCAATACTCTTGTACGGTGCTGAGGTATGGGCAGATGCTCTAAACATAGCCTACTATCGCAGGAGAATTATTGCAGTTCAACGAATAGGAGCGCTGAGGATTGCATGTGCTTACAGAACAGTGTCAGAGCCAGCCATACTCATACTTACAAGCAGCATCCCAATCCATCTATTGGCTGCAGAACGCAAAAGAATCTTGATAGAAGGGAGGAAGGGGAAAGAGCTCGTTTAGCCGCTGAAGAGAGAGAATGTACGATGGCAAGATGGCAGGAAATGTGGACTGTAGAGCAGAGAGGGAGATGGACAGCACGCTTGATACCTCAGATTAAGGTATGGCTAGATAGAAAACATGGAGAAGTAAACTCTTTCCTGACTCAGTTCCTTTCTGGTCATGGGCTGTTTTACGCATACCTCTATAAAATGGGAAAAGTAGACTCTTCAATATGTCCATACTGCCAGGAAATGGACGATGATGTGCTCCACACTTTCTTCGTATGCAAGCGACGGGCTACAGAAAGAAGAAGGCTGCAGGATGCTCTGGAATTACCATCTCAAGATGTGACACTGGAGGTGGTAGTAGCCAAAATGATTGAACGAGAGCAAAATGGGACTTTTGTAGCTGTCTACGTAGCAGTCATCCTCCAGAAAAAGATCATCTTGGAACGGGAGAGACAGAGGAGGAGGGAGCGCATGGACAGAGAGGACTGAAGAATTTTCTCAATGACTCGGCCTGAAGTAAGGTGTTGAACAGTTCCAGGCTGAGTTCCAACGTGGGAAAAGGAAGGTGAGGTTTTAGTGGGTTTGAATCTCACATAACCCGGAGTGCGGTCCCTCGCGGGTATCTTACGAGATCCGATTACCACCTTAGTATCTTGAAGATTTCCTCCTCACCTGCCTACGAAAAAAAAAAAAAAAAAAAAAAAAAAAGTAGGTACCTAATGTATTCTATGTAGGTACATGGAGTTCAGTGAGAGGCCACAGAAGAACGGATTCGAACAAATATAGCGAATGTTTATTATAAATTATACAAATAACCTGAGGTATATCATGGAATTGATCTGAAACTGGAGATGTATCCTCAGTTTTCGTGGGATGATGACAAGTATAAAGAAAATCAGAACCTACGCAAAACATTTTTGAATGGTGTTTGAACAGCGTTTTCTCGATATTTTTAACAATAAATTAAAATCATTACATAAAATGAAAATAGTTAACGAACGAACAATTACTGACCTATAACGAATAGATTGGTTAAAAACTGTGATGTTAACCTTTCCAAACTGTCATGTTAGCCTTTCAAGCAATCGTACAAGTCTTCCATAATCATTCTATGTTCCGTTTGAGAAGGTGACGATAGACAAATGACGATGTATTATATACCAAAAGATGACAGAGTAACATACAAGCAATTAAATAAACTTTCAAGTCTTCCTCAAGGTAGCTAAGGCCCACCCTGACTTCAAAAACGAGTTGGTTTAATGAATCCGGACATTCCCTGAGTTCAGGCTTCGCTCGAGCAATTGGGTAACTCAACTAATCGAGTGACGATTATGAATTCCGTTGGCGTCTGGAGGACTCCTCCATCGATACTTGAGGCACTTCAAGCCCCGAGTGCTGTTTATGAATCCTTAATGTATGGATAAGTATAAATAATAACCCGGTGAACTCCATCTGTCGGTTGAAATACCAGAAGCCGTTCATGTTTGTAATGTACTATACATCTGCACCTAAATTGTAAATAAACATGTATATATATATATATATATATATATATATATATATATATATATATATATAAATGATGTAAATACGATGTAAAGTCTGCCCAATTGTCATGGAAGAGGAAACTTTCAGTTCGGCTAACAACCCCAACTCATATACATGCAAAGGGTCGGCAGATTGCCAAACACCAATGTGTGTATATGAGTTGTTGTGCAAGGAATGCCCTGCATTTTATGTCGGAAAAGCCGAGACACAGCTTAACCTGCGTGTCAACAACCACAGAGCATCGGTGGTTACAAGAACGCAAGATCTGCCTGTGAGCCACCATGCATGATGCAACATTCGACAATTGTTTTGGCATAAAAGTTGTAAAGAAGATGAAGCCAGGAGAAAATAAAAGAATGCTTCACCAATCTGAAAAGGCACATTCCAATGTTTTGGGCGCGTATGATCCTCCAGGATTAAACATCAGGCGTTAGCCAGGTAACCAACTTCTCCACGGCAAACATCTCTGCATAATATCAACGTCGAAATTCCCACAAAAAATTATTCTAGTTCTTCATATTTTGATAAAGGCAACTAAAGCCGAAATATAAAAAATAGTTTGTGGTGTAACTTTTTGTTTTTTTATAAAATTTGCGTTAATTAATTATATATATATATATATATATATATATATATATATATATATATATATATATATATATATATATATATATATATATATATATACTCGGCCCTTTAGGCCTCGCAAGGGGCTCCGCCCCTTGACCCCGCCAGGGGGGCTTCGTCCCCCTGGACCCCCCCTAGTCGCCGGATCTTTTCTCTTTTCTACTGTGTAGAAAACGAGGATAATTTGCTATGCAATTCGTCTCACGAGAAAAAAAAAATATAAAAAAATTTTCAAGCCTGGCTGGGATTCGAACCCACGACCTCGCGGGTTCTAGTGGCGGGACAAAAAAAATTATTGGGGGTCGGCCTAAGAATTGCATAGCAATTAATATATATATATATACAGGGTGGTCCTTAATGAACGTACCACCCTTTCAATTTCGTTGGTTGTGGAGAAATCAAAAAACTTGTCGAAGTAACCTCCCCTTATTTTTTTGCAAAGAATTCAAAAATTGCAGTTTGAAGCGTCGCGCATGCGCGCTGCGCGCACCAACTTTGTTTTTTCAAATAGAACCCCCCAATTTTTATTGCAGATTCGCATTCTACATCAAATTTCATGAACATTTTACTTCGACAACTTTTTTTTTCCACTGCGCGAAACGGGCGCCAGGAGCGTTCAAAGTTGCTAAAGTCATCAAAATTGCGCAAAACATGGATTATGGTAAACCCCAAGTGTGGCACATGACTTTACATTGTTTTTCAGCGCTGATTCACGTGGTGCTGTCAGTTTTTAGATTTAGCTCAGTTTTTTTCGATTTATAAGCTTAATCTACGTCTTTTGGTGAAATATTAGTTTTTCCGAAGTATCAACTTTGGCAGTAGATTTATTTTCCCTCGCCCTTTCGCGACCCGGGCTTGGGACCGGCTAAGGCGGCCTTAAAAATAAATCACGTGGTTTTAGCGAATTTTCGAAGAAAATTAAGCTATTGCTCTCGCCTCAAAATTTGTAGAATGTGAATTTTTGAAAAAATTTTATGCAGAAATCCGTTTCAGGCTATTCTGAATCATATTCGGAAGTTTAACGCATTTTTTTATGTATGTATGTATATATGTATATATGTATATATGTATGTATATATGTATGTATGTATGTATGTGTCATTCCAGACGATAACTGTCCGTAGAATTGTGCTAGAAACTTCAAACAAATTTTAAAATGTTAAGGACACAAAACGAAAGTTCAAGTTCGTTGGCCAGCATGATCGGATTACATCTTCGGGTTGAAATTTTCAAAAATGTAGTCAAAAATTTCAAAATAGCCTGTTTTTTGCGATTTGTTGTGCGAAATAATTTTTTCAGCATACTAACATGTGGTATATTCGGAATCAGCGTAAAATTTCCTATAAGAATATGTATCAAGTTTTCAAAAATTCAAAAGTTGAAAAATCAGTCAAAAATTGGAATAATGCCGTTCGCTAGTTGTAAAAATCGGTAATATTTGCATGAAACATTGTCCAAATTCAGATTGTCATTAAATCTACAAGATTAGTTTAATAATAATAAAGTATGAGTACCTCCTAATTATTTTTAATAATTTGATTCCATGTTTGTCTATCAAAATCATAAACTAAAATTTCTCTACACGATCAATAGCGACTGAAATGTCGAAGATTTCTTCAAAAATTCGCTCATGGGGTCATGCTGCATGACTGGACTTTTTATTTATTGGACTTGATGAATCCGAAATAACAGCCAGAAACATGGTCGTTTTTTTAAGAAAAAAGTGGCTTGGTTCCTGCACCCAGAAGGATACTCTGAGAAATCATGAATATTATGGTACCAAAAGCGTTTGAATACGATTGAATCACAAGAGGTAAACAACTCGGATTTCTCGATTCTCGGACTGCTTATCTGCTGCACTTTGTGACGAGACATCACTAACCGCTCACGTTACAACTTCAACTCCAAGTTGATATGTACCCGTTATCATATTTATTTTGTCTTTAATCGTGAGAAGCAACTGATCCGGTTAATAGTCTCACTGTGAACGTTCTTGAGTGCGTATCATGCAGCGTTTTACCCAAAACGAACTGACCGAGATGGTGCGGTTGTACTAAAGGCACGACGGAAATGCTCGACTAACTGCAGCCGCTTGTCAGCAAGTGTTTAATTGGCGTGTTCACCACCAGGCGATATTAGGAACGGTTCGGCGTTTCGCTCGCACAGGCAGATTTGACGTTCGTCGTCCACCCGGAAGACCTTCCGCTGTACGCTCCTTCAACTTTGATTTGGATGTGTTGCTGTATCAACGGGAAAATCCTCACTCTTCCACACGTCAGACGGCTCGAGTAGCTGGTTGCAGCAAAACCACAGTTCATTGGGTCCTTCACACCTATGGCATGAGGCCATTTAGGTCTCATGTCGTTCATGGCCAGCGTGAAGGGGATAAGGAAAGGCGGCTGCTTTTTCTCGCACACATGGAGGCGCTCTGGGAACAGGTCCCACATTTGGCAACCACTCTTTTGTGGACCGACGCGTCCACATTTTCAAACAATGGACTCTTCAATTGTTGGAATTTTCGAACATGGGCTGACGAGAATCCACGATTATTGTATTCCACCAGGCACCAGGTGCGTTTCACGGTAAATGTATGGTGTGGGTTGGTCGGCAACCACCTCATTGGGCCGCATTTCTTGACCGGTGGTAGCCTCAACGGGAAGAGATACCTTCAGTTTCTCCAGGAGGTTCTGCCTGAATTGTTGGAGGACGTCCCTCTCGCCACCAGGCAGGCAATGTGGTTCCAACATGATGGTTGTCCTGCCCACAACGCACGGGCTGTTACACGCCATTTGGATGCCCGATTCCGCTCTCGGTGGATTGGCAATCGGAGCCTGATTTCTTGGCCACCCCGTTCTCCGGACTTGACTCCACTAGATTATTTTTTATGGGGTTACCTGAAGAACAAGGTCTACGACGCCTCCCTCCATCCTATCACAAGTGCTGCCGAATTGCAACAGCGGATCATCGACGCCTGCGAATCGGTATCTCCGGCATCTACGTTCGAGGCAGTCACCACCGAATAGGATCATCGAGCTGCCGCCTGTTTGGAGGACAACGGCGGTCCATTTGAACGACTACTGTGAACGATTTAGTTTCTTAATGTTTTTTCTTTTATTCTTTTTTAAAAAAGAAGGAATTGTTTTTGTTGTATTTTAGGAGAAAAATTATCGAGGAGTGTGATTTATTTTTAAGGCCGCCTTAGCCGGTCCCAAGCCCAGGTTGCGAAAGGGCGAGGGAAAATAAATCTACTGCCAAAGTTGATACTTCGGAAAAACTGTAATATTTCACCAAAAGACGTAGATTAAGCTTATAAAATCGAAAAAACTGAGCTAAATCTAAAAACTGACAGCACCACGTGAATCAGCGCTGAAAAACAATGTAAAGTCATGTGCCACACTTGGGGTTTACCATAATCCATGTTTTGCGCAATTTTGATGACTTTATCAACTTTGAACGCTCCTGGCGCCCGTTTCGCGCAGTGGAAAAAAAAGTTGTCGAAGTAAAATGTTTATGAAATTTGATGTAGAATGCGAATCTGCAATAAAAATTGGAGGGTTCTATTTGAAAAAACAAAGTTGGTGCGCGCAACGCGCATTTTCGCGCATGCGCGACGCTTCAAACTGCAATTTTTGAGTTCTTTGCAAAAAAATAAGGGGAGGTTACTTCGACAAGTTCTTTGATTTCTCCACAACCAACGAAATTGCAAGGGTGGTACATTCATTAAGGACCACCCTGTACATATAATGCTGTAATCCAGAAAAAGTTTCAGTAACCCTCAAAACGGATTATGACGAAGAAAATTTCGAACATTTTTGGAGCCATTGCAATAGCTTCATTTTCGACAAAAATAATTAATGTTTTTTTTTTTTTTCTTTTGTAAATATTTTCAAGAAGTAATTTTTATTTTTTTATAACATGAGTGATCTCTGATACACAAGAGCATTTTCATTGCCAACCCACCCCGTATTATTAGGTACCTACTCAAATGAAAGATAAGTGTCGGATCAGCTGTGAGGAGACCGGCCTCAGCAGTGACCCCACCTCGAAAACGCCGACTGACCGAGGATTTTTAAGACCCACGAGCGCCGAAATCCGGCATCTTTCTTCACTGGACTGTCAACGCACGAAGACTCCTAGGCCTTCTAGATCTCCAAGCCTCTACGAGAACCAATGTACAACGAGGAGAGACTTTAGGGTGAACTAGGGTTTAAAGATTGAATCAATAAAGGGGGGAAAATGTATCACTCTCTCTTTGTTTAATATCAACTCTTCCCCAAATTCCTAATCTAGTTCTAAATTGGGCTCTGACATAATGGTAGAGTAGCGCCTAAAATTAGGTACACCCCCGTAAAAACCTTCAATTTATAATACTAAAATGAAAGATTTATAAAAATGTATTTAAAAAAGGATAAATTATTCAAGATATTAAGACTATTGAGAAATGAAGAAAGAATTTGAAACAAAATATTTTTTAAATAAAAAGGGAAAAACGTATTATTGAACAAATATGAAGAAAGTATAGAAAATTTATTTAAATCATTTAAGATAGTAGAAAGTTTAATTTATTGAAAAAGAATGAAGAAAGAATAATAAAACTAAATAAATAAATAATTTTGTGTAAGGAATTATCACAATTCAGACTTAAAACTCTGCTCTAGTGTCTCCCTCGTTTATGTGCAAATTAAATTTTAAAAAAATATTTTTTTGGGTATGCTAGTATAAGGTTTCCTTAATATAAAGTGTATGGCCTTAGGATAGAGAACCCTATTGCAACTATCAACATAATAACATTTCCATTAAATTTTGTGAACTGCTACTTAGTTGGGAAACGCTGCGTGCAAACTTCTCCTAGGCAACAGTGCTCTAAAGCCTGTTGCTAAGGTGGTGTTAATGACCCGCCTTAATTAGAAAACATTAAGAGCACCAAATAGGAGTACCAGAGGAGTTAGCACGGAGTAGAAAGATCCTGGACTAAAAGCACATGGTGTAAGGAAAAGGATCAGATACTTCAAATAAGACTAGCAGAAAAGTAAATTCATCCTGTAATTAGAGGCCAATACACTTAGGCAGGTACCCTGATTCATGAAAGGCATGTATTGCAACACAATACATTTTGTATAGCTCACGTACAAGCAGCAGAAAACGATGTCGCCAAAAACAAATAACAAATTTGAAGGACCTCTGATATTCGCAGCTGAAAACATGATTCATAACCACCAAAGCAGGAGACATGTATGATGGAACAGCTGTGAGAAAGGGAAATCTTAAAAGAGATGTCCAAATTATAGAATCAACCTGAATTACTAGATGACGGATAATGACCCACCGTTAGTATTAATAATCAAGAGATTAATTGACAGATACCACTTAGGACCAAGCGAACCCTTAAAAAGATTGAACAGATTAACGGCCGCTGAACATTCGGAAATAGTAACTTATGAGAATCGATCGAAAAGTAGTGAAATTTGGGCACAACCCGATCTAGACGTACCACATTTACTACAAACTATTTTGGCTAACCAGAATAATATGGCGAATCCAGTTAAGATAACTCCACGCTATTTTTCGGCTCAATCACATGAAGGTATTAATCAATTTATTAACAGCTGGGAGAAATTAGCAAAATATGCCTGGGAAAACACGGAAATTATGCGTAGTATACCAAGTTTTTTTCCTGGCAGACGCACAATTATGGTATGATGGAATGGATAAAGCAGGAAAAATTAAACCTACATGGAGGGAATTTAAAATTCAACTTAAAATGGAATTTCAAGACCCGAGTTTAATTGAATCGGCTAGATTAGAATTGCATTCATTACAAAAATTGTCGTCGGAAACGATGAAACAGTATGTCGACAGGCTGAGAAATTTAATATGGAAAGCAGCTCCAGAAATGTCATCAACTGAAAAACAACGAATATTAGCAGCCGGTTTACCCAATGAATATCGAATTTGTTAAGCAGATATAGCAGATTTTGAGCAAGCTGTAATAAAATTGTATCAAGTAGAAGCACTTCTTCATCAACCAATAAAAAATAATAATAATAATAATAATAATTTGCAGACACCCAACCCCCAAATTTCTCAGGAAACAAATCCTACAAACAATGTGGAGAATTCTTTGCTTAAGGGGATCGCGGTTTTGGAAGCTGATAATCAAAGGTGGGCAGCAAACGTGGAGCATTTACCGGCAGAAGTCGTGGACGAGGACACAATTATCGCGGTCGACAATATTATCAGAATAATAATCAAAACCAATGTTATAATCAAGGACATAAAGTACAGAATAATACAGAAAATCAGCAGCAGTCGTGGCAAAACAGAGGGTCGTATCGTGCAAGGTTGCAAACAGGAACGAGAGTTAACCAGAATTATCATACTAATGATGATCTTACGAGTATATCACGAAATCTGTTATCACAACAATTAAATTATCAAACGAGAAGACCGTACCGCGGAAGACGTTATACCAATAATTACATGAGAACAAATAATACCCCACAAATCGGATACCCTCAACGCCAACAGAGCAGAGGACAGTCGCATCATACTCCAAAAAAACTGACATAATGGGACGGCCGAACGAGATGACAACGGTTGTCCCAATAATTTGGAAATAATAAATACAACGACTGTACAAATAAAACAAAGAAGGAACCGGCCGATAATAACAGTGCATTTGGAAAATTATGATTTGAATGCATTTTGCGATAGGTTCGGGTGCAAGTATTTCACTTATACAGGAAAAATATGTACATAATAAAAAAGAAATAAGACAATCAAACGCACAATTATATTCAATAGAAAAGAAAAAACTAGACATTTTGGGAATAATCACCTTAAAAATAAATATGACTGGGGACGATAATAATAAAAGGCAATTTGATCACGAATTTTATGTTTGAAAACCAAGCACAGCTACAATGGGACCTCACTATGCACAAGTAATTTTAAGAACAGACTTTTTCTATGAAAATAACGTTTTAATAGATTTTAGGAATCAACTACTCGTATTAGGATATTGGAATATTTCATTCAGAAACAAATAATGAAAACCCAAAAGGAATTTTTGGATTTGAAGCTTGCGGACTGGTGACGCAACGATCTGGGAGAAAAGCGAAACGTATTCACGAAAAAACTGTTACCGAATTAGGTCAAGTTAAAGGGAAAAAAGTAGAATTAATGAAACAAACTGAAAACGAAGTTCCCCAATGATGTTTGCAATGCGATTTTCTTGGACCGGTAAAATGTTCCAGCCAATTTTACTTTTAGTGGATTTACACACCAGACATTTGCAATTACATTTATGCAGAAATCAGACAGGAGACGAGGTAATCGCCGCTTTAAAACGATACCAATACACGTGGGGTTTCATAAAATGTTTACAAACGGATAACGGCACGTCTTTTAAAAGTCAAGCAGTGGGGAAAGCATGAAGTTTGGTTAGATTCACCGTGGCATGAGATGATCAATTTACAAAATGTGACGAGTTGGACGACGGATAGGGCTATGAACCACCTCCAGAATAAATTACAACAGGAAATAGAATGATTTTAACATTTGTAAGAGAAGGTATACTTTGAGAATCGGCAATTCAGTTGGATAATTTAAGGGAAAATATACAAATTATAGAATCACAAATAGGTGGAGGAAACCAGATACCATTTTTGGTGTCCTTACACGGCTGGGAAATTATAAAACAGATTACACAAGTACATTATTGTATTGAGGGACAGGATATTTATTTTCGGAAGGCAAAAATATGATATTGTAAGACATGTGACAGTACCACATCGGGTAGCTGATTGTAAAATATCGTATAGAGTAATGTTATTTGATGTTACCATAGGACAGAATAACACTTTCACTACAGCGATGACTAGGGAAGAATTTAGTACGACTTGTTTAAAAATAATTGATCAGGGATATTTTTGTAAATACTTTAATAGCTTAACGGAAATTTTGCCAGTAGAAGAGATTTTTTCAACAAACCAACAAAGAATAGTGCAACAAGTTATATATTTGTCAACGGGAGTAATCAACCAACATATACTTTTAAAAACTTGTAGCATATATACATACATGTGTGTGTGTGTGTGTGTGTGTGTGTGTGTGTGTGTGTGTGTGTGTGTGTGTGTGTGTGTGTGTGTGTGTGTGTGTGTGTGTGTGTGTGTGTGTGTGTGTGTGTGTGTGTTTAGCTCGCAGAAAAACGTCCATACTGAAAGCAGAAAAACGAAGAAAAATCGACAATTTTTACATTTTTTCAAATTTTGAACTTTGGCCATTTTTCACTAACTAGAACTAATTAAAAAATACACTGCCAAGGAAATGGCACATGAGCTTCCTCGTGACCTTCACAGTACGTCACCATCAAATTCCAGAAAACTAGAAACGACCGGTTCTGGCATCAGGGAATTAATAAGGTGGGAAATTGGAAGCTGAATGGTACATATAATAGATGAAATTAATAAGGAAAATTTTGATTTTAATATGGGACCATCCAGGATGTAGTCCGTATGTTCCCTGAAAATTTCGTCTAAACCGGATCAAAACTGAAGGAGTTTTTAATTGCCTGAGTTATGACCGAAACAAGAAAATTTTGTTTGCGCCTGAGCAGTGGGTACCGTTGATTCGATCATGACGGAAATGATAGGGGACCATGTAGAGCTATACCCACACGATCCCTAAAAATTTGAAGAAAATCGCATCAAAATTGTGGAAATTACGGCTGTTGCAAGGATCGTAACAAGAATATTTCGTTCACGCATGCGGAGAGCGCACCGCTAATGCAATTATGATTATTCTCTTATGGGACCTCAAGGGACCTTACCCACATCATCCCTGAAAAGCTGACCTAAATCCGTTCAACATTGACCGAGTTATGACCGTCACAAGGATTTCACGTTAGCGCCTGCGCAGAAGCTACCGTTGATTCGATCATGATGAAGTTGATAAGGGACCATCTAGAGCTTAACCCGCACAATCCCTGAAAATTTGGTTAAAATCGGATCAAAATTGTGGAAGTTATGGCTGTTACAAGGAAATGTGGACGGACAGACAGACAGACACGGAACCAAATTTGTTCAGGAGGTTATGAAACGGAAAATGCGAGTGAAAATTTTGATGTTGGAGCAAAAAAAAAAATTTTTTTCATTTCGAAAGTGAAAACAAAGTTTCCGCTGCCTTGCAGTCTCGGAAGCAATATATACATAGAATTTACATCAGAAAGATAGGCAATTTAACGCTCTTTCCAACGGTATCCTCAGCATTGAGAAAACTCCGAAATTGGGGAGTTAGAGCTGTTTTTGTGAAGTAAGGTCGAAAACACGAAAAAAATCTGAAAAAAGAAATAACTCGGAAACGAAGCCTCAAAAAAAAAAAGTCTAAGAGGCATTTTTTGTTGCAATTACTTGTAGAATTGACCCCTGGGTTTCTGCCTTTCTGATAGGTATTCATTTGTATTATTAGGGCATCTAATGATTCGTTTCAACGAAAACTCCATAAAATAGACCAGCTCTTGACAGATCAACAGTCCCGATTCCGGCTGGCCGAGCGTCATCGGTTCGGGAGACTAACGGATTCCATGTACCTAGGTGCAGTCTTGGAAATTACTTTCCGAAGACAGGAAAAATCTTTACTCTGACCATTGCTATGAATTCCTCTCTAGCTCTAGGGACTAGTAGTCCCTTGGATAACTAGTAACGTGTTTTTCAAGTCAATTTATTTTATATATTATTTTAAGTTTTTGTTTCATTTAGTTTCTTAACACTACCTACCACCCTGTATTTTTGGCGTATTTTATGAAAAACAAAATTGTTGTTTTCTTATGTGTTTATTTTGTATACTGAACACCACTAAGTAGGATTATACAATTCTGCGCTATCAATGAAATTATTCTATTCTAGCCCCGAGTTACCCTTGGGTCCTGGCGTTTTGGAACCGTCTGTATAACAGATCATATCCGCCAAATCAAAGACGAAGGCGAAGTCTCAAATCTCGTGACTTGGGCGAAGTTTCAAGTTTGTTTTATGATATCAAACGGGAATTGGATTCCCGGATCGTAGTAATGTGCCGCACACGTTAAAAGCTACAATCTCAGAATATATTATCTAGTTATTCTGAAAGAATTTTAATAGTTGTCTCGTCTTAAAAAGGTTCTGTCATAAACATCTTATGCATACGATTACTAACTACTACTATTATTGTACAAGACAAATTACCCTTGGAAATCGTCGAATGGGAGAGTAAAATGTTTCTCAGATCCCATGACTGCGAAAAATGATCTGCTTTCGATAACATGTAATAAATAGAATAAGAACGAATACGCGATTAGAATGTTTGGATGCGGTAAATAAACAATTAACCAAAACAAGATAAGGCACGCTGTCAACTCGGGTGTGTGTAGGTTTCTCTCTGTTGAAAGGACCTATGAGGTGGTGGTGATTCTTTGCTTCGTTCACCTCGTTTTATGTCGGACGCAGGCATGAGTGGACCTGTTAGGGCCCTTTCAGAAAAACTCGATTACCTAGGGTGCGTTCCGATTCACGATTGTGACGCCACTCCAGTTAAAGCCAGTTATGGCACTTCCCCACACAACGATGACATCGTGGAGGGTTTTTTAGAGTTTTTAGTACCTGCCTACCTACCTATGTACTTAATTTCTTTTTTCAAGCAAAGTGTTAAGCTTTACTGTATAAAATGAAATGTATGGAATTGGTCCATATATATCTAAATATTGATATATTGAACTACTTAGGTACCTCCCTTCTGTTCAACTATACGAATTTAATGACTTTTTTAAGCACATTTTGGATAGGTACATCTCTGTTGGTGATCACGAAACGCGTTCTTGGATATCATCCTATATTTAGAGTTCTTGATTTTTGGGAATAACTAGCAATTTTCGTTTATGATGTTCTTAGTAGATAGGTAATGAAAAAAATACGTAGTCGTCGGTGCCTGGCGGTGGGGAAGTAAAACAAAAAGCGGGGAAAATTTCCCGTTTGCACGATTTTTCTGGCGTTTTCTTCCCTGCGAACGTCAGCACTGAATCGACTTGCAAAAATTGATATAAGCACGGCTCTGATAGTTGATTATGAGTAATTCTTATCTCAAAACGAATTCAAACATTAATGCTCGCCAATTTATATGCCTTATAACTTACCTTGGATTCCATAGCGAAGGTCATTAGGGAAAGGACGAAAAGGGGTGAGCGACGATGAAAAGCAGTAGAAAATTTATTTACAGGACGCACCTAGGTACTATTTTTATTTACAGAAACCTATTTTAAAAAAGAAATCAGTCGTATTCTGACGAGAACAAATCGCTCTCGTCAGAAGAACCGTCAGACGAGCTCCCAGCCAGAGTGATGATCAGCTCGTCCACACGATTGTCAATGAGGCGGTCGTTCGTCATGTAGGTACTTCATTTCCGTTTCCCCGATCTGTTCACAAACCTACGAAATAAATCGAAATGCATAGTGTCATTCGACACAAAAATGGTTGGATGTATGTGAGGATTTGAAAATAGTGAGTGAGCACGTACCTTTTTCCACTTTTCAGTGGTGTAGGTAAGCGTCGAAGAGCTGACGGAGGTGTTGTTCTTTGACGCCGAGTGAAGTTCCAACAGAGGTCCAAGCAAGCTGCTGCTTCAGGTCACCCCATAAGATCTCGATCGGGTTGAGATCCGGATGATAGGGGGGCAGGTGAATGGCATTGTGTCCAGCTTCGGTTATAATTTTGTCAACCCGGTAGGTTTTGGCTACATGTGCGTCTTTAACATTGCACAGCAGCTGGGCCTTCGTTTTGGACTCTGGTTATTAGCCAGGTAGTGATGTCCTTCTTGAGAGAGGCGGCAGAGGGTTTCCGATTCGTTTGCACGTTGTGGTGGGCTGCGTTGTCTAGGACAATTACGGAGTGTGGTGGAACGTTGGGTAGACACTTTTCCCTCAGCCACTTCGAGAAATTGTCAAAGTTCATGGCAGTGTGGTAGTCCCCACTCCTGGAAGAGGCCTTGAAAATTAGAAGGGCATTCGAAACAAAGCCTAACTCACTCCCGCCGTGGACAATTATCAGTCGATTTCCTTTTCCAATTCTTGTAGGCGGACCTGCATCTTCGGGCGATTGCCAGCTATTTTGCGTGTGGTGAGACTCATTCGCATGCGTTGCGTCAAGTTAGACTACATATTGTCCTTGAGACTGGAATAATTTCATTTGGTCCAAATACCTCATCCTCCAGCTAGCTATTTCGGGACGTTCGACGAGGATCTTCCTACTCGACTGGCATTTCTTCCATTTGAATTCCAACTTGTGAAGCCGGTCGCTAAGGAAGTACTTACGGCAATCAATCACATTGTCCTCTCTCAAGGCCACAGCTAATGATCGAAGAGTTGGCAACTGCTTTCGTACAACGTAGAGCTCCAAAATCTTGTGTCGAATGGCCGCTTCAGTGAATCCGTTGCACTCCAGTTTGGGAGGACGCTCTCTTCAAGCAAATAAAGGGATCACAACATTACGATGATTCAATGGTAAGTATTACAACCAACCTCTAGTGTTTCCAATTACTAGGCCTGATGGGCGATTCAACATAAAAGTAAGTACCTTCAATTCCTGTGTACCTACTAGTTTTAAGAATGTTTAGTTGACGTTTTGCTCAACCACCTTTGTGTGTGCCTTTGGCAATAAAGGCTTATAAGAATTAGAAGAAATAAAAGCCTGAAGGACGTTGCTACGTTTAAGTCGTTGAAACAACACAATAAAATATATGTATGAGTGAATTACTGATCAATCAATGGTGATCATCATTAGGTACCCATCACAACAGAATACAGGGTGTGGCAGAGAGGACGGATGGTTTTGAAAAACTCATATAATAGTTAATTTTTACTCAAAAACAAATTTATTGATGCGATAAGGTTTGCAAGGGAATAGCATTTGAGACAGTCAAGTGTGAAAAATCACATCAGGCATGTGGTGGCCGAAATTGTTGATGCAGTGCTGGAGGCGTTCTTGGAAGTATGCTGTTACTGTGAACTCAGAGCGCTACGTCAAAATGATCACCAACTTCTTTTTCCCTGAATTAGGAAGGCGACGTGTTCCAACCCGACGTATGTGGTTCCAGCAGGATGGGGCGACCGTTCACACAGCCAGAACATCAATGGACGTTATTCGCCCTCTCTTCCCTGGTCGCCTTATTTCCAGGTTTGGCGATATTCATTGTCCTCCTCGGTCCCCAGTTTTATCCATATGCGATTTTTTCTTATGGGGACACCTCAAGGCTAGAGTATACAAGAACAAGCCCCGAACTCAGGACGAATTGAAGGACGCAATTCGCGTGGAAGACGCCAAGTTGAGAGAGCTATGTTGGAGAGAGTCTACGCAAACTTCCAAAACGCCTCCAGCGCTGCATCAACGATTTCGGCCACCACATGCCTGATGGGATTTTTCACACTTGACTATTTCCTTGCAAACCTTGTCGCATCAATAAATTTGTTTTTGAGTAAAAATTAACTATTTTATGAGTTTTTAAAACCATCCGTCCTCTCTGCCGCACCCTGTACATGACTGATTGTTCCTAAGCACAACGGCACAAGAACTAAACAATTACTGGTGTTCTTGACAAGAAATACTGACAATGCGTACGTTACCCTCACTGTAGCTTGAATGTTCTCACAGTAGGACACACACGTTTCTGTGGAGGCAATCCCAAAGGTGCGCTCAATGACGAAAAATTACGGTGGATCAATCTCGATGGGGCGGGGCCCATCAGTCATCTTCAATAATATAAATGCCTACCTAAATTACTCAGCGAGCAATCATTACAATATAATAATCCATCTAAACAAGGATGAAATAGTTTTCATTAGCTGAAACTGGTCGACATGCAACTTCGGACTTGCCTAAGTACTTCTATACAATGACAGCCAGTAAAAGACATTCTGAGATTAATATTTGTAAATTATATCATTTATGAACTAATTACTACATCATATCTTGATAATTGGAGATAAAAAAGGAAAAAACAGTCATGCAGCATGATCGTATGAGCGAATTTTCGTACTACATTATGTTACATTGTTTTGAAAATTAAGGTCACTGAGGGGAAAGAAATTGTTAACTACCAATTTTATGGCAAAAAACTCGTTCTAAATAATATTCTGCGATTCAAAAAGAGATTTTGGATTTTTACCATTTTTATCGATTTTGTAGCACATTTTAATGAAATTTAATTACAATTTTGAGCATAGGTTTGAGCTTCAATTTTTAAATTACCAACTTCATAGTTGATAAACTTTATTTGAGTAATATTCTGCTAAAAAAAATAAATGAATAAAAACAGATGTTTAGCGTTTTTGTCATTTTTTTTTTAAGTACATTTTTTGAAATTTGACCAATTTAATGTGATCAAAAAGTGTTGTCCAACGAACTCATCCTTTCTTTTGAAATGCTTGTTTCTTTGGCGAAAGAACGAAGTTTTTATCTCAATTCTACAGAGAGTTATCGTCTGGAATGACCCATACCTACATATACATATAAAAAAGCTTTAAAATCCAGGAATCATTTCAGAATGCCTCAAAACAGATTTCGATGAACATTTTTGGAGCCATTGCAATAGCTTTATTTTCTAAGAAAATTCGCTAAAATCGGAGCTGAGAAGACAAAACGTGATAAGCGAGGGCTTGAAACTTGATATAAAGATGGTAAAAAAAAAAAAAAAAACGTGAAAACAATGAAACTTCAAACGACGCATTTTAGTGGTAGTTGGCACTAAACTCTAAGGCGGAACTCTAAAGTCACGCCACATATGCGTGATCCACCAGGGGGACTCATTGGGAGTATGCATGATCTGCACGGGACATGAAAGACTTTGGCAGTAATTCGACACACGGTAATTCTTTTGACCTAAATACATCAGTCCCACAGGTTTGCTCAACGATAGCATAAAGACTTCAGGCTAAGAGTGGTGGTTGGAGGCTCCTGAGGTTGTGGATCTCCCCACCCCGCTCACATTGGCTTTGTGTCTGGGTTTGGTCCTGTCGGGGGGGATAGCCCTATTGCATTTAAGCTGGAACTGTCAGGATCGCTGGGGGCTTACACTATGAACTGGGGACGTTTGAAGAAAATAATTGCATACAAATTAACCATTTATTGTAATACGATTATAAAACAATGTCTTAAAACAATGAGAATCAATTTTATTCAATGCAAAAATATTTTAAAATGTGATCACAATCATTAGCTAAGTTGTCCATAGCAGTAATAATCAGTGGAGAAAATACCTCGGTATGGCCCAAGAGTAGATCTGTAACAGATTGAAAACAAATAAATAAATAAATAATAATAAAAAAAAATTAATTAATTAAAATCAATAAATGAATGCCAATGATCAAACGTATGCCATGCACAGGACACACCCATCACCCCTTTTGCTCCACAAGTTGCAATTGTTTTTGTTGTGGTGAGGTTATGTATCTGATTTGTATATTTTTATTGTGTTTTTGTGTTCAAACCTTGTCATACGTTGGATGATTTAATGAGGAATATCCGCATGTTTGTTTTATGTTTTATAATGAAAGCAGGTAAAACTCAACAGTACAGACATCAACCACACTCTTCTATGACAAATAGTTTTCTTTCTACGATTTTCCAACAATTTGGCAACAAACTATGTCATCGCACCCCAACCGCTTGGGTACCAAGTGTGACATCACTTTTTGCAGAAACTTTGAAAAAACAGGAAAAGCAAACGACTCATCGTAGGAAAGTGCGAATGGTGTCAAAATTCTCAGGATGAAATATTCATTTATTTAAAAATAGAGAACACTACATTTTTAGACCAATGGGAACTCCTCATTGGAGAAGTGCAAAAGTGAAAGGTCCTTTGGCAAATAGACTTTCAGACACGCAACATGGGACGAAGAGGCCCAAGAATCAGGTTTTCAAGTATGTATTGATGTTTTGATGAAGGATGGAAAAGTAATTAAGTTAGTAGGTAACAAAAATCATTTCTTCACCTGAATAAGTTTTAGTTTTTCGAAAGATTTAGGTAGAGGTGATGACCCCCTCCCCCATGTGTTTTTTGTTTCACATAAATTTGGTTTATGGTATATATATATATATATATATATATATATATATATATATATATGTTTCTTAGCTCCTTCCTCCTGCACTACATCATCATCACCGATGTTTCTTTTCATTATTAAATATTTGGTAATGAACATTTCCCTTTACAAATAGCCTAGTAGTCACAAACGAACGGTAGCAAAAAATAAAATGGGGATTCACACAGTTCTCAGGGAACAACTCAAGTCAGGTTGCTTTAATGAATATATCAATACAATTATTATTTCCAATCATATTATTAGTTTTTCCAACGAGATCAGCAGAAAAAAATGTCAGAGCTACTTCTAGGTTGAGGAAAGATGCGTAGGACGTAATGATCATGGGTTAGCGTCACAGTAAAACGCATCCTCTGCGATTTAGGGGATATATTTAGTTTATACGTTTTTCCTATTTACCACTGTAACTATTTATCAACATACATTATGAAGCTATTAAAAAAATTTGTAGGTAACAATGTGCTTAAGTATGTACATTTCAGTGGAGGAACTTCGATAATCTTCAACGGCTCTAATAAGTTTGAATTTCCTGAAATTTTCTAACTAATACGAATTTAACTGAATGAACTTACCATAAATCGAAGAGTGGAGATAGCAATGTGAAATGAGGGGAAATAAAAGGCTTATTCGGACTTGGCAGTGGCTGCATCAACAACGGCTTTACCAGCTGCAACAAATGGAAACAACAATTGAAATACAGAGCTTAATTTATTATTGTGAGGTAAAATTAATAAGTACACCCAGCCCCCCAAAATTGTCTTTCCTCTTTAAAAAAGTCCAGTAACTAGAATATATCTCATGGTGACACTTTTAGGGTTTCTCCAAACCTTATGGCTAAAGTTCATACCCGCTCTTCTATCAGCCCTTTACTTGATTAACCACCCCTTTCCAGATATCTGGGATGGAGTCCGTAAACCTCATTTCTCTCCCACTAAAGAAAAAAAGTGATGAAATGAGTAACTGTTTGGCGAAATGATTGGATTTAACTACTCACTTTTTTGGATATATGGAGAAAATGAAACTATTGCAAAAGTTAGAAAATATAAGAAGGAAAATTCATATTAGGGTCATCCTAGATCAAATTCTGAATTCTAACACTCATTCATATACGTGGAATTCCAAAGCAATGATTCCTAGTTCAAAGATTAATTTTCAAAAAGGAGAAAAGACTGACAAACGCTATTTTTGGGAGGCTTTGTTTCTATTTTAAAATGAAGAACCAGCAGCTTGACAGTCTTAAGTAGTTTGTTCAAACAGTGAGTAGAACAATAGGAAGTATCAGAGCCAACAGAAGTGGAGTTAAGGACTTTGCATTTATTTACCTCATCCTCCAGCACAGGGGAATACAAGATGCTGTTGGGAAACAGAATCCTGGAGAGAGGGTTCTATTTTTTTATCATAATACATGATACACCAATGTGCTTCGGTACAAGCCCCTTAGACTCCAGCACTAGGAGTATAGGTTGTGCTCTGTAGCCATGCCAGTTTCTCTGAGAAGTTTCTATTTTTATTATCATTATTGGTGTATCTACTCACTCGAACCTTCACTATTTACTCAAATCCATATTATCAGATACCCTGGTTACTAGTTACATAAAAACGCAATATACATACACACACAGATATAAATATAAATACAAATAGATAGTAGAGGTGGTTTTCTTGAGGTTCAGCCATAAGATATTGTTTTGCCAAATTTTTGGTAAAGCTTATTACCATTCTCAAGGCATGGAGTAGTGTACAGTTCAGTTTTCGTTCACAATCTTATTAGAAATTTGGATATATAGTTGGACAGCATATGCTGTACTGCAAGCTTGAGAGCTTTCTACATACTCGTATGCAGAAAGCTCTTAAGCTAACGGTATAGTTGAAAGCAAGGGTTGAAGGTTGAGGTGGTGGGTGAGAGGATCGAAAAATGAAGGGAACGCTTCTATCCTTTCACACTAAGCTCGAGCGTGACTTGGCGGGTGTCCACACAGGCCTGCTAGCATCGCATCCTACGTTGAGACCCGTCACAGCATATCGTAGCACCAGTTCAGTTTTATGCTGAGGACCCGGATTCGAGCATATTTTGTATATTTTACTAGTATAACATTCAAACTAAAAAATCTAAATTTACAATTGCCATAGTAATTTCAAATGCATATTAATTTTGAATGAAGAAAAATCGATTTTTCTGATGAGTGTTCAATTTGTCATTCACCAAAACACCTTTTACCCTTTTTCACTGAGTTTAGTTAATAAATAATTTAGAAAATGGGAAATACTCGTAATATTCAAAGTAAGCCATTAAAGGCACGTAGTTATAAAAAAATGGGTCTCGTCTGTGACTCCTGCACCATCAGAGGCGTTCTGGTTGCCTGTGACTGAGCTCTCGTGAGCTTCCAACACAACCCCCTAGGGTGAAAGGGGAATGACTACTAACTTTAATTCACCTCCTTGTAGACGGCCTTGAATACTAGACACCTAGAAACTTCCAAAAAATCTAGAACCACTTATTATTGAGCTGTCACCATCCTCGTTTTGTTCCTCAGATCCTTCCATTTGTATTTTGATCTTACCCATTTTGTACTTACATTTCTTACAATAAATGATGACGTGTCTTATCACATCAAAATTACGCCGATTTATTCTTTTCCTAGACACACAGGCCATAAAAAACATTTTTGAAAGAATTTGAGCCTTAAGATCTTGAAAACATGGGGATTGACAAGATTTACCATCATCATAGTCTTGGAAAAAACGATACCTATGTTGGTTTTGAACAACCCCAAAGTTAAGTTGGAAATGAATGGGTGTCTAGAAGAAGGGCATATGTTAGAAATGACTAACGAGAAGGAAGCGGTTTTGGTATTATAAACTACCAGTAGATTGCAGTAAAATGCAATCAAAGAGAAGAGACTATGCTGGATACGTTAAAGGTTATCAACCAACTGAAAAAAAATCTGAAAAAGTGAGTTTTGAAAGTTTTTTTGCCCACCTGAAAAGTTGCGAAAAATGACATACGCCCTTCTTCTAGACACTCAAATGTTATCTTATACACGTGAATAATACAAGTAGTTTTACGAACCAGCATTGGTCAGCTTGTTCATCATATCATCAATAGATGCAGAGTGCTTGAGGAACCTAGGTCGGATCACATGGTTATAGAGAAGGACCGAGCCATTGGAGCTGATTGGAAGGAACAGCCAGATCATGAAGATGCACTGTTGATAAAACAACAATCAGACATTTTAAAAGGCCAACTCGACATACAAGCAGAAATTAACTAATAACATGAAAATTACAAGGAAAATTCAATAATAACCGAACTAATACTTCATTGACATTGCTAGAACAATAAAGAGAGAAAGGCATGTGTTCAGGTTTCTTACGCCACTTAACAAGTAGATGCTAAGGTAAGGACCTCTCCAGAATCGTTCAAACTGTTATTGATTATTCTAACACAAAATAAGTTGATACATATTCAGCCACTCTCTTGAATTATTTTATGCTGAAAAATGCCTAAAAATTGATTTTAAGATACATCTAGTGCTTCAACCTTCCATTGCCGATCACAATAAACTTTCAAGAGTGTTTCTACATGAATATGACCATGACCTTGTTGTTATTGGTCGCCACCCGCCACTCAGATATCGCTTGCCACAGATAATTTCTATCATATGTACACATCTTAGTCTGCCAGGTCTGATCCATATCCACACTGCCAGGATATTCAGGATCATGGCGAACCCATTGGGCTTGATGGCAATGATATCCTACTTCACCCCTATCCACCTTCATCCCCAGTCACTCGGCATGTGATTTAGTCTCTACCTTTCAATATCCCAACCCTGGATAACAAAGCACCTGTGAACTGTTTGGCAACCGCATCGTGACATAGAATGTGGCCACCTTGAGTATGAGGACACTGCTGCACCACATAATACAGATTCTTATTTCCACCCCAACAGGCGTGGCAAAGGGTGTCCACTGCCCTGCGACAACTCCTTGCCACGACTGCCTTGCGACTGAGTTGCCACCCAGATGGTGAGAAAATGGTGATAGCCGCAGGCCTCAACGTCTTCTGAAGCCCATTCCCCTCACTGGGAAGAAATGGGGGATTCAAAGCACTGTCAGGGTTCTTTACCATCTACTGACTCATGTAGTGCAGTAGTGAATTCAGCGGATGAGCAGGGTTTTGGAGCAGTTGATGTTGTTTGGTTGCATCACAACAACTGCTACCTGATGAAGTCAAGGTCAGCAGCAGTGTGGGCAAACTCCCAGCTTGAGCCCCTAAGGGCGATCAGGCACTGGCGGTGTAAATATGGGTTGCTGGCTGCGACAGAGACAATACCATGCCCACCGGCCATGGTCGGTGCGTAAACATAGGCACTTGGGACACTAGGTGGGAAGCATAGCCAAGATCACAGCAGAGTGAACTTCACATTCTAATTCAAGCAGCCTCCTTGCAGTAAACCTACCAAAAACTAACCCATAGGTTAGCTTTGGCAGTAAGTGAGTGCAAAGGAGGCAAATTTTCTGCTATAGCTTCAATGAGGCTTTGGTGAAACAAGCTAGTGCTCCACCGAGGTCCACGCAGCTTGCAGCAAAGGTGGCCATACCCATGAAGTCAAATCCAAGGTACCCCCAAACCTCCAGCACTCATCAGGTGAGGATGGGTGACTTTTCAATGACAAAACTGTTCTCCCAATGACCACTAGTTACCCTACTACACCAGTAATACACACACACAATTATGTATACTGTCAGTTCATATATAATGTTTTTAGATTATTTGGATTCTACAATCTAAATACTCCATTTTAGCCACATATGAAAAATTCTCAAATTTTATATGATTTTTATATTTTAGATAGGTACACATGAAAAAAGCTGTGAACTTTAGGATTCGTTTCAGAATGCCTCAATTCGGATTTCAATTAGGAAAATTTTGGTTTTATCATTTTTGGAGGCATTGCAATAGCTTCATTTTTAAGAAAATTCGCTAAAAAAAAAAAAAAAAGTCTTTACACATTGTAACATGGACATACAGAATTAGTTGAAGAACACAGAGTCGAAATGATTGGGACCAGATAGAACAGTATCTAACACATGTGCACATGTAAGAATGCAAAATAGTTATCACACATAATAATTGAAATTTTCATCATATATTTTTCCTCGCTGCCCCGAGTTTAGTAGGTTATTTAGATTCTACACTCTGTATACTCCATTCCGGACATCTATTATAGTCTCAGTTTTGAAATTAAACTTACTTTGGTGAGGTAGTAAAACGGGAACCAGCTCAACAGGACATCAGAGGGGAATTCAACTATTGAGAAAAGCGCATAGACCGTCCAATAAGTTAACCACTTGGTGTCATCCAATTTGTTCGGACTTTCGATTGCCTTCATGGAAGCGTATGCGGGATACAAGAATCCAATTACGTTACACAGTAATTGGGCTGCATATCCGAACATCAAGTATAGTGTAATACATACTATGAGGCCTGGAAAAAAACAAAGAAGAAAGTAAATACACCAGTTGGATCTTGCAAATGACTAACAAACACTTTCATGACAAACACTGTAATAAATAAGGTAACTAGACATTGAACAGTATTAAGAAGTGGTTACAATAACCAGAAATCAGCAAATAATCAAACTTTACTTAATAAAACTCTAGGAATAAAAAGGACCAAACAAATTAAGGCCTGTAACTTTGAAAATAACGCAAATTATGCCAAAATTAACTCAAATGCTTTGTTCGTTCATCATGTTTCACACCCATTAACATTTCAACTCCTACTCCAGTTTTAGTTGTTTACTGTTTTGAAGTTACCTGTTAATGTATTGACGCGTTTTTTTTTTTTTTTTTTTTTTTGTTTTTGGTCACGAGAATACAGTTTTACAAACGGAATTGCACATTCTTTTTCATCCACAAAGTTAACATGCTTTTTTTTTTTTTTTTTTTTTTTTTTTTTTTAATATATCTATCACGAATGAATTCAACCTGATCGATGGCAAAAAATCGTCAAATTTATATTTTAAGCCGATCATTACTTGAAAGTAGTCTATCAACTGTGAACTAGAACACTAAAAAATGTACCTTTGTACAAAAATATCCAGAAAAAAGTTCCAGTCATGCAGCATGATCGAATGAGTGAATTTTCGTAAGTTATCGTATCATATCAAGTTGAATTAATATGATTATTATGGCGAAAATTGCCATAATATTTCATGGCAATAACCTATTATTTTTATGGCAAAAAACCTATTCTAAATAGTAATCTGCTATTCAAAAAAAGATTTTGGATTTTTAGCTTTTTTTCGCAGTTTTTATCGATTGTATAGCAAATTTTAATGAAATTCAAGGACATTTTTCAGCATCATTTTGTGAATAAATTTTTTAATGTTCTATTTTATAAGTTCCATTTGAGCAATATTGAAATTTGAAAATTTGAATTTTTTAAATTTGACCAATTTAATGTGCTCAAAAAGTGTTGGCCAACCAACTCATCCTTTCGTTTGGAAAGCTTGATATTTTGGCGCAAGAACGGAATTTTTATCTCAATCCTATGGAGAGTTATCGTCTTGAATTATATATATATTATATATATATATATATATATATATATATATATATATATATATATATATGTATGTGTGTGTGTGTGTGTGTGTGTGTGTGTGTGTATGTTTATTTGTGTGTAATTGTGTGTGTGTGTATATTTGGGTTGCTGGGGTAGGGTAACTGTCGGTGTTTTTATCTCTTCGGAGCTCCTTCATATCCCTACCCAAGTCATGGTCATGCGTCCCCGTCGCGCAACCCGGGCACCCTCTGGGTGAACAGAGGGTGGCAAAATGACCCAATGGCGATTAGGGGGGAGGCAACCCCCGCCAGCCCATTGGCCAGTGGGGTTCTAGGGGAGGCGCTCGGGGGCGCCCCAGGCAGGGGCGTCGGTCTTCCTCTCCCTCTTCTTCTTCCTCATCATCCTATCCCTCCTCCTCATCCACTGCCCCAGCGAATGCCCACCAGTGTGCCCATTGCGAGAGAGCCTTCAGTTCCAAGCGAGGCCTCAGTGCCCACGTCTGGCAGAAGCATCCAGTACAGGCCAACGCTGCAATAGAAATAGAGCGAGAGCGGCCTAGGTATGCTTCTGACGATTTGCGGCGAATGGCAGCAGAGGAGGCGGAAGCAGTGCGTAATGGGGTACGCAATATAAATGTTTTCTTGCAAGCCTGTTTTCCCATGCGCACGCTTTCTGCCATTCAATCTCTTCGCCTGAGGCCCCACTATAAGCAGCTTGTCCAGGATGCAATCCTGGCAAATAGCAGTGGGGCCTCTCCTGCATATCCGGCAGACGTGGGACAACAGCCCGCCATTCAGCAATCCTCCCCCGTGACCTCCGGTCTTCTTTCAGACTTGAAGACTGAAGTATTGAGGCTCGGGGAGCAGGTAGGCAATATTGTTGGTTATGAGAGTGCCTACCTGCAGGATCTGGCGAGGCGGGCTGTTGAGGGGCCAAATGGCTTGGAGGACGAGGTCGCGGCCTATGTGCAGAGGATCTTCCCGCAGGTTGAGGAAGCGACCGTGGCGAGGCACCAGGGAGATGTTCCCCCTAATGTGGTGCCTCGTGGAGGTCGCAGAGCGGCTAAGCAAGCGAGGAGGCGAGAATACCAGCGTGTCCAGAGATTGTGGAGGAAGCATCCGGCTCGTGCAGCTGCGGAGGTACTGGAGGGAGCTGGGGAAGAACAAGTTATGCCCCCCCTCCAGGAGTTTGTGGATTACTGGGAGCCACTTTTGAGTGCTCCCAGCCACAGCTCTGGTGAGCCAGTAGTACCCCCAGCTTCCACCAGGGACTCCTTACGCAGCATCATGTGCACACCGGTGCTTCAGGACGAGGCACATAAGTGCCGTGTCAAAAACTCCACTTCTGCTGGACCCGATGGTATTTCCGCCCGACGCTGGAATAAAGCTCCAAAGAATGTTAAGCTGCTCATCCTCAACCTGTTGCTACTATCTGGAAGACCCCCGAAAGCGTTGACCCGTGCCCGGACAATTTTCATCCCAAAGAAAGGGGGAAGTGGGCCTGGAGGCTACCGTCCAATTTCTATTTCGTCGGTGGTCTTCCGCCACTTCCAAAAGGTTCTGGCATCTCGCCTGCAAGTGGCTGGTGTCATAGGTGACGTCCAGAGAGCATTTCGGCCAGCGGATGGCACAGCAGAGAATCTTACAGTTCTCCAAACTGTCATTTCGCTGGCCCGTCTCAAGAAACGGCAGCTCCATCTTGCCGCTCTGGACGTCGCTAAAGCCTTTGACACAGTTAGCCACTTTGCCCTGACCGATTGTCTTCGTGGTGTCGGGGCACCTGCTCGTTTAATTGAGTATGTTGCCTGTCTGTACCACGAAGGCGTGACGGTCCTCGAGGCACAGGGTGAGATGTCAGGGGATGTTGTTATTGGGCGCGGGGTACGCCAGGGGGATCCTCTGTCGCCACTCCTCTTCAACCTGGTCGTGGATACGGCCTTGGGTAAGCTGCCAGCTGAAATAGGGTTTGATCTCGCCCCTGGGGTGCGAGTAGGTGCATTAGCTTTTGCTGATGATGTCATCCTACTCGCAGAAACCCGTGAGGGCTTGCAGATCTCCCTCAACGAATTTGCTGAGCAGCTAGCCAGGTGTGGTTTGGTGGTCAACCCAGCTGAATGTGGGTCGGTCTCCTTGGTCCCGTCGGGTCGCCAGCATAAGGTGAAGGTAGTGGATGAGGAGTGTTTTGTCTTAGGACAAACTTCCATCCCTGCCCGATCCGTGTTGGAGGTCTGGCGGTACCTTGGGGTCGACTTCATGGGTGTGGCCACTATAGCCGCAAGCCGTGTGGACCTTGGTGGAGCATTAGCTCGTGTCACCAAGGCTCCATTGAAGCCACAGCAGAAGCTGCGCCTCCTTCGCACGTACTTACTGCCAAAGCTTACCTATGGGTTAGTCTTTGGCAGGCTTACTGCGGGGAGGCTGCTTGAGTTAGATCGTGAAGTTCGCTCTGCTGTGCGCTCTTGGCTAGGCTTTCCACCTGGTGTCCCAAGTGCTTACATCCACGCACCGGTCAAGGCCGGTGGGCTCGGTATTGTCTCTATTTCTGCCAGCATCCCATCTTTACGCCGCCAGCGCCTGCTTGCCCTTAGGGGCTCGAGCTGGGAGGTCGCCCGCGCTGCTGCTGACCTGGACTTTGTCCGGCAGCAGTTGTTGTGGTGCGATCGAGCAACACCAACTGCTCCAAAACCCAGCTCATCTGCTGAGTTCGCTGCTGCACTGCATGAGTCAGTAGATGGTAAAGAACTCCGACAGTGCTCTGAATCCCCCATTTCTACCCAGTGGGTGGAATGGGCTTCAGAGGGCATTGGGGCCCGCGACTATCGCCATTTTCACGCCGTCCGGGTGGCTACGTTAGCCACCTCGGTGAGGTGTTCGAGGAGTAGTCGCGGGACAGTAGACACCCTTTGCCGTGCCTGTCGGAGTAAAAATGAGAATCTTTATCATGTGGTGCAGCAGTGTCCTCGTACTCACGGTGGCCGCATTTTACGTCACGATGCGGTTGCCAAGCAGATAGCAGGTGCTATGTCATCTAGCGGTTGGGATGTCGAAAGGGAGAGACTATACCATATGCCGAGTGACCGGGGCAAGAAGCCAGATATCGTTGCGATCAAGCCCGATGGGTCTGCCATAATCCTGGATGTCCAGGTTGTCAGTGGCAGCGTGGACATGGAGCAGACCTGGCGGGCTAAGAAAAGTAAATATGATAGAAATGATCTGCGCCAAGCGATATCTGAGCTAAAAGGAGTGGCACCTAATAACATCAAGGTCATTGCCGCGACCGTGTCATGGCGCGGGGTGTGGTGCGGGAAAAGCGCCACGGAGTTACTCGAGTTGGGCATCTCGGCAGGAGTACTCCGTGGTATCACCACCCGCGTCCTGAGGGGATCTTACTTGAACTGGTGGTCATTTTATAGGGGCACTTCCTTTCATCCCATCCTTCCTCCTCGTCCTGCAACTTCCTTTATCCCTAGAGCCGGCGTCGGGTAAACCTGGGCGTCCTCCCCACTTTTTATTTTATTTGTTTATTTTCAATTTAATGGCGTGCCCCCTCCGTCTTTGAGGGGAGATTTATAAATAAAAAAAATATAAAAAAAAAAAATAAATAAAAATATATAAACATCTGTAGCAAACTTCAGGAATCGTTTCAAAATGCCTAAAAACGGATTTCAATGCAGAAATTTTTGATTTTAAAATTTTCCGAGCCTTTGCAATAGCTTTCTATGAAAATTCGATAAAAGAACTTGAATTTCATCAAAATGTACTTTTGACCTATATCGATAGAAACATATCATGAAAGTTTATTGTAAAGCAGAATATTATTTAGAAAAAGTTGTCTTAACATAACTTCATAGTTAACAATTTTTGGCAAACAAAGGGCTCAAATTTTAAGATAAATTAACGTCAATATCAAACTAGAACTCACGGAAATTCACTCATATAATCATGACTGAGTACATTTTATTATCTAGTACTCTACAATATTATGAATGTTTTAGAGTACCTAGTAAAAAATGGGGAACTTGGGGTAGGTAACTAAGCGAATTACACAAGTTTTTATAAGGGAATTTGGAACTAAAAGTTATTAAAATCTGTTATAAGCAGATTGCACGCAAAAAATGTCCAGTGATGCTGCACGATCGTGTGAGTAAATTTTCGTAAATAATCGTATTATAATATATGAAAAACATGTTTTCGAATAATTGTTTTGAATTTGATGTACAGTTTTGAAATTCGAGCATTTCGAGTGCATAGAAATAGTTAACTAAAATTTTATGGCAACAAAACTCGTTCAAAATAATATTCTGCAATTCAAAGAAGAAACGGAGACATTTTAGCTCTTTTTGGGAGTTATTATAGATCTTTCAGCAAACATTAACGACATTTGAGTACAATTTTCAGCATAATTTTGTGCCTAAATTTTAGAATGTTCTAGTTCGTTGTCGATCAACGTTTTTGGCTGAAATTCCGGTAAAAATATAATTTTGACAATTTTTAGCCGTTTTTTTTAAAGCAATTTTTAGTGATTTTTATAGTAAAATTTTTGAAATGTGATCAATTTAATGTGTTGGCCAACGAACTCATTCTTTCGTTTGAAACGCTTGATTTTTGGCGCAAGAACGGAATTTTTATCTCAGTCCTAAGGAGAGTTTTCGTCTGAAATGACACACAAACACACACGAAATTCGAATATATACGAAAAAGCGTTAAACTCTAGGATTCCTTTCAGAATATCTCAAAACGGATTTCAATGAAGAAATTTTTCGAAAATTTCAATTTCAAAATATTTGGAGCCGTTGCAATAACTTCATTTTCTACGAAAATTCGCTGAAATGCCACCCGATAGAAAGGGAGATCCGCATGTCCACATTAACAACTTGAATCCTTTGCCGATGCGCTCGTTTGTGATCTGGACTGGTATGAGTTTGGTTGCGAAATTGAGTCTTTTTTTTGTCAACAATTTTGTTGGCAAACTTCGGATTCGTATTCAGCAGTGCAAACAATCAAAACTCCACTAAAACTTTCCTTTGGGAAACCACAAGCTACCAGACTATCCTCACACGCCAAAACATGTGTTTTCCATGTTGATATTGCGAATATGAACTAATGAAAATCAATATGACTCCACGAAAAAAAAATCCATACTCATGTATGGCCAATGGCAACTGAATATCTCCACAAACTCGACAGTTTGCATTATTCGCGTAATTGTGCCCGTTTTTTGCAAACTCCAAAATTCGAGTGGCGGCCATGAAAATGCACGTACACCTAGAGTGGGTGGGTGGTATAGCTTCCTCACATATTGTAACACCGACGTATAGAAGAATTAGTTGAAGAACAAAATACGAGTGGAAATGAATAAATGCCAAATATGATAGTAATATATGTGTATACATGCTGCTATACGAAATAAGGCTACATTTCGTATTTCCGTATGTGCATTCTGTAACATCAACCCAACGACATTCGCCATCTAAAATATATAAGGCTATGTAATTAGTAGACTGTCTGGATGTTAACACGCGCAATCCTTGAAAATTTCTTCCAAATGGCTCCATTAGTCTCGGAATGTCAACCGATATTAGTAATGAGCATGCGCGATAGTTACTACTCAACCAAACAAGATCAAATGCAGAGGGTATCATCGTGGAATATACCCAACACAACAACCCCGAGTTTGTACGAAATCGGACTGATAGATCATGAGATTCACGTTTGTGCATGCGCATAGACGACTATTATTCCAACGGCAATGAAATTCTCAAAGCATATCACTGAAGAACTAACCCGCACATTACCTGAAAATTCCATTATAAAGTCGGTCGGTCCATTAGCCTTGAAATTTTTCATGTGTAATTAGTTCAAGTTTTGCGCAAGCACAATAGTTAATACTCAACCAATTGCGATATTATTCATAGGGCATCTTCCTGTAATGTATATCCAACTACTCTCCGAGTTTGAATGAAATCGGGCTAATAGATTATGGGAAATCGATGTTATAAGAAATTTACGTTTGCGCATGCGCAAAGGCTACTATTGACTCGACAGCAATGAACCCGCACAATCGCTGAAGATTTCATCAAAGTGGGACTAAAACTTGGAACAGTTTTGAGCGTGACAAGAATTTACTACAGACATACAGAAAGACAAGGAACCAAAAGTTATTAGCAAGCTCTGAACGCAAAAAGCAAGTGGAAATTTTGATATTTGAAAACAACAATTTTTCGGAGTTCCCGTAAGAATACAAAGCTTCCCTTTCTTCGGTAGTGACTAAGCAAAATGGGAGTTCCCGTTTGAAAAATCAGAGTTATTGCGTCAGTGCATTGCAATCAGTGTTGGGCATAATCTTATCGTCGAATAAGAATACGATTGTAATCGCGAAAATTATTCGTTGATTCTGAGTGAACTGCGTTCATATTCGTGTAATTGTATTCTTCTGTCGGCGATTACACGAATGCAACACACACAAATGCGTCAAGGTCATCAATTTCAATAGGGCGTCCCTCCTATAATATGCGAAGCCTTGCTAATATTACCTAGCTTCAGAGGGACGTCCTTAAAGCGAATTCAACTATTGGAGCCCAGCCTATTTGTCTCAAATCTATTTCAATAGGACGTCCCTCTGAAGCTAGGTAATATTAGCAAGGCTTCGCATAAATAGGAGGGACGCCCGATTGAAATTGATGACCGTGACGCATTTTTATGGGTTGTATTCGTGTAATCGCCGACAGTCGAATACAAATATAATCGCAGTTGACTCAGAATCAACGAATAATTATCCGATTGTCGTATTTGTACTCGACGATAAGATTATGCCCAACACTGATTGCAAGGAATGTCATTCCTACGTAAGACTAAAATTAAAGGAGTAACCATTTGAAATGTTTTCCAACACGATTAATAAGGAAGTTAAGGGTGGTGGTCTTAGATTTTTTTAGACACTCTTTATATTGAAAAAGTATCTCCAGTTATTGTTAGTAAACTGATGATGACATAACCATCGGAATCGATCTAACATGTGACTCTATATTTAGTGGAAATCTACGAGTAAAACGTTTTGTTCAATCCTGTTTTCTTCATTCTGTCAACCTGTTGTATCGGGAGAGGTTTTTACATTCGTGAAGGATACACTTTTTTCACCAAAATTGACGCCCATTTAATGCAATACTTAATCAAGTTCAATTTGTATTGGGGCCAGTAACACACTCGTATAGTAAGTAGTACAAGATGTCACAACGAGGACAACACGATTGGGAACATCGCCCTCGGAGCCATGCCACTAAACACATAACGACAGGGAACAATGAAAGGCAACACAACTGTGAGCCTAGCAGAAATGTAGGAGGTAAACATTGACGAAAATCAATTCCACATTCTTGCACTGTTTGCACTTCAATCAGCAAAGACTATAGATCATTAACAGGGTCAGAATCAACCTTGAAAATCAGAAGAATTAAACGAGGTCGCACAGGCATTGTCAAAAACGTAGCAAATGTCATATAGATTATGTCATGAACTGATGGACCGAAAATCAACAAACAAGGAACGTGCTGGAATACCAATCACAAATAGCATCTTGCTTCGATCAAACTGAGTAGGTGGCTAAGAATACCTCAGAAAAAGGTGATGTTACAACATTTCATTTATTCATTATATTTGTCCCCAATCGTGTTCTTCCCCAAGTATTTGTGTACCCAGTCGTAATATAATGCTGTACCTACATAATCGTGTTGTCTTTTCCACCTTCCATACCCGATCGTGTTTTCCCGATCACAACCACTTTCCAAAAACTAAATGAGTCCCCCTTACTCACCGTTCTTGGAAATGAAATAACCATCCACGTCCTTCCACTTGATATCCTGTTTCAAAAACCAATTACAAACAAATGATACAATAATATCTATAGAATCCATCGTACTGATCAACAGAAGAAATCCGAGATTAGACTAGAAAAGTAGAAAAGTCGCGACCGGGAAATTGAGCTAACACTGTGAGTTTATCATCCCTTTGAGACAGGATTTATCTTATTCATTTCCGTCTAATCACAGTTGACTCAAACTGATTCAGGAAAGGAGCCAAACAAATACAGAAGTAATCAGCAGTTTGACTAGACGACGAGATAAGATTTCGTCACACAAAGAACAAAGTTCCACATCTATAGAGAGCAATCAGCGAGAGAAAGACAAGTTAAGATAGTGATGGGCTCCGAGTTGGCAGACGGGGAAATACGGGAACAATTTATGGGTACTACGTATTACAGACCAACCTGAAAAATTAAGTTTCAGCCGCCGCTAAGACCCTATTGCTTTTATTTAGGTGTACTTAATTTTAGCATGGAACATGCATTATTTAGCCATCACCTAACTGGACAATAACGTGACAAAACCGTGGAACGAAAGTAGCGCGGGATTTTGTAATGATTTTCACTTATAACCGACCCGTTTCTTTCGAAATGTATCGCAGCTGGTTTTCATCCCACGAAAATCTTTCGTCACTCGTTGAAAAGTCCTCAATTTATGCGCAAATTATATACTGCCAAAACAGCTGTAAATATGGACGAAGCTGAGATATACCCCTGATTTAAAACAAATGTAAACAACAATTGCGGTAAAAACCAACATCGATTTTTTTTCTTTTGATTTTCACGTACAACCAAAGCCGTTGCTGGGGAAATGAAACTTTCAGCGAATTTTCTTAGAAAATAAAGCTATTGCAATGGATCCAAAAATTTTAAAATAAAAATTTTCAAAAATTTTCTTCATCGAAATCTGTTTTGAGGCATTCTGAAATGATTTTTGGATTTTAACGCTTTTTTATATGTATATATATATGTATGTGTCATTCCAGGCGATAACTCTCGATAGAATGGAGATAAAAACTTCGTTCTTTCGCCAAAAAATCAAGCATTTCAAAAGAAAGGATGAGTTCGTAGTACAACACTTTTTGAGACTTTAAATTGATCAAATAAAAAAATGTACTCAAAAAATCACTAAAAATAGCTAAAAACGGCTAAAAATCGTTTAATTCATATTTGCTGGTAGAATATTGCTCAAATAAAGTCTATTAATTCAAGAAATTAGTCAACAATTTATGTAAAAAATTAAGCTGTCAAATGAACTTAAAATTCATTAAAATTTGCTAAAAAATCGATGAAAACTGCAAAAAAGCTAAAAATTTAAAACCTCTATTTGAACTGGAGATTATTATTTAGAATACGTTTTTTGCAATAAAATCAATAGTTAACAATTTACTTGCACTCAAAAAGCTCAAATTTCAAAACAATCTAATATTATATAATACGATGATTTACGAAAATTCGCTCATACGATCATGCTGCATGACTGGAACTTTTTTATTTTTCACCGGACAAAAATCGTTCTCCACTCGTTGGAAAGCTCTCGATTTATCACGCATTTCTTTCGTACTTGTTCTTCTATTCACGTCGTAGTTTTATATTTATTTATGTTATAAATGGATATAGTAAACAATGCCGCTTGTTTTGTTGTCACTTGGTTGAGAAGTTAATCCTGGTGATAGTAATTGTAGACGCGCACCATAACAGAAAACTACCTACCTATGTACTCTGTTCTAATTTCGATTAGTAGAACATTTATGACGTAGTTCTAAATTTATTTACACTTACGAATTAGCGGGAAGAAAGCATGTTCCATGTTTTAGCATTTTAGCCGAAGGCTCAAGGCGGAAAGTTACCGGGGGTCGAGGGGGGGCGAAGCCGAGTTTTTTTTTTATGATAATATTTTTTGAAATTTTCAAGTATCTTTTGAGCACACAATTATTTGGTTCAAAGTCATAGTGAATAAACATTTCCTGAATAATACTGCGCTATGATCCATTCTTGCTTGTTATTAGGTACTCATTTTGGTTCATTATTATCAATAATGAGCCTTTGTAATCGACCAAGAAAAAACAATTTTTAACCCCACCTCAAAATTTGTTGGTTTACGTTTCAGATAGGTAGATTCCAAAAATTGAATGAAAAAAAATCCGTCTGTCCGCTGTCCGAAGCTCTCCCCCGAAACAAGTGGACCGAGCTTGAAAATTGTTTGCATCGGCTGGAGATGTGCCACTGACATCGGCACAGATTTCGCTCAACTCTAAAGGGTAGGAAGAACTTAACGGCTGACATCTTCAAATTACCGAATGAATCACTAAATTTCATCAATGACCGCTACAGAATGCAAGAGGAGTGCAGCTGTAAATCATCTGATATAATTCCAATAAAATTCTGACTTTGTGAAATCGAGTTCATCATAACTCTTGTAGGATGGACCAATAAAGCGTATTAAGTAATAGCATTAAATTCACTCTGTAGGTGCCTCTACCGACGTAGGCATATTGATGACAAAGTCGAAAGTTAGACTTTCGCTTGACACCACGGAATTGCATCAGGCAAATTCAGTGGCGGCTGTGATGTGTCAATCGTGGGTAAGCGACAGAAAAAAAAAAATGTTGGTACACTCCAGAAACAAGGAAGCTACTGACTGTAAGACAACGATGTGATTCTGATGAACTAACAATAATAAATGATGAATTTGCTTTCTACGTAATTTAGTATCGTCAAGAACACAAAAATCACGTTATAAACGGTTAAAATCAAGTAGGTACATAAAATGACACACGCTGAGGAAGTAGTGCATTAGACATAGATTCACTCGCACACAGATATTAGACTTATTTAGAAATCAAATCATTAGGTATAGGAAGGGTTCATTTTTGTTTGAAATGTTTCATTTTTCAACGCCTTTTCCCAAACACTACTCTTACTGGTTGAAAATTATTGAAAATCTTGAGTTACAGTCAAAATATCGATACTGGGGAGGAACATATCGATATTCCGATATTATCGGAAGTCCGATTTCGGTACTAAAATAACGAAAATCGGCAGTAAAATATCGATATTATATGAAATAACAAAAAATCAAGCAATTCATCCCCCCCCCCCCCCCCCCCCCTTTTTGGAGAGTCTAGATTGCTGGTCAGCCGGTGCCTACCATGACCAGCCCTCACTCCGCTAATTTCATTTTAGCGAAATTTTGAAGAAAATTAAGCTATTGCTCTCGCCTCAAAATTTGTAGAAGTGAATTTTTGAAAAAAATTTGTGCAGAAATCCGTTTCAGGCTATTCTGAATCATATTCTGAAGTTTAACGCATTTTTTTTATGTATGTATGTATGTGTCATTCCAGACGATAACTGTCCGTAGAATTGTGCTAGAAACTTCAAACAAATTTTAAAATGTTAAGGACACAAAACGAAAGTTCGAGTTCGTTGGCCAGCATGATCGGATTACATCTTCGGGTTGAAATTTTCAAAAATGTAGTCAAAAATTTCAAAATAGCCTGTTTTTTGCGATTTGTTGTGCGAAATAATTTTTTCAGCATACTAACATGTGGTATATTCGGAATCAGCGTAAAACTTCCTATAAGAATATGTATCAAGTTTTCAAAAATTTCAAAGTTGAAAAATCAGTCGAAAATCGAAATAATGCAGTTCGGTAGTTGTAAAAATCGATAATATTTGCATGAAACATTGTCCAAATTCAGATTGAACTACTCTTACGGAAGTATCCCTGAATAACCAATCCTAGAACCATGCTGTTTAAAACATGTATCCTCCGATTCTCTCGGTCGCTCTCTTTAATGTTTTACGCTCAACTGTTTTAGGACTTGATGTAGCTTTAATACTGACTGTGGCTTAGAAAATATCAGCCATGAAATTATGAAAAAGTTCTATTTATGTACGTACTAGCACGCAGACCAAAGGCCTCGCTCCGCTCGAAATGTCGAAGATTTCTTCAAAAATTCGCTCATACGATCATGCTGCATGACTGGAACTTTTACTTTTTCGTTTATCATTCGTTTGGTCCCGCCCGCGCACTGAGTAAAGTAGGAGTCCCGCGAATGCATATTCGGTTTGTGCTTTTTGTGTTGATTGATGAGATTGTGCGATTATTTTTATTGATGGAGTCAAAGAAGAAGCATAGGGAACTGGCGTTCTCCAACTCGGAGAAGGAGCACCTCCTAGACCTCATAGATAACCATTTTGATATTCTCGAATCTATAAAAACCTGACGCCCAATCCTTCCACACTAAAAACGAAAGATGGAAAAAATTGGCTGAGGATCTCAATCCCAGTTCTTACTTCTGCTAGGAGCGGTAGGGGGCGAAGGACTTGACCTTACCCTTGTTGATACCTTTCGTCACCCTTTTTCGCTCTACAATGCCTTCCTTCCCTTCACCATCAATTTCATCAATACTGGTAAAAAATGAGAATTATATTATTAATGAATAAATTGTTATAATAAAAGACATCCCCCTCCCCCCAAAACGCGGAAGGCCGCTCGTACTTACTTTCTTATGAAAGAAGAGCTATGAGCATTGAAAATGTCTCAGTAATTTCAATGTTTTTTATTGTTTTAAATAAAATAACAATTAGAAAACATAAAATAATTGTTGACACACAATTACTGAATTTGCTGTAAGCCAGTCTCGACGATGCCCAATTCTTCCATGAATATGAATTCACAGGTAGGTAATTTTCTGTTATGGTGCGCGTCTACAATTACTATAACCAAGATTAACTTCTCAACCAAGTGACAACAAAACAAGCGGCATTGTTTACTATATCCATTTATAACATAAATAAATATAAAACTACGACATGAATAGAAGAACAAGTACGAAAGAAAAGAAGTTTCATTTCCCCAGCAATGGCTAGTTTGTACGTGAAAATCAAAAGAAAACAAAACCTAACTTGTTTATAGGTTGCGTGACGTTTTTTCTTTGCGTTACAAAATTTCCGGTTGACCCGTCGACTGAGACATTTTCAATGTCAAAAACACACACATACAAACAAAAAACCGACAAAACAACAAAAACGACTTGTGTCTATCACGAATGCCCTCATAGGCAACAAAAGAATTGCAAATCGGTAAAGTCATTGTTTGCGCGCTGCGCTCGTATCTCAAGCTTTTCATGTGCGGAGATACTGGGAAAATCATAAAGAAATAGCTCTTCCCGACGCGCACGATAACCTTTGCGTCACAGGTGAGTAAAGTTGAATACAGCCACCTTCTATTTTATTTCGTCTACTCCAATATTCATTATTATCGTCACTGGAAATCAAACTAAGTTGTTAATATTGCCTTTCTGTTGAAAGAGGAGGCAAAAATACACTGCCAAGGAAATGGCACATGAGCTTCCTCGTGAACTTCACAGTACGTCACCATTAAATTCCAGAAAACTAGAAACGACCGGTTCTGGCATCAGGGAATTAATAAGGTGGGAAATTGGAAGCTGAATGGTACATACAATAAATGAAATGAAGGATGTAGTCCGCATGTTCCCTGAAAATTTCGTCTAAATCGGATCAAAACTTTCGCGCATGCGCCTAGCGTACCGCTGCTGATGATCGCGAAGAATGTGATACGGGACCTCAAGAAACCTTGCCCGCATCATCCCTGAAAATCTGACCGAAATCCGTTCACAATTGCCTGAGTTATGACCGAAACAAGAAAATTTTGTTTGCGCCTGCGCAGAGGCTACCGTTGATTCGATCATGACGGAACTGATAGGGGACCATGTAGAGCTATACCCGCACGATCCCTAAAAATTTGAAGAAAATCGCATCAAAATTGTGGAAATTACGGCTGTGCAAGGACCGTGACAAGAATATTTCGTTCACGCATGCGCAGAGCGTACCGCTAATGCAATTATGATGATTGTCTTATGGGATCTCAAGGGACCTTACCCACATCATCCCTGAAAATCTGACCGAAATCCGTTCAACATTGACCGAGTTATGACCGTCACAAGGAATTCACGTTAGCGCCTGCGCAGAAGCTACCGTTGATTCGATCATGATGAAGTTGATAGGGGACCATCTAGAGCTTAACCCGCACGATCCCTTGATATTTGGTTAAAAATCGGATCAGTGGAAGTTATGGCTGTTACAAGGAAATATGGACGGACAGACAAACAGACAGACACACGGAACCAAATTTGTTCAGGAGGCTCTGAAACGCAAAATGCGAGTGGAAATTTTGATTTTGGAGCAAAAAAAATTTTTTCATTTCGAAAGTGAAAACAAAGCTTCCGCTGCCTTGCAGTCTCGGAAGCAAAATTAAAAAGAAGACAAATTATGGGAAAAAACCCATATCGAGAGCGCTTGCCAGTAGGGGAGAGTGAGAGAATAACCGCCACCCCATATAATTATTTAACCACCAGAGTGACAAATCGTGTAGCCAAATATCGTCTTCTTTAGATCAGCAGTAATGTTGGAAAATTTGGTTTGGGGTCATTGATTTGTTTTTATCAAACATAGAGAGTTCACAGTTTTTGAAACGCGTTTTATTTAGTTTTACTGCTGTCGAATTTTCGTGGTAAGTAACAGTTTTTCATAAGTTTATGTAAATTGTTAAACATGACGACGTAGAAAAATAATTTAGCTTTAATTTCCACCCATTACTTCGTGTTTTTTTACGCAAATGTGGTTTTAATGATTTTTTTCTCGAAAAGTTTACTGGGGCAATATCGCCACACCAAATTCAGGCTAATTCCGCCATGGCAGTAAATTGCCCCAATGCTCCATTCCACATTCTTGTTTGATTTTTTTTTTAAAGTTTTTTGTTGTAATAATCATCTATTTCTATTGATTCTGAGAATGTACTGAATAATTGTGCAGTACCTATCTACTTAACTTCCTTCCTATATTAACATAATCGTTGTAAGAGTCCACTCCCGTTTTGATTTTGACAATAGACGTTAGTCTTGTGAATTTTGCTGCGATCTGAAGAAGAGCACAAATTTAAAACTTTAAAAGCCGGGAAGATGGTATGGTGTAATATTTCTTTTTTTTAACGAGTTCCGCGTTGAAGGTTGTCAATAATTAGTTCCTGGGCAGAACCAACATTATTTTACCAATATTTTTTTTGTTCCAATTTTACTATTCTGATGTAGGAATTGTTTGTCAACCTTTAGTGAATCCTTTTCTTGTCAACTAAGTTCGTAATATGGTGAGAAGCTACCCAGGAAGAGTTTTTAAAATTCAATAAAACGTTATTCCGATGTTATGATGAGACTATTCATTTCCCCCTTGTTTTAATATGGCGATATTACCCTAACCCCATAGCTAGCTGGGGTAATACTGCCATTCACAAGGGTTTCGTAAATTTTTGTTTACTAATATAAAGTTACTACACAACCAGCAAAAACGTTGTAATTCACCACTGGAGATGTTTTTTTTTTTTTTTTAATAATTTGCTTCATTATCTGAAGCTCCTAAGTGCTAACCCGGGATGTGATAGACAAATGTGCTTAAGGTGGTGATATTACCCCATTTTCCCCTAACACTTGATAAATTATAAACACACGACAAAATAATAATATAAATCAAGTTAAATAAAGAGTATGTCACGAGAATTTAGGCCAACAATTTCATGAGGTGAGGAATCGAGGGACAATTGATCAAAGATCCGGCCGAGATCGAGCGTTCAACGTTAAACGCCGGTTGATCAGGCATCTGCCTTGAACTTCCATGGAGAAATTCAATATAGCAGATGATCTCCGTTCAATAGTCAAACCGCGACTAGAACACTGTTCAATAACTTGGTGAAACCAGCCCTAAATGTTTGTAAAGTAATTGTATCCTAGTTTAGTCAGACATTAAAAAAACTGATCAAATTTGTTTGAAGACTTTTGAGGTCAAAACTTCTATTTTTTAGTTTACCAGTAAAATCAACGAGCATTTCGTTTCATCTGCATCTAATCTGTAGGCATTCATGCTCGAAAACAAATCGTTATAACAACCCCACAATTACGGGAAGCAAATGACCGTAGATTTATCCGGAACCGGCTTCGTCGGAAACACCAAGGCCAAGGGAACGTCATTGCGTAACTTGTGTCTCGGATCCCTGCATGACTAAGCAATGTAAAAAAGAGCAATTTTTAACAAACAACACACATTTTGCATGCACTGGGGCTAAGTACATGCAGGAAGGTTTGGATATTAGTTGGAGGAAGTTTACTATTTCAATTTAGAGGAGTTTTACTTATAATCAATTGATCGGAGTAGAGACAGAAAAGTGACAGTAAGTACATACCTAACGTATTATTACGCTTGCGTTATGTAGGTATTTCATTTCTGTATGAATTTAGCCATTGAAGGGTAGACTTATACGTCGAGAGCAACACCTATGAACTGATTCTCGACGAATTCTGACGGCGATGAACACAAGTGCCGGTAAGGTCGACTTACCGAGTCCGAGAGCGACCCTTGGGCGGTAATCCAGAGGAACAGGGGACAGCAACTGGTTGAGGACATCGGGAAGAGCGAACAGAACGGCGAGAAACGTGGACGACATAGTCAATACGGTCGAGTCAAGGAATTACATGAAATGGATGCACTGCGTTCACTGGCGGGTTCCCAGCCTCCAACACCCAGACGGAATTATAGCTAGTCTCGGGATTAAATCGAGCATTGCGCGGCAGCTATATATAGGCCTACCTGGCGAGTCTATTGTCTCATTACAGTCGGAGCGCCGACGTCGAAATATGCAAACGAAGGCCCCTACCATTGCCTTCTAAACTGGATTTACAAACATGCAACTAGCTAGCAGGTAGGTAAATAAATAATCAGCTCACCTAGGAAAACGTAGATTCGCTTGACTCCGGTTTTTTCTTCTATTATATTGAATACCGAAGCCCAAGGTGCGTTCGGGTCATTCAACGCCGTCTCCACCTTCTGTTTGTAGGACTTCATCTGTTGAACTTGTTGAGCCATCTCGATGAAGGAATTAAACTGTTATGAGTATCAAATAATTCTCAACTAAATAATCATCGAACCAAAAGTAAATTGACCGGGAAGCAGTTAGGAGAGGCTCCGACCGTCAACTGTCCCCACCTCACAGCCACAGAGTAATAGAAGAGAAAAATGTCCCTGTCCGGCCAAAAGCTGGAAGGTTCCAGCGGCCATCATGACGTCATCATCTAAGTGCGAGATAAGTTCCCTCTCTACTCATCGCTCATTCTCCACCATTCAACTGTTGAAGCGAAAGGAAATACCTACTCTTATTTAGTGACACAAGTTCAAATATATAGGGTGTCCTGTTTTCTCAACCTTGAGAATTTGGTGAAGCTGCATCCGAAATTGAATAAAACACCACAAGACGTTCTTCCCTGTCTTAATCCATCTTCAAAATATGATTTTTGAAAGTTTTGTTTCCTTGGGGGAAAAAATCAAAAAAGATAGCAAATAAAAACCGCATTTTCTCCACTTCAACTCAACTTTTGATCACATCTCAAAAATCTGGGTTTATTTCTTGTAAGGCACGCATTCTCAACCGTGGAACCCAAAATCTTGAAACCAAAATCAAACTTTCTAAATAGAAGACTAAATTATTGTCCAGCATGTAGCAGACGCTCACTATTTTTCTATACTTATGTGCGTACACAGTTTCTGTCTGTCTGTGTGTGTGTGTGTGTGTGTGTGTGTGTGTGTGTGTGTGTGTGTGTGTGTGTGTGTGTGTGTGTGTGTGTGTGTGTGTGTGTGTGTGTGTGTGTGTGTCATTCCAGACGATAATTCTAGATAGGATTGAGATAAAAACTCCGTTCTTGCTCCTAAAATCAAGCATTCCAAAAGAAAGGTTGAGTTCGTTGGAAAACAATTTTTAAGCACAGTAAATTGGTCAAAATTCTAAAAATGTGCTAAAAAATTACAAAACATGTCAAAAAAACGGATAAAAATCATTAAATTTATGATTACTTTAAAAAGTGTATCAACCATGAACTTGGTCATTTGAGATTTAAAGCCCAAATTTATGCTGAAAATTGTACTTGAATCGCGCTGACCTTCCTGTATTATTTATATTGGCATAACCAACCATTCCTAAGTTCTCTGATAGGTTCATAGGAATGGAAAATCCATTGGACATTCGCCCTAAAAATCTCATATCGCCTGGAAAAATCTATATACCTATGTGAAAAAGTACTGCAAAGTTCACATCCTTCACTAAAAATTGTGCGGCGTCATTAATTTGAGGCTTCATTTTTTAGAAAACTTTGTTATAGCCTTTTATTGAGCTAATTTTTGGTGTTACACTTCAAAATAGGCAACTTCCAAATTCTATTATTGAAATTTTAAATTATCTGTCACTATGACGTAGCAGTTGTAATGATGGTGGTGTCAGATAGGGTTGTAATCCAGGGTTACATTTTTTATTGGCCATTTTCGTGTATAGATGTAGACGGCTTTCCAAGGAAAGTTCCCCCCCATTTGAGAAAGTTGTTGTACCTACACATAGCAGAGAACTGGGTATTGGAAGAAGAGCTAGATAACTACAAATCAGCTGAAACAAATCCAATGATTTTTAGTTTGAAATGAATTGAGATAATTTATATACTAAACAAATTTTATGAGAAAACATTGCTACAGGGAGACAGGACATGGGCCTTTTCAGGAAAAGACGAAAGTCACTGGTCCTCCTGATTAGATTGGGCACGCACAATTGAATGTCATGTACATAATATGTAAGTATATTTCAGTTTCACAGTTATTGTTCTTCCTTTTTTTATGCCCTATTCCAGAGTGATAAGTATTACGTGCAAGTAAGGAAATTGTATTTCGCGTATTTTTTATTTTAGTTTTCTTTTTATTATCAAGAAAATAAAAAATACAAAATAAATGCTGAATACAGAATTCATAAAATAATATACAAAACTGTTATATTTTCATTTAAAACGTAAATAATAGTATTTTCACAAAAGATCGATTTTTATAAAAATCAATTTTTAGATGAACTATTTTTCACGTATTGATTTTTTTCTTTTTAGTTCGAATCAGGATCAATTTAAAAAATTGATATTTTGTTGTCGATCGCTCTTCCCTAAGATGAAGATGGTCCAGGCATGGTTCAACACTTTCGGGATTCTTCCCGATAGAAGTAGCAGATTGAGGATGAGCAGCTTGACAGACTTTGGGTCTTTATCCAGCATCGGGCAGAAATGCCATCAGGTCCAGCAGACCTGGAGTTATTGATACGGTACTTATATGTCTCATCATGAAGCACCAGTGTGCACATAGTGATGCGTAAGGAATCCCTGGTGGAAGCTGGGGGTACCACTGGCTCACCAGAGTTGTGGTTGGCGTTTTTTCCGAAATCCCACAAACTCCTGGAGAGGGGGCAAAAATGGTTCATCCCCAGCTCCCTCCTGTACCTCTGCAACTACACGAGCCAGATGCTTCTTTCACAACTTTTGGACCCGCTGGTCATGAGACCTATCGCAATTTCAGCAGGCAGCTTACCCAAGGCCGTATCCTTGACCAGGTTGAAGTGGGGTCGCGTCACAGGATACCCTGGTGTACAAAATTCCACCAAGTGTGAGGTGCGCTTCGTCATCTGGTTCTTTGTTGCATAGGGTAAAACGCTGATGGAAATTTTTTTCAAGGATCAAAGGGGCTTATGGCGAAGGTGTCATGAACATAACGAACGTTTTCAAGTGGTGTCATGAGTTCAGCGAAGAAAGAACGAATGTTCACAACGATTAGAGGAGTGGAAGGCCTTCCATGTTGACTGATGAGTTGGTGAAACAAATCGAGGAAGCTGTTCATGAAGAGCGCTGATTGACAGAGGATCAACTTGCTGCAATGTTTCCACAATTTTCAAAATCTCTCGTGCACGAAACAATACTGAAACTCTTGGATTCAGAAAATTGTTTGCAAGATGGGTGCCAAAACTATTGACACAACAGCACATTGTGAATCGGGTTGCCTGCGCCCGCGAGTCCCTTGAGCGATTTGAATTGGCTGGTGTGGATTTCCTGAGCTCCATTGTAACTGGAGATGAGACCTGGGTGGCTCATTACACTCCAGAGTCAAAAAGACAATCATCTCAGTGGCGACACATATCTTCTCCCTCTGCCAAAAAATTCAAGACCTCCATTTCGGGCAAAAAAATCATGGCCACCATGTTTTGGGACCAAAAAGGAATCATTCTGGTAAATTTTCTGCCCCGGGGGGAGGGGGTGGGACGATTAATGCACTTCAATACTGGGAAACCCTTAAAAAGCTCAAGAGAGCAATCCAAAACAAGTGGAGGGGAATGTTGACAAAGGGAGAGTGCTTGTTGCACGACAACACCCGCCCTCATACAGCCAACATCACCAAAGAGCTGTTGGATTCATTCGGTTCGGACATTGTGAACCACCCTCCGTATTCCCCTGACTTGGATCCTTTCGATTTTCATCTTTTCATCTCCCTGAAGACTCACATGGGTGGAAAACGCTTTTCAATCGACGAGGAAGTGAAGGAAGAGGTGCTGAACTGGTAGAAAGTGTTGGCGAGAGAATTCTTTGAAGAGGGTAGCAAAAAGCTTGTGTCGAGGCTCAAAACTTGCATCGAACAGGAAGGCGATTATGTAGAAAAATATGTGAGATGTTAACCTACAAAAACCTGTATTTTTTTTTTTTTTTTTAAATACAATTTTTTTTTTAATAGAAAAATCTAGTACTCTACTTTCTGGACGTGCCCCGTAGTTTCCACAGAATTTAGTATTAACGATTAACATCTCATACGATAACAGGTGTACGGCCATCATGCATGTCGCATATTTTACCTGGTGCATCGTGACAAAAGCGTCACCTATGTTTTGACGAAATGACAAAGCCACACCTTCATCATTCTTTGGTTGGTTGGTTGATCTCACTTTGGCCATGATCCACCGTGGTCGTGTGTGGCCATTGATTCCATTTCGTTCTAGCAGGTCCAGGTACAAGAAGAAGACGATGCATCGTGCTTTGCTGTCGTATCATTGAAACTGATAATGGTTTGAAACGTCAATAGGAAATATAAACAGTGCAAGGCCTAGCAGTAGCGTTTGTGTCAAATAATTAGCGGAACTATTTCTCGTGGTAATGTCATGTTGACTTAATATGATATTCAGCCATTTGCTATCAGTTTTATTCTCATTTTCTTTCTATTCATCGACTTACTCCGCCTTGAACGATGTAAGTAATCCATTATCGAAAAACATATGCAACGTAAGATTTACTTTCTAGTTAAGTATACCTACTTAACAGTTTTATGGATTATTGAGAAATACAACCCAAATACCGCCAAAGTAACCCCGTATTTCCGAAGGAGGGAAAACATCTGAAAACAAAAACAAAAGTGAACCGCTTTAGATGTTGTACCTAGAAATCCGACACAGCAGCATGTTAACCGGGTCTTTCAGGCCCCAATAACACGTGGTTGGATGGAACATGACATATATATAAAATAAAACATGGAAATCGGAAGTATTTACATTGTAATATTATAAGTATAGGTACACTAAAAAGTACCTACTTTGGTACAAGTGCATGATTTTTGTTAAAATTCGAAGAAAGAAATGTAGCTATTGCAATCGCTTCATCAATTTTAGAAATGAAATATCCCAAATAATTAAGTTCTTGTGCAGTGTGAAAAATACTGCAGCTGCAATAATGAGTTACGTTATGATGTGAATTAAGAGGATTTTCGAAGCAAGCATTGATTGATTAAATTTTAGTTAAAATAAAATTTCCCCTTTTTTGTGTGAAAATCCGTTTTCTGAAACGATTCATTTATGGCTCTGCGAATCATGCTAGAGACTCGTCCCCTTCAGCCTTAAAATGTATTAAATTCCCCTTATTTGGTACTTAAAAAGTACTAGACCTAGACTGTGGAGTATATTGAGAAATTTCCTCTAGCTTTGTCACAATGTGAGTCTTTTTGAAAGAACAGAAAGAAACAGAATAGATATGTATACAATTTATTTATACACACTATCGTTTGAATGTACAAGCGGGTTTTAACTTCATTAATCTTATTGCAGGGTCACGGGAGGCACAAAGACATCTCTTTACCAGCAAATGAAGGTATACCAATTAATTTATTATTCACCTGACATTTTTAGAGCTGGTTTGGTTTAGCAATCAGATTTTATGTAGTTTAATTACTACTTTTCTTGCTTCCCCCATACATTCTGTGATGTTGCACATGGGTTGTTATATTGTCTCCATAAGCACAAACATTCAACTTAGGCAGTTTAAATGTTTATTGTGATGTATTTTTTACTTCCCTATCCTTAAAAAATAACTCATCAAGAGCAAATATATAGTACGGTAAAATTTAATTTTTCATTAAGTCTTCTATTATGTACTAATATACAATATTCTCTATTATTGTTTGTCACTTCTTGGTCGAATCTAAGTGATCTATTCTATTTGTCATAATGACTATGTATATTTTATTTGCAGATTGGGTGCCTACCAAATGGTTGAAAGACGATTTGAATCTTGGGCAGGTAGGAGGCATTGCGGTCGATAAGAACGACACTATCTACATTTTCCACCGTGCTGATCGCACATGGACTGGATCGACTTTTAATGTCGAAAATGTTTACCAGAATCAAGACCAACCTCCAATAAATGTTTCAACGATAATCGTGGTCGATAAAAATGGCAATGTTGTGAAGAAATTAGGTGAACATTTGTAAGTTGATTTTCATTACTTATGGTTCACTTCTAAATCTTCTAGTGTATCTTCTGTGTGCTCAGATATTTCATGTATGATTATTTATAATGGTTGTCAATAAATTAATTCAAGATAACAATACTTTATTGAGCTGATTTTGAACTTGACAGAAGTCTGGTACTCTCTGATATTAGTGCCAGGAAGCTGCCAGGTCGAATTCCTTGAAATGGTCAATTTCAAATTAGGTATCGTGAAAAATGTTATGTTTTTATCTTTCTAGTTTGAATTCAACATAATTAATTGAGGAGTGCTAAGTTCAACAGAGACATTTCGTAGGTTTTTGGTTGTATCTCGGTATCTGTGAAGCCCACTGGCAATTTATGTTTATTGATTCTACTCTGAATCTACTATGATGGCTTTCTATTAGTAAAAATAATATCCAATACCCCCCATTTGCGCAATAAAAGTTTGATTGGCTCCAAGTGCATTAAAATATCGAATTCATTCAACCTATCTGGAGAGTTTTATTTTGGTGGTATAATGGTCTCATTTGATGACTGATTGTATATGTACAATGTTCAATTCTATTAAGAGAAAGTAATCTTAAACATCCAGAACATCTAGTCACACTGGAAAGTATCGTTCTTAGCAGCCATGGTGTTGCCATGCGAATGCACATTGTAACTCACTGAGTATCTCCTTTTTACCTTCTAAACATTATGATTGAGCCCTGTTGCTCTGGAAGATTGCTCCATTATTATGTAAAAACGCTGCAAATTATTACACAAAGGTTTATTATTTATGTATTAGACAGCCCTTCTACGTAGATCTCTAGTCCATAATTATTAAACGCCGCTTATAGTATATTTAGTATCGGAACTCGGAGCTTCGGACCTCACAAATGGGTTCAATCCATTACTGCAGCGGAATCTCACAATTTTACGCTTTTTAATATAGTTGATAAGCAAAACAATTTATTACCAAGTCATCTTTCCAACACATAAAAGTGTTACCTATACTGTATATTGATATCATCTAATTGGTCAAATTTCAAAAAATGTGCTGACAAAATCACTGAAAATGGCTAAGAATTGTTAAATTGATATTTTTTAGCATAAGATTGGTCAAATAAAGTTTATCAACTATGAAATAGAACATTGAAAAATTTATGTACGAAATTATGCTAAAAACTTGAACTTCATTAAATTTTGTTTTAAAAATCTATAAAATTGCAAAAAATTGCCTAAAATCCAAAATCTCTTTTTGAATAGAAGAGTATCATTTAGAATACTTTTTTCCCCATAAAATTAATAGCTAACATTTTCTTTTCACTCATAAATCTCCTATTTCTATACAACTTGAAATTTACAAAAAAAGACACTTTTTCACCTATTTTTGGCTCATAGCACCCATGAGAGTAGAGCGATCGAGCTGGCGAGAAGTTAGGACCAACTAGACCCCAAGTGGAGTCTATGTGCGAAAGAACAGATTTTTTAAGTCAATTCTAAGGCCTTTTATGGCCCGGACGGTGGACGGCGGACGGACATTTCAAATTTCGATTCTACGCACCTTGAAACGTAAAGTGACAAAGTTTGAGGGGGGGTTATACAATTTTTTTGCTATACGATCACATAGGCTTATTATTGGAAATAATAAACCAAAAGTGGACCTTACAACTAATATCGAAAGTTAGAGTACAATTCACATTGTCATTGTCGGAGATGAGCCATCAATCACATTTTGTTGCAGATTTTATATGCCTCATGGAATAACAGTTGACCATGACTTCAATATATGGGTCACGGACGTTGCGTTACATCAGGCCATGAAATTCAAACCCTATTCAAATGAGGCACTGTTGATAACAGGCACAAGATTCGTTCCAGGGCGAGACTCCTCACATTTTTGTAAACCTGCTTCGGTTGCTGTTCTACAAAATGGAGACTTCTTCGTAGCTGATGGGTACTGTAATTCGAGGATTGTAAAGTTTGATTTAAATGGGAAGAAAATTCTTGAATGGGGAAGATCGACTATATACCCAGGTAGGTACCTAATTAAAACTCACTTTAACCAATTTTTCTCATTCCAATACGAACCTATATCAAGTTGATAAAGGCATTGGAACCCAATTTTAACACTTTTGCCCCACACACAGTAGAGTATTTGGGGTTAAATTCTCATCCAAATTATTTGTAGTTTAATAAAAAATTTTATGACTTGTGGTGAACATTTGAAGAGCAAATTTATTCATAATTATGGAGGTCTTTATAATTTTAATTTTCACAAAACGTCTATATGTATAAAATTGTTATGCAAAAATTGTGAAATTAGGCATTATAAAATAGCTAAATAATTTATTCTTTAAATATTATGTTAACTTCTTGCTCCCAAGACTGCTCATGATTTTCTTTTCAGGTATGCGCAAACCTCAACCTGGCGAGTTCTTAATTCCCCATGCGTTGACATTGACTAGTGACGAAAGTCTGCTATGTGTTGCTGATAGAGAAAATGGTCGAGTTCAGTGTTTCAACCCAGCAAATGGGAACTTCTCTGAAGTTCTATCTCATATGCCATCGAATGGGCGCACTGTGTACAGTGTTGCATACTCAAATTATAAAGGTAACATTCCACGTATATTTTAAGACCCGTTGTAGATTGTACATACATCTCAGTTACAATTGGAATTCAAAATTTTAGCTCGACATTCCATCTTGAATGACCTGAACTCTTCAAGTATAAATGAGTTAGAACGTCTCATCTACGATTCTGTATGCTGTGTCTATGGTTGGTGTGGATTTCACATACCAACATTATGTTCAACTAACACTTTGTTACATCAAAAGTCGCACTAAATGTCTGCATAATTCCTACCCTGGTTGTTGAAGCATTGATTGTTATCTCTGATTGATTGTTTCTGTTATTTTTCTTAGCCATTAAATCAATTTACTGCAGTAGTGGTTCATAAAGTAGTGTTTGAAAAAAAGCCATAGGAGCCTTGCAACATCAAACTTGGAATAATTTGAAGATAAGAATTGAAATGATAAATATTGATGTTACCATACTATAAATTATTCATTGTAAAAATGCCGCACAAGAATACTTAATGGAACTCTGTAATATATTTGGATAGTTTGTTAACCTTTTAGCTCCTGGGACTTAAATGCCCGAGCAGCTCCCCTGTCCTGAGTTTAAAAGGCTAATCAACCCCTCCAGACCTGGCTCATTTTCCAAATTTTTGCTTTTTTGACTTGCCTGTCTTCTATAAGGAATTTAGGTGCCCCCCCCCAGGGGTGTAATGGGGGCCTAAATCCTCATAAATCAGGTAGATGAGAGTAACAGCATCCCGTCAGAGAGATACCACTCCTACTAATGAGCTTTTAATGAGCCATGTTCGGAGTAGATTGGTTTCCCAGTCGCCTGGAATCCCATCCAACGCCAAACTCAGCTGTCAATAAGATTGAGAACAGACCGCGGCGCCCATTGTTTCATCAACGGAATGCCGACGGTGCTATCTCTGGCGCTCTGACGGGAGCTTGATGGACCTCTCAGGAGGTAACTCTGTTACACTCCTCCCCTTAAAGACATACTTGATTGAAGATCAAGTATGTTAACTGGGTGGAATAGTTAATAGCTGAGAACCAAATAGCCAATAGCCTATTTGGGGGCCAATAGTTGATAGCTGATGCTCATTCAATCATAAATAGCTGCATTGGCGTTTTGAGGATGGGGGAATAGAAATTAAAACAGGATTGTCAATGAATCTTCATAAGAAGTATATTCATTGAACAATCGGGACAAAACGGACGCTCAACTATGGAGACTTATACCTTAGGAAATCAAAATATATATAGAAATTAATTTGCCCAACATTGGGGACTTTAAATTAAATTGCCCAACTATGGGGACTTAAATGGCGCACTAACCTGGTAATTGACATCATAGCAATACTCAGGTGGCGAAAAAATTGTGCACTAACCTGGTATTGACATATAGCAATATTCAGGTGGCATAAAATTTAAAAAATATAAAATATAAATGGGGGAATAAAAGAGAAATTATAAGTCAAAGACCAATGAAAATATTTATATACCAAAGGGTGATATTGGGAATTCCTTCTGGAACCCCGGGCCATGTTTCTTCTGAAACATTAACGCCCCAAAAAATAGAGGATTGGACTACCAGGCGTTAGCCGTGCATAATCCAAACCACGCTCTGCTACCATATAAGGAATTTAGGTGCCCCCCCCCCCCCCCAGAGGTGCAATGGGGGCCTAAATCCTCATAAATCAGGTAGATGAGAGTAACAGCATCCCGTCAGAGAGATACCACTCCTACTAATGAGCTTTTAATGAGCCATGTTCGGAGTAGATTGGTTTCCCAGTCGCCTGGAATCCCATCCAACGCCAAACTCAGCTGTCAATAAGATCGAGAACAGACCGCGGCGCCCATTGTTTCATCAATGGAACGCCGACGGCGCTATCTCTGGTGCTCTGATGGGAGCTTGATGGACCTCTCAGGAGGTAACTCTGTTACACTTCTAAAAAGCATAAAATGTTCAAAATTCGCCCAAATTTCACTAAGTGTCGAGAAATTGGTTTTCAAATTGTATAGTATCTGATAATGCTAGAATATATAGGTATATTTTCATTCTCTACCTTTTTTTGTATGGTCACTATTTCTAATGTTTTTCATCTGTAAATGCGTGCCTACTACTTCTACTAGACATATTTAGAAAAAAGAACAAGAAAAAAAAAAAAAAAAAAAAAAAAAAAAACGGATAACACATGCCAATGCAATCAAAGGCTGAATAGAACTAGTGCACGAAAGGGGTGAGAGAGCCTAGGAAGAGGAAGGGTGAATCACCACCCAATTGACGGGGGTTAAACTTTGACAATGGTCAAACACCCTTGTGTCTATCACTCTGAATCGAAGAAACCAAGAATGAACCGAGGAAAGAATGGAATGAAGTAGTTACTATTTATATTTAAAAAAACGCTGCAAATTATTACATAATGGTTTATTATTTCTGAATCAGCTAGCCAGCTATAGTAACCAGCATGCTTGGGGCTTTCGCCAGTCTCTTTTCTAGTATCCACCTCTGTTCTCGCGTTACAGTCTGCGCTCCCGATGGGGAGCAAATGGATGATCGTACAGCCACCCGAGTGGTCTCATTCAATCCACGGAGTTAATTTCTATAGGAATCAAACTAAAACCGTAGGTACACTGGATTTCAAAAGCATCTGGGACATATCCCAGTCGATTCTGCGTCCGAAATTACTTGGGTGACGACACCCCACTTACCTATGGCAGAAATATAAGTAAACAGCTATTCATTCAGAGGGTTCAGACTCTAACCTGCCCATGTAATGCAATTTTAATTGAAAAAGATTTGCTTCGAACTATCTGAGAAGATTTTGGGAAGAAGAAGAACGAAGGATTTTAGATGGGCTGGATCAACTATTTTTGTAACATATTAAAGTATTATATAATATACTGAATATACTAGCGTGTTCAAGGTAGGTTAAATGTTATATGGGGTAAACGTAATAAAATATAATATAAAATATATATTATATCCGTTCTGATACGCCCCGGACGCCTTTCTGCTACTCCACTATGCCCCTAATGCCGTACCCCCCTCAGGTTGGCGTGGCGAATTATATGGGTATAACACGTAAAAGTAATAAATATGCATTCTCCTACACCCCTCTGCTACGCCCCTGGTCACCCCAGCCGCAACAAGGTGCCGCGGCGCCTCCTCTCACTCCCCCCGCTCACCCCCCTCACCACCCACCGTGACCCCCTGCCAAGCGTGCCAGGCGTGCGCGCGTGCGTAAGTTTAACACTCAAAGCCTCGAAAAAGACACTTTTTCGCCCGTTTTTGGCCCATAGCATCTATGCGAGTAAAGCGATCGGGATGGAACTAGACCCCAAATGGAGTCTATGTGCGAAAGAACGGGTTTTTTAAGTCAATTCTTAGGCATTTTATGGCCCGGACGGCGGACGGTCATTTCAAATTTGGATTCTACGCACCTTGAAACGTAAAGTGACAAAGTTTGAGGGGGGGTTATAAAAATTGTTTGCTATACGATCACATAGGCTCATTATTGGAAATAATAAACCAAAAAATGTATGGTCAAATTAATATTTGCTGACGAATGAAAAAGCTACTACAAAAAGCTAAAAACCCCAAATCTTTTTTGAATTGCAAAACTTTATGTAAAACGAGTTTATTTGCCATACAAGTGGTAGTTAACAATTCCTGTTCCCTCAAAGTCCTCAATTTTCGAAACAATGTAACATACCTAATATAATGAACGAAAATTCGATCATGACTAGAACTTTTTTACCTGTGTGTTATACACCTGCTTAACGATCACAATTCCCCCCCGATAGTTTATTGGTAAGTGAATGATTAATATCTGGTGTAAAACATATAACCGTGTTAATTCTCGGCCAAATTTAATTGAAATATTTTAAAAGCTTTGGAGAGTAGTGTGGAATAGGCCCCTGTTCAATCATTTGCTAAGAAACTTATTAAAATAGAGTGGCCTCATAGTGAAATAAAACGAAGAGACGCACTTGCCCCGCCTGACCTTATTTTATAATATTGCAAGGTAGGTGGGCTAGAAATCTTGAAATGAAAGATGACTTGAATGAATGCAGCCTCATAAAAATCGGTTAATCGTTGCATAATGAACAGAGCCCTTCACAACATGGCATTTATTTTTGCCAAACGTGGCTCTAAAAAAGATGGCAAAATAGCACTTATTTTGGCCAAACATGGCATTTATCTTCAAAATCCAAACTTTTTTTGTATTTTTTTCCCCCCTTTTTCCCCCATGACCTTGCAATGACCCTTTCCTTTTCAAGCACTAATGGCTGTAATCCTCGGACATTGGAGACCTTAATCCTTGGAAGGGAATTCCCGGTCGTTGACTTGTGAGCAGTAAACTTAGTCTAGTAAAAATAGGATTTTCCGAAGAAAAACGTATAGAAGTTTTTTTCTCAACGGTTCCTTATGTTTTTTGGGTCGCTGAATCCAAATTTCAGGTTTGCCCTCTCGCCAGATGTGAGCTAACTTCAGAAAACGCGAAAAACATCGAAAATTTCGTACATTTTTCTGTTTTTTGCATTTACTTATCTCGAAAATACTACCATGTATAAAATTAAAGTAGATAACATTTTCTTGAAGATTATATAATCAAGTTTTTTCTATCTTTAATAGGTCCGCCGCAAACCTAAAATTCAGATTTAGCGACCCAAAAAACAAAGAGAACCATTAAGAAAAAAACTTCTATAAGTTTTTCCTGAAAACGGCCTTTTTGAACCTAGATTTACTGGACTAACACAAAAAAGCCCTTGTTAGCTTGCCTTTTTTGAAAATTTTTGGAAAAAATACTTGAAACCCCAACTTTTTGCGAATTTTCCCAGAAATTTTTTTTTTTTTTCATAAATTTTCAAGAAAATCAGGCGAAAAATAGTACAAACGTGGCATTTCCCCAGAAATTGGCAAAAAATGGCTTTTTACCCAAAAATTAGCCAAACATGGCACTTGAGGATGGCGCCATGGCAAAATGGCTCTTGAAGGGCTCTGATAATGAAGCAGGAAGGAAGGAAAGATGTAGTCTAGCCATCAAACATCGGAGGGAGGGGCTAATGCCAGGATGGGGGCACTCAACGAAGGAACGATAGTCCACAAAGGAGAGATGGTGGTCAAGATCAGAGGCCAGCATGATGTACGGCCAAGTTGGTGACAGCACCTCATTAGCTGATATCCTTTCAATCCTGTGGGTGGGGGGCTCAAGTTCGCAACACACCCCCTCATCCCGAGGCGAAGAGTGACGCTAATGTTGCTTTCACGACCTCCAATAACTCAGTTGTCGACCAAAAGAAGGTTTTAGTGTTCGGAACTAAACTAGTGGACGGGGATATAAAGACTGGGCGTTCATCCGTCGCGAACTCTCTCCGCAGTTCAGCTGGATGCCTTCGGGGTCAGGGGCGTAATCTATGTCAGAAGTTTAAATTTCTCCTTAAATGCCCACAAACGACTAACAACGCGGAAAACGTCGAACATACGACTGAAATGGGTGACATTAATAGTGCCCTACCATTATATGTTGTCATCGATCACCTGTTCCAGGTTCCATGCACTTCCTCCAGTCCTAGCCTTCTTGATAAACTAGTGCCGTCTTGATTAATTATTATCCACCTATAGTTGGCTAAACTGTTCTTCCCCTTCCCTCTTCAAGGGACCCAACTGTAAGGGGAAACTCTCCACATTCTAATTCTGTTCTTCTCTGAAGCCAGTTATTACCTATCATTATGTCTTGTGCCTAATTAAGCCAATTCGCCATCTTTATTTTATCTCTTGATTTCAATTCAGCCTTGTGCTCCTTTTCTTTTTCGCTTTTCACTCATTTTAGTGAAAGTGTTATTTCTATATCAGATTAGCCACCTGAGTTTTGCCTCGAGGTCAAGTACCAGGTTGAGCGTAAGTTAATTTAATTTAATTTCCTTTTTCGGCTTTGTTCCTTTCCATTTTCATTTTAGGTTAATTTCCCTTTTTTTATTGAGGTTCTAATTTTTCCTTTATTTCTACTGCGCATTTGCCTTTTATCAACAAGTACAGTTTATTTTCCCCTTATTTATCTATTTTTATTTTCCTACCTATTTATATATCTTGCTGCAAGGGCCATTAGGCGGTATTTTTCAGGACCAACGTCCGGTGGTAGCAGACTCTGCTTGGACAGTTGTGCTTTTTAACTGTCTATTTGTCGATTGGTAGTGGAACGAACCATACCCAATACTTTACAAGGTACCCAGAGCGTTCCTCTTGCCAGTTGAAAATTGTCACATTGTAGCTAGAACGTTAATCTAACTAGCTACAATTTGTCACAATGTAGGTATATTGCGTTAGAATACGAGGGGAAAGAGTTACATTATTTAACCCATAATATCCTGAGGTGTCGATATTTTTAGAAAATTTATATTTTCCCGTCATTTTATCTTTAAAACAGGTAAAATAACGTAGAAATGGAGAGAAAAAATAAATTTGTTTTGCGTTCAAATTTTAAAATTTTGTTGCTCTGGAGCAACATCAGGAGGAATGTGGGATGGAATGGAGGTGCTGCTACTTGACATAAACGTAGGATAGACTCAGTCTCAAAACGTTATATTTTTAAATGTATATATATTGTAACAATCGATCAACAAAACGTAAGGTGTATGTAATGTATTCAGAACAAAATCAACAACAACATTTTTCCAGATCCGAAACCACTCACATTTTTTTGCAAAACTAGTTTATCTCCAACTTAACAACACAACAAATGTCGGGAACTTTAAATCAACATTGTAGTTACCACTACACTGCCCCCTGTGTTTCTTGAGACCTGTCCTCAGGTCGAACTTCAGCCCTCGTCAGGCGATTCGCGTGGAGCGCGTCGAGCTTTCCTTCCTATTCTTGTGAAAGTACCGCCCCGATTGCATATGCACTAGCATCACAATCCAACGTAAATGGCTTGGTCAAATCAGGAAAGGCTAGAATGGGCGCAGAGGTCATGGTCTCTTTCAGTTGGATGAAACTTTGTTGGCACTGTTTGCTCCAGTCAGAGGGAGCATCTGCTTGGGTAAGACAGGTCAGCGGCTTTGCCAAATCAGCGAAGTTCCTCACAAACCTCCTGTAATAAGAACAGAAGCCAAGGAAGCTGCGGACTTCCTTTTGGTCTCTTGGAATTGGCCATTCTTGCACAGCTCTTGTTTTCTCACTGTCTGTTTGGACTCCCTTTCCCGATATGAGATGTCCCAGGTACCGCTTTTCACGTTTGAAGAACCCGCATTTTTTTGGATTGACTTGAAGATTAGCGTCTCGCAAGCAATTTAATACCTTTTCCAGTTTCCCAAGGACTGTATCAACATCTGGTCCATGTATGATTAAATCGTCCAAATAGGTCAATGCCAAGTCTCTGGGTATTATCGCTTCCATCAATCCCCTTTGCCGAAGCTCCATTCAGTTTTCCGGCTCCAAGAAAACTCCTCTGACTTGACCCGCTGGTTTTTTGTTCAAGGGCAGCTCAAAACATCCAGGACAGAGACAGAAAGCGTCCGGTATGAGCTCCAGCATTGTGACATGTTCTTACTGCAAGAGGACCTTCAAAACGGATAGAGGCCGAAAATTCCACGAAACGAGAGCCCACGTGCCCCTCATTATGGAAAATTACTACAAGCCATCCACATTTGCTCCAGTGTCAATTAAAAAGAAGCATCCCCGATCTCCTATCCTGGCCTCAACAAACAGTGCCTCACCATCCGTCGTAGCCGTTTTTATAAATGCATAGGGGCCATCAGCCTGTGGAGCCCCTTTGCCGAAGCTCCATTCAGTTTTCCGGCTCCAAGAAAACTCCTCTGACTTGACCCGCTGGTTTTTTGTTCAAGGGCAGCTCAAAACATCCAGGACAGAGACAGAAAGCGTCCGGTATGAGCTCCAGCATTGTGACATGTTCTTACTGCAAGAGGACCTTCAAAACGGATAGAGGCCGAAAATTCCACGAAACGAGAGCCCACGTGCCCCTCATTATGGAAAATTACTACAAGCCATCCACATTTGCTCCAGTGTCAATTAAAAAGAAGCATCCCCGATCTCCTATCCTGGCCTCAACAAACAGTGCCTCACCATCCGTCGTAGCCGTTTTTATAAATGCATAGGGGCCATCAGCCTGTGGAGCTACGGGTTCCCCTTTGCCGAAGCTCCATTCAGTTTTCCGGCTCCAAGAAAACTCCTCTGACTTGATCCGCTGGTTTTTTGTTCAAGGGCAGCTCAAAACATCCAGGACAGAGACAGAAAGCGTCCGGTATGAGCTCCAGCATTGTGACATGTTCTTACTGCAAGAGGACCTTCAAAACGGATAGAGGCCGAAAATTCCACGAAACGAGAGCCCACGTGCCCCTCATTATGGAAAATTACTACAAGCCATCCACATTTGCTCCAGTGTCAATTAAAAAGAAGCATCCCCGATCTCCTATCCTGGCCTCAACAAACAGTGCCTCACCATCCGTCGTAGCCGTTTTTATAAATGCATAGGGGCCATCAGCCTGTGGAGAGCCCCTTTGCCGAAGCTCCATTCAGTTTTCCGGCTCCAAGAAAACTCCTCTGACTTGACCCGCTGGTTTTTTGTTCAAGGGCAGCTCAAAACATCCAGGACAGAGACAGAAAGCGTCCGGTATGAGCTCCAGCATTGTGACATGTTCTTACTGCAAGAGGACCTTCAAAACGGATAGAGGCCGAAAATTCCACGAAACGAGAGCCCACGTGCCCCTCATTATGGAAAATTACTACAAGCCATCCACATTTGCTCCAGTGTCAATTAAAAAGAAGCATCCCCGATCTCCTATCCTGGCCTCAACAAACAGTGCCTCACCATCCGTCGTAGCCGTTTTTATAAATGCATAGGGGCCATCAGCCTGTGGAGCTACGGGTTCCCCTTTGCCGAAGCTCCATTCAGTTTTCCGGCTCCAAGAAAACTCCTCTGACTTGACCCGCTGGTTTTTTGTTCAAGGGCAGCTCAAAACATCCAGGACAGAGACAGAAAGCGTCCGGTATGAGCTCCAGCATTGTGACATGTTCTTACTGCAAGAGGACCTTCAAAACGGATAGAGGCCGAAAATTCCACGAAACGAGAGCCCACGTGCCCCTCATTATGGAAAATTACTACAAGCCATCCACATTTGCTCCAGTGTCAATTAAAAAGAAGCATCCCCGATCTCCTATCCTGGCCTCAACAAACAGTGCCTCACCATCCGTCGTAGCCGTTTTTATAAATGCATAGGGGCCATCAGCCTGTGAGAGCCCCTTTGCCGAAGCTCCATTCAGTTTTCCGGCTCCAAGAAAACTCCTCTGACTTGACCCGCTGGTTTTTTGTTCAAGGGCAGCTCAAAACATCCAGGACAGAGACAGAAAGCGTCCGGTATGAGCTCCAGCATTGTGACATGTTCTTACTGCAAGAGGACCTTCAAAACGGATAGAGGCCGAAAATTCCACGAAACGAGAGCCCACGTGCCCCTCATTATGGAAAATTACTACAAGCCATCCACATTTGCTCCAGTGTCAATTAAAAAGAAGCATCCCCGATCTCCTATCCTGGCCTCAACAAACAGTGCCTCACCATCCGTCGTAGCCGTTTTTATAAATGCATAGGGGCCATCAGCCTGTGGAGCCCCTTTGCCGAAGCTCCATTCAGTTTTCCGGCTCCAAGAAAACTCCTCTGACTTGACCCGCTGGTTTTTTGTTCAAGGGCAGCTCAAAACATCCAGGACAGAGACAGAAAGCGTCCGGTATGAGCTCCAGCATTGTGACATGTTCTTACTGCAAGAGGACCTTCAAAACGGATAGAGGCCGAAAATTCCACGAAACGAGAGCCCACGTGCCCCTCATTATGGAAAATTACTACAAGCCATCCACATTTGCTCCAGTGTCAATTAAAAAGAAGCATCCCCGATCTCCTATCCTGGCCTCAACAAACAGTGCCTCACCATCCGTCGTAGCCGTTTTTATAAATGCATAGGGGCCATCAGCCTGTGGAGCTACGGGTTCCCCTTTGCCGAAGCTCCATTCAGTTTTCCGGCTCCAAGAAAACTCCTCTGACTTGACCCGCTGGTTTTTTGTTCAAGGGCAGCTCAAAACATCCAGGACAGAGACAGAAAGCGTCCGGTATGAGCTCCAGCATTGTGACATGTTCTTACTGCAAGAGGACCTTCAAAACGGATAGAGGCCGAAAATTCCACGAAACGAGAGCCCACGTGCCCCTCATTATGGAAAATTACTACAAGCCATCCACATTTGCTCCAGTGTCAATTAAAAAGAAGCATCCCCGATCTCCTATCCTGGCCTCAACAAACAGTGCCTCACCATCCGTCGTAGCCGTTTTTATAAATGCATAGGGGCCATCAGCCTGTGGAGCCCCTTTGCCGAAGCTCCATTCAGTTTTCCGGCTCCAAGAAAACTCCTCTGACTTGATCCGCTGGTTTTTTGTTCAAGGGCAGCTCAAAACATCCAGGACAGAGACAGAAAGCGTCCGGTATGAGCTCCAGCATTGTGACATGTTCTTACTGCAAGAGGACCTTCAAAACGGATAGAGGCCGAAAATTCCACGAAACGAGAGCCCACGTGCCCCTCATTATGGAAAATTACTACAAGCCATCCACATTTGCTCCAGTGTCAATTAAAAAGAAGCATCCCCGATCTCCTATCCTGGCCTCAACAAACAGTGCCTCACCATCCGTCGTAGCCGTTTTTATAAATGCATAGGGGCCATCAGCCTGTGGAGCTACGGGTTCCCCTTTGCCGAAGCTCCATTCAGTTTTCCGGCTCCAAGAAAACTCCTCTGACTTGACCCGCTGGTTTTTTGTTCAAGGGCAGCTCAAAACATCCAGGACAGAGACAGAAAGCGTCCGGTATGAGCTCCAGCATTGTGACATGTTCTTACTGCAAGAGGACCTTCAAAACGGATAGAGGCCGAAAATTCCACGAAACGAGAGCCCACGTGCCCCTCATTATGGAAAATTACTACAAGCCATCCACATTTGCTCCAGTGTCAATTAAAAAGAAGCATCCCCGATCTCCTATCCTGGCCTCAACAAACAGTGCCTCACCATCCGTCGTAGCCGTTTTTATAAATGCATAGGGGCCATCAGCCTGTGGAGCCCCTTTGCCGAAGCTCCATTCAGTTTTCCGGCTCCAAGAAAACTCCTCTGACTTGATCCGCTGGTTTTTTGTTCAAGGGCAGCTCAAAACATCCAGGACAGAGACAGAAAGCGTCCGGTATGAGCTCCAGCATTGTGACATGTTCTTACTGCAAGAGGACCTTCAAAACGGATAGAGGCCGAAAATTCCACGAAACGAGAGCCCACGTGCCCCTCATTATGGAAAATTACTACAAGCCATCCACATTTGCTCCAGTGTCAATTAAAAAGAAGCATCCCCGATCTCCTATCCTGGCCTCAACAAACAGTGCCTCACCATCCGTCGTAGCCGTTTTTATAAATGCATAGGGGCCATCAGCCTGTGGAGCTACGGGTTCCCCTTTGCCGAAGCTCCATTCAGTTTTCCGGCTCCAAGAAAACTCCTCTGACTTGACCCGCTGGTTTTTTGTTCAAGGGCAGCTCAAAACATCCAGGACAGAGACAGAAAGCGTCCGGTATGAGCTCCAGCATTGTGACATGTTCTTACTGCAAGAGGACCTTCAAAACGGATAGAGGCCGAAAATTCCACGAAACGAGAGCCCACGTGCCCCTCATTATGGAAAATTACTACAAGCCATCCACATTTGCTCCAGTGTCAATTAAAAAGAAGCATCCCCGATCTCCTATCCTGGCCTCAACAAACAGTGCCTCACCATCCGTCGTAGCCGTTTTTATAAATGCATAGGGGCCATCAGCCTGTGGAGCTTCCCCTTTGCCGAAGCTCCATTCAGTTTTCCGGCTCCAAGAAAACTCCTCTGACTTGACCCGCTGGTTTTTTGTTCAAGGGCAGCTCAAAACATCCAGGACATAGACAGAAAGCGTCCGGTATGAGCTCCAGCATTGTGACATGTTCTTACTGCAAGAGGACCTTCAAAACGGATAGAGGCCGAAAATTCCACGAAACGAGAGCCCACGTGCCCCTCATTATGGAAAATTACTACAAGCCATCCACATTTGCTCCAGTGTCAATTAAAAAGAAGCATCCCCGATCTCCTATCCTGGCCTCAACAAACAGTGCCTCACCATCCGTCGTAGCCGTTTTTATAAATGCATAGGGGCCATCAGCCTGTGGAGCCCCTTTGCCGAAGCTCCATTCAGTTTTCCGGCTCCAAGAAAACTCCTCTGACTTGACCCGCTGGTTTTTTGTTCAAGGGCAGCTCAAAACATCCAGGACAGAGACAGAAAGCGTCCGGTATGAGCTCCAGCATTGTGACATGTTCTTACTGCAAGAGGACCTTCAAAACGGATAGAGGCTGAAAATTCCACGAAACGAGAGCCCACGTGCCCCTCATTATGGAAAATTACTACAAGCCATCCACATCAAACGGAATCACAGCTCGAGAGCCAAGAGAGTTTTTCCGCCCGTTTTACAAATTCGATTCAGACTCCGAATAACAAGTACAAGTACAAGTAGGGTAACGGCACCAGTAGTTGCCACCCTCAAGAGCACGGTTATCGGATTTCTGTCGTTTCTCCGTTATTTTTGCTTCTATGTTTTTACTCCCGTTCTCATTATATGCCCCATATCATTCCGCAAAAAAAAAAAAAAAAAAAAAAAAAAAAAGGGGCAGTCAGAACGAATGTGGTTCTTGTCCCTACAACCCCAACATCCCTGCTGCCGGGCCACGTTGGGTTCACAACTTGGACTTTCCATGAGTTGGGCTCTTGTCAGGGCATCTTGCAGCGTGGTTGGCCCGTAACAAGATAAGATTTTCTTTGTACCCTGATCTCGAAGCCCTCTTAAGAATGCATGCAACGCAAACTCATCCCTACAATGTTCTGGCCAGTGGGGAGTGGCAAGACGTACAATGCGCTCAATGTCCAAGGCATAATCGGTGAGAGGCTCATTAGGACGTTGTTCCCTGGACTGTAGTTCGCTTTGCCACTTGAGCGACAAGTGTTGATGGCCAAATCGTTGCTGAAGAACACTACTGAGAGTTTACTAACTTTGCGGCCTTCGGAAATCTGAAATTCTGCCTGCAAGCGGTCCATTAAATCTTTGTAAGGTGTGAAGGAGAGAGGTTTTAACAAAAAATCGGAGATCAGCTCGGCTACATCGCTATCAAGGGAGGCTAATACGTAATTATATTTCGTTAGCTCCGTCGTCACTGGAGAGTTTGCGAACTGGGCATCGACTTGCATTCTCCAAATTTTCACATTCCGACGCCAGAGTGGCGGAATTTTTATAGATAGTCTGGCTACATGCATCTCGGGTTGATCATTGCCGATTTGTGGTGCGGTCGAAGAATCAGATTGCAATGTTTCCATAGCAGTTGTACGGAAAAATCGAAGTTACGCAGTTAATGGAGTACGGTCTACCGGAAATCAAGCGATGTTACGAAATGTTTGCGGAAATTTCGTGGGATATTGCTGAGATTTGATACGTAAATAAACGGTACACTACACAGTCCAAAATTTTGTTTACGCGGGGTCACCACTTATGGTTTGTGAAGTCTAACCGTATTTAGAAATAAAACGCGTACTCTCACAAATTGGCAAGCACGAAGGAATTTATTTTTCTCAATCTCTTTGGACAAACAAACGGGTACCTAGCAACTGAACACATGATGTCAAACAATAGATCGAATGGTTAACTAGATTGAACGAATAATTTAATAATAATACGAGTATGAAGCCACATGTATGTATGTATGTATGTATGTATGTGTCATTCCAGACGATAACTGTCCGTAGAATTGTGCTCGAAACTTCCAACAAATTTTAAAATGCTAAGGACACAAAACGAAAGTTCAAGTTCGTTGGCCAGCATGATCGGATTACATCTTCGGGTTGAAATTTTCAAAAATGTAGTCAAAAATCTCAAAATAACCTGTTTTTTGCGTTTGTTGTGCGAAATAATTTTTTCAGCATACTAACATGTGGTATATTCGGAATTAGCGTAAAATTTCCTATAAGAATATGTATCAAGTTTTCAAAAATTTCAAAGTTGAAAAATCAGTGAAAAATCGAAATAATGCCGTTCGCTAGTTGTAAAAATCGGTAATATTTGCATGAAACATTGTCCAAATTCAGATTGAACTACTCTTATGGAAGTATCGATGTATAACCAATCCTAGAACCATGCTGTTTAAAACGTAGGAAGTAGGTACTTGTTAAAAAAAAAAAAAAAAAAAAAAAAAAAAAAAAAAAAAAAAAAAAAAAAAAAATGTAATCACAACTGATGAGTTCACTCTGTGAAACATTCCGTCCTCCGAATCTCTCGGTCGCTCTCTTTAATGTTTTACGCTCAACTGTTTTAGGACTTGATGTAGCTTTAATACTGACTGTGGCTTAGAAAATATCAGCCATGAAATTATGAAGAAGTTCTATTTATGTACGTACTAGCACGCAGACCCAAGGCCTCGCTCCGCTCGGCCGTCAGTAACGTTAAGCCTAATTTGATTCAATCATAAAACTTGAATCAAAATCATAAACTAAAATTTCTCTACACGATCAATAGCGACTAAAATGTCGAAGATTTCTTCAAAAATTCGCTCATGGGGTCATGCTGCACGACTGACTTTTTAATTTTCAGCTCTTCATCACTTCCTTCTCTTTCATCATACTCAGGTTCAGAATCAACTTCCAATCTAAGGATCAATACTTCTGTAATCATTGCATTCTCCTCATTGAAGTCCTCCATTCGCTTCCTCATGCTTTCCACCTTGTACACTCTTCAAAGCGAAAAGAACATTCAGAGCTCTTGAGGTGAATATTGGCATCAAAAAATAAAATAAAAAAAGGTATTTGTGAACGCAGCCAACTGAATAAGAATATACTTCCTCATTTTTATAAGAATATAACTACATATATTTTTATAAGAACATATACATTTTTATACATTTTTACATCTATATACAATTTTATAAGAATATACTTATATATTTATATAATAAAATAACTTCCACATTTTTAGGAACAAATTGAAGGCTACAAAACATTTTTCTTCACAAAAGTAGATAATTTCTTCAAACTCCTATGGCTATGTCATCCTACTGTTGCTCCTCAGCAACATTGGTTCGGATGTGAGATGTTGCTGTTGCTCACAAGCAACATTTGTTCCCACTCCCACAGCTAGGTGAAAAACGGTAAACTTTGATTTTCCATACATTATTCTACTTATTCAAAGTGTGAACAACAAAAGTGAAAAGAATTTGGGCCAAAAAAATGAATAATAAAAGCTAAACCAACAGTTTAACTTACCTCCCTCCGTTCTTCTGCCGTGTTGTTGCTGCTACCACAGAAAGTTGGTAAAATAAGACATTATCACTGTTATCAGCTGTCAAAAGAGTGCCAGACAAACAAAGATGCCAACTTACATGGATCAGTGTTGACAGAAGTAGTTGCTCCAGTGCAAAATTAGGATATTAGGGGTTAAGGATATATTTCAAAGTTTTGAAAGAATTACATAATGCAGTATTCTAATCAAATACATACATAATTATAATACAAATACATTCTAATATAGTAAGGTATGCCAGGGGAAACAAGGACAACAGTATCCCCTGGTCTAATATTTGATATGCCGAAATATTTTATTTGTGTGGCTACTCCCATTCATTCATTAGATCCTCATCGAATATTCTGATGAATCGGAGAACCTCATTGAGGTTTTATGACCTCCAAGTTCGGGAGAGAAGTTCACGACTGAAGAGCGAAATGGGAAAATAATTTCGACATCCTGAGGTCCGTCCACGTTCACATGAGCTTATAAGGACGGGCGGCGGCCCACTCGCGAGTCCCCACGCGCCCGACCGCCTCTCATCCGCTATATAGTGGTTTTGTCCTGAAACCTCTTCCGTCATAGCGATGGAATATTTGGAAATGTCACGATATGAAAACGTCATAGCGCTTTTGCTTCCTCACTCATATATATATATATATATATATATATATATATATATATATATATATAAGTTATTTTATTATATAAATATACTTTTCCACTTAGATTTAAACCTTTTCCATTTGGATTTAAACCTTTTCCATTTGGATTTAAACCCAGGAAATTATCGTGGAGTTAGAGGTAAAAGTACCCAAGTCACAAATTCAACACGTGGGAAAATCAAATGCAGAATATTATGATTATTTAACTGTTGTTATTATTGGTGATCAATATCATCAAACTATGTATCCAACCTAAGAAAATAATCATATTTACCAAACTAACTTTTGAAATTTTAATTTGATTTTTGCACAATATGGATTTACCTCTTCGATACTTTTACCTCTAACCCGACGTTATTATGCCACAACTTGAAAATTAAATCATGCAAGTGTTTTTTATGCACAGAAATGTAATATATATAATAATGAACAAATGTTTTTTGAACACAAGAATTTCTCATGAACGGAAGTTATAAATTAAGTTATAACTATCCGTTTCCTTTTTTTTTTTACTTCTAGCCTAATGAAATTATAGTAGGTAGGCACTTACTATATATAAGTTATATTCTTATAAAATTGTATATAGATGTAAAAATGTATATGTTCTTATAAAAATATATGTAGTTATATTCTTATAAAAACGCTGCAAATTATTTCACAAAGGTTTATTATTTTTTATGATCGTATTTTTAGTTGGCTAGCGTACGTCATAAGGCCCGTCCAGACTCCTCGGCGTGTCCTACTTCGAATTGCCACAACCTATACTTCTATAATTATATACGCATGTTTATATTTCTCGATTTGAGCTCCTATCTATTCAAATAGTTATTGCCTTAATAATATCATTATCTAAGTACGTACGAAAAGTCGAGAGGATATGTTATTAAATATGCGTAGGAAAAGCTTTGGTATTAACACACAAATATGACCTTGAAAAAAACATATTCATGCCTCGAAGGAACGCCGGCGCCGTACCCACCACAAGGTGCCGCGGCGCCGGCGCCTCCTCTCACTCCACTCCCCGCGTGCGCGCGTCGAAAAATACACTTTTTTGCCCGTTTTTGGCCCATAACATCTATGCTAGTAAAGCAATCGGGATGGTTAAACGTTAGGACCAACTAGACCCCAAATGGAGTCTATGTGCGAAAGAACAGGTTTTTTAAGTCAATTCTTAGGCCTTTTATGGCCCGGACGGCGAACGGCGGACGGCGGACGGACATTTCAAATTTGGATTCTACACACCTTGAAACGTAAAGTGACAAAGTTTGAGGGGGGGTTATATAAATTTTTTGCTACACGATCACATAGGCTTATTATTGGAAATAATAAAAAAAAAAAAAAAAAAAAAAAAAAGGAACTGCATATATGTGGACACTTTCAGAGAGGTGCCCTTGGGTAGATCTGTATATATGCCGCTACCTGCAGGAGGGTTAATTAAATACAACTTTTTTTTTTCAATAAAAATTAACAGAAAACAAAGGTCCATTATTGAAAATTATACCATAAATGTGTAGCCTTGAGGGGGTTTTGAACTCATGATGGGCTGGTAAAGGACTGTACCATGGGTGAAAGCTTAGGATTGACTATTAGGGCTAGTGTGATGGGGGATGGGTCGCACATGGAGCAGCAGGAGAGGGGGTTCGATTCACTCAGATCATTTGCTGGTGACCTCGAGTGGCAGTGGCTGAACTCGTGCCCTCCTTCGAATCAGGCTGTGTTATTAGTCATTAATATTCAAAAATGGTTGTACCATGAGGTAAACCTGATTGACTTACAAGGCGACTTTGAATCAAGTTCAGCAAATATTCATTGGCGCAAGGTACACACTAGACTGCCGTCATCGACCTGCACCACAAAGCCGTGTCCTAAAGGTGGAATTTCCTTGGCGTGTCAGTGGCTGGTGGCTGCAGCTCGCGATTTCGTCACTCAGCTGCCAGCTGCTCCACAATGTGGAGGAGAGTTTCCTCAAAGAGGCGTGACCATAGTGGTGGCCAGCAGCCGCGTACCAAGGGCTCCAGCTTTAGCTTCATTCGTGTCGAGCGTGGACATTTTTGTGGCTCTTTTATTGGCAGAGAGGGACGAAGGGGAGGAATTATTGTTGATGAATAGGGAGCCTCACGCAACACACATCAACAGAAGAGGGATTCTTCAACATTCTCATCGTTATATTGAATATCCCCCAGACGAAGCTGTTTCTAAGAACATATAATCTTAATTTAAGGTTCAATGTGCTAAATTCTAACCCACAAAATACTCAATTTATATTGGCTATTTATATGGCTTATGGGCTATTTGAGGGCAGTTGAATTTCCAGCAGCTCCCTTGATACACAGTTGATGCTGTGGTGGTCTATACGATTATAAAATAAGGTTTTTGGCATGCATGTGCCTGTTAACCTCAGAAGTTTGGAACAGGGGATTTATGTTGATAAGGGCGGTGTATGAATTGGGTGCTGGGTTGTTTGTTTTTCTGTTATAACTAGAAACATTTTTGGTTTTCCTTCTTTCTCAGGTGGAACATTTGTCGTCATAAATGGTCCAGAATCTTTCCGACCTGGCCTCCAAGGTCTCATTGTTTCCAAGTCTGGGGAAATTCTCAACAGATTTGGATCAGCACTAAGAGCTCCTCATGATGTAGCAGTTTCAAAAAATGGAGACGCAATATATGTTGCGGAAATCACAACTGATGGCACAAGAGCTTGGAAATATGTTAAAAGTAAGTTATTACTTCAATTGTAAGTTATTAATATTCTGATTACTAGATATCACTCGAGTGACATCAGTTTTGCCATACATAGTTTAATTTAACTGGGCTAAAAGATTCCCCCTATATTTTACTAACAAAATGAAAAAAAAAAAAAAAAAAAAAAAAATCGTTGACTGAGGTTTATCCAATCGAGAGATAATGAACATGGGAACATGAAGTTCAAAAATGCGATTCTGGAATATCTCGTTTTTCTAAAACCATAGTTTGTCTGGAATGACTCACTTCCTTTGATGATGCTCGTACCTTCCATGATTCTCATCCACTTGGCAACAAATATTGTGTCCATGACTATGAAATAAATTTCATGTTATTTCGTATCCCAAAGAAGAAGAAGAAGGTTATCACAATAAAAGTTAAGTTTCCATGGTTACCATTATGAATTATACTCGTACCATTCTAGGAATGAGCGTTACCCAGGTATTTTTCATTTATGTGAAAGGTGGGATTGAGATGAGATGAAATCTATTTAGTTTTTTTGTCAGACACATATCGTTGATTTTTAATTAAATTCCGAACTTTTGATGACGTCACCAGTTCACTTGGCTGGATACACGAAGTGTAAGATCCATGAGTCAGTTGAGACATCCTAACAAGTGACATTAATGACATTGGTGAGAAACGCTCTGCCGCAAGGTGCACCACTGTCGCAGCAGGAGCAGGAGAGTTGACTGAACAAAGAAACATTCCTGCCCTATAAGCGACCATTCTGTTTACAACATTACAACTGTAAGCAACCGAGTCCTATTATATTTTCTATTCAATTCCGGTCTTTTTTGTACTAAAATGAGTCAAGTTGAAAGCAGTTTCTTTCAGTGCACGAGTGCAACTCAACGTCTACTCTATCAATAAATTCTATCAGTCATAGTGAATGGTACCTCAGCAGAGTCAAAGCAAAGTTTTCTTTCTCTGAGGATCATGGGGAAACAAAAGAAATGTTTCTTCCCGTCTTCGTTTCTAGCATTATAACATTCCCGCATAACGCACTGATGTCTGTTCATAATTGATTGGAGAGAAAACAGAAATAATAATAATAAGCCCAACTCAAGGAAAAAAGCGCATACGAAAAGTCGGACACGGGGGAGGGGGGGGGAGGGGGGGGGGTGCAAGTTAGCCACCGGGCAGGGAATTGGTTAGTTAGAAGATTAGAAGATTGCTCGCAAGAGTGCAACGGGGAAGTAGTTAATAAATATCCATTCAAGTTTGTCAACTTTTGAGCTGATCTGTGGAGGACGAAGCTCACAATGTGACATCACCAGTGTGAGTTGGTAATTTTAGAAACTAAGTAAATATTTGGGATTTCGCCTGAACCATTTCTCTTTTCCCATCAGTTATGAACACAAAAAAAGATTCTAGAAAAAAATTTGATAAATTCAGACCCATGGGTAACGCTCATTCTAGGAGCAGCTGGTAGAGTCGGAGAATATGCCCTCTTTCGCTGATTTCTACATGTTTTCAGTACATTTCTAATTCACATTATTTTAGTGCAACATACCAACAATTTCAATAGAATCTCTAGTGAAAAAACAAAACTCTCTAGTTTTCGAAAATTAACTTCCATCAATAAATTTATTGGTTAATTATACGCTTCATAATGAATGTGTTGCTCCGCAGCTCCAATTCAGTGGTCAGTCACTTCTAAACTCCATATCGTCGCTCCCAAAAGTCGGATTGCTCTCCGATTTTTACCACGTATTCAGAACATATTTCAGGTCATCCCTCACAAATTTGGTTGAATTCGGACAATTTGGAAAAATTATAAATAGATATCACAGAACTTGGTTCTTAGTTTTGAAAAAGTATTGTTCTTTTGGTACTCGTTCTGTGGGCTCTAATTAAGTTGCCAATTTCAAATTCCTTTCCATTATTCAATACTATATCAAAATCAGTCTGTGCCAAGGATTTAAAAAAAATTTGATTTTTCTATTTTTGGTAGCTTTTCAAAGTCAACTCTTGATTTATACAATTTTTTCGGAGAGTTAAAAACCATAGTATGGTTTAAGTTGACAGTTTCCTTAGCACAGACTCTTCCTAACGTCTATAATGATACTGTGTAAAAAATTGAATGCAATCGGTCCACTGGTATGGTAGAAAAGTGTACCGATGCACCGAAAAATGCAATTTTACGTGAGAGTGGTTTTGTAAAACAGAAGCTTTCCCATCTCTCTGCACAAGCAGCGCTACCCATGCCTCCACAATAATTGTCAGTTACATTCGTTTATAGTTTCTTCATCTTTGTTTATGAGTTATCTGTCATTCTAACATCCATATTTCTGTTCAACATGGAAAGGGAAACGGTAGGTTATCATGAATAGAAGTAGAAGAAGATTGGATGATGATTGGGAGGATGAGGAAGGAAACAACCCGTCCTACGCGACTGACTCCTACTAAGGGGATGGAGGTGCAACTTTGGAAATTCATTTCACCCGCTTCCAGGGGTCGGAATTTCACTTTTTATTAAACTGACCGGAAAATGATGTAGTTTAATAAAAAAATAAAACCCGAAAATCTAATTTTTTTTTTAAATTTGTGACAGCTAAGTCCCCTTAATGCTACAGGTAGCTATTAAATACCCTCATAATACAAAGACATTTTCATGGACAACTCAACAGTATTTACCAAGTGTAGCCGTTTGCAAATTATTAATACATGTAGGTAAGTGAAGGATAAAAGTGTTAGAGCATCAATGTTATTCATTTAAACTTGGTGGTAGCTGAGTGTTGTACAATACTGCATTATGCGATATATCTTCTTTAGTATTTTTCACACAAAATATTGTCGTTTATTTCAGTTATTCTCAACTCAATTACTTCATTACATTAATTTCACGCATTCCAAATAAACTTTTATTTAGATAAATACACCATCCTTTTATTAGATTATTTTTTAGGGCTCTGATTCTGTTTTTTTTTCCTTCTTCTTTGTGCTTTTGATGCTAGGTAATTATAATTGAATGTTGCTACCAATATGTAGCGATTTTACTTTATTTGGGAAATAATCAAAATTACCATAAAATAAGTCGAAATAACATTCACAGTGGATTAATTTCTTTGTTGAATGAGATTAAAACTGGGCTGATCGGATAGAAATTCGATTTAAGGCTTTTTTTAAAGTTAGGAGAGGGAGGGATATACACACAGTGACTCACAGTTATTTTTGGAAGTTTACGCCTATCGTAATGAACAATGTTTCAAAAAATCCTTCAATTAAAGGGTAGGAGAAGGATGGTTTGAACACGTTAGTTGGAGGACGGTGCAGGCATTCCTCAAATCAGAAATTAAGAAGATCCTTAAAGTCGAAAGTTGAAAGAACATGGAAAAAATTTGCTTGAATATTTGAATATTCAAGTTTGAATATTGAATATGACAGAAACGGTGAATTTTGTGTACCCATCCCTTCTCCCATCTTTAAAAAAGGGCCAGATATAGATTTTTTAACCTTACAGCCTGGCTTTAATCGCATTCGATGCAAAAATTAATTCCTTGCGAATATGAAAAAAAAAAAAAAAAAAAATAAATAAATAAATAAATAAAATAATGGTACACTGAATGTACAAACCCAATTTAAATTATGCTATTCAAAAAAAAGCTTTGAAAAATGAAAATCGGTTCATCCTTTCAGAGAAAAACTAAAACTAGTTTTACAGTGGAATATATAGTGAAAAAGTATTGAACAAATCCACCTACTTAAACCGGGGACATTTTACCATCTCCTACAAAGGTAGGTTGGGACTAGCTTTCTTCTTTTCTATACTAAATTCGACTTTCGCTTGACAGTTTTATTATTTTGCGATGTTTGTATGTTTTCAAGCCACACAATTCTGAAGCTACTTGAGTGCACATACTATATGTACTTTACGAGGGTTCGAAACAGAAAAGAAATGGCATGTTTAGAATTTTGAACATTACTTAAACTAACTTAACATCACTTACTTAATTAGAATGCATGTATTCATCTCTACATGAATACTGATGTAATATGTATGATAAAGGTGCAATTCGTAGTGCTACTCTCAGAGCTAATGAATAAACATTAATATGAGGACTTTTTGGTTGCAACTTACGCAATAGATGACCTCGAGGATAGTGAGAGGCAAGCTCCTTCTTCCTCCTCATTACAGCATCAGCAAGATGTTGCAATCGGTACACACCTACCATGGGTAGATCTCAGGTAGATTTTGAGTGATATATCTGCTATGTTATGAAGGCTCAAGGATGTTCAGACTACATATTGTTTTTATTCGATCCCAAATCACTATCAGAACTAAAAGAACTCGTAAATATGATATTTTGATCAGACACCAACAGTCCAAATACCAAAAGTTGAAAAATACCGAGCTATCAGTTTCCTTCAGGATCACCAATTTCAACTCAGCTAATATAGGATCTCGTGCAAGAAGAAGTTTTTCAATTTTTCTTAACCCTGTTGTGTGTGAAGTCACAAACTGGCCAAGCACATTAGATACCTACCTTCCTTTCCTCTTCAAAGTTTTTGTATAACGAGTGGTACTTATGTACATGTACATAATGCTCCATACCTGGTAGTAATGCTGACATATGCGTTAATATCTGTTGAAAGAATTACTGAATTGGTGCGAAGATGAAAATAAAATATTGTGACCTTCAGTCAAATAGGTACATATAATGTTTGTTTTAGCTACTGCTGGTGATGTTGCAACAACAGATATTGCGAGTGAAGACATATCAAGAGCCAAAAACCAAGGCGAAGACAAAGGATTAGCTGGAGCTATTCTGATAACTACAGCTTGCCTCATATTTTCTGTTGCTATAATATTTTCTGCATTTGTTTATAGACGTTCAAAAACTCATATTGCCAAGGATACTGTATCTCTCCTCCCCCATTCCGAACTGTAAATGTGTATTTTATAAGAAAATTATTGAAGCCAAGTTTATGGACTTGCTCAATTGAGGAGCTTCAGTCAAAAAGATTATGGGTGATTCTTGGTGAAGTGGACACTTTCGGATTTGAGTTTTCTGAATTTTAGAACTTTTAAAATTGAGCAGGAAAAAAATTTAGGATGATCTCTTCAACTTCTTGATTGAATCTCCAAGCCCAACCAAACAGTAGGTGGCTTCATTAAGCAATAAAATCAATTATTATAAAGCACTAGGACAGGCCCCTGACGCAGTGGACAGGCCCCTGACCCCTGACAGATCTTCCGCACAAGAAACATAGTTCAACCAAGTACTGCAAATGAACCACTTCACACTTGTCTCGTTTTTCGAGTATTATTTCCTCATTCTTAAATATTTACCGGTATTACACGAATGGATGTCACAAAGGTTTCACTTTAAAGCTAATGAGGACGCTTTCAAGGTTTATAGCAAAGCAGATGAATGTTTCTTAACTTTTTAATATTGTCAACACCAAGAATATAAACTTTCTCATTAAAATTCAACCCCTCCCAAACATTAGTTCGAGTAACTTTAACCCTTCTGAATACAGGAACATTAGTTTCTTCAATTTTTTTCAATTATTAAAAAGACACTATGTCAGCTCTGACCCTTTCTGTAAGTGTCTTGGCGCGGCGGTCCATGCAAGAGTTATTCTGCCTTATTCTGACATCCTTTCTTAGAGATTTGGCAGGTACGAAGTTGCATTGAGAAGTTGAAACCTAGGAGAAAAAAGGAAAATCGTCTAAATAGCTTAGACGGGGAAAAGAATCGTCTCTATTGACTAAGTTGATGATGACTCTTTCTCACAACTTGAGCAATCTGAATGCAATTCAGTCTTGTGTTATTTTTGTGTTACTCTGGACGATTGTACCTACTCCGATGAATTTATTTGCTTAATAGTAACATCCGGTAGAAATACTAAAGTATTTTGAATCAAATTTATAGGCAGTTGGATCAGGTGCCTGTCCTCTGCGTCAGGGGCCTGTCCTTGAAAAAAACTAAGAGGACAGGCTCCTGACGGAACTTGGGTTTTTTCAATTTTACTAGACTATTTTCAATAATTTTCCCGGAAGTGATTATAGAAATGGAAACTACTCGCTCAGATCTACCAGATTAATGAAGAGAAAAAAAAGTTGCATGGAAAACTCACCGCTTGAGACTGGACAGGATTCTGACGATGCTGTTTGACAAGCTCACACTCGGCACTACAACCTTCTCCCACAAGAGAACAGTCTTGACTGATCTCGGCCGATGGCTGCCGTTTCCAATAGCTGAGAAGCACGGGAAAACGATGGCGCCAAAAAAAACCGTCAAACGTGCGTCTTTGGCCGCTAAAATTGAAAAACCGTAAGTGGACAGGCTCCTGACGCATTTCGCCTGGACACCGACATTTTCCACGATTCATCAAGATGAGATTTTCCGAAAATTATGGGGACACTCAATTTTGAATCTCTGGATTTATTCGAACTGATGGTAAACTGGTGAGCTTCGTAAAATAGATTTAGGATCCCCCACAGCAACTTGAAGTTGGGAAGGTCGTCCGGGGACAGGACAGGTCCCTGACGATTTGATGGTTCTACCACTTTTTTAAATAGGAAAAAATTCCTTGACCGGCTTGTCACTGTTCTCCAGACTAGAATTAGATAAATACTACCAAAAATTTTTTTCAGAAACTCGAAAGTGTTAATGGGAACGTCAAAATTGCACCGGACACTACTTCTGCCCCTTTCACCAAGAAACACCCTTATACGTGTCAATTTCCTTTTTTTTTTTCTTTTTTTTTTAACGATAATAAGTTGTTATTTAAAAGTAATAAACTCGATAAGTTTCATTAATATATATTTATTTTGGCCTGAGGGCTCACAACAAATTTGGACTTAATTATAATTAGCAAAAAAATCAAGAAACGAAAACACTGTAACCTTTTTTGAGGTTTACCATCTGGAGGAAATACGCCTTGGCACTTGGCACACTATGGGAAACCATGAAAGTGTTCAGCTGAAGAGCGCTCTGAGATATATCTGACTTCCTCAAATTAGTTAGGCACTTGTGATTCCTCTTAAAAAAATCACCTTTGGCCCTTGGCTTCTACGGATAAGCAGCGCTAATACAGTGAATGTGCAGTTGGAAAATTGTGATAGCCGTTAGAAATCCACAAACGAAAAGCGCGAGAAGGTACAACAAATACGATCAAATTCAGTATGGAAAAACGTAACATATTTGTGTGCATCATTTGGACCAAGCTGACGTTAATGTAGGTGGGGTGTCAAGGAAGGAATCGTAAACAATAGCAAGTTGAAGTTGAGAAAACACGAAAGCACAGATTTTTCTGTAATGATAATAATAGCTGTTTGAAGTATTTGTGATTTGTAAAAAGCAAATTTTGAAATTACAAGTATTTAATTGGATGTACGTAGATGTAGATGTATTGAGCAAATCTCGTGGAGGGAGTCCAAATGGATGTATGTAATATGAGTGATGGGTATACTTTGATGGTACGGTAGCAAGTTCGCATTTCAGAAATGAATACAAAAATCTAATGTCTATGATTTTAGTAAATATAGATTAGCTTGACAAATGAATCAGAGTCTGTGCTTGGAAAAAGGGAGGGGGGGGGGGGGGGGGGGGCTGAAAGTAAACAGTGAAGCAGAGTGGTTTATTAATAGTGGTTCATGTTGAACTGTACAATCGTTGGAGTTATTGATACAAATTGATACAATCTGATTGCACTTATTGTACTGGGCAGAGACCCATCTTCTTCAGATTTTCGGCTTTTCACCTTTCTAACAGAAGCTTCTCAATTACCTATACAATTTTGTAACGGAACAAGGGGAAATAAGTCCAAATATTATTTTTTGTTTTCTGAATACTGCGCTTGGGACCATTGATGCAGACCCATAATTGAGAATTTCAATATTTTAAATGTGGCAGCGGCATTCCAATAATTTCTTATTTTGTGTTTTAGGCTTGATTCCCCTGTTCCCTCATTCCTGAAACCTTCAGACCTCTGTAATCAAATTGTATATACTATGTGACTCATATTTGGTTGCTGAATATATTTTTGGAATGCGTATTTTTGTGTGATCATCTTCGAAAAAAATTGTTTTGAAGTAAACTCATGAAATTGAGCGTTCGAAATGAAACTAACTTGGAGTGAACATTGTACTTGGTATACTTACTTACTACTTACTGAATTATGCTTTGAATGTGACCAGGGCCACTTTGTTTGATACATAAAAACTGGTTTGGTTTGTGACCATGTTTTTTAGCCAGTCAGTATAATGTGGTATGATTATTTTGAGACGCACATTGACACAAAGTTCACTGACTTTGAATTTTATCATGACGTTGATTATTTGCTATGATGCTTCATCCTCACCAAAGACTAATTAGGAACCTAAGTATTACTTGACTGTAATTCACAATCCAATGATTATTCTATTAGGCATTTTTGGGTAAAAAAGCTGTGCGAAATGTTGTACCCTTGACGTAGTATTTTATTAACCCAAATAGCTTTCATATATACCTATGTGATAAGCGGTATCATATTCCAGAGAGGTGGCAATACTTCTCATTTGCCGGATATCAGCAAGCATGGGCATGGGTTGAGTATCCTTAGGGTAAGTACAGTACGCCGCACCATCACTGTTCACCATCGATGCCCGCACCCTCGCGGTAACGGCGATGTAAAACAAATACGTGTAGTGTTGTGGGAGCATTCATAGTGACGCACCATCACTGCGATGCCATCATCCGACCTCCGAGGTCGACCCTCGCTGTTTTTTGAAAATCAAATTCATTTGATTTTCAGGAGGGCAGCGAGGATTGACCGCGATGTGGACTCGAACGTGATTGGCTGAGAGGCCGCCTCTCCGGCTGTCCTGTGTGATTCACAGCTTTTACTTCCCGTTCAGTGTGAGTTAAGTTCTGTCGCTGATTGAGTTCACTCGCTCGCAATGAAAGAATCGCTCGCACTGAAAGAAGAGTTGATTGATTTGATTTTCACGGCCACCCCTATTTGGGATAAGAGGCATAATAATCACCACAATAGGTACGTCCTGGCCAAGGAATGGGGGAAAATCGCCACAAAACTCGGAGTGGATGGTGAGTGGTCTTTAATATTAATAATAACAATACATTTTAATTTTGTTTATATAGATTACTTAGTGCCGATTCGAGAACAGTCCACTCATTAAAAACCACTTTGCGGCGGTGCCCATTTCCAATTCATCGTCACTATCACTCAACATCATGCCGATGCTTATCATGCAAGAGCTCGTGTGAAACTGAAGTGAAAAGGCGGGAAAACATCGAAGGTGACCCCCTCAGAAAGTGAACCACTATGAACACCCCCATCTATGTGAAATTCAGGAGGTTGACCATCGCGTTTACCGCGAGGGTGCGGGCATCGATGGTGAACAGTGATGGTGCGGCGTACTGTACTTACCCTTAGGGTAAGTACAGTACGCCGCACCATCACTGTTCACCATCGATGCCCGCACCCTCGCGGTAACCGCGATGTAAAACAAATACGTGTAGTGTAGTGGGATCATTCATAGTGACGCACCATCACTGCGATGCCATCATCCGACCTCCGAGGTCGACCCTCGCTGTTTTTTGAAAATCAAATTCATTTGATTTTCAGGAGGGCAGCGAGGATTGACCGCGATGTGGACTCGAACGTGATTGGCTGAGAGGCCGCCCCTCCGGCTGTCCTGTGTGATTCACAGCTTTTACTTCACGTTCAGTGTGAGTGTGAGTTAAGTTCTGTCGCTGATTGAGTTCACTCGCTCGCAATGAAAGAATCGCTCGCAATGAAAGAAGAGTTGATTGATTTGATTTTCACGGCCACCCCTATTTGGGATAAGAGGCATAATAATCACCTAATAAGTGGTGATATTCACCCATTTGTTCCCTCATTTGGTTCAAGGGGTGAACTTTGAACCGCCGATTCGAAAACAGTCCACTCATTAAAAACCACTTTGCGGCGGTGCCCATTTCCAATTCATCGTCACTATCACTCAACATCATGCCGATGCTTATCATGCAAGAGCTCGTGTGAAACTGAAGTGAAAAGGCGGGAAAACATCGAAGGTGACCCCCTCAGAAAGTGAACCACTATGAACACCCCCCATCTATGTGAAATTCAGGAGGTTGACCATCGCGTTTACCGCGAGGGTGCGGGCATCGATGGTGAACAGTGATGGTGCGGCGTACTGTACTTACCCTTAGACGATGGTTGTGTAGCAGTTTGATTAGCCTCTTCTTGGTGGAAAAACTGTCTTAAATTGTATCATGCTTCCAACAATTACATTTTGCATCTCCACATTTTGTTAAAATTTGAAGTAGGATATTTTTTTATAGCAAAAGCTAAGCTTTACTTGAAATAACAGGTCATTTAATGAATAAAAACCATTTTTTCTGGATTATTAAATGGACAATTGTTTTTCACCACTTTAGTTCATTTATAATTGCAATTAAACAGTATTCAAAAGTTTTCATTATAAATATATGCTTCCTGTCAAATGGATAAAGATAAATTGTTCCTGGCAAAAGTTCCAGTGAACTATTTTCGACTGGAAATGCCAATTTACTTATGTTTGACTGGTTAAGGTAGCTTTTAAATCCAACATTATGTCTTTCAAATAAATTTGTTCTACTTAACAGCATAGTATTATTGATTTTTTAAAATTATTCTAATAGTGTTTATTAACAGTGTCTTGTTTCGATTAATAAACTGCTAAGTACTTATTTTTTATGTAAGAAAGATGAAACCGACTGGAAGGGAAACGGAATCTTGAAACCTATAAAATATCTGATCAATAAAAATGATGGAAGTATGGCAACAGCTGGCTGTGCGTTTTGGTTGACCCTGGGTAATTTTATTTTTACAAAGTCTGAATTCATTCAATTTATACTGGCTTGTGACTGTTGTTAAATGTTTACATTTATTTTATTATTATTATTATAGATCTCTATAATGTTTAGTGATAAATTTTGGAGAACGATCTGTTGTTTTCAAGAACTTCTGCTTACTACCTTGATGGTAGATATGCGATGTGTTTATTAAGGCGGGTGTTTATTATTTATGACAATTTGTCATGTATTGTGTTTGGCCACAAAACTCTGAAGACTTCCTAGATAAGAAGGTTCCCTGTGTAAAACATGCCCTGAGTGATTAGAAACGCAATAGAACCAATAGAACTCATTCTATCTCATACACCTATTCAAACAGATCCTTTATATGTAAATCGGGATTTGTCTTATGACTCGATCTCGATATTTTTTACCTACGTGTTTTATACATTTTTGGACAAGTTTGATTTGATCAAAGAAATTATTATTTTGAATGTGACTACTTGTAAGTAGAGTAGAAAAACATTTTATTTTGAAGATAAGGAAGATTAATTAATTGAGAAATGTATTATTTGGATAAAAATAAATTTATTTTAAATAAAGAGCTACAGGCATCCTAGTCAGATCAGTAAATCATCAAGTGATTTCCCTTGATAAACTGGGGTATTTGCCTCATGATATTGAAAGGTTTTAGTTCTCTGAACAGTTTGGTGTCATCTCTGTTATGATACACCTCAACACCTCTGTAACGATGCCTTAGGACTGGTATTGACAGCCATAGATTGTAATTGAGAAAACCCTAAACTTAATCCACTTTATTTGTTATACTTTATAATCATGAATCACACGTCTTTCTTCTGTTTACTGCTATGATTCTCGGCTCATTAAATAAATAACTTTTTTAAAGAATGGTTGAATATTAATGGAGTGTAAAGGGCAAGTGTCGTTCACGTCCCTCTTCTTCATCCCCTCAGCTACTGCCAGTGGATAAACCATATAAAATACATAAACAGAAAAAAATTATCTGTCCACCTTTCTTCCTCTGTCCATGTGCTGGAAAGGGGTATGTAGGGATCCACATGAGCTGGCCAAAAGCAGCAGATAACCTGGTCCTTTTACTTGCATCACTGTCGTCTCACCATTTTTCATTTTAATTTTTTACGATTTTCATTATTATTATTACGACTGTTCTCAGTGTCAGGATTTTCAAGATGTAGTTCACTGATTGAGAGCTATTTTTCATTATCCGCAGTGTTCAATGGCTGATTCTGTACCTTTATGCATTTGCATGTCAATCTACTACCTTCTACTTCAAATATCTGATCATAAATACATAATTTTAGTAGAATATAAATTAATTGTAAGAATAGGGGAGTAATGTGTATAGCAACGCTTGTATCTCAAAAACAAAAACAACGTAAATCAATTCTTGTTGTTAATGTAGATCACATGAATTTATAGATCTGATAAATGATTGGAATTGCGGTTGGGTGGGTGGGGGGGGGGTGGGCATCGGGCCTTAACTGGTTTTGAAACCCACCCATCTTCAAAAGGACTTTGTTCACTCAAGTTTGGGATATGTGGGGAGGTGGGTCCTTTCTTTACTTGCAGTATCAAGAGAAAATATTGCGGACGGCCTGGATAATACCTACCGTTACTTCATCAAGCTTCATTATTTAACCTTGCGTGAGAGGAAAAAGTTGTTAGCTCAAAAATCGTAATTCCCATCTGCATTTTAGATCTCCATGGTCAACGTTTTAGACCTCAATCCTCTATTCCGATTTCACTCAAAGTCAGAGCATAGTTTAAACCAGAACGTCAAAAATAATCTCGTATACATTTCTTCATGGTTGGACCAACAATCTTCTCAAGATTCGTAGTGTCCCCAATTTTCATTTGACTATGGTGACATTTTCAGTGATTTCGAAATTTCCCCTTCCCGAAAAAACCTCTAAATTTAGAAGAACACCCTCTTCTAACCCCTTTCTGGCTTTATGGAAAAGGCTGATCTGATTTGTGAAAAGGCTTGAAAATGCAGTAAACACATCACATGAGCAATGGCTGTGGATACCTACTTGTCCTCCTTCATTTTACCAAAACACTAGAAGTATCAACATTGAACGATGTCAAGTTCTTTATTTCCCCAGTATTTAACGTTGTGACGCATTTGAATAATTTCTAACTTTTAAAATATAATTATTGTGCAACATATTGGGATTGGGACCTATTACCTATAAGTTATTATCTGAGAACATTGCACTACTTTTTGAAAATAGATAGTTGTACCAACCTATAGTTTTTAAAACGGCAGATTGTTTTTTCTAATGTTGGGCATTTTATAACCTTGTTTGTGTTCAAAATTATACTGTTCAAAAATCGAGTGATATTGCTTGTACGTATGCATTTCAATATCATGAGAATAAAAATAAAACACCTGTTCAAAGAAGTTATTCATTGTCTTAAACACCGATCTTTCCTTCTTTATTTATTGCTTCCGTGACTGCAAGGCAGCGGAAGCTTTGTTTTCACTTTCGAAATGAAAAAATTTTTTTGCTCCAAAATCAAAATTTCCACTCGTATTTTGCGTTTCAGAGCCTCCTGAACAAATTTGGTTCTTTGTCTGTTTGTCTGTCTGTCCGTCCACATTTCCTTGTAACAGCCATAACTTCCACAATTTTGATCCGATTTTAACCAAATTTTCAGGGATCGTGCGGGTTAAGCTCTAGATGGTCCCCTATCAACTTCATCATGATCGAATCAACGGTAGCTTCTGCGCAGGCGCTAACGTGAATTCCTTGTGACGGTCATAACTCGGTCAATGTTGAACGGATTTCGGTCAGATTTTTAGGGATGATGTGGGTAAGGTCCCTTGAGATCCCATAAGACAATAATCATAATTGCATTAGCGGTACGCTCTGCGCATGCTTGAACGAAATATTCTTGTTACGGTCCTTGCAACAGCCGTAATTTCCACAATTTTGATGCGATTTTCTTCAAATTTTTAGGGATCGTGCGGGTATAGCTCTACATGGTCCCCTATCAGTTCCGCCATGATCGAATCAACGGTAGCCTCTGCGCAGGCGCAAACAAAATTTTCTTGTTTCGGTCATAACTCAGGCAATTGTGAACGGATTTCGGTCAGATTTTCAGGTGACAGCTTCCAATTTCCCACCTTATTAATTCTGGAATTTAATGGTGACGTACTGTGAAGGTCACGAGGAAGCTCATGTGCCATTTCCTTGGCAGTGTATTTTTATTTCTGATTCATGCGTTACCTATGTCTTCAACTGCCTAAAGGGCAAAAGGCACATTATTCTATCGGCCTTAAAATATTGTCATTAATATCCCCTCGTACATCGCATTAGATATAATCAGTACAAATATCTTCACGCATCTGAAGAATGTGTTTGATCTGTCTGTAACTGGTAAAATGATTCCCATCACTCTCTCTCCACAAAAACACACACACACACACACACACACATATATATATATATATGGTAATTAAGGCAATATATATATATATATATATATATATATATATATATATATATATATATATATATGGTTGCCTTAATTTTGATGCCACGTTAACGGTGGTTGGGCAACGCGAAATTGAAATTTCCCCCAGCTGTCTTGTCAACTGGTTGTCCAATCAACTTCTTTATTTCGATATGAAACGCCGACTTTTAATCCTAAATTCGAATTTCATGTTAGTTTCAGTACGAATATGGGCTCATTTCTCTATTTTAATGTATGCTATAGCACAGGTTGAAAGGGTTAAATTCCATTCAAAGCTACGATTTTTCGTGTTTTTGAGGAAGATTGAAAATCCAAGAATCAGTACCTACGTTGTTCACTGATGATGAGCATTACCGACGCATTACTTATTATTATTATTTTTTTAAATGAAAATAGATTCCATCTTATTGAATTTCGAAACCACTCGCAATCTCTTACGATGAGTATACAATGAGTTATAGTGTTTAGTCTGTGATTTTTCAAAAAGTTTTGTGCACAGCTGACATCAAAGCATCCCTCCCCCCTGGTCAGGACACCGATGTCTGGTGCGACGTCACCGGTACGCAAATTGGAAAACCATTAAAAGGAAATTACTTATCGTAGGAAAGTGCGGTTGTTGTCAAATTTATTAGGATGAAATCTACGTAACAATCAAGATAAAAGTAGGTACCTACATTTTTCACACTCATGGCTCATTGTGTTTTGAAATATGTGGATGATCCACTTTATGACGACACGAACATTAAGTGAGCAGAAAGATGAGTAAGTGGCATGAGTTCAATCGTTTGTTTTGTTGAACATTAAATTGTCAGTTAATGCATTCAGCGTCTTTTGCTTTGTAAATATTTTTGGGCAGTTACATTTGGCGCAGTCAGTTGGACCCAGACTTGAATACGAAATAATTAATCCCTCTCGAGCCAGACTGTAAACATCACATTCTCTGACGTCGCATCTTTCACTTCCTCACTCCCTCGAGTCAAAACTCACCAGGACAATGATCTCAGCGAGCATCTGCTGAGCCAGCGGCCTGCAGTTTCACTTTGTCGTTCATCTGACCCCCTATCAGCCAAGATGGCTGGTAGGTTTGATTAAATCAGCCTCAGTAGTGCAACTCATGAGAGTGCTATTTATGAAGAACTTTCCTCTGAAAGAAATTATAGTCATGAGTTTGAACTCTGATAAGGTATCAAATATGAATGGATGAAATTAATTATTTGTAAAGGCCTTCCGGCATTGAATAACAGACTTAGGTGAAGATATCATCCCTCTAGCATGCAAGTGCCCATAAATATTTGATACCTCAACAGAGTTCGAACTCATTTTAATTTCTTCCAGAGGAGAGCTCTTTAGAGCTCTGAGTTGTACTACTGAGACTGATTGAATCAATTCTCTTCCACTGCAGAAGTTTACCTTAAACGTAACTTTTCACCAGACTCAAATAGCAGCCTTCTCGGCTGATTTGGGGTTGGACGAATGGCGAAGTGAAACTGCAGGGCGCTGGCTCAACAGATGCTTGCTGTTAGAAGTCACGGTAGAGAGGTAATTGATGGTGTGTTTTGACTCAACTGAGTGAGGAAGTGAAAGATGTGACATCAGGGAAAGTGATGTTTACAGTCCGGCTCAAGTGGGATTATTTCGTATTCAAGTCTGGTTCCTACTGACTTCGCCAAATGTAACTGCCCAAAAATATCTGATACCTCGACAGAGTTTGAACTCATGTCCCTAATTTCTTTCAGAAAAAAGCTCTTTAGAAAACCATTTCTATAAGTTGCACTACTGAGGTAGATTTAATCAAACCTCTTTGACTGCGGGAGTTTTCCTTGAACTCAACACAAGCATTTGCCATACCTTGGAAGATGGTGACCGCCTTGGAAGATCCCGTGCTGCTGGCATAATTTTCTTTTTTGTCTTTTTTATCACTCAAATTTTCATCTACCTACCCCAAGTTTACTTAATGAAGCCTGGTGGAATAGAACGTTTCGGGTGTCTTCCCTACTTTTATCAAATCGTCATTTCCAAGATCAGAATAGGTAAGTAAGAACAAAGAACCAATCTACTACTCAATTTGGTATTGAATTGACCTCAGATTTAAACATAGACTTATAGCATTATTTGAATACAAACCTACTTGTTGTCGAAATCTTTTCAATTCGGTAGTTACAAATTTGTTGTTGTACGAAATCTTCATGCAAATGCCTACTCAGAATACAACAATAATTGCAAATGTAGGTATCAACAACTGCGTTCACCCCCTAGTTGGTAATTGTGGATATATTGTGGAAGTAAGTTGTCCACGCAATCAACAGAATCTGATTTAATAGTACAGTTAGCTAAGGAATATTTATCATAGGTTTTTACTTCCCTCAGCGAATTGTCGAAATCGGAAAAGTTGTTACATGGCAGTTTAGAAGGAGAACACTAATTAATGAGGTTACATTCTCGTAAAGTTATACTGACTGTACAGCACCTACAATGAATGGCCTTCTCTCATATAGGTAGGTACCTACACAAAAAGGGGCACTTTTACCGTACACCCGTAGTTTTTACCATTCACGCAAAAATTGGCGCATGCGCAGTTGGTGTTTTGGTCTTTTCGTGAAAATAACAACGGGAAGAACAAAAATACACCATAATCCCTAAGAAAGGGATTTCAAGAAAACTTCTAGGGAGAACTTTTTGTTGGAAATTAGTTGTAGAATCAATACTTGGCCGGTTGTATGGCCTTGAGGTTAACATCCTGTACCTATACAATAATACATCGATAATGTACTGATGTATACAATACATTCAATTATGTATAGCTACAATAATAAATAAAGCCTATATAACGCTGAGCAAAATGAGGGTGTAGGAACCGCGTGGAACATTCAACATTATGTTCAACAAACAAATAATTTTAATGGACATATATTTATCACAAATATAATAGTTATATTGTTACATGAATAAAATTATGCAATAGCAAACTATATTCCACAGATTCTACAAAAAGGTTCGTTGATCAATTCAAAAGGCGATATTTACAGAAATGCGCATGATCCGTACATTCTTGGTGGAGAATGGTAGAGACTTTCACCCTTCGAGGAACAAGAGTGGAAATCACATGGACTCGACGAGTTGCCTTCTGAATAGATCAACTATTCGAGAATATAGCATGTAATCATTCTTCGAAGAGTTACCTACTTTACAGGAAGATCAAAGTGGCAAATAAATTGAATATAATGGGTAGCTCCATGCATAATATCCTTTACTATTCGAGGTAGAAAAAATGTCTCTCTAAGGGATGATGGGGTACGTACTATATATGAAATAAAACATGAACATATTTATAAAGAAATAAATAAAATGATAGTAGTCAAACAGATTTTTTCATTTTTTAAGAATTTTTAAATCTTTAGTTTGATCATCACTTTAGGCTGATCAATAACAAAGTAGGTTGGTACCACAATGACGATACATTTTAAACTAAAACTATATTTGTGCCGTACACTAAGTTGGTATATTCCATTTATTCTTTTCTACATATTAAAAATTTCAATGGTATACGAACCTTTTCCAAAGGTTCAATTGATTTCTTCAACAATATTGTAAAATGTTTACAAGGAGATACAATTCAATGGGTTTAATGTCCTATTTCACACGATATTGGACTGGAACACATATTCGTCTTAAGAAAAAGCATAAAAATAAGTCTCTACTGACTGGGGTTGACCCCTAATTTAAAGCCTATGAATACCATCGATATTAACACCACAAATCACTCTTTCAAATATCGTGCATTCAATTTGAAAGTCACCACGGCTGAGCAAGTGGTTCACTTGATTTAACATTGCGTTGTTGAAGAAATTAACACACTACGAAGGTCTAACAGTAAAGGAGTCACAAACAATGGCAACAAAGATGAAACAAATGAATTAATAATACATGAGTGTGAAGGGAATGACTGGTGTAGGTACTTTCAACGTTTACCTACCACACATTATTATATACAATATGCCTGACGTATTCTAATCATATTTCTGATGGTTATTAACCAATGTAGGGCTTAATACATACGTTCACAATGTTGATGTCAAATGGTTGTACAACTCGAGCGAACCCCGAAAGTTTGAGATCATAATGGTCCCCTCATCAATTCATCACAAAACTTTACGATGGAAACAGGTTGCGGCAGATCACTGATAGCTTAGGGTGACGTGGGGCAATTGTACACACGAGGAAAATTCATATACTCTTAGTTCTAAAAATGACCCCAAATGCTAAAAGTTGACGCCATTTTTGAAAGAATTCGAATTGAAGGTGATTAGGCGTAATTCACAGTCTTTCCTTTCATCTAGCCACTCTATAGCTGCAGCCACCATACGCACACACACAAACATATATATATATATATATATATATATATATATATATATATATATATATATATATATATATATATATATATATATATATAATATACCGGGGTTTATGAAAACCTAAGTAAAATAGTAAATCCAAAAATTGTTTAAAATCGCTTTAAAAAATGGTTAATTCGATTGTTAAAAATTTAGACGCACAAAAGTGTTCATGTTCAATTTTTCCTGCTTCAAGCCAACTTTGTCATTGAAGAATTGGTTTTATTTGAAAAATTGGCCATTATGTCTTGGCTGACTGCCTGTGAAGGTGACGAAACATCAAGTGAAAATGGAAAATTTGAGAGTCATGAGCGAATGTTCTTAAAACCTATTTACTCTACCTACTATATTTATGTTAAATTGTTTTGAAATGTGAGCACATTGTGCAAAGAAATGGTTAACTATAAATTTTACGTCAAAAAAGTTATTCCTCTAAAAACTAGGAATTTAATTATTTTTGGCCGGTTTTTGCCTTTTTAGTGATTTTTTCAACTTATTCTTTGAAAATGGACCGATTTATAGTGCTCAAAAAGTTTTGACCAACGAACTTATCGTTTCATTTGGAACGCGTGATTTTTTTGGAGAATGAACGGAATTTATATCTTAATCCTAATGTATATACATAAACACCTAAGAAAAAGCATTATAATCCAGGAATTGTTTCTGAGTGCTTCAAAACGAATGTTAATGAAGAAAATGTTGGAAAATTTTCATTTATTAAAATCTCTGGAGCCATTGCAATACCTTCATGAAAATTCGCTAAAACGGATCGGGAAATTTCAGCGCCCTTTGCAAGGAAATCTCGTAGGTGTGTTCCGCAGGACTTGTCTCGCATTCTTTTCTGATAAATAAAACGAAGTTTTGGTCAATGGACTTGAAAAGCTCGAGGTAGAGCGCAGCACATAAACAAGGACTTTACCGATTTGCTCTTCTTTTGTTGCCTATGACTTCAATCATGAAGGACACAAATTGTTTTTGTTTTATTGACGGGTTATTGTTGTGTGTATTTCTTTATTATAATAATTTATTAATAATATAATTCTCATTTTTGACCTACGTTGATGAGGATGCTGGTGCGGGAATCGAATTGTAGAGCGGAAAGGGTGTAACGCAAGGTATCAACAAGGAGAAAGTTATGTCAACACTTTTTTGCACCATGTTCTTAAGGTCCTTCTCCCCCCAGCGGAGGACCTCGTTAGTTCAAAGCCCCATTGTGCACGACTACACAAGTTTGAAATGAGAAGTTTTATCAGTTTTTTAATTCTATGAAAAAAATTGTAAATAAATAGCCTTGTGCCTAATTTTTAAAGTTATTTACATAGCTAGGGAAATGAAGCATATTTATTTGGATGCCCTCTGCATACAAACAAACATACACTAAAAAAAAACCCTCAAAGGCGGAGGGGGCACACCTTTAATAAGAGAAAATAAATAAAAGAAATGAAAGAAGTGGGGAGGACGCCCAGGTTTACCCGACGCCGGCTCTAGATATACGGGAAGTTGCAGAAGGATGAGGAGGAAGAATTGGATGAAAGAAAGTGCCACTATAAAATGACCAGCAGTTTAAGACACGCACGCACGAACACACACACACACACACACAGTTTACACACACACACACACACACACACACACACACATATATATATATATATATATATATATATATATATATGTATATATATATATATATGTGTCATCTTGATTTTTCCTAAATTAATTACTCGCAGGCAGATTATCCACGCAGTCACAAATCGTTAAAATCTCAGATGTCGTTAATCGTTAATTGATATCACATTGTGTACATAGTGGACTGGGGAAAAATATTTTTAATAAACTTCAAACGTAGAACCAATTTTCAAAATTGTATAGAAGAAAAATCCATTTTTCTCGTTCATTGATGAATCTTGGAGATCTGGGAGGGTCGCAATCGACTCAGCGTTGAAAAATATTTCGAATGTAACACCCCACATACCCTATTGTCAATAACCGATTTTCCATCATATTCTGGGCTGCTAAATTGTAAATTTGAACTTGAAATTCTGGAGCGATAGAGCTGGCTGGCGTTTTGTCAGCGAATCATAATATAAAAACGGTGTTAAGTATACACCAATGATAAACGCACAACACAAAACACACGATAATTTTTATCGTACATGACAAGGTGTTATGTTGGAAGACAGACAAATTATAAACTGAAAAGTGGAGAAAATGTGTATTTGATTTCAACTTATTCTGATGGCTGGCATAATCGGATTTTTCTTCTTCATTCAGCGGGAATGATTAATCAATTCATCAAGTCTTAATGCTGCTGGGTTAGGAATGTCATCTGTAACTTCGAAATTATCTTCACTTTGTTCTTCAATGATAGGGAGATCCTCAATACCCGATCAGGAAAAATTGCACAGGGTCACGTACCATTTGAATCTTTCAAGGGTCTCGGAAGACATCCTAAATCTCTTTTTAAACTCAAAAATTTCCACGAAATAAGCATTTATTAGTGGCCAAAAAAATCTTTGGCGTCTTCTACGCTGAATTCTCCTTTCTTGCCTATACTCTTCAGCGGAAGATGATTCCCTCATATTAAACACCGAAAAATTGTCAACTAACAATGCTGTGAAATAACAAGTTTACAGGTGAACGGACGTAGGTTAAAAATCGGCCATTTTAAACAACTATGAAATAGTGACTTGTTCAAAATGATGGGGAAACACTTGTAACTTGTCCAAAGTTGCCTGTACACTTGTTAATTTTCACTATGCATTACAAGTCTACACTTGTACGTACCTTTATGATACGCTTGCACACTCATTTTTTACAACTTGTACATAAAATCGACTTGTAACTTGTCACTTGTTGCTTTATGAAATAGGCCCCCGATGAACAGTTTTCAGGAACGCATTTTTCGAGGCCTCAGCCTAGTAGCACGACTCATTTTCGGAGTTGAGAGTAAAGTAGTTGAGCTGAGGAAGAGGTTCACGAAATAGGGGTGCAAACGCCGCACTATGGTCCAGACGCGGCAAAAACCCCCCAAATCTCTAGTTTGGGAAAAGGATTTAGAATTCAGTTATCGGAGAAAATTCACTTCATATTTAATGCACTTACTGACTCTCAGGATTTTGTTTTCGTATATTATTGACAATTAGGTACTGACAAAACCGTGAAATCCAACTTCAAGTAGATATGGTAGGTAGACCCAATGTGTGGCATTTGATTTCGCACTATATTTCAACGCTGAGTCGAATGCAATTTCTTCGAGATCTCATGCATAAACCAATCAAAAAAATTAGGAAACGACACCTCACATGCCTATGTAACCAAAAGCACCAAAAACCCATCTTTACACCCGTAGGTGTAGAGCTATTGGGCTGGCGGGATGTTTGGACCAAATAGAACCTTTGTGCGAAATTTAAAATTTTTTAAACTAGTTCTAGAGGTTTTTTGCCACTTTTCATGGTTTCTAAACCATAGTGCGCCGCAGAGTGGATTAAATTACCCAAAAACATGGCGAAAATTCGGAAAAATTAAAACGCATCTGATCAATTGGTTTTTTGTGGATATATATATAAGCAAGGAGAAAACATAGATTAGATTAGTGGGTTTCAGCTTCCTGAAGGAGTGGAAGGACGATGAAAGTGTTGGGATTTTATCCATTTTTTAACTTTTTTCGAAGAATAGTTTGTTCGTTCGGGTGAGCTCTGTATCGTAAATATGCCTTCCACCATGAATAAGCCTCAGTCAGACTAATACACCAAAACTAGAAAAACAGCTTTCACAAATTTAATGGGGAGCTGGAATGGGCTGTTGGAATTTCACACTTTCGACCTTTTTTGTACCAATTTTCATTGCAAAACACATTTAGTTTGGCCGATAAACGGGTAGGAAGATCGAGCGTGACGTGCAGGTCCATGGAGCATAGGGTTCCCCATGCGGACGGGGGCCGTGACGTCATCGCTCAAATAAATTTCGAGCCGTTTTACTGCTTAGATACCCATCACATAGCACCTTTTCAGAAAGCTCTCACTCAGAGTTTCCTAATGAACAAATAACAAATAATAATAAAAATCCCCCATTGGCTTATTTTTTTTTTTTTTTTTTTTTTTTTTTTACTATTTTAGATCTATAAATCAGTAAAATTGGAACACTATGTCGAAATAATGTATGATTAAGCGTGGTTAAGGTTGGAGCAACATGAGGCGTGTTCAGAGGGTTCCCTAGAATACGAAAATAGAACAAATTATGAGCAAAAGTGTTGGCAAAAATGTGCAACTTTGAAGAAAAAATATTTTTTAGTGTCTTGTTTACTACAGGTTGGCGGCCGAGTGTTTACTTACATTAGTAACTCTTCACTGTAAATAATATTGTTATTTGGTTCTACATTTGAAGTTTATTAAACATATTTTTTCCGTGCCCTACTACACAATGTGATGATAACGATTTTGTGACAGCGTGGATATTATGCCTACAAGTACATTAATTTAGGAAAAAACGAGATAATTATATTTGCCCAGAAGCAAGGCATTTTTTAAACATATATTTTTTTCATATTCTGCACCTTAATTCTATTCAGTATCGTATTCAGTGTCCTCAAATATATTGTAGCACAACAATAAATTATTCAATATTTAGATTTCTTGTTTGCCGTATTTCGCCGTTTTTCGCGAATTTTCATAAAAAATATAGCTATTGCAATGGCTCCAAAATGTTAAAAACAAAATTTTCCAAGATTTTCTTTATTTAAATCTGTTATAGATGAAACATTCCAAATTTGAACACGTGTTCTAAAAATTTCTTTTCGATCTCGTCACACGGCAGTTTTATTCAGGACATGATTGGCCTCAAAGATCAGAATTCAAGTGATTAATTTGTATCCACTTTCTTTGAAATTCGCTCTATTAGCGATGCTGCATGAATGAGTACAAAAACAAGATTTTGGATTTTTCGCTATTTTTTGTAGTTTTCATCGATTTTTGAACAAAAACAAATGAAATGTTAGTACATTTTCCAGATCATTTTGTGAAATAAATGTTTAATGTCCGCGTTAGTCGTTGATAATTTTGTTTTGACTTAAATTTTGCTAAAAATCACAAATTTATCAATTTGTGACCATTATTAGCAATTTGTGTGCATTTTTAAGTGATTTTTTGAGCTTATTTCTTGAAATTTGAGCTCTCAAAAAGTGCTGGCCAACAAACTCATCCTTTCATTTAGAAAGGTTGATTTGTTGACGCAAGAACTGGAAATAAGATCTCAAGCCTAAGGAGAGTAATCGTCTGGAATGACACGCACGCACACACACACATATATAATATCTATTATCTGAAAAAGCGCAAACTTCAGGAATCGTTTCAGATTTCCTTGAGTCAGATTTCAACGAAGAAATGTTTCAAAATTTTTGAGCCTTTGCAAAACCTTCATTTTTTACTAAAATTCGACTGGCCTCGAGAATTTGTATCGAGACTTCGTCTCAGGTGGACACTTACCTTGAGGCAGATGTGATTAGCATGCACTGTCGATACCTGGTTCTACAATAGTAGATTCTAGACTTTCTGTGAAAGGTGACATTTTTACCATAATATTGATATCAAGAATAAATTCAGAGAGCTGGCGATTCGGAAAAGAGGTTTTTTTAATTGTCAAAGCTCACATTTATGGCATCAATACTTCATCATCTTATAAATTACAGTATGCTATTGAAACTGTGACTGGGCTAAGATGATTAAGAATCTTTTAATTTTTATTCACGAATTATTCACGATGTTCCAGTTTATAGTTTGTTGACATTTCTCAAAAAATGTTTAGCTGTAATATATAGGGGTGATTCACAATTTTTTAAAGCCATCTTTGGCATTATATTTTTCAGCACATGTTTTGTGCTAAAAAAGTGCTGTCTTCCGAACTCATGTATAATTTTCTGGTTGAAGAAATTATTTATTATGTCCATTCTAAGGAATATTATATATATATACACGCGTGTGTGGGGGTGTGTGATTCCAGTGATTCCAGAGACGATATCTCTCATCTGGATCGTTCGTTCGCCAAATAAATCAAGCATCCCAATTAATTGAAATGATGGCTAGAAATTAAGGCAGTTTGTATAAAAACATGTGCTCAAAATTCTAAAAAAAAAAAAAAATTCGAATAGCTGATTTGAAAAAATAATTTTTTTTATTCCAGGAGGAGCTTATTTAAAAGATGTTTATTTGTCATAAATTTGATGTTAAAAGTTTATGTACGAAAAAATTAGCTCAAATTCTGATACAATATGTTTACAAATTTCCAAAATGAGCAAAACTAATTCTGCTAAGATGAGTCAAGTTTGTTGTTATCGCAGAAAAGAATTTAGAAAAAGTTCGTTTGCCTAACATTTGAATGTAATAAATTGGTGTGCATAAATAATGCTCAAGAATGGAATCGTAATATATATATATATATTACGTAGTGTGTGTGTGTGTGTGTGTGTGTGTGTGTAATGATTCGCGATTGTAATTTTTTTTTATCTATCTGAGGAAAGTAGGTGAATTTTAAATCAATATTTATCATCAAGGAATCTATTTAATTTCATTGAGATCACGTTTCATTTTAGTTTAAAAAATGTGGGACTCTGATAGCGAATCGCTTGTGATTTTATACATTACATTTTTGATTGATGGCATTGGTACCTAGTATTGAGTCACACAAGGCCGAGAGCCATTAGCAGTTGAATAAGATCATATCTTCACATGGGTGGAGGTAATACCACATAATAGGTCTCTATTGTGTCCTAGGTGTTGACTGTGAAATCCTAAGTGACAGTATCAAGGTTTTGGCCCTTTAACAATTAATAAGAAATCATAAATGACGGCAGCATTCTGATACGAATCTATGAAATCTCCTTAGAAATAGATGGGAACGTATTTTTCAGGTGAAGTGCAAGTACTTTTTCGTTAGGTAAGTACCATAAAAAACTTCTCTGACCAATTTGCCGTGGATGCAAATATCATTTCCTACGAAAACTTGTGCTTTACCTTTGAAGGCATTTCAAACTGCTAAAAACTCGGCCACTTATTCCAACAGGTTTTCTAACAACTATTTCGAGTCAGTAGCCTATCAAAACTAGGGCCACTAGTGTTCGGCTGCGGATTGTTTTGCCTCAAAGAAAACCATTCTTGAATACGTGTAACTCGATTTATTATATTTTATGTATAATCATTATAGACAAGACAAATTATATAAAAACGAACTCGAGATCTCCCACATAACTCAGCTGTATTCTCATCAAATCTACATTCCAAGATTTCTCTCGAAAACAAGATACACGTGGCATAACGAGCGATGTGGTTTTTTGACTGCGTGGCTTTCCTTGACTGATGTGATAACTGAACGAATGCAATACTCACAAGTTTGACACAGATTCTCTATCAAGTAGCCAACTACTCCGTCTGCTTTAGATAAGTTCCACCCATTTCTAGTAACAAAATATTGTTAAATTTGCTTATAATTTTCATTGAACATTATGCACCTACTGTAAAGATGAGATCAGGTAAGAAATTTAGTGTACCTACGAAGGTAATGTATCTGGGGAACCTAATGTGTCAATCGACAAAATGTTCATTTCGGCATATGAAACCAAGGCTAGACAAACTACTTTGCAATAGTGAATATACAGTATACAGTTGATTAAATCGTGAACTAATGGAATATCGAGATTTATGGTGAATTTCTTACTTGCCCCAATATTTTCGAACAGTGCCGAGCCTTTCCGGCCTGAACAGGACCTAGGATTTCAGGCATTGGGCGCATGGGGTTGAAAGAAGAAGTCACAGAGCACAACTTACAGTCGTACAAACTTTCAGTACCCGATATATTCTCTTCCTTCGAACCTTTGGACATTATAGGATTGTACGGTAGACCATCTACCCCGCGTGCACCATACCGAGCTGCACTCCACTGCTGGCAGATTCCTCCAGTCCAGCATCAAGTCCGTGGACAACGATGCACTTTTGAATCTCTATAATATGAAACCTTATACATAGAAAGATGACTCCAAGAATTTTCAAAATCATAATTGAGGAAAACAGTGACAATTTGTTATCAGCTACCTACATATAATATACGTACTTACATTGAAGACGAGAAACACGTAATAGGTAATGAATAGGTACATATCCGTCAGTTGAAGTTCTTATGATTAGCTCCTTTATATCAACAGTTTAAGGCAGAAATAATTACATTTGGAATTCAAATATTCTTGAGTGCACTACATCATCGCATTTACACTATAAGTAGTATCAGAGCTGCATGGCACAACTTGAATATATTGTCAGTTTTGAGATTCCAGACCAAAGTGAATGTTTTCTCGGGGTTTCCTATTTTGTAGTGCTGCATCTAGCATCAAGAATAGATGCGTATAGACTCTATCAACTGCGCCATAATACTTCCTGTTAAATAAACACATTACCACCCGTTTACAACCTACTTTTCGGAGGAGTCCGTCGCACAGAGTTTCGACATGTGTTTCAGGTGGGAAAAAGTCAAAATAAAAGTTTTCGAAAAAAAAAAAAAAAACGTTTTTAGCATCTAGGAAAAGGTCTCAAATCGATTATATTTACTTGGAATAACCTTCTCTGGGTAACTCTGTGTCCAAACTTGAACGCACCGAATAGAAAACTTCTATGCGGAGCCCCTGAGGACATTATTCCTCTGAAATCAAATATTTAATTTTTCTCCTTCTTCTGATCATCTTGTTTTGGACTGAAATTATTTTCCCGAAGGTTTTAACGTATAATAATCTCAATTTTTGAATATTACTTTTTAATTTCTATCTCTTCTGATCAGAAAATAGATATTGAAAACCATTGTTAAAAAGTTGTTGATTTAAAAAAATATGAGTACCGGATTGTCAAGTCTCGAAACTAAAAGCATTCTTTACAGAATTAGAATTTTCAACCCGTTTATTCCGCAAACCTCCGCAATTATTGATTTTTTTTTTCAATTTTCGGTAGCAATTCGCATAATTTGAAACAATGGCTTTTATTTCAAAATGGCTGACATAAGAGCCGAGTAAAATACGGTCATTTATATCTTTCTAGTTTCTAAATATAACATGAAACTGAATATTAAGTGGTTTTTGATAAAATTAGTGCAAACGTATCATCCATTAGATCGAAATCACCTTAATATTATTTTTAGCTAACTTCATCAATTCAACGATCAGGCCTCAAAATGATTTTTATTTTCTCCATTTATTTTATTTCTATTTTTTTCCGCTATTAGGTAGGGTAACAAAACCGCCATATGCATCACTATCAATTTTCGTGGCTTCGGACTTTTTTCCACCAGAACCTCAGGATCGAAACACTGCGGCGTCGGGTAAACCTGTGCGTCGTCACCAGAATAATATATGTATGTATGACGAATTATTTATGTATAATGTAGAACATCATCAGGCCATCGAATCAGCGCTGTTTTGACGTCCTGATGATGACGTTCTTACATCTAAAACGCTCTCCCCCTACACTCGACTTGCGTACAACTCCTCCGAAAGGTACGTAAATGATATTTATTCATACTGCTAGCAAAATAACCCTTTAAATTCAAACCCGCACTGAGGAGGATACTGAAAAACCACAGGAAAACCTGTGTCACCTGTGGAAAACATCAGCTCATGAAGGAAGTATGGTGTTTGAACGTATTTGTATAGATCACAGGTTTTAAAATAAATTGTATAATATTGATTTATAAATTTTTTAAAGAAGTAGGCATGTTTCTATTTACGGCGAACTATCTATTCCTTTGTGAATGAAAAACAGTGATTTCAAGCGGTTGGGTGGAATCGTGGAGTCATGATTGTACTTCCACTTTCGATTAGAGTGGGTGTATTACAATGGGTCGCTATCAAGAAAATTAAGGTCAATAGGAATGTTTCTGTTCATAACACAAAATATTATGAATTCATTGATTTTATACGAGATAGCTTTGATCGTTAGAGAATTTCCATGTCAAATTTAAGGTTTTTTAGTACAAAGTCTAGGTTTTGTATTTCTTAGAGATTTGCTTTTCCATTTCAAATTCAAAAATGGCCGTCTATTCAGTACGTATGGTATCAAATAAACAAACAACATGAATTCTGGAATTTTATTGCATTAACGTGAGCTTAAGAGAATGACTCCACCCCTAACACAACAGGTGACAGTTGCTGCTGGCTTCGTGAGAACAGGCGAGTGGCACTACCGACCATGGTCTTAAGGACTGACTAGTTCCAGACGATTGGTATTGCGGGAAAGGGTGCATGTTGGAGTTTCAAGTTACTAGGTTGCTAACTGATATCAGGAAATGCGCCTTTACTAAAATCCCATGAAAATCACCGTTCCTCATTTAAAGGGGAAACTGTTCCAGTATCGAATGAGCGAATTTTCGTATATTTATTGCTGTACTGCTTTGAAATTTGAGCACTTTGATCGGGCGCCATTAATCAGTGAGATGAAGTTACATGATTTTTGAGCCATCGGTGGTGGATCGAGGGGTAGGTGGCTGGGTGCCTCTAGTACGAGACGTTCGCGAACAATCAAGTCGAGTCACGAGACTCTAGACCCTGACCCCCCGCGTGGCATTCCCAGCGCTCCAGTCACCATAAGATTTTACACAGATCAGTTTTTTGCTTAGATCAGTGATCTGGATGCTCGCTACGCTCGCATCTCAAAACTACATAACATCAAGTAGTCAATACCTTAGTAAAAATTCAGATTAGTAGGATTAGTTGGTCAGAGTCTCGTGACTCGACTTGATTGTTCCCGAACGTCTCGTGGCCCCTAGTAGCTTCCCCTTTCCGCATCGATCAACAAAGGGTTCCTCACTCGTGATTGATCGTTAATCCCTCAGATGAAATGCGACCGATTATGTTAGTATTTTTTACGTTAATAAGTTCAAAATGTTTTTCGATATTTCTGTTTTCTGTCATACAGTATTAATCTAGGTACCTCTCTTGACCAATCGTATAATATTCGAATACTAAGTGTCAGCCCCTAGCTCTCTGCTATTGACCCTTAATGTAGTACACAATCTGTGAGATGAATTGCGTCTGATCGTGTACCTGAGCGAATAACCCGTCAGTATTTTCTGAAAAATTTGATGTAAGTTCTAACTTTTGTTGAAATATGCTACAGAAGAGGTATATAAAACTACAAATATACATACACGCAAATACGTTTGAACAGTTGGATTTTATCCATTAGCGAATTTTCGTAGAAAATGAAGCTATTGTTACGGCTCGGAAGTTTTTGAAATAAAAATGTTTGAAAAGTTCCTTAATTAAAATCCGTTTTGAGGCATTCTGAAACGACTACTGGAGTTTGCGCTTTTTCATATGGATATATATATTTGTCATTCCAGACGATAACTTTCCTTAGGATTGAAATAAAAATCCCGTTCTTGCACCAAAAAATTAAGCTTTCCAAATTAAAGGAGGAATTCGTTGGCCTTAGCCTTAGCCAGATTTTTTTAGCACATTAAATTGGTCAAATTTCAAAAAGTACCTACTTAAAAAATCACTAAAAATGGCTAAAAACGGCCAAAAATCGTTAAAATTTATAATTTTTAGCAGAGTTTCAGGCAAGAAAAAAAAATTATCAACGATTAACTGGAGCATTAAACAAATTTTGCACAAAATTATGCTGAAAAACGTACTTAAATTTCATTAATATTTTCTGAATAATCTATAAAACTGACGGAAAAACCTAAAAATCCAGAATCTTTTTAGAAACTCCAAATTTTATTTAGAACGGGCTTTTGCCATAAAATTGGTTTCAAACAACTTCATTCCCCTGAAATTGTTCAAATTTCAATACAATTAACATATAATACGATATATAATTTAAGAAAATTCGCTCTTACGATCATGCTGCATGATTGGAACTTTTTAAAATCTGCTGAAACAAAAATTACAATATTAATCTGACAGATGACTTGCGTCTGATTGTGTTGTGTATTGCGCCGGGCGAAAGGTTAACTATAAATTTCATGACAAAAAACTTGTTCTAATTAATAATCTGCTTATCAAACAAAAATTTTGGGTTTTACGAATTTTTTCAGTTTTTATCGATTTTTCAGCACATAGTACTGAAATAAGAGTATATTTTTCAGCATAATTTTGTGCAAACATTTTATTTTGTTGTAGATCATAGTAAGTTGATATTCTTCCTTAGAATAATATTATGCAAAAAATATAAATTTATTGATTTTCAACAGTTTTTTTGCCATTTTTAATGATATATATATATATATATATATATATATATATATATATATATATATATATATAAATATATATATATATATATATATATATATATATATATATATATATATATATATATACAAAATAAATATATGAAAAAGTGCATACTTCAGGAATTGTTTAAGAATTCCATAAAACGGATTTTTATGAAGGAATGTTATTCCGAAAATTCAAATTTTAACTTGCTTGACCTTGACTTTTAAATTAAGATTTTTGTCTCATTGCGATAGCTTCATTGTCCTCAAAAATCGCTAAAAAACCGTTGTTAGTCCTCATTTTTTTGGTTTTATTAAACCTATAGCATCCATTACTGGTTAGCAGCATTCAATATTTATTCAAGAATGAGATTTATAAATAAACTTCACGAGTTCCCATTTATCAAAATCATACTTTTAATCGATCATACTGATACCCTTTGGTTTGAACTGTAACATGAATCATCAGTGGATTAACAAGATGAAAGTAAGCTGTGAACTTACTTTCTTCTTACTTACTTACTTATTGTTCGCAATGTAGCAGTGTGCATTAAAGTGGCTTGCAGTGGAAAACATAAAATTTAATTAAAAAAAAAAAAAAAAAAAAAAAAGATAAAGATTGCCTTATTTTTTTGTTTTCATTTATGACACATCCCATTTTCCTCGTTAATTTTATTTTGTCCCATGCACATTATGTCGGAGTTAAGGGTTAACATCGATAGCGTCGAAGTACAATTTACCACAAAATAGTGCGAGTATATCACTCGGCATTTGAAATATACTGCAGGTACTACACTTTATATGTCCAAAATGTGGTTGATTTATTGTTACCATGAATCCATTATTAATACAAATATCCATGATTACATAATACGAGTAGTTGGTTGATACATAACATCATGGTTTTGGGTACACATCGTGGTTGACTTGGATATTACGGACCATTGTCTAAACATACGGATTACGTCTGGCTTATACAGACCTACCTGTTACGTTTAGCGTTGAAGTTTGGAGAGGGAGACTAGTTTTAAACACATTCTTGATAAGCCATAAAATAATAAAAAATAATAAAGAAAAATACCCCTGCGATTTATGGGAGGGGGGGACTCACATTTTTTTGAACTCGAGTTCACGTACAAACGGCCCAACCTGCGAGTCATTTTAATCGACTTAGTTTACAATAGACATCGCATGACTCGAAATTTGACGGGGTCTACGGGGTTGAGGGATGGGAATGTAAAAAAAATCAAATCGTGACGTCATCCGCGGTCGCCGTCTCCCCCAGCTGCGGATGGGCTGACGGTGAGGCCCACAGGCCAGTCCGAGGGAGGCGAAACTGAGCTCTGCTATTCCGTCGAGTGAACGGCCATCCCGGTCGCGCATTTCTGGTGGTCGAATTCATATTTTACTCCTAATATATCCTCTGGCGGCCCACTCTGAAACAAGAAAATAGCACGCGTTATGAAATTAAGTTCAGTCGTACAGTAATTTATTGTAAAAGCCAGGTAACGTTTAGGAAATTCCCTCTTAGTTTCTAACCTACTTTCTAATATGCATATGAAACTTGAGATTCTTATAAACATAGCTTCGTTCTCAGTGCACGTTCTGATAGTTCTCAAACTCATCAGAATTGGGACGGGAAGTCCCGGGGCGTTCCGGAACTTGTGGAACCGCGTTCTACACTGCGAACGATTTCAGAACATGGAAGTGGAATAACCTGTGCTGTTGTTTGTAACCTCACTCAACTCGTGTTACCTTCTGGTGCCCCTTTACCCAACGGCAAAAATTTAATAAAAAATAAAAAAAAAAAAAAAAAAAAAATTAAAATTCCACGATGACTGAGGAGTATTCTCGAAAAAATTTGAGTTTCGTGGATGTAGACGAGATCCAACTATAACTTCAATCTCGTCCTCATCGTCTACAAACCATGAAACACCAGCGTTGAAACTATCGCTTTCTGAACTTGTCGAGCTAGTTGACATTTCGATCATATAATAGGTACTTATACTAACGTATAGAGACCACAGTGTGATTTCGATGAAGAAGAGAGTGACGAGTGAAGAAGACGAGATCCGAAAAATTGTGTTGCGTTAACTACGTCCTTGCGTTCGAGTTCTGACAGTTCCGAAAAAAAAGGGGACATGAGACGGGGGAAATGAATGTGCTGCGAAGACCCCCCCCCTCACCGTACTATCACCCCTAATGAAATATGAACTTTTTTTTATTTTTATTATTATTTTTTTTTTTACAAATTGGTTGAAAATATCACAATATATAGGTATTGTCCACTTTTTCTCCCCAATTATGACATTTTAATTTATAATTTACTGAGAGTGGTACTGAGAGGGAGACCAAATACTTCGAGCAACCTTGCAAAATAGTCGAACAAAAAGAGAATAATCAAAATCAGTTGAGAATAGCGTAAATATTAGATTTAATTTCTTCTCTACATCACTCCCTCTTCACAAAAATCCGTCCTCAAAACGAAATCTCAGATTTCTAGTACGTCTAAACTGAAAGATTTAAAAAAAAGGACACAGAAAAAAGTCAAAAACGAAAATACCATGATTTGATGGAATTACTCCTTCCATTTATCCCCATCAATATAAATTTGAACTGAACTGAAATCTTGATCGAACAAAAAACAGTAACGAATATCATATGACAGGTAATGGTGAAAAAAATAAAATAAAATAAAATAAATAAATAAAAAAAAATAAAAAATAAAATAAAAATCACGAATTAATACTATTACCCACTCTTTTCACTCCCTTCCCTAATAAAATTTGAAACTCCTGACATATGTTCCAAAACTAAAGCAAATTCTTAATTTAAAAAAACAAAAGAAATTCCAGTCATGCAGCATGATCGTATGAGCGGATTTTCGTAAATTGTCGTATTGTATAACGTTATGTTTTGACGATTTTCTTTGCCATGAAATTGGTTTTTATCAATTTCTTTCTACTGAAATTGCCCAAATTTCAATACAATTCAACATATTATAATACGATAGATAATTTAAGAAAATTCGCTCGTATGATCATGCTGCATGGCAGGAACTTTTTTTAATCTCTTGCTCGAGTTCTCCCACATCCCACTGAATGAATTCAATAGGTCGTCCCTCCAATATACGATGCCTTGACTACGTGAACTAGCTTCAGAGGGACGTCCTAAAAGTCTAAAACATGGAACGAACACAAGGAAAATAAATTTAAATTCAAAATAATGAACGTTTTACAAGTTACCCTGCGGTTTAAAGACGGATCGGTGAGGCAGAGAAAGATTGTGATGCAAAATACTATCAGAGATGGGGAAAGGTTTAATTCAAAGGGCAGCGTAAAGTTTAAAACATTTGGCTAAAAGTGTACCTACCTAATCCATTTTGCGAAAGGCTTAATTTAAAGTCCGAATGCTAAACAACGGAGTAACAAGTTCTTCCCCAATTTTTGAAAAAAAAAAAAAGGTAGTTTGTTATTTAACGAAACTCAGTGTAAACAAAAAACAGTGATCCCTTAATTTTGAACAAAATTTTTTAAATATCGCTTACTTTTTCAAGTAATTTTTGGCTGTAAACCCTTAAATAATGAACCCAGTTTTTCATGATCTACACAATTTTTCTAAATCCTTGAAAGAGACGGATTGGGCGACCATTTGTTTGAAGACGCAAAAATCAATTTTTTTACAAAATGTGTTTTTGGTTTAGTTCAGAATGGACCATTCTATTGAGCTGGGGTTTGTCGTTAACTCTTTTTCGGGTTGTCTATTTACCGACAAGAGAGAATTTGTCTCATTGGATAGGTATTATACGATCCGGCCACCATGGATCCAAAACTGAGTTTTTTCGATAGTGATTTAATTAATTTTTCGCAGCAGTGCAGACTGAATGTAAACTGTAGCCCCAGGGACATGGGATACTTCTGGAATCAGCATCATTCCCTGTAAGATGGGTCTTGAAATAATTTTGAAGAGCTAGTCTGGTTTTTTTAAACATTCTGCGCCGATAAGAGGCGCAACGGTTCGGGGAAGTACGGCGCCTACCGTCCTTCAGTAGGCCAGACCCGCTTAACAAGAACATCTTGCCGGTTTTACGCTCTCCCCTAGAAGGCGCCGTTTATTGCCGTACTCCTCGGGACCGCATTTCGGATGGTCGCTGTGTCCTATATATGCATATTGGTTCGGAGTTCTCCATGACGTGACAAGATGTGAACGGGTTTTCCAATTGCCATTAGAGATTAACCAAATACCAAATTGGTGAGGTAAACCCGATTCTATCTTATTGTTATTATGATTATATAGAATATTCAAACGTATAAATATTAATGGATAGAATATGGAGTGAAGTGAATTCCCAACGCAGCGTAAGGGCAAATGGGCAGTATGGGCGAATTTTCGTATTTTTTCCAATTATGAATGTTATTTTCCATTTTCTTCCAGCCCTCGCTCCTTCATCCTCCTTCTTCAGCTTCCTTGATCCCAAGGGCCGACAGTGGCGCCGGCGTCGAGTAAACCTGGGCGTCCTCCCCACTCTTTCAATTTATTTTTTTTCGTTTTCATTTGGCCAATTATATATATACGAGTATGTACCTTTCTTATATTTATGATGAATTGCTTCGTGTGCAACAACATTTTCAACTATAACTTGATGGCAAACAAAGTTTTTCTAAACGATATTCAGCTTTACAAACCATCTTCTGATTTTTTTTACGGGTTTTATTGATAAAAAAAAAGAAAAAAAAAGAAAGTGTACTCTAATGATATTTAAGTACATTTTTCAACATAATTTTCAATGCAAACATTTTTAATGGGTGAGAAAACCTTCATTATATAATTTGGTTTCCAGATCGATTTATTCGTGACTAGCCGCTCCTGCTCGCTCCCCCCCCCCCCCGCCCACCCCACGAACCCTTCCGTTGAGTTGTATTACAATTGAAACATGTAGGGGATGTTGCTCGCTTCGCTCGCTCGGTGTGGCTGTATAGATGCGATGGTCTTTTACTGTCGAGTGGGACTTGTAGAATGATTGGAAACGGTAGATCACTAAGGGTAGGTTTGTGTGTAGGGGATGTTGTTCGCTTCACTCTCTCGGGATGGCTGTATAGGTATGTGGAGAGGAAAAATCTCGTTAAAATCCGACGTGTGTAGGGAATGTTGCTCGCTTCGCTCGCTCGGTATGGCTGTATATGTGAGGAAGTTGTACTGCGCACCCAACTTGGCAGACTTTTTTCTGTTTGAAACGATTATCAAACGCGGCACCTTATGTGGAACCACGAAAAGTATAGTTTTAAGAACATTTCAGCATTAACGGAACAGTCAGATGTTGAATGTTTTTACGTATTTGTTTTCCAGTTCTATTTTTCTAAAGGTAGGCCATTATTTTATGGGCGTAGAAGGGCAAACGGGAAACTTCCCCGAGATCAAGAGGTTCGACGGCAAAGATCAGAATAACTACCTTTCGACGGAATAAGCTCGAAAATCAACGTTTTCTTCAAAAATTTCGTTCACTACAATCGGAAAAAAGAATTTCATGTCTCGAAACTCGCATGGGATCAAATTGGAACTTCAACGATAATTTTAAGACCAATCCGAGTAAAAACCGTCGAAATTTACTCGGTCTAAGGCGGAAAAAACCATAGCATGGAACGCATTTTTTTCGTCATTTTCCGCAGTATGAGCGAATTTTCGGAAATAATCATATTGTATAATGTAAAATTGTTTTGAAATTGGAGCCTTTCGAGTGCAAAGAAATTCTTAACTATAAATTTTATGGCAAAAAACGTATTCTAAATAATAATCTGCAATTCAAAAAGAGATTTTGGATTTTTATCTTCTTTTTTTTTGCAGTTTTTATATATTTTTTAAAAAACCAAATTCAATGAAATGTAATTAAAATTTTCTGCATAGTTTTGTATATAAATTTTTTATGTTCTATTTTATACCTAGTTAATAAACTTTATTTGAGCAATATTTTGCTAAACAATATAAATTAAGCAATTTTCAGCCGTTTTTGGCAATTTTAGTGATTTTTTTTTCAGCACATTTTTTGAAATTTGACCAATTAATGTACTCAAAAAGTGCTGGCCAACGAATTCCTCCTTTCATTTGGAAAGCTTGATTTTTTTGGCGCAAGATCGAAATTTTTATCTCAATCCTAAAGAGAGTTATCATCTGGAATAATATATATATATATATACAATAGCATCATTTTCTACGAAAAGATTTATTTAAAAATATTCTGTGCAAAAAAAGCCAGAAGTATTTCGAGAAATTACCCCACAAGTGAGGAAATCAATCGTTGTCAAGGGCGTTATCCCGTTCTTCCACTGTTTTTTGCGATGTTTGGCACTTTGTTCCATTATATTCCAATAAAATTAATTTTGTGAGGTATTTTGGCATTTTTATTACTTTAACCTGTACGTTGAAATTACAATTTCAAAATTTCAGATTTTTTGAACGCAAGATGTACCCACATTTTATTGAGTTTTTTTCATTCAAATTCGTTTTTCTCCAAACTAGGAAAAACCATAGTAGCCCGTTCTTCCCTTTTACTCTTCATCTTGCGTCAAGGAGAGGGACAGCTTCCTCGTTGACTTGATATCTTAGCCGATGGTGGTGACTCACAGCTTGTCGCTTCATAGCCTCTCTTACTGTTTCGATCTAAAGTTCGTGATGGAGACCTTAATTTCGTAAGTACCATTTCATGGTGTATTGACAATATTTCGCAGCACATTATTCTGGAATCGTTGGATGATTTCTTGGTTTGATTTAGCCGTACGACCCCACAGCTGGGCTTCATAGGTCCAAACAGGTTTAAGGACCTGGTTATACAGTGTAAGCTTGTTCTGCATCGACAGCTTCGACCGTCTCCCCATTAGCCAATTCCATTCAATAATGCCATTAGTCAGTAGAGAACTAGGTCATCACAGGTGAAGTTTGTTTTGGTAACAGAAGTAAGCACTTATCAGAAGCGTTGAAAAGTTCTTGTCAACTATTGCAGTCTCGAATCGATCCGGATTCAACTTTGTTATTCCGATAAAACTTTCCTACCTATCTGGGACATAAATCCCCTTGGATTCTCGTAACTCCACTCATTCTTAAGAGTGAGTGGGGGTGGGGGTTGGCTGCAGCAGGTGATGCTTTGAAATCTCCACGATTCAAGTTGAGTCGGTAGTAAAAGAGCTCTTTCGTCGTCGGGAAATCCACCGGGCGCGTCGGTGCGTCGTTGGTTTTATGTGCTGGGGCAAGTTTACCTCATCCCATCGCAACGCTCGGGCAATAGAACGCGGGCGCTTGTCCTTTCCTGTCCATCGCCAACTTCCACCTCATCAGTGACCATAACTCGCACCCTTCACCGCCTGAGTCCTCTTCTTAATTTGACGCCGTAAAACTTTTATTTCTGAAGATTTTTTCTTTTAAACTTCTCAACTTTTGACGAGAAATTATTTCGTTGCGTGATTCACTCTATGGAAGGTTTATGAATGAGGTCCGACACGGAAGAACTAGAAGTAGGTATAGTGACAAAGGGTATAACAGGGATCAGTGTCTTTAGGGATGCTCCTTATAAGTTCTCCGGATTTGACAGAGACTTTTTCCAGACAGGGGCAATTTTACTTCTCCAGAGGCCTGAAAGGAGAGTCATAATATAACAAGAACGATAGTTATAGAGGGGAGAGTAAAGACCTCCATCAACTTTATGAATAGTCCGCCTTTGAAATAAGAACTGACCACCAGGCTGGGGTTTTACGGCAGGTGTCAGTTATGAATCGTATAGCGTCTGGTGCAAACAGTAGGCCGAGAAAATAAGTTAAGTTTTTTTTTTCCTTCATGTTTTTGATTTAATTTTCTTACACCTACCTACTTATTTCATGCATATAACCGGTAGTGCAGAGGTCATCAATGACGGAATAAGCGAGTCTCTAGTCTGACTCTGCGTGTGAGCCTGCGTTCGTGTGTGTTCCGGTACTGGCCGCAATTTCGCAACTACCAATTTGCATTTGGTAGATAGGCTCTTAAGCTGGTCGTCCATTAGGTTGACATCGCAGCGCGGCACGGGTGAGTCGAAAAATTGTCGCTCTAGACTGCTGTCCAAACTTCTGGACAGCGTATTTCGACTAATGTGTTTCAGGTAGAAAAGAGTCAAAATAAAAGTTTTCGAAAAAAAAAAAAAAAAAAAAAAAAAAACCATCTTCATCATCCAGGGTGATGAGTAAAGGTCTCTAATCGATTATATTTACTCGGTTAACCAACCAACCTTGGCTTTGGTTAACCTTCTCAGGGTAACTCTGCGCCCACACTTGAACGCAATGGAAAACTGCTATGCACAACCCCTAAGGATATTATTCCTCTGAAATCTAATATTTAATTTTTCCCCTTCTTCTGATCATCTTGGTTTAGACTGAAATGAGTCTTCCGAAGTATTTAACGAATATATATATTTATATATAAATAGGGTGTTTCAAAAAATCATTTTTGCTTTCAGATTCTGCTCTCCTCTGAAGACTGTGTTCACAATGTCGAATGAAGATCGAAAACCCCATCCCCATGTAATGAATGAGTGATTAAGACCTTTGCTGAGGTTTCATTGAACAAGAACGAAGCACATTACGAAAAATATAGAATTAAAACATTCACAACTTATGTGTAACCATGGGTATTCAAACAAGTGGTTTCAAAGCAATAATAGTTACAGGACATTCTTCCCTCCAAGTTCTAAGTCGTCATGTAGTCTTGGAGATAGCTGGGCGCATTCCTTGGTCTTGCACTTCTTCTAAGTTCGACTGCCTGCTGACCATTAGCGGTTGGAGGTGTCGGCATTGGTGGTTCTGGTATTGAAACTTTGGGGAGGGAGTCGAACAAAGGAGCTTTTGATGTCCGTTCAGCAACTGTTACCGAAAATGGTGGAGGTTTACTTGAACGTTCATGGGGTGCGAGTTCGGTTATGCTCAGCTTGTCTAGGTGCATGAAATGTATCTTCAATCTTGGTATGGTCCGCCTACAGGAGCAAGATGTCTAGTAACAGTCTCTCTAACATCGGGCATTCCAACGTGCGAGTATTTAGCATTCCCATCTACCAGGGTAACTTCTTCGACAACAGGATCATGCATTGAGCCACGAAAATGCTGCTTCAGCAAAATGGGACCTGGACTGAGTAGCCAAGAAGGAGCAGATGGTCTATTTCCTGAGCAACGTGGATGAGTAAACATACGTTCGTGGAGAGTGGCATTAGTTGCGGTATAGAGGAGACAACGAACAGAGTGAAGAGCGTCTGGAAGAACAAGTTCCCACTTTGAGTTGCCCCCTTTTGTGATTTTTGACGGCCAGCTCCACTGCTTCCCAGGTTATACCATTATATCTTTCAACCTGACCATTCCCGGCCGGATTAGTATGGTGGTGTCCGGCTTGTAGCTACACCCATCTTGTTCAAAAATTCCTTAAGGTCTTGAGACATGAAGGGTGGCCTTCTATCAGAGTGGATATACGTAGGGGTACCAAACATTGAAAATAGTTCGGTGAGCTTCGCTATGACGGTAGATGATAACATGTCACGACAGGGAAACACAAAGGGGAATCTCGAGTACTCATCCACGACAGCTAGCAGGTACCGATTTGATGAATTAGATGGCAATGGACCCCCTTTTTTTTTTTTAAATTTATTTATTTGGCATTACGTTCTGTTACAGCCATACATATCTTATTTACAATTCAAAACTTGTAGTAAGTAAAAACATTTTCTTTTATATATTAATACCACAATTTAACATACATTTAAAAAGTTCTTTATAAATTATTCTTTATTATAGAAAGGTGCGGTTGGCTGCATTCTAGCCAAGTCTAGTTTCACTCAATTTGGCTTCCTCACTACCGAAGGTAGGGAAATTAATGTTCGTGATTGAAGTCGAAAAAATTGTGGTTCCGTGTCTGTCTGTCTGTCAGATGGTTGTCTGTATGTGGTAAATCCTTGTCGTGCCCAAAACTATACCGAATTTCAGTCCGAATCCGATGAACTTTTCAGGGATTGTGCGGGTTAGGGCCTAGACAGTCCCCTATAATTTGCAATGCCGTTGAATCAACAGTGGCCTATGCGCATGCGCAAACGTGAATTTTTCTTAACGATTTCTCATTATCTGTTGGTCCAAGTTCATTGAAACTCAGTAGGTGATTGGGTATATGTTTTACTTCACAGGTTCTACGATGTTTTACCTACACAGGCATAACTCCTATTCAAATGGAACGATTTTGATGAAACTTTCAGAGATTGTGTAGAATAGCTTCTAGACGGTCCCCTATATCTTTCATTGCCGTCACAAAAATATCAGTCTGTGTGCACGCGCAAACGTTAATTTATTATAACGTTGATTTCTTATCATCTATTGGTCCGATTTCTTTCAAACTTGGGCAGTATATGGGTATATGTTCCAGACAAATTCCCTATGAATTATATTGCAATTGGTAGAATAATAACTATAGCGCAAGCGCGAAACTAAAATTGATCAACGCAGACAAAACTCCGATAGTAATGGACCGATTTCTATGAAATTTTCAAAGATTTTGCAGCTTACCTCCTAGACGATCCTCTATAAATTTCATTGCCATGGGATTGAAAGAAGTCTGTACGCATGCGCAAACGTACATTTCTTATAATTTCGACTTCATTTCCAGTTAGGTAGCCGAGCCAAGCGCACGTGTTTTTTGCGAGCCCCGAGCATCCGTATTAGCAGGGTTGTATTGTGAATTTCGTTTCAGTTTTTGTTTTTCGTGGTTGCTCTTTGATTAACTCTCAGCAATAACAATTTTCATAAATTTTTAACCGGTAGATTTCTGAAAAAAAGGTCATTTTTGCGAGTTTGGTTGGTGCTTTGTTGTTTACCGAAGGGATAGGACTATCCACTCGACCGAATACCGTATTCCTTAGTCAGCAGCACACGAAGAGCCAACCGGTGTCGCGTCGAACAATTGCAACTACGAAAATGTCGATCTCCGAGTTATATCAGGTAATTCAATGCCTAGACGTAATCACAACCACTGCGACTGCATTTTGAAGGAACATACAAATGTTTTGAATACACAGGTGCATGTTCTGTCGCAAGAAAATGCTAACGGCCAAGAAACAATCTTGCTCATAAAAAAAATTAATAAGAAAATTGACTGTATAGAAGAAAATCTAGCATTATCTGAAAAAATAAATAAATAAATAAATAAATAAAAAAATAAAAAAATAAAAAAAATAATACGAAACAGAACCGGCACACGGACAACAGAAACGATCTTATTCTTCATAACGTTCTAGAAGGGAAAGAAAACATGAATATTCTCAAGAGGAAGGTGTTGGACATTTTTAGAACGGAATTAAATTGCGTTCTTGAGGATTATGAGTTACAGGTGTAAAACGTTTAGGCACTAGAAGGCTTCTAGAAGTAGCCAATAATTTCTCTAAATCTAAAGTCCGCCAGAACATTTACAAGTTCAAGGGATCCCAATTTAATAAATCCGAGTCCTACGACAGACGAACACGGGAATTTAGGAAGCATCTCTTACCGCCCAAGTTGTTTCAAGCACGAAAAGACGGGAAGCATGCCGTCTTGATTGGAGATGAACTACTGGTTGATGGAAAAAAAAAAAAAAAAAAAAAAAACTCATCATTCACTATGGACGAAGTACGTTGGAGGATTCTACATCTACTAGGTCGGAAGTGGAGATTAATCTGAATACTCCTCCTCCGTCCCCTCCAAACATTTCCAGAAAACAGGTCAAGAAGAAGATGAAAATCTACAAGAGATAGAACGAACATCAACACCGCTTTGGAAATTTTGGCAATGACTCAGGATTATTATTGAAATTCGGCAGTGGAGTGTAGGCAGTATAACTATGCAGTGCTCATTTATTATACGTAAATTATGTAGGCCTATATAAGTAATTATTTGATACATCATACGTAAAAGTCTAACATTGTTTGTTGAGGCAGAAATGAAGGCAAGATATCATGTGCTATTTTTTAATATGTATTTAAGGAACTCCTTGTAATACCTACGGGTTATACAATAAAATTGAATTGATTGACTTCACATGAACCCATCGGTCCGTTTTCGTTCCGAAATGATATCCTATGAATATCGTTGCGATTGCTTGTTGGAACTATTGCTCATGGGTTGGTAAACCTGAAATCTGTCGTTACAGACGAAACTCAAGAGACTAAATTTGATGGAATGGTAAAATTATAATAAATTTAAATTCAATAAAAAGTCTACACATTTGGTCGATTTCACTTGGAGACTATTCCCTGGTCTTCTATCTCTCTCAATCCCCTTCCTCCTCCAATCCCATACCTTACTTTCTAGTGTTGGCATCAATGTATCTCCAGTTCAGCAGATCACCAATTCGTCATTTTCTTGTATGTGTCAGATCATAGAAAACCACAAAATTGATGACGTTTGAGAATGTTCGAAATGTATACACAATACGATAACCCCGAACCAAAATAACTTGAGTATGATCGTCGACCCATGGAAATCGCTTAGTCTTAGATAGATGTCTCAGATTTTTTAGGCAGCAGTTGAAACCGGTCCAACTATCCACTCTCTCATCATTCAGGAGTGATGTGTTCATAGATTCGAAGTCTCTTTAGATATCAGTGAATCGTCTGCGGTGATCTCACCCTACTAGAATTAGATTTCAACGGTTTAGTCAATTTTACTTTTACTTAGCTAATTAGGGGAGGAAACTATGTTTTAATGTTGACAAACATAGTTTTTTCACTGAAATAGAGGGTTTTCTTCAAAAATGACCTTCTATGAAAATACGAGTTTGGGATCGGTTTCTACGTATTTGTTTACGCTGAATCGAATGGTAACACTTGATATCTCCCCAACCCCTTATACCCCAGTTTTACACTTTAGCTTACTAGTTTCACCCCTAAAATCACATAAAATTTATCATACCAAATGAACTCAAATTTGTGAGTTAATGTTATAAGGGGGTTATAAGAAGGTTGGGGAGATATTCAAGTGTTACTATTCGATTCAACGAAGACTAATACACGTTAAAACCGACCCCAAATTCGTATTTTCATAGAAGGTCATTTTTCATTATAACCCTAAATTTCAGTGAAAAAACTTTGTTTTTCAACGTTAAAACTTAGTTTTCTCCCCTAGTTAGAAAAGTAAAAGTAAAATAGACTACACCGTTGAAAAGGTGAGATTTTGGCGCAGTTTTTACCTTTGCTGTGGCTTGAAAAAATACTGGTTCTCATAGTTCAATTCGGTAAAATTTGTTTTTCATATGGATTTTTTATGTCTCAAACCTTAATTCTAAAACAAGATCAGGCATCTATCCAAGAGGAAATTGAATGCACGAAACACGAAAGAAATCTGTAATATTAAATTACTCGAAAACTAAGCGTATGAAAAAGAGAGGGAGTTGATGAGTTACAGGAATAAATAGAGAAAAATACAGGAATACCTTGAGGGGACGTTAGCAACGTCGTACGTTAGAATGGCTAATTTAACGTCACCCGTTTGGGGACCTAAAGGCACACGACTCTAGCCTAACCTTCCTGTAAATGTAACCCTACTGCTCATCTCAAAATTACTCGAATACTGCTGAAGTAAATATAATAGTTTTTCTTTTCAAATGCCTCATTACCAACTAATTATGTTGATGTAGAGGGTAGGTTTTTGAACACCCCTCAAACTTGGTTATTTTACGTTTCAAGTCACGTAGAAACCGAATGTGCCATCTGAAGTCCGCCTCCGCTGTCCAGCTTTACTAGCCTTCAACTCGATCAAAAAGTTCCGTTATTTTGCGCTCAGGCTCTATTTGGTCTATTAGAGCATTGTTTCTACTATTATTTCACATATTTTAAATGAGAAAACTGAGTTTTAAGACACTACTTCTTCGCAGTATTGTTCTTAGTTTACCTGAACTCTCAGCTATTTTTTCGTGAACATTACGTGAAGTGCTGCCTCCACTGATGATTTTGTCAGGTAAAATCCATAGAGATAAATACTTTTTCATACTTGTTGATAATTTGCCCAACGGAAAACCCAAAAACATGAAGTTCGTAACGACAAATGACCTATAAGTGCAACTAAACCCCTGTTTACGAATTGAAAACTAAAAATGAGAATTAGCCGTATTTGTATTGAAACTAACATGAAATTCGAATTCAGGATTGAAAATCGGCGTTTCATATCGAAATGAAGAAATTGATTAGTCAACCAGTAGACAACAAGACAGCTGGGGGGAAATATCGCGTTACCCAACCACCGTTAACGTGACATCAAAATTAAGGCAACCGTTCTCCTGGTTCCAATTGGGTTAGCATCTTCGTTTGCTCCCTCAAGACTACGGTAAGGGGTGACGTTATGTTGAAGTCGCCAAAAACTCTCTAATACCAACTCGTACAACCCCTGGCAGGTTCAACGGAATCGAATGGAAAGGTTGTAGAAATTGAGCTTCTTAGAAGAATTTTTGCGCTTGCGCACATGTAACCTTCAGTCTAGGAACAATGATATTCATAAGGGACTATCAGGAACCGCACTATCCTTGTGAATATTTTCGAATTCGGATATAAAAACTATGAAATCTCTTAACTTTTCCACATTCGCAGAAGCTACCATCTCGAGCCGCAAAATAAAACCGCACAATTCTTAAAGATTTCGTCCAAAGGGGACTGAAAGTTGGTACAGTTTCACGTATTATTTGAGGGAAATCAGACAGACTCATTCACGCTAAAGATTCGAAACTAAATTTGCTTGGTCTAAAAGGTTAATGGCTATTTTGTATTTTTAAGGCTATTTTATTTCCACTTTCCGAAAGTGATAGCACAATGCTTCCGCTAACTTAGTTGACTCGGAAGAGATTCACGATTCAAAATTATTTGTTATTATGACCCATAGGTATATGTCATTCCAGACGATATCTGACCCTGTCTTCGTGCTATAAAAATGCGTTCTTTTGTTAGGAAAAATCAAGAGAAATATTATTTTATTTAGGAAGAATGCTTTCGCCAATTACAAAAAAAATATTTGTATATATTTTGACATCTTTGTTTGCTTTCATTGCTTACAATAGGTTAAGTGCCTCATTATTTCGGTGTACACATAATACTACACAAGAAATTCACAAATATTTCCCTCCTACTATGGGCTTGGCTCGTTCGCGTGGGCCGGGGTGACCCGCTAGAACGCCTTGCTTTATACATGCATGATTCAATAAATTTATTTACAGTAATTAATAACCATACGTTGTTGCTCTGAATGAAATGGGTTTGGCAGTGGAAATAAAAATATGAATAGATAAGTGAATAAAAAGTTACATAAATGTCTATCTAAATTATTCTGGAAGGTGAATCATCATTTGGCGTGTAAAAAAATGGATTCGAAAAAAAACCCGTTGCCGCCTGTGGGTGTATTGCCGTCTGTGATTTGTTTCAGCATGGTACATGCGTATTATATTATGGATTCTTCTGGGGGACACCCCCAGACCCCCGGATTATTATAGTTTAGATCAAAGATCATACCAAAGAACACAGAATGTGTTTTTCGGACAAGGTCCTAACCGATATATACAACTTGCCTAGCTTCGCTTTCTCACCTATATAGCAGGAATGAATTCTTTCCTTATTTCGCTCTGCATATTTTTGGTGACTTTTCTGAGGGAGGGGGAAAATTCATTTACGAATACCTGACTGCCTACATGTTATGAAGGACTCAGATATAATCTACGTTTACCAAAAACCATCAACATTTACTGGGTCTAGGCGCAAACAAACATAGCCGGAATGAATTCTTTTTATCTTTCTTCTTCATATTTTTGGTGATTCCTCCGGGATACAGCATCTTTCGGGCGATTTCGTGTTCTACGGGTCCAGGAACGTCGCTTAGTTGCTGGAATACAAAGTGCTCTCGATCAAATTTTAATGTGGCAGTGAATAGAAGATCGAGAGCTCGGCCAAAAAAAAAACACACATTAAACCGCCCTCCCGCCCTCTAGCGCATGGTTCGGGTGGGAGCAGACAATTTTAAAATTGCTTAAGCCCCCTGGAGAAATCCAAGAAGATCCCCTCACTCGTAGACTTCCCCCACTTAGCCGTTTGGCGGCCGTGCATAGCTCAGAAATGGGTGGCTGTGAGTGGGGGGGGGGGGGGGGCACTTGTCTTCATCCTTCAAACCCATCCACTACCGGGTTAAAACACATTGTGTTGGGGAAAAAAAATCTGAAGCTTCCAGAAACGCATTTGCATGTCGCAGCATTCGGATTACGGATCGGTGTAAGTAGTAATTGAATCCCTTGTAAGACAAGTGAAACTTGGATGTCGTGGCTGGTTCAGTAACTTAGTGCATTCAAGTTGACCATTGATAAAAGCGATAGGCACCAAACAATCGTTCACCAGCTCGTGGTAAAACACGACATCTGCCACAGCACGACCATGCACCGACTTTTGTAAATCAAAGGAATCCAGAGAAACCCAGTAGATCGAAAGGAATATTCATCTTGAAGGCGAAATATCTAAGACATCTCTTCTGTATTCGCTCTAATCGGTCTTTGTGCTTGCGCAGTAGAATGGGGACCACACCAGGCTGACATATGTTGATTGTGGCAGGTCCATAGTTAGTGCGCACGCTTTTCGCTTCCTGCAGCGTAATCAAGCAGCAACGTGCTCTCACTTACAGGAGCAGAAACTAGCTGCCATGAGAATACCTAGCCTTTATAAGCGTTTGGATCGTCCATTTTCCTGAAAATTCCAATATTATGAGGCGTTTGTGGGTGAGTCTAATATATATGAAAAGTGGCCGAGAGGAGGAGAATTCAATCACCTCCATGCTGAATTGGAAAATGTCTCCAACAAATTTTTTGACTCATCTTTCATATCCCAATGACGTGAATATGATCTCACTACATTCATAAGTTTTTCGGTTTCCTTAATTTTTATCGAAATGCAATATATACACTGCATTTTAAAATTTTTATAGGTAGAAAGAATCCAACATGCAAGGAGGGAAATGACACTGAATGCGCATCAACGGGCAACAGATCCAACTTCTTTTTTTTTGGATCTGCCACTTGAGCAAGTACACATCTCTTGCCACCTTCTCAAGCATCCTCGCAGTGGACGATGGTCCATGGAATAAATAAGAGCTGCATTTTCGCTTGTTTCCGCACCTTTAGCACAGAGCGCGTTGCCGCTTCAATAAGCTGTCTGTGGACTACGGGCCTTATCGTGGCAAACAAGCGGGGAGGAAAAGTATTGGGAAATGTACGCACACGACCATAGCGCACCCACAAGGCTACCTCAGCGTACTGACCTCGCTTCTGCCGGAGTCTACCAGAATGAGCTGGAGTTTTTTTTTTTGTAGACAAGTTTTAGAATTACCTTCTCCTATGGATAATTTCATCACATTTTTCAAATAGCTAAAAAAAATTTGATTATGAAAGTGCAATTTTCTACTTACTTGTATGAATAGCGTAAATGTTCTCCCTCTTTTTGATTTGACAAAATAGTAGAGCATTTTTCTTGAATAATTATGATATTTAATATAATCTTTTATTCATTTTTGGTTTGATTTTTTTTAAGGAAGGTGGCGAGGAAGCATCATTATGGGTACAGTCAGGGAAAGCTTGAGTAGCTTGGGAACTATCATTAATAGTTACGTTGTTATTATTACCAGGGTAATCCATATCACAACATTCAGATTTACTTGGCTGCTCGTGAATATCCATCCCGTCTGGCTGCTCCAAACTGTGACTGAATATACATCCCGTTTCCATGGTCATCTTCGAGATTGACATCTGCGGATTAGTTCAATATTTTCCCAAGAAACATGGTGAAAGAAACTAGAATGTTCATGAACAATTCCCTCCCAAACTGATCCATCTTCAATTGGCAATTTACCATCCCATGTGTGGTCCCAGCTAATTTGTTTTGTTTTCTCATTAGTAATAGTACAAGTTTTAATTTTTTTGGTTTGTTTTACCCCAACACGAGTATTTTTAGTGGATATCAGAGCTTGTAACATTCTCAAGGCCCGAGAGTCCATATTGATGAGATTTCAAAGAAAAAACCCTTCTGTATATAACACTGAAATCTCACCAGCCAGGATCCAAAATGTTCAGAAAAGAAAGACACAAGTTTAAATTATGCCGACATTGTCCACACAAAAAGGAAACAACGCAAAACGAGACACAGACTGCGTGAACTCAACTGAGTTGTGTCTTTCTCTCTAGGACGTGACTTGGTTACTCCCTCCATGGAAGAAAGACACACGCACGCTCTAGCGGAATTAGAGTTCCCTACACATAGCTCCATCCTCTACAGACAAACTAGACCGTTTCTACTTCTCAAAACCACAGCTAACTCAAAAATCGCGATTTTTGAGTTGTACCCTTATTCTAGGACGGGTGCGATTTAATCTCATGTATACACGTGTTCTTGAGATCTAGAATATGTTGAAACTGTAAATTTGGCAGGATTCAGTGTAAGGTGGTCACAGAGCACCAGCTGAGAATTAAGTTAAGGCATTGTTGGAGGCAGTGGCTATCAGTAGAGAACGAAACTTGAGAAGTTGAGAATAAACATTGAGATCGCCAGCAAAGATTAGGATTCTAGTGCTTCCTGGTAAAGGTAATTCACGGACAGTGTTAATGAGAAGCGGAATTAGGAGAGGGCCAACGTGGGACTCCAGATGGCACATAAAAAGGTGAAAACAGGGTTCCCTTCTGTCTGACCGTTATTTAACTGCCAATCCTGGCAAGTAGGGCACCATGAATATTGATCAAAGTTATTTTGAATTAACCAAGTTCAGCGTTATTGTTTACTGAACAAGTGGCAACTCCACTGTTGTCACTAGCACGTTGTATTGTTGTCCTTAATGTATCAACAGTTTGTTCTAGGCAAAATGCTAATGAAACCAGTATTTCCACTATAAAACTCCCTGGATGGAACTATTTCCACTGTAAAACTCTGCGCAAGAATAAACTCCCAGCGGAGATAATAGAGAGAGCATGCTTGGGTGAAACCCGGTCGAAAGCCTTTTAAATTAGCATAAACGACAGAAATAACTTCAATGTGAGTATTTTCCTGAAATTCCAAGAACACAAACTCAGTAAATTCGATTAATTTGGTTACAGTTGATCTACCATTAGTAAAGCCGTTCTGCTATGTTCTGATGAAAATGGAAAACAAGGTCGTTAATTTCTCGACAATAAACTTCTCCAGTACCTTAGTTATCGTGGTGTGGATATTGTGAAAATCGTTCTGTAATTGCTGACAAGAGTCTTGTTTCAAAAGTTGTGTATTGGAGTAACATATGACGTTTTGCACTCGTTGGAAAGATTCGAGCCTCCGAAGATTTGTTATAAATAGTGGTCAAGGGATAAGCGATTGTGAGGCAACAACTCATCATCAAACAAGGCGGAATCCAATCGAAGCTCGTACCTTTCAGAGGGCCCAATGCACACAGCGTATGGAGGACATCATCATTAGCCGTAAGTGGTAAAATTAAAGGGTTGAAATATTAAACTGAGGGCCTCGAAAACTTTTGAAATAGGAATAGGGTTGTTTTGATTGTTATTTATAGATTTCACTTCAATGAATCGAATGAGACCTCCCCGATCGCTGTACGTTCACTCGTGGGGGACCTTTGGCAGAAAAAAAAACATGAATTTATTGATTGATTCATAAGAGAGTAATCGAACTGTTACCTTTACGAATGAGTCAATATTCACGAGTAGGTACTAAAAACTTTGAAATACGATTAATCTCACCTGTCAAATAGCACGCATTTCTCTGAATACTGCAATTAAAAATTTGTTATTTTCTGCACATGTTGAATGTTCCAAGATTATTTTGACGTAAACTGTGTTTGTTCCGTAATCTTCGCGTCGTTGTTCTGCACTGACTCGAAAGTCCAATGTCTTGTCACGATTGATTCCGTTTTATCCTCTCCACGGACGGAGGGGAAGGTGCAATGACGTTTTGAGCGTCGGAGATGAATAAGGGTGAGTGGTATTGGAAGTGAAGGATGAGACGGAAAGGAAGGTTGCAGTGGGGGGGGGGGGGGGGGTGGGGGGGTGCTGTTCTTAGTCCCAGGAACAGGGCCGGAGGACGGGGAGCTAAAGGATTCCGTTTTACTGCCAGCAGACGAACTTTTACGACAGTGGCTGAAGGCTTGCAACCCACTTTAAGGCATTCTCCCCCTCAAATGCCAACCATAACCGCCATCCCAGATTCACGTAAAACCATTTGAAGCTATAACTCCCACACCTCCTCTTCTTTCATTATGCCTTACATAATATCTTTGTTGTTGGTTTATTATTTAGTTGGGGCGCTACAATGATATTAACAAGCGGTTATAACTTATCCATAATGATATCTCCTTCAACCTTGGCGGTCAAAGGCTTGGCTTCCCAATCAAGCAACCTATAATTTGAACAAACCCCTAAATGGTATTCGAATACGTTGTCCATCGAGATCTCTATATCCTGATTAGGAACTTAAACTTACGCAGTTTAAGTTTTCCCACTTCTCCCCTAATTTTCTGCTATGGTCTGAAGGCATTTTATCTATTCTTCTTTTCCACTCACAGCTGAATGCTTTCAAAACTATACCCCTCTTCTTGTAACAATTCTTTTCAATGTATCTACTCTTAAAATAGCAGACATTGACGATGAGTGGAAGTTTATTGAATTGTTTGGACAAAGGAGGGAGCAGTAAGCTCAGTGTCATTGTGTTATAACAAAATGTATTGTTGAAAATTCCTCGACTTATGCTATAGTATTTCAAGTGCTATCCAACAATCTCCATACGTATACTTGGAAGATTATCGGTAAAATCCTAGAAAATCTGATGCCATCTCAAGATTTTCCGAACGCGAATTCAGATCTGAAGTGATGGTTGAACTCAACTCGTTGAGTATTATTATACATTACCACCACAACTCCAAGTCATAATTAATGAACAAACAGTTTGTCCAAGCGCCATGCTTATAACTATAATTGATAAGTTGGTAGAGAGAGACAGGGGGTTGAGGGGGGAGAGGGAGGGAGGGAGAGAGAGAGAGAGCGAGAGAGAGACTCGCTTCATTTGTCAATTAGCTTAAAATACGACTTGAAGAAATTTTCATGTGCGGAGGGATCCAAGATGATCTCCAATGACTCTAGTGCTAGTCTGTGCGCATGAGCAAATGTTGAATGTCCATAACAATCGCAATTTTCATAGTTTTTATTTGATTGCTAGGAGTTTTTCAGGGATTCTGCGGTTTTAGGATTGAGATGGTCCCAATGAATAGCGTTGTTCCCGGTTTAATGTAGCCTGTGCGTAATTATGCATTAACAAAAAATTCTTTTGACCAATATAGCTTCGATTGTTCTCTTTCGATTTCACCTTTCGAAAACATTACGCATCGAACTATTTGAAGTAATATAATACATTATAGTTGTAGACAGTAATACATTTCAATGAAAAACATGTTATGGATAGTTGATGCAATGTAACACAATTCAGTTACCTGAAAGTCCCACATGATTTCCCGTATTCGCCTCAGTTCCGAATTATGGAAAGCAATATATCCCGACTGACAGGTATGATTTCGTCCATACTTGCAGATAAGTCTCGAAAGAGGTTCCTAATGATCCCAGTAAGACAAAATCTAATGCCTATTCCTCGCGATCTGATGGACTGGACGCACAACATGAAATCTATGTAGATTTTTTACTGCCATTGAAAAACTTGAATTTAAACATTTGTAGAGCCATTGACTGCAATAGCTTCATTTTCTACAAAAAAATTTCTAAAACGGTGTTTTCTGCATCTTTAAAACTTTGAAATCAAAAGCATTTTCACGTATTTTGATGTTTCTGGTGATCGATGCAAATTTCAAATTTCTACAAATTTTCTTTCTTACAAAGAATTTTTTGAACGACTTTGGAGCGTAAGTTTGGAAGATATATCAATATAATACCTATGTTTTTGGAAAATAAACCAATATAATAAAAAAAGAAGCTATTTTCGCTGCAGGGGAACTCAGGGTAGATATTCAAATTTCTTTCAAGAGAGGCGCATAAAATAATTTTGACCCCCAGGGTCACTCATATTTTTTAATTTGCGGCGTTCTTTCTTAGGTTTTCATATATAGCCAGCAGGAACCCAGCAATATTTACTTAGCTTTATTCGCTCAACGCCCCATTGTCTGGGATGACATTCTGGAACAGCAAAGGCAGTCATCCCCCTCCTCCCCTCTCACTGCGACGTTTGCCTGGCTGCCGGCCACCGTCTTTCCCGGTTAGATGTGAAACGTGTCCCTCAATCCACACACCAAAAATGAGTACCAGCTGCCGTTTACCCACATGCTGGGTAAGTGTGAAACCTGCCTAGGGGTAAAAACACAATGGTGCCTTGCGGTTATCTAGCTGGTCCCTTTCTTCTTCACGACTCTCCACGCTTGTGGCTGCTTGGATCCTCTCTGGTTACTGGATGGACCAGTCTGAAAGGGTGAGATTCACTGTTCGCTGTGGGTGGGATGGTACCTCACAGTGACCTACCTAACTGTTTTTTTTTTTTCTCCACCTTTGGCTGGAAGGGTGTGTACAGCCAGCCCACTAACTGGGCACCGAAGTGCTAGTGATGTGCCTCTTTCCTCCACACACCCATATTGTTTGAGCTAAGTTTGGGGAAGAATATCCTTCACTCAGGCGGAGGGAGAGCGGTTAGAGGCCAGGTACAAATTCTCTGCCCTCGGGCCTACTACCCAGTGAGGCATCTGGAGACAGCGGAGAGTCCAGTAACATGGTAATCTCCCATCCCAAAGTCGGTACCATGGATTGGGTTGAGCCCCAGGCTACCGGCACACTGGCACTATGCCAAAGTGTCACCAGCCTGCCCCCGTGATGAGGTAGGTTTCGTGGTGGCAGTGGTTGAGCACACCCCAGCCGTGGGACACGGGGCCCACGTGGATAGAGATCGCATCACAAGCGACTTGTACCCTGGTAATGTGTCTCGGCATGTAAGTCTTGCTATAAACTTGGATACCAGCTCTCTTAGCTTGGCTTGTAGGTACCTTGCAAGGAAAGCTCCGAGCAAGGGCTCCTGAACGGTGAGTCATACCGTTTCTCCCGCCCTCTTCGGAGGGTGAGAGTTGTGTCCCGCTGGCTTGCCGGTGGGGGGAGAAGCGCAGTCCACGAGGGATAGGCTCTCCTAAGCAAATGTCAACCTTCTGTAAGAAGAGGGATCTCTCTTATGGTCTCTTACTCCGCTTACCTCCTTCTAGAATTGAAACATGGATCCTTACCACACAGTGGGACCTAAATAAATAAATTTCATTTGCGACGCCTGGTAGGGGTGAAATGAGGTGGGTGAAAGAAGGGCGCATATTTCCTCCATTTCTGGTCCAATACTGGTGGCAGCCCAATGTGCTAGCTGCATGTTATTTATTCTTCACGAAGGTGAAAACTGTCAAAAAGCACAAATGTTGGAATATTTTGTACCTGCAGTATGGCGAATGTGCCCTTAGAGGTCTCATTCCATGCGAGGCCACAGAGAGGGCGGAAAACCAACCCTCTTCCGCAACTTGGGAACTTCGATAGAATGGCTCGAATATACCCCACAATAACTAGCCATACGAAACTCTACTGGCAAAGCAAGCAAAATTCACAAATTACAAAACGTCTCTGGACACAACGTTACGCAGATGTGTAATCATAAAGACAGTTGCAGAAAGTTTCGACACCAATGAATGAATGCGGGAGGTCCACAATATTCGGTTGTGAATTAAAAGCCCGAGAAAGTTGATAGATTGGTCCAGTTTTCGACTCAAGCCAAAGACTAACACCTGTTTCTTTATTATTACTACGAGCATTACTACGAGCTCGATTACGCGAGTCGATTACTACGAGCATCCCTCGAGAGAAACTGGCAGGGATTTCATGATGGAAATCCAGCAGGAAGTGGATATCATAGCATGTCCCGGAAATTAGAAGAAGACCATGGCATGCCCAAGCAGCTGGACAGGACAAAAGGTTTTACACTAATATATCCCGATTACGCACTGGACATGGAATATGTATGAATATTTACATAGGCTACATCTGCAGACCTCGGAAAATTGTGTCTTGTGTGGAGAGAAGGACGACCTCAAACACGTGATATTAAATTGTAGAAAATTTGACAGGCAGAGGATTGTTTTGTTTGATGAAATTGTTAAACTTATACCATCTCCGTTTGACTATGGTACTATCATTGTCAGTGAAAACTTGGAAGAATATAAAGTGTTGAACAATTACCTGAACGATATAGAACATAAAATTTGATGTATATGCATGTATAAGTAAATTTATTGTATAAATTGGATATTGTCATGGCTGTATGGAGAAATCCAATGCCAAATAAAAGGGGGGGAAAAAAAAAAAAAAACCTGTTTCTTTTCTTATTCAAAATCAAGACATTGGAGATACACAAATTTCCAATTATTTGCTTTCTTTTACTATTGCCTTAGCATCTCTTCTGAACATGAACCCACAGATAGTGTTCAGAATATCATTGTATACAAAAATACTCTCCGAATCATTAAATTTGTAGGCGAGGTCATTTATGAACATCAAGAAACAGCAAGGTTCCTGAGCGCTACCCTGCTTACCACCACATGGTATACTGACCTACCCAGATTCCGAACCATTGAAGCTGACCATCTTTCTCCAACCTGTCAAGTATCTCTCGAAGAAGGAGACAGCACTTGGACCAAATCCATAATACCGGAGCTTAGCAGTAAGTAATTCGTACGACACAAGATCAAAGGCCTTGGAAAGATCATGCATACGAGCTCTGCACAAAAAGGGCATTATTGCCACGTCGATTGTTTATATAGTAGTAAGCGGGGATGACTCAACTCTCGCATGTGCTGTGCCAATATTGTTTACCTGATGCTCCTTCACTGTTCCAATGTACACGTCCCTTTACTCACAAACTCGAGAGAGCGACCAGCCCTGCTACCAGCTCGACTCAATGTGTTTTTATACCTTAATCATTATTTATTTTTACCTGCGTCTTCTTGGTCAACGGTGAGCCTTTCAATCTGATGTGTCACCTGAGCTACCAGTTGAGGCCCCGATGCTGGTTCTCCTGTTGCAGCAGCTTCCCGTCCTCTTACCTTTGCCCACGGCTGAAACGAAAATGAACTTATTTTGATACTTGGGGTGATGTTCAAAAGACTGCCACCTAGGATGAAATTACTGGGGTTGGAAATGAACGAGGGCACACACCTAACTGTAAGACATTGATTATACCTACATCAACTTTTGGGCATATTCATATTTTAAAACAGGCATCACACGAGTGGCCACAGTTTCAAATTATTAGAAAACCGAATAAGATCGAGTCAAAATAGCTGGTGCTTCGACAATGACCACAAAACCTCGGAAATTTTGAATATCAAAAAGGAAGGGGGAAAATGAAGGTGGAAAACCTGAAAAAAGCGAAATTTTGTTGACGTTACCCAGGCTTCGATTCCCTTCCTATTTTCGTAATTTTTTTGTACTATCCTAATTTTAGTCTAATTGTGCAGCGAACCTTGGGGACTAAGGATTACCGGTTGTGATCGAGGGTGGAGGGGGTAGTTACCGATTCTCGACCGATTTTAGTTATTTCTTTTAGTTCAGTTAAGTAATGGGTCTGGTCTTGGAACATATGAGTTTGAAATTTTATTATGGAAGGAGGTGAGTGGATGGGTTAATACTGATAAATGTGATGTTTACGCTATTCTCATCTGTTTTCGTGATTGTTTTTTCGTTCAATCTCAAATTCGGTCTAGTTTTGGAACATTTATGTCAGAAGTTTCAAATTTCATTGTGCAAGAGGGTGAATGGAGGTGGTAATAGTAATAAATCATGTAAATCATGATATTGTCACTATTTTAATCTGATTTCCGTCATTCATATTTTGTTCATTCAAAAATACGACCGGGGTGGTTTCGTTCGATTTTTCAGGCGGATACCTATAAATGAATCTCAAAAAATCATCGCTGTTACATAGAAAGATTTCAAAAATTCGATTTTTGAGGATATTTTAGCCCTTAGGTTCTACCCTTTAGTGTTGATCAAACGCGATGTTACTGGCACATCCCCGGCCGAAAAATGATTTTTAAGCCCATTTCTTAAAGTTTGGTCCAATACTTTTTGAGAAGAGCGTCAGACGACGTACGGCGGACGGACGGATTTTTTTAATTATTATTTTTATTCGATTTTTGGATTTTACGCATCTTGAAACGTAAACCAACAAATTTTGAGGGGGGGGGTTAACAATTTTTTTTAATTTTTTTTTTCTTGGTCGATTACAAAGGTTCATTATTGAAAATAATAAACCGAAAAACGGATTCGGATTCGTGTTGTACACACTCAAGAGATTTAATAATGAGATCTCCGTCACGGAACATGACTTTTATTTTGCAAACCTGTGTAATTCATCCTATAAAAAAAACGAGACAAGATTCCAAGTATTTATGATTTTGGACATTAAGATAGCTCTCTAGTGCTGATTACCAAAAGGTTACTAACTTAACCTTGATGTAGGTCAGTACACTCAGTGTCATGGCTATGTTCGTGGGGCAGCATTTATTGTGGCAAAAATACCGTAGATACCTGCATATATTCCGTGTTAGTATCGATCCACGTATTATTTGGTAAATTTAGTTCAAAACTTGAAGTAAGAAAGCAACAAATTAGGTACCCAATGAGGTGGACCATGAATTAAATTAAATTTTATAGCATTATATAATACTGTATAAAATTAAAGAACACACCCAAGCTTCCCTTACACGACCTGATGATGCAGTGCCGTGAATTGGCAAAACCGCGGTGGTGGCGGGTATGCCACGTTAATGTGCTCGCTTGCTGCAAGCCTAACACTATCCAGCGGTCATTGATGAAGCTTAGTTCCACCAAAAAATCATAGGGTCCTTGCTCCGTTATTGCTTGTAGTGCGAGAACGGAAAATCGTACGGCTTTCCGGATGATTTCATTCGATTCGTTGGGAATCTATGTATAAACTAGAGGGCCACTCCCTGCAGGATTCGCCTTCGGCCATTGCGGCCCGACGGGCCGCCCATTTCGGCCTGACCCCAATTAGTATCCAACAATACTACCTACTTGGCGACATTTATACTGTCCACCTCCTTGGCGAGATTTATACTGCCCACCTCCGTGACAGATTAATACTGCACACCCCATTGGGAAGATAGCCCCTTAACACGCGGATGGTCTCGCGAAAAAATTTCTAAAACTCAATTGAGAAGTTGGAAGAAGGTCGCAAAAATCCCTCTCTTCAAACAAAGGGGGACCTTTCGTTTTTTGGGGAAAAACAGTTTTTGGCCCATTTTTGGCTCATAGCATTGATGCGTGTGAAGCGATCGGGCTGGTTAGACTTTAGGACCAACTGGACCCCAAGTGGAGTCCATGTGCGAAAGAACGGATTTTTTTCATAAAGTTAAAGGCCTTTTATGGCCCGGACAAAATACGGCTAAAAGGCTTTTATGGACGGCGGACAGATATTGCAGTTTTGGAATCTACGCATCTTGAAACGTTAAGTGACAAACTTTTCGCCATTAGCTTTTAGATAGGGTAATAGAACCGCAATGAGCATTACTATAGATTTTCTTGGTTTAGGACTTTTTCCATCAGGATCGCAACACTGCCCGTTGCTTTCAAAGAGTGCTCTCAGTATTTCAAATTATTTTCTCTTTCCGGAAGATGATTTCTGTGTTGCGCCGAACAGATATTGCGTGATATAAAAATTTATCCATACCACTAATTCCACCGGTTTTTCAACTTCAACATTTGAAAATCTACAAAAATGTCTATATTGCATCTTCAAAATCCAATTCGCGCACTAAATAATGGAGGTACTTGCCTGAATGATTTCTCCTCTTTATCCATTTCATGATCCACTGTTTTTCATTAGTTTTTTTTAATGAAGTTATTACAACGGGCTTAATGAATTAAACTAAGGTAGTTTCCACTCTTATTAAACGTATACCGTGCTGGTATGGGTAAAATCGGTATTTGCTTTGCAACGCAGACGTTCAGGATTCTAGCGAAATCGACGACCTGATTCCATATCCCCAAACACCACTCACTCGTATAGAATTATAGATGCCAAGGAGAAGCGGACTGTCAAGCACGGATGTGTGTTAACCAATTGATCTGCAAGATATGCACAGAGGGCCAATCAAGGGGCTTCTATGTAGGAAAATCCACGCAGCTGAATTTGCGTATAAACAATCATAGAGCGTCACTGAATCAGTTCCAACTACGGCCAATAAAGCCCCACACAAGATCACATGGACCCTCGGTCGCATTTATAATGCCTCCGTGTTAAAGTTTTAAAGAAGATGATGAAGCCAACTAACGATAGACAATTACTATTAATTATTATCATTAATTATTATCGTCCTCCTGGACTCAACATCAATGATTGAGTAACTCCATCATGGTGACCGATAATCAAGACAACAAGATGCATACAAGCTCATTCCCAGTACTAAATTCACTTTTCTTCTAATTTTAACAAAGAATAATTCGAAATATCAAACCATTTTTTCATCTCTATATTTGCGAAATTATACATTTATACATATATAATAAACTAAAACTTTCAAAACTTTATGCACAAAATTATATTGGAAAATTTACTTAAATTTCATTGATATGTGCTGCAAAATCAATAAAAAATGCACAAAATAACTAAAACTTCGAAAAAGCAGACTACTATTGATAATAAGTTGTCAATAGTATACAATTTATTGTTAATAGTTTCATTGCATTCAAAGTGCTCAAATTTCTTAACAATTAACATAAATATAATATGAAAATTAACAAAAATTCATTCATACGATCATGCTGCATGAATGGCACTTTTTTAATGTTCTTTAACACAAAGCCTTCGAGAAAAAATACTTCACTGACGCTCGTCGAATGTACGCATTACCTCAACAAGTTTCCGGTGCCCTAAAATTCTATTGAATTATCTTCTATTCAAATCATCTTCAAACGCAGAGCAAGATACAGACCTATTTATTATTCGAAAAAGAAACACGTTATAGCCTAATGAAAACTGGATGGGAAGTGGTGGTGTTGTGGAGGGGTAGAGGGGGTACCGTTTAGAGTCAAATCACGAGTATATCCACGGCTCATTAACTCAGTGTGATTCACAATAACTTCTTTGGTTGTCGGCAGTAAACATTTTACAGCTCCCGTTTGTTATTCACAAGTACAGTCGATTCCTTTGTGCTCTGACCCCACCCCTGCGATTCGTCGAGGCGAATGATCAGTTGGGGGAGGGGTGCTCATCTGAGTGGAGGGGAGTTGGTATAAAAGACCAAAACGATTTCTCTGCACCATCAAACGGTGAACACCGCGCCGTCTCTGGTCACAGATATCGCTGTCTGGCTACTGTCACACTGACAATGATAGGCTGTCTGTCGAAATCATCAGAAAGTCGTCTTCTAAAAGGAACTCTGATGAACTTAGCAGAGAGAACGGTTGCATTTTAGGCCTACCTAGTCTATTTTCCCACCAATCACTCACTAATAAACAGAGCCCTTCAAGTGCCATTTTGCCATGGCGCCATCCTTAAGTGCCATGTTTGGCCAATTTTTGGGTAAAAAGCCTTTTTTTGCCAATTTCTCAGAAAATGCCACGTTTGTGCCATTTTTCGCCTGATTTTCTTGCAAATTTGTGAATAACAAATTTTTTTTCTGGGAAAATTGGCAAAAGTTGGGGTTTTAAGTATTTTTTCAACAATTTTTCAAAAAAAATTTTCTAAAAAGACAATTTTTTCAAAAAACAATTTTACATCAAAGTTTTCAAAAAAGTATTTTTTTAAACAATTTTTCAAACAAAAATTTTCAAAAAAAGTATTTTTTCAACATTTTATCAAAACATTTTTTCAAAAAAATGTTTTCAAAAAAAATTTTTTCAACAATTTTTTAAAAGTTGGGGTTTCAAGTATTTTTTCAACAATTTTTCAAAAAAGGGCTTTTTCATGTGGGCAAGCTCAGAAGTCAATGACCGGGAATTTCCTTCCGAGGATTAAGGTCTCCAATGTCTGAGGATTACAGCCATTAGTGCTTGAAAAGGAAAGGATCATTGCAAGGTCATGGGGGAAAGATTGAAAAAAAAAAAGAAGAAAAAAGTTTGGATTTTGAAGAATAAATGCCATGTTTGGCCAAAATAAAAGCCATGTTTGTCCAAAATAAGTGCCATTTTGCCATGTTTTTTAGAGCCACGTTTGGCAAAAATAAATACCATGTTGTGAAGGGCTCTGCTAATAAATTATGCATTCATACACTAGAAAACAACATACAATAGTCAAACTACAAAATAACAACAATAAATTGAAACGAAACAATAAATATTAGTGATATCACAGTCAAGAGCCTGAGATTACGTGCATGAGTACTTGGAGTAAATTCCCTCTGCATGTCAAATACATTAATCTATAATTAAGAGCTCGAGTACTTTTATATAATTCCTCGGCCTAACCTACAGAAAGTTAATTTTCAAAGTATTAATTATTTTTGTTATTTGAAAAATAAAAATTCAAAAATCGTCGATCGAGTGGAAAGCTTTTTAAAAATAATTTTGCAATACATTTTATAACTTGATTGAGTGAAATATCTATAAAATGTGTTGGTAGTTTATCATATATTTTTATAGCGTAATAACTGTGAGAGTTATTCGATCTTTTGAGCCAATTTCACGAAACTTTAAATCTATCGTTACCTTTCGTGTAGTTACAATATACATTGATTTTCTCATTCTAATGATTCTGGTGTATTTGTGCACATTTAAGACATTCCTTTATGTATATACAAGGTAGAGTTATAATTCCTAATTCTGTAAATTCACTTCAATTTTATACTTTTCATTTCATATCAATTTTCGCTAGAACCCTGACACGTCTGCGTTGCAGAGCAAACACTGATTTAGCTGAGGCACCGATTTTACCCATACCAGCACGGCATACGTTAGCCGACAAAAACCCATGGTGAAAAACGATACTTTGAAGTACCAGAAAACCAAAAATTCAAACCCCAAAATCAAAGCGGTGCATCTCCAAAAACGGCGCATGAATTGAGAATGTATCGGTTACAACATTTTTTGACGTTCGATTATGACCCAAGCACAACGATTGGGTGGTTCAAAAAAAAAAAAGTTCTGGGATTTCTTGTCCCCATTGTTTTTTTTTTTTGCTTCCTCGGTATGTCAGGATGACCCTACTAAATTTTTAGCAAAAAATATTAATCCTGATCACTTTACCTGAGTCGATTTTGGCCAGCTATCGACCGCTATCGTAAACCAACCTCTAAATTAGTGCCGAGATGATGATTTGAAGGACGGATTTCATTTTTTTGGGTCAATTTATGGGTTATTGCATGCGCTGAACACGATGAACCTATTTATTTTACTCTCCGTCCACTAGTTATGAGGTAAACTGGCAGAGGGCGCTGCTTGAAGATAAGTAAAAATCGAAAATTTCACCGAAAATGCTGTCCCCTGGTTAAGAATTGTACTAGAAACATGCTATTATGGTCGGACAATATGCTTTGGCATGTTCTGAACATGATTCCGTTTTTTACTATACTTTTCCGCCAATGATTGCTTCGTTTAAACGGCCATAACCCTCAAATTAATTATAGGGTAATTGACAAATTCACCCTAATTTCACCGGAAATTATGTTGCGTTGATAATTTAAGGTTCTGAAATACCTTGTGCCGATAAAATTTGGGATTTTCCAGGATACTCGGTACAAAGTAGTTGGTAATTTGGCAAGGACTTGAACCGGCATTGTACTCATTTGCCAAATATAGCGGCAAAATGGAAAAAAATAGCCAAAATTTTCCAATTTTTCTGTAAAATTCTTTCGTTCCATCGGTTTTCCGGGGTCAAATTCTTAGTTCTGAATTGTCAGAACTGTGATTGGCTCATTTGAGCGTAGGGTTACCTATTGTCAGCGGTATCGGTCACGTGTAAAAGCTTGTAGGTACAATGGTATCGGATCGTTAAGCGAATAAGTACAATGCCGGTTCAAGTCCTTGCCAAATTACCTACGGCTTTGTACCGAGTATCCTAGAAAATACCAAATTTTATCGGCACAAGGCATTTCAGAACCTTAAATTATCAACGCGACATAATTTCCGGTGAAATTAGGGTGAATTTGTCTATTACCCTATAATTAATTTGAGGGTTATGGCCGTTAAACGAAGCAATCATTGGCGGAAAAGTATAGTAAAAAACGGAATCATGTTCAGAACATGCCAAAGCATATTGTCCGACCATAATAGCATGTTTCTAGTACAATTCTTAACCAGGGGACAGCATTTTCGGTGAAGTTTTCGATTTTTACTTATCTTCAAGCAGCGCCCTCTGCCAGTTTACCGGATAACTAGTGGACGGAGCGTAAAATAAATAAGTTCATCGTGTTCAGCGCATGCGAAAACCCATAAATTGACCTAAAAAAATTGAAATTCGTCTGAATAAGAGTGGAAACTACCGTAGTATAATTCATTAAGACCATTGTAATAACTTCATTTTAAAAACTAATGAAAAACAGTGGATCAAGAGAAATGGATGAAGAGGAGAAATCATCTAAGCAAGTACCTCCATTACTTAGTGCGCAAATTGGATCTTGAAGATGCAATATAAATATTTTTGTAGATTTTCAAGTGTTGAAGTTGAAAAACCGGTGAAATTAGTGGTATCGATAAATTTTAAAATAGACACCGTGAGAGAAGCAATATCTGTTCTTAAGCGGCACAACACAGAAATATCTTCCAGAAAGAGAAAATAATTTGAAATAGGTACTTAGAGCACTCTCGGAAAGCAAAGGGCAGTGTTGAGATCCTGGGGGTTTAGGTGGAAAAAGTCCTAAACCACGAAAATCTATAGTAATGCACATTGCGGTTCTATTACCCTATCTCATAGCTAATAGCAAAAACTAATAGAAATAAGTTCTGCATTACTTTAAACCACGGAATATTCAATTTCTAGTTATATTTAGAAACCAGGAAGGTATAAATGACCGTATTTTAATGTTTAACAGCCGTTTTTAAATTAAACCTCACTGTTACAAATTATACTAATTGCTTCCAATAATTGAAGAAAAATTAATATTTAGCCAAGTGCTAAATCCTCATATGCAGGTACCTACCTTAAACGGAGCCCCCTACCTTTTTCCGAACCGAGGTGGGTGGCGTTTTTTCCCAAGCGCCCAATCTTTTATCCTCTGCCACATTAAAATTTGATCGAGAGCACTTCATATGTCAGCGACTAAGTTACGTTTCAGGACCCGTAGAACACGATGGTGCCGTCATCGCTGAAAGATGCTGTCTTCCCGGAGAAATCAGCGAAAGAATGCGGGAAATGAACAAAATGCGTTCCCTGCTATGGTTTTTTCCGCCTTAGACCGAGTAAATTTCGAAAGTTTTTGCTCGGGTTGGTCTTAAAATGTTCGTTGAAGTTCCAATTTGGTCCCATGCGAGTTTCGAGACATGAAATTCTTTTTTTTTCCAATTGTATTGAACGAAAATGTAAACGAAAACGTTGGTTTTCGAGCTTATTCCATCGAAAGGTAGTTATTCTGATCTTTGCCTTCGAACCTCTTGATCTCGGGAAGTTTCCCGTTTGCCCTTCTACGCACATAAAATAATGGCCTACCTTTAGAAAAATAGAACTGGAAAACAAATACGTAAAAACATTCAACATCTGACTGTTCTGTTAGTACTGAAATGTTCTTAAAACTATACTTTTCCTGGTTCCACATAAGGTGCCGCGTTTGATAGTCATTTCCAACAGAACAGAAAAAAACGTCTGGCAAGTTGTGTGGGCTTAGTATACCTTCCTCACATATTGTAACATGGGCTGTAGGTCTCGATGGTATCCCACTATATCCCATCGCATCTATATATCCCACACCAAGCGAGCAACGCGAGCAACATTCCCTACACACGTCGGATTTCAACGAGGTTTTTCCTACGGACTCGGGATGGACTATACTATATCCTATTGCTTCTATACATTCCACAAACAGCGTGCGAAGGGAGCGAGACAACCCACCTCAAACGAGCGGAGCGAGCAACATCCCCTACACACTTTAAACCTACCCTTAGTGATTTACCGTTTCCAATCATTCTACAAGTCCCACTTGACAGTAAAAGACCATCGCATCTATACAGCCACACCGAGCGAGCGTAGCGAGCAACATCCCCAACATATTTCGATTTTAATACACCTTAACGCGGTGGTAGTCTTTTATAAAATGGACAAATATCCAGACGAAAGCACTGACAAGGCTTTACAAAAAGGCCTTTCTGTCCTTAAATTGGTTTTGTTTAAATTGATCTCCAACGTTTCTCCAAAGAAACGTTGGTGATTAATAAAAATAAAAACAATTTAAGGGCAGAAAGGCCTTTTTTGTAATGTCCTGCAGTAATTTGAACTGTGCAAACAAAGAAACATTGAAAGCACTAGGCACAAGGCCCAGCAAAAGGCCTGTGAATCGACACGGGGAACTGAAAGAGAGAAACTTCGAAGGTAAATCAAATTTTTTCCCATTAGTGTGTAACATAATTGGATCCACCCCGTTAGTTTATTAAACTAGATTCTATCGTGCGTGGTAACATTAGTAGGCTACGTTGTCCTAAGAACGACCGGTAATATTTTGTAATTTTCTCATACAGATATTCGATTTCCCGACTGCCTCCACGAAATGTTGACGGCAAGCATTCAGGCAAGAAGGTTTTCTGCTGTGACCTGCTAACGCATTGCATCATTGCAAACTTCCACCGTATGTTTTTTGAAAAGCTTGCTTGAAATGTTTGAAATAAATCGGAGATTAATGATTGAAGTAAATACTAATTCAATGTTTTTCAAATTTGAGAATTTTAAGAACTTTAAATGTTTGAATCTATTTCATGGAAATGAAATATTGCGGGAAATATTATGTTGCAAGATTCGAACTATGAGTTTTATTCTACGTCCTATTCCTGGAAAATCAGTTTTTATTATAGAGTTTTAAAATACGTTGGGTAGGTAGCCTTTCCATGCCCATGGTTAGGGGGGTGTGAGGGGATGAGTAGAATTAGGCTCTTATTCTCATCTTTTATTAGTGCTCCCTAGCGCTTTCGACTTATTATGCCTCTTCAGGGAGTATATGATTATGTAGTAGGGTAATACGGCGTTTGTACATATTATGTTTAGTCAGTCAGTTTATGTTGTTGTTTTATCAGTTTATGGCACCCGTTGCTTGGGGATATAAGTCGCTTTGCGATTCACAATCTTGTTTATGATTTCTTCTACTTCCATCACTTAAACCCTTCTGGGGCGCGAACAGTTGGTCGTGTAACGCTCCGTGCAGTTTTATTCAATTCAGTGAACTGAGTTCTATCTAGATCAAACGAAAAACCAATCCTTTTATTCCAAGGTTTTCGAGGTCGCGATTTTTTAATAATTCAACCATTCAGTTTCACTATCGAAAGTGATGATGTTAACAGGCACATTCCCGGCTGATGATTTTAGAGCCATATTTCATACTCTTTTGTCCAGTTGATGGTCCTAGAAATTGGTACTGGAGCAGCAGTTTGGTTAACTCGCCCATTGGGTATTCGTGTTCTGGAGCTCACTAGGTGGGATAGCATAGAGAGACATCCTCTGGTTCCATATGAGGTGACCGTTGTCCCTCCCTGGACCTTGTCTGGGATGCGTGTTGACCTTCGCATGAGGGCGGGGTTAAGGGTAATACACCCCCACACATCCTTAGATGTCGCTACACTGAGGCAATCCAGCGATATGCTGGACGCACTCTTCTATTCACTAATGACTCAAAGAAACCTGATGGCGTTGGCCGTGCTCTACGGAGCCCCAACTTCCAAGTCACTAGACGCCTACCACCAGTTGCGACTGTGTTTACAGCAGAGGTGTGGGCAGTTGCACTGGCTGTTCGACACTGCCAGTTGTTGGGAGTTGGAAATTATGTGATGTAGCAATTCACTAAGTACCATCAAGGTGATTAGGGACTTATATTCTGATGATCCCCTAATAAAAAGCCTACTTGTGTCGCAACACCAAGCCACAATGTTGGGCTCAACCATAACGTTTTTGTGGGTATTCATGGCAATGAGGGTGCAGATGCCCTTGCAAGGAGAGTCATTGGTGAAAACTCCATTGATATGTTGCCTGTACACATTGAGGATAAAATCTCCTATATACAGCATAAAGCCAATTCCATCTGGCATGAGCAATAACAGGGTAAGGTCACTGGTCTGCGTGGTGTCCTTCAGGACTTGCGCCCGGTGGGCCTTTCGTAACCCAACTTCCAAGGAGGGATCGAATAGTGGTCAACCGAGTTGCCACTGGCCCTACCCGTCTTACTCATTGACACCTGTTTAGTGCAGAAGCTCGCGATGTTGTGTGGGAGCTGTGGGGGTCCATTTGTCCATCCGCCACTTTCTGGAGGACTGCCCAGCCCTTGTGGACCTCCGAGTCCAGCATCAGCCCCCTCAGTGGGTTGACGTTTTATCCGGACCAGACAAGGTCCAATCCCTGTTGTTGTACCTGAGAGCCGCTGAGCTCTACTACGAACTGTGATATCTGATCTGTGATATATTTATATACATCCAGTCGTTTCATTTGCTGATTGTATATAGCAACATGTATATAGTTATTAGCCTATTTTACATCTAGTCTTAGTTGTATTATTTTATTTTTGGTTTTTTTTTTTAAATCCAGTTTGGGGGTTAAACTGTGGTCATCACTGTACCCCTCATTTTCCCCCCCTCCGATTTGTCAGTGGATTCCATGATGGCACTCATTTTTAGTCAAGGATGGCAACATGGCTCCCCTAAGAATCGTGCCACTTGCAGACACCTTGGTCAATGCCGCGAATGACCCTCCTGGTTGAGGTGCGGCTTAATCCTTGGAAAAAAAGAAATAGAAAACTGCGCAGGCGCCGTCCACTTTGTCAACAACCAACCTTCCCGCTCCTGGACTTTCAGCTTGCTGTTCTTCTTCAATGAGTTTCAATTAGATCGTATCAATAGCCGAAGAACACAATAAATAAAACCATATTCGACAGGTATCAATAAATCTGTTCATCACTCGTTACAAGGTAAGTTCGCACAGGGAAACGTTTAGTGAAGGAAAAGAATTCATTATTAGGGCCAGTGCACTCTTAGGAAGGATTTACAGAGTAGGTAGGCGTACTAAAAATATTTATGTATCAGCGCCCGTTCAAGTTGCCGAAGGGCTCTTCTACTATAACAGTAAAAATCTAGGCGCGGTAGTCTTTGATAGCACCTAACCCGAAGCTACTTTTGTGTTACGAGTCTTTCTCGGCTCAGCCTGTGGGATATGAACTCTTGCGAAGGCGTCGCCACTCCGGTTCCACATGAATTATTCACCGACTTAAACCGCAGATCCGAGTAAAAAGGCTTCGACTTTTTTCTTCTCTTCATTTTTATTTCCCCGCTTTTCATGTACAAAGAATGAATGAAAAACGGGGGTGGCCGAATAATCGTAAAGCAGGCAGTACCCTCTCGAGTATGGGAGGGGGTTTAGACGCTCGAGAGCGGAGGTCAAGTGGCCAAAGGTTGCAGTAACTCTTCTTAGTGTAGAGTGGACATATTTCCCAAGGTGACACGCTTGTGCGCCCCGTAAATATGAAATTGAACTGAAAATGTCTCAGACGTGGGCCTTATAAATTAGTTTCGGTATGCAACGGCGATTTTAAGAAATGTATAAATAGCTGCTACTTACTACATTTCCGAACAATTTAATGACACCCTACAGTAGTGGAGGGAATCCTATTGTTTTTACCTTAGTAAAATCATGACTAAAGTGAATTGTGGAAATAAAATAAAGAATTCAAGCAACAAATCTGTTTCATAGCTTTCTGGGAAAACGTATAGGTAAGTAATGCATGCATGTCTGGTTTGTATATGATTTTGGTAAGAATAGCAAATAGATCAAGTTTTACTGGATGTATAGGTCGACAAGTTAATCATGATCCTTATGGGAGGGGCCCGGAGTGGTCAACGACCGCTGGATGCTAGGGGCCCATTTGTTAGCACAAGTGGTTTTATCCTTGAACAAGTGTTTTACTTTCTTTTTATTTATTCATAAGGCACTACTAATTATGGATAAAGAAGTAGTTAGTGCACCTTCTGTCTCACGGAACACGATTCACAGTTTGGCACTACATTTTCTCAATAGAAAATTACCTATCTAAGTACAGAAAGAAATTTTTGAGCGTGCGGGGATGTTGCACCTGCAGCGTTTCGGCATAATGTTTAGACAAACCCGCAATCTCCGAAGGGGAGTCCCCCCCCCCCCAATCCCCACCACAACCTTCTCTTCCTAACCATTCAAGCTCCGCCCATAAGGCTCATGATTAACTTGTCGACCTACAAACCATCTCCTTTATAACCTAACATGAATGTGAACTAGAGTGTCCTCGATACGGTGTTAGTAATCGATCCATGGTTATCTTTCTAGTGTTATCCGTGTAACCTGATATATTGATGCTATTACTCTTCATAAAAATATATTCGAATTTGCATGTTCTACCCATGTAATTTATTCCTACAGTATTATCCTTTTTCCTGGAATTATATTGAATGTACCTAATATACAATAAATATGCAACAAGCAACCCCTCTCCTCTTCTCCCTCTCAACCGTAACAAAGATTCAACTACTTTCACATAGTCAAATCGAACACTGTAAAACCCGGGGCACTGGGCAGGGGGTGGCATTTACGATTTATTCACGGAAATAGATTGGAAATATCACCAGGATATATTGGTATCTAACCCCCCTCCCCCACCATTATGAAATTTTAGTTTACTGAAAATGAATCCAGGGAGAGACCAAATACAAAGAGCGAAATAGAAAATAATGAAATTAAAGATTTTTCGCACATCTAAACCAGGTGTCCCATCTAAACGGGCCCATCGGGAAATTACAGCCTTACGGTGCGATCTATCGAAAAATTGAACTGGACCATTTTTGTAGTATTTCAACTCAGCTTCACGATGCGGAAGTCCGATTTTTATTTTTCCATGTTTTAGGGTCTCAAATCATTGATTGAAACTGACGGTTTCCTCTTGACCCCCCTTTTTTATTGCTTTTTTCGATTTTAGGTTGAATTTGGAACAGAAAATGCCTCGTTGAAATTTTCTTTTTGGGGCTTCGTTTCTAAGTTATTCCACTTTTTGTGGAAGTCCGATTTTTATTTTTCCATGTCTCAAATCATTGATTAAAACTTACGGTTTCCTCTTGACCCCCCTTTTTTATTGGTTTTTCCGATTCTAGGTCTAATTTGGAACAGAAAAGGCCTCTTTGGAATTTTCTTTTTGGGGCTTCGTTTCTGAGTTATTCCACTTTTTGCGAAATACAGAAAATCGCCGATTTCTTTTAGACATTAGGTACCAACACTTTCTTACTATTTTTATCTTCAATTTTTGAGATGTTCACCACACTTTTGAAATCAGCATTAAACTATCTATCGTCAGACCCCAGCGTCCATAATCAACAATCACCATCAGGGGGATGACATTACACTTGAACCGCTTACGATTTAAAAAAAGTTTTCCAAATCGTCGTTTAAAAAAAAAAACCTCAAACTGTTCAGTACTATTACTCATTTATTAGAAGAACATATGAGACGCCGTATTCTGGACTAATGTAAGGTTCTTTAAATAATAAAGATCGTAGTGTAGACTGAACAATAAGTATCAAGAAGCTGTTGTTTCCTTGACCCTTGAATACAGTTTGCAGGAGAAGGAGCAGAGGCTGCAGAAGGAGCAGGTGGCATTTTCGATTTATCACAACACAACTGACTCGAAGTATCCTTGTGGTACATTTTTTAAACTGTATTCTGAACAGTGATTCTGTGTGTACTGAACAGTGTGACGGGGTTTTTTTTTCCAAACGACGATTTGGAAAACTTTTTTTAAATTGTAAGCGGTCCAAGTGTAATGTCATCCCCCTGATGGTGATTGTTGATTATGGACGCTGGGGTCTGATGATAGATAGTTTAATGCTGATTTCAAAAGTGTAGTGAACATCTCAAAAATTGAAGATAAAAACAGTAAGAAAGTGTTGGTAATATCTGAAAGAAATCGGCGATTTTCTGTATTTCGCAAAAAATGGAATAACTCAGAAACGAAGCCCCAAAAAGAAAATTTCAATGTGGCCTTTTCTGTTCCAAATTCAACCTAGAATCGGAAAAAGCAATAAAAAAGGGGGGTCAAGAGGAAACCGTAAGTTTTGATCAATAATTCGAGACATGGAAAAATAAAAATCGGACTTCCACAAAAAGTGGAATAACTTAGAAACGAAGCCCCAAAAAGAAAATTTCAACGAGGCATTTTCTGTTCCAAATTCAACCTAAAATCGAAAAAAGCAATTAAAAAGGGGGTCAAGAGGAAACCGTCAGTTTCAATAAATGATTTGAGACCCTAAAACATGGAAAAATAAAAATCGGACTTCCGCATCGTGAAGCTGAGTTGAAATACTATAAAAATGGTCCAGTTCAATTTTTCGATAGCTCGCACCGTAAGGCTGTAATTTCCCGATGGGCCCGTTTAGATGGGACACCCTGTATATTATATTTAATATAATATTAGTGTCAAAGACATTATCGCTGTCATTATGGAACTCACAACGCATGCGCACAACACCTGTTCCTACAACATATTATCCAATAAAGTAGTTCGAATTGAAAACAGCTGACGCTAGCAAATTGTTAGTTAGTATAAATCTTATTACTTGTTCATAAAAAAATTAAAAAAATACTCATTTTTCTAACCCCCCCCAAAAATTTCAACGACGCAGTTTGCGTCGTGACCCCCCCCTGTGGGCACCCCTGTCTAACCGCACCGATAATGAATTTGAAACTCTCAAAGGTTTGTTGCATAACGGAATCGAATTCCTAATTGAAAAAAAAAAAAAAAAAAGAGGTAATACCGAAAATTGGTCGAGAATTTTACCTTTGGCAGCGCCTAAAAGATTGGCTACAACCACCTCCACACCCAATCTCGATGGCTAATCTAAAATTACCATGGTTTTTTGCACAACTAGACAAAAATTGGGACTAAACAAAGAAAGAATCACGAAATTCGGTCAAGAATAGTTGCTTGGGCAGCGCTTACTAGGATCGGCTACTACCTCCCTTGTTTCATGAGAAGGAACTCTCTATCTCTTCTGTTAACCATTACTTGTGCATTCTCTCTTTCAGTTAATTACTATTTCAGGATTATCTTAAGTTAGAAGTTCAAGTCGTAGATAATATTGAGGTTTTTGTTGCTAAATTCCCAGTTACTAGACATTTACTGATTCAAACGTTTCCTGCCTACTTAGTTATGTTAATTACATACATGGTACTTTATAAAAGTCTTTATACCTACCTACACTTATTAGTGTTTTGGGAAACCAAAAAAACCGAAAATTTATTAGGTATTTTGTGCTATAGATTGTTCTATTAGGCACCAACATTAATTATAAATCAAAAATTGAAATTAGAATAACAAGAGCACAAATTTTAACCTCAGGTTTGTCTAGCTCTCTTTAGCTGTCCGTTAAATTTGTGCATCTTCAGTAGTTTCCAGATGATGGATAGCAACTATTATGTAATCAGTAATTATTCAATCTTATGACTATGTTTATGTGATACGTTGTCGTATAGGAACGAATAAAGGTATCTACTGGTTGAAATCATCGTTGCACAAAAATTTAATCAAAACATCACATAATTATAATGTAAACAAAAACTACTTAAATGGATAAAAAATGTTTTTTTATTGGAATATATTAAGAATGCATGTAAAGTGGTAAATTCATATAGGAAATGCGTATGAATATTTGTGACTTGTGATTTGTGATTTAATATGCTTTTCAACTATGTCCGGTTTTATTTCCCATCTCACCTGCCAACCCTGCGCCCAACCCCTGGAAAGTTGACCGAAATTGGGTCGAAATTGTGGATGTTACAACATTGTTACAAGATGTTACAAGAGGATTGCGGATGGCAGAGCACCCCTACAATCCGAACAGGCTGGAACTCACGCGGAGTATTTATTATCTCTTGAACATTTCTCGTAAAACGCCTGCGTATTCAAGCAATCCAACGATAATTGATGTAGATAATTGTTATAAGAATTTGACGTTGGAAGACAAGTAAAGGAGATCAAATTCATGAGGAACCATCCAAATCCTATACCGCTCAATGTCTGAAAACTTCATTGTGATCGGATGAACATTCAGTGGGTTAAGACAATACAAGAACACCCTATGCACGAACAGGTCATTATACACATGACCAAATTTGCTCAGAAAGTTCTGAAACACAAAATGCAAGTGCCAATTTTGATTTTGGAGGTTACCTACTATTTTTGTGTGTTACGTAGTGACCAAGACGATGCAACTTTGGGTTGACTTGGGAGAGAAAAGTGCAGCATAAATTTTAACGTAACTGTACAAATTTACCTAGATTGCACACTTCGAAGATTAGTTGGGGAACACACATTACACTCGTATATCTTTTTAAAAAACGGTCAAAAAATGACGAGGTAGAGGTATGGATACTGAAAATATTGTTTCATAGTTTCAGCTTCCACGTAGGTAATGGTATTATACAGGGTGTTTGGGTTAAGGCAAACGAAACTTCAAGGATCGAATTCAAAGTTCATTTCTGATCGAAAGTACCTCTTTGAGATTTTTTTTATACGCTATGTTTTCGAGTGGTTTATTTTTCAAGTTTTTTTCGTGTTTTGTACCTTATGGCATTAAAACAGCCGTAACTCCCCTTAGAATCACTTTAAATCCAAAAATAAGGAAATCGTTGTGAAGAAGTTTAAATTTCCTATATACCTCATGCAAAACCAACATTTTTTGAGCCGCCTTCATACGTAAAAAAGGCGAAGAAGCAAATTTTGATAACTTCTCAGAACTCTACTTTTTCTATTTATCGTTTTGATCTTAATACAGAACATTTTGGAAATTCAGACCACGGGAAAAACTTCCTCAGAATTTCAGATTTTCAACGGTACAGTCAATTATACTTTTACTTTGCTAATTAGGGGAGAAAATTATGCTTTAATGTTGAAAAATTAGTTTTTCAATGAAATCGAGGGTTTTCGTTCATTCATTTCGGTTTCGTTCGTTTTACACTCAAACTAACTAGTTTTACCTTTAAAAACTCATAAAATTGAGAATATCAAACAGACTAAAAATTCGTTAGTTAAGTTGTAAAACTCGGTCATAACTGAGTTGGAGAGATCTGCAAGTGTTAGCTTTCGAATCAGCGTGAAAGAATACGTAGAAACCAGCCCCGAACCCGTATTTTCATAGAGGGTCATTTTTCACGAAAACCCTCGAATTAATTGAAAAACCCAATTTCTTCAACATTAAAGCATAACATTTTCTCCCCTGAATAGCAAAGTAAAAGTGAAATTGACTATACCTTTGAAAAACTGAGATTCTGAGGAAATTTTCCCCGTGGTGTGCCTTTCCAAAATGATCTGAATTAAGAACAAAACGACAAATGGAAAAAAGTCAAAATTCTGAGATGTTTTTTTCAAAATCGGTTCTTAGCCTCTTTTTTACGAATGAAGGTGGCTCAAAAAATGTTGGTTAGTCATCAGTTAGATAGGAAATTTAACGCTTTTGGTTTATTATTTCAATAATGAACCTTTGTAATCGACCAAGAAAAAATTTGTTTAACACCCATCCCCCTCAAAATTTTGAAAATTTGTTGATGGGTAGGGAAAAAAAAAAAGAATCCGTCAGTCCGTCCGATGGCTGTCAAGAGCCTTTCTCCAAAACTACTGGACCAAAGTTTATGAAATTTGGCTCAAAAATCGAGATCTCGAAAACTTTCAAGGAAACATTGATGACTTTTTTTGCTTGTCAATGATAAATGTAATCCAAAAGAGCAGATTAAAACTATCCGCAACGCTGTAGGTTGGACAGTTCATTTTCTATGAGGGCTAGACCCGAATCGTTGAAAAACCTTTGGATTTCCTTTCAGGCTCGAGAAGATGGTGCGCTTTTAATGATGTATTGTGTGAATTGGTAGCTCATCTGATAACGTGTCAGACCCGAGAGTTGAGGGCGGCCGCGCCGCAATGGTTTGTATCCCAGCGGTGGCAATACAAATTTTTCTTTCCCGGTCAATTTCAAGATTTTTTTTAATACTGAGATTTATTTTATTTTTTATCATTGAGTTTATCGTAACCTTTGTCACCTGCAGATGATCAGTGAATCTTAGTTGTCTCATTTTATCTCATTAATTTCAATTCGTGGGTGCCTCGATCGATGTCAATTTATACCTTTGATATGTACCTGCTAATATACTTAGATTTCAGTTCTTGTTATGCTTAAAGTGGCGAATAATCATATTAATAGTTAATTAGTTAAATAATATTGATTTCTCCACGTTTTGCTTGTCAATGATGAATATAATCCCAAAGAATAGTTTAAAACCACCTGCAACGCTATACGTTGAACGGCTATTTTCTCTAATCAACCTACTGATGCTGACTAATGGTACCTACATTAATTGTAAATAATGTGCAAGGAAGAAACATACTTTCAAAACAATATGCAGTGTATGAAACCTTTCTACTTGATGGGAAGATGACTTAGTAATCATAGATAATTTTGTTCCTGAACTTTACTATAAAGCGTTAAATTATGGGGTCCTGGTGCTGTAATGCAGTAAACCCAATATTGGAAGCGCGAAGCCCAGAGTTTCGATGATAAATATACTATAAGCGGGGCTTAATAATTACGGCCAGTGTTCTGCGTAGAAGGTCTGTCTAATACAGAAATAATAAACCTATGTGTAATAATTTGCAGCGTTTTCTAACAATGTCCTTATTTTTGAGTTCAAAGTGATTCTAAGGGGAGTTACGGCAGTTTGAATGTCATCAAGTAGAAAACATGAATGAAATCTTAAAAATTGAACTACTCGAAAACTAAGCGTTTAAAAAGCAATCTCTACGAAGAACTTTCGATCAGAAATGAACTTTGAATTCGATCCTTGAAGTTTCGTTCGCCTTAACCGGAACACCCGATATATACATATATATGTATTTATATACACTGTAACCCTGGAAACGAGAGGAAGACATACCTGATGACTCATGAAGTAGAAGGGAATTTCTGCCGTGGGTTGGAAGGAGTTGTGTTCACTTATAGGAAACGCTCCATGCCTTGAATGCTGAAATAAAACAAGAAAACAAAAACAATTTCTTTCAGAACTGACGTCTATAATCTAGTTTATGGGATCAGCTACCTACTTTGACGTTCCGTTCAATCTTAATACTCTTTCGTGAAAAGGTTGGAAAATACATATTTTTGTCGAACTATTCGTCCTTGGGGATTGGAAACAGCTTATTGCCATACACTGTTTTTGATTAAATCTAAATGCAAATCAAAACCGTTGGTCTGAAATATATTACATTCCCAATAGCCTAGAAGGTAAATGGAAAGCTGTGCACTTGATCAGGTGTGGGAGTAGGGATGGAATCAGGAAAACCCGATATCTGTGCGTAAGAGATACAATCATAGCTACATCATAGCTACAATATTGAACTTAGTATACGTCAATGTAACCAGTCATTACCACACCTAGAATAGGCACCACAAATAATTATAAAAAACAACACCACAGATTGCTATATTATACCTTGTAATACTTATCTTGTTGTAGGGCTTGAAAATAGAAATAAAAAATTTCTGAAACGTCGCACAAACCTTCCTTGTTGATACGGAAACTGTCAAAGGATTCACCAGCGCTACAAAATTATTGCACTACGTAACTTTATTATTAAAATATACAGTGTGTCCATCAATTTGGTTAAAAAAGTTCCAGTCAAGCAGCATCATCATATGAGCGAATTTTCGTGATCTATCGTATTGTATAATGTTAATTTGCCTTGAAATTTGAGCTTTTTGAGTGCAAAGAAATTGTTAACTATTAATATTTTATGGCGAAAAACGTATTCTAAATGACAATCTGCTATTAAAAAATAGATTTTGGATTTTAGCTTTTTTTATAGTTTTAATTTTCAGCAAATTTTAATGAAATTTAAGTACATTTTTCAGCATAATTTTGTACATAAATTTTTGAATGTTCTATTTTATAGTTAATGAACTTTATTTGAGCAATCTTCTGCTAAAAAATATAAATTTAACGATTTTCAGTCATTTTTAGTGATTTTAGCGAATTTTTGTAGAAAATGAAGCTAGGCAATGGCTCCAGAAATTTTAAAATCAAAATTTTCAAACACTTTCTTCTTTGAAATCCGTTTTGAGATATTCTGAAACAAATCCTCGAGTTTACCGCGTTTTCATTTGTATATATATATATATATATATATATATATATATATATATATATATATATATATATATATATATATATATATATATATATATATATATATATATATATATATATATATATATATATATATATATATATATATATATATATATATATATACAGGGTGAGTCCCTCGCACATGCAAACAAAAATTCGGGTGAAACTACATCAAAAATGGAGTTAAATGCCACCAACCGCATATTTTTATCTCAATCCGTACTCGAGATATGATTTTTTAAAGGTTTTTTCAGGAATGCCGTGTTTTTTCATTTTAAACTCGGATTTCTCCACTTTGCCTCATTTAATTTTAACTTTCAACCTCATTTTCGGTATCAGCATTAAATTTCCTATAAGAATAGTGTACTTGAGTTCTTAAAAAGTACCATCCGAAGACCCTCACATCAGCTCAAACATTGACGATTTTGAAAAAATAATATTTCTGAAAATCTTTAAAACTTTACTACTCTTTTAAAAAGAATCCTGGAAACTGGCAAATCTCATGAAAACTGCTTCATCTAATATGCTTTCCAACGGTATTATCAATTTTACTTTTATTTTGTTATTTAGGGGAGAAAATAATGTTTTAATTTTAAAAAATGTGGGTTTTTCAATGAAATTGTTGGTTTTCTCGAAAGATGACCCTTCATGAACCAACGAGTATGGGGTCGGTTTCTATGTATTTTTTCTCGCTGGATCAAATGGAAACTCTTGCAGATCTCTCAACTACGTTATAATCGAGTTTTACTCTTTAATTAACTAGTTTTACCCCATAACACACATACATTTAATCGTAACAAACAAACTAAACATTTGCGATTTTAAGTGTAAAACTCGGTTATAACGGAGTTGGAGAGATCTACAAATGTTACCATTCGATACAGCGTGAAAAAATACATAGAAACCGACCCCATACTCGTAGGTTCATGGAGGGTCATCTTTCGAGAAAACCAACAATTTCATTGAAAAACCCACATTTTTTAACATTAAAACATTATTTTCTCCCCTAAATAACGAAATAAAAGTAAAATCGTCAATGTTTGAGCTGATGTGAGGGTCTTCGGATGGTACTTTTTAAGAACCCAAGTACACTATTCTTATAGGAAATTTAATGCTGATACCGAAAATGAGGTTGAAAGTTAAAATTAAATGAGGCAAAGTGGAGAAATCCGAGTTTAAAATGAAAAAACACGGCATTCCTGAAAAAACCTTTAAAAAATCATATCTCGAGTAGGTACGGATTGAGATAAAAATATGCGGTTGGCGGCATTTTACTTATATATATAATATATAGTCAAAACTTGTTATCATTATACAATAGATAGATTACGAAAATTCGCTCATGCGATGAACTTTTTTAACCAAATTGATGGACACCCTGTATATATTATTAATAAAGTTACGTAGTGCACTAATTTTGTAGCGCTTGAGAATCCTTTGACAGTTTCCGTCTCAACAAGGAAGGTTTGTCTACTCCGCGGTTGTTGAACGCGTACAGGGTGTGAACGTTTAAATCTAAGAACCTTCCAAGGATCGATCCCACAACTAATTTCCAACATAAGTCTCTCTTCAACATTTTTTATAACGCTTAGTTTTCGAGTAGTTTCAGTTTTGAAATTTTCTTCGTACTTTTGACTTCAGGACATTAAAATTGTTATAAAAGTCATAACTCTAGTTAGGTTCACTATAAAATCAAAAGTAAACACACGGTTGTAAGGGCGTTAAATTTTCTTTCAGAACATTACTTTTTTTATATAGTTCTAAGCCCATTCAATGGAGGAAATCCAAGTCTCCGTGACTTATATACAGGGTGTTAACACTTTTAATTTAGAACCTTCTAGGAATCGATAGTTCAACTAATTTCCAACAAAAAGTTCCACTTTGATATTTTGTTAGCTCTTTATTTTCGATTGATTTCACTTTTAAGATTTTTTCTCTCGTGTTTCTTTACTTTATGACAAAACAAATGGTCATAAATCCCCCTAGGTTCACTGTAAAATCAAAAATAAGCTCACCGTTGAAAAGGGTGTTGAATATCCACTCAGAATATTGCTCTTATATAAAGTTCCAAGCACATTCAATGAAGGGGGTGAGGTGTGGATTTAAGTTTGAGATGAAGATTTTCTCACATTCCCAAAAGCTCTGCATTTTTCAAATGGTTGTACACCCTTCGGAAAAATTGTTTTTTCCGTTTTCGTAACAGGAAAAACTACCTCAGCTTTCCAACGGTTTTACTTTCACTGCTAATGTGGGGGATAGTAATGTTTTATTGTTGAAAGCGTTACTTTTAGCAAATTTTTGAAAAAAAATAAAGCTGTTGCAATGGCTCCAAAAATTTGGAAATAAAAATATTGAAAACAGTGGAAGATAAGCTTGTTACAACGATTTCATATTGGCGCTTGCGCAGTAGTTATTAACGATACAATCATGTTGAAATTGATATTTTAAGATGATCAAATTGTCATCCCCCAATTATCATCCAACTTTGAGCGAGATCGAACGACTAGGGCGTGAGAAAAATGAGACACAAAACCAAAGTTGTTCAAAACGGTCCAAGACGTAAAATGCGAGCTGAAATTTTGATTTTGGAGACCAAAAATTGTTTTCTCCCGAAATTGAAAAAAATGCTTCCGCTACCTTTAGGTAAACTTGGAAACAAAATGATGCTTGAAGTTATTTAAGTTTGCGCATGCGCAGAATAAAGTAATGATTCGAGAACAATGAAACTGGTACAGGAACATCTATAGCATTCCCTGACAATGTCATCAAAATCGAATGAAAACTGTAGAAATGCAGGTCGTTATTAGGACTAGGTACACATTGGGACATGCGCAGCAGCTGTTAATGATGCAATCATGTTGAAATTGATTTGAGATGATCAAATCGTCTTCCCCCAAAAATCACCCAAATTTGAGCGAGATCGGGCAACTAGTGCGTGAGAAAAAAATGCTCAGAGAGACTGGACTATTATGACGTTAAAAAATATAGCATAATAGAATTGACATTAGCACATGAGCAGAGTGATGTATTGACATTGAGAAACGATATGAATTAGGGGATCATCTATGCCTAGCCCGCACATTCTCTGGAAATTTAATGAAAATCGGATAAAAACTGTGAAAATTAAGCAATAGAACCATTAGCAATGGTTCCATATTGAAATAGAACCATAGCAATGAAAAATTATAGTAATAGACCAGTATCGCTGCAATATCAACATGCACAAGAAGGGGTTACAGAGTGGGCTTCGCTGTATACTCTACTGTACTCTACTGTTAATAACTAGCTTATGTGTTGCTTGATTATTTGGCAAAAGAACGGTTTTATCTCCATTTCAAAGCTATTATATATTTCTAGAATTATATATTAATTGCTATGCAATTCTTAGGCCGACCCCCAACAATTTTTTTTGTAACGTCAGTGACGCGAAGCGCGAGTTCGTGGGTTCGAATCCCAGCCAGGCTTGAACATTTTTTTATATCCAAATTTTTTTATATCCATTTTTTTAATGTAAAATGAACGAATAAAAATGTACAAAAGAGAAAAAAACGACTTTATTTTTTGAGCGTTTTCAGGCTAAGAATTGCATAGCAAATTATCCTCGTTTTCTACGCAGTACAAAAGAGAAAAGATCCGGGGGGTCCAGGGGGGCGAAGCCCCCCGGCGAGACGCGAAGCGCCGAGTTATATATAATTATTTGTTTAGATAGAAAATTTGACAAGTACATAGAATGAAAGAATATTTTCTAATATTTCGAAAAAATCTTGATCACAGAAAATGAAGTAGAAATGATTTCTTGAGTCCTGAATGTTTCAACTTCGTATCCATGGCCGGAAAAGAATAAAATTAGTGATTCGATCAGTGACGTAATTTAAGGAGGGGTAGGGTGGGCAGAGCCCCCCCCCCCCCATGATCACAGAGGATATGTAGAAGTTCATATTGTAAATTATGCTTCGTGGACAATCTATACTATTTATAAGAATGAAACTCCGTCTGTTTGTCGTGTCTTCGCCAAACGGCTGAGTGGGGGGAGTGTACGAGTGGGGGGATCTTCTTGGGATTTTCCGAAATGGGAGCGAGCGAATTTAAAATTTTCTAATCCCACCCGAACCATGGGCCGTAGGGCGGGAGGGGGGTCGAAATAAGAATTAATGTGCGCTTTTTCCACTTCCCCGCTTCCTCTACCCCTCTAAACGGCCGTTGAAAATTCCGGAAAAATTCCCTACACATATGCAGCAATACCTTGCGAGCGAAGCGAGCAACATTCCCTAATAAACTTTTCGTGGTTCCACGTAGTTTTATAAGATTTAATTTGTTTGTAAGAATTTCCAACAGAAAAAAACGTCAGCCAAGTTGGGTGGGCAGTATAACTTCCTCAAGCGAGCGAAGCGAGCAGCATCCCCTACAGAAGTTAAACCTACCCTTAGGGATCAACATCCCCTAATAAACTTTTCGTGGTTCCACGTAGTTTTATAAGATTTAATTTGTTTGTAAGAATTTCCAATAGAAAAAAACGTCTGCCAAGTTGGGTGGGCAGTATAACTTCCTCAAGCGACCTAAGCGAGCAGCATCCCCTATAAGAAGTTAAACCTACCCTTAGAGACCTACCGTTTGCGAGCGAAGCGAGCAACATCCCCTACATGTTGGGTGGGCAGTATAACTTCCTCAAGCGAGCGAAGCGAGCAGCATCCCCTACAGAAGTAAAAACCTACCCTTAGGGATCTACCGTTTGCGAGCGAAGCGAGCAACATCCCCTATACACGTTAAACCTACCCTTAGGGATCTACCGTTTGCGAGCAAAGCGAGCAACATTCCCTACATGCCACACTTTGCGAGGTGTTCGATGACACAGGTGTTTCACAATATTGCGAGGCGAGCAGGTACACATTTCACATTGCTAACGTCAGTACCAAATACATTAAGTTCAAGGATGCAACCCGCAAAGCACGTCTGTTATGCGGGTCCGGTTACCTAGCAACTTAGAACGCCCCTCTAAGGCTGGCTCGAGGGAGAGCCAAATGTCGTGGATAATACATTTGCCCACCCTAGAAAAGCGAAATAACTACAATAAAAAAAGGTAAGCTAGATACTATAAAGAGAAACTATGGGAAACTACATCGATTCACCACTTCTGTTTAGCCCCCAAACTGGATTTTAAAAAACCCAAAAATAAAATAATACAACTAAGACTAGATGTAAAATAGGCTAATAACAATATACATCCTACTATATACAATGAGCAAAGTGAAATAAAACTACGGCTAGATGTATATAAATATATCACATATCACAGTTCGTAGTAGAGCTCAGTGGCTTTCAGGTACAATAACAGGGATCGGACCTTGTCTGGTCCGAATAAAACGTCAACCCACTGAGAGGGCTGATGCTGGACTCGGAGGTCCACAAGGGCTGGGCACCCCCACACAACATCTTGAATTTCTGCACTAAGCAGGTGTCTGTGCGTAAGATGGGTATGGCCAGTGGCAACCTGGTTGACCACTATTCGATACATCCTTGGAAGTAGGGTTACAAAAGGGTCCTCGATATCGAATTGCGGTTTGACAGTACCAGTCATTTCCGAGAGAGTGCGTCTACCTTATGCTCTGCGTTGGTTTAAAGTAAACGTGAATACCGCTCTCTTCACGCGTTTTCGAGCTACTGCAATTGGGGATATCCTCATCCGTTTGATCGGAACGAGGTAGGTAGTATATTCCCAGAGCGTAGCATATTTATGCACGTATAGGGGAAGGGGCTGTCTCTCCTCCACTCTGTTAATAATTGTGCAGGTTCCCTCAATCTGATGATCATAGGTCTGGCTGCTGAGCATCCAAGATCGAAATCTTCACAGTATACAACAGAGTGGAAGGGGGACAGCTCCTTCCAGTACTCGAGCATAAATATAGTGCGTTCAGGGAATATTCTGCCAGATCAAACGGGTGGCGATATCCTGCTATATTGCCATGCACATGGTCATCAAATCATCATTGAAGGTTTGAGCCATGCCTCCGACCAGGAACAAGCTGTCATTGCAGAGTGAAATTGATGTAAAACATGATTGATTGTCTTGATTTTCAAGTGTATAATTTACACAAAAAAACAAACGCATTACTATGGAGTGTAACATGTGATGCCATACTCTCGAACAGTACAATACACAATTCTTATTGTGATCTATATAAATTTCTACGATTATCAGTTTTTCCAGATTTAGTTTAGTTTCATCTACGAGTATATGACTTGACTTTTTCAACTATTACCAATTTTGGCTATTCATAATTTACTTCCTAGCATATATTTGTATAAATTAATATACATTACATTAAATTTACTTTACTTAGAAACATTACGAGTACCTACATTATCTGATAAAATTTACACAACGCAAGAAAACATTTTAATGGATTTATATTAGCACATATTCACATTACTTACATTATTGTTACATATTGCAACATTCAACATACCTCCCTATGGACCAAAATGAAGAAATTCTACAAACTGTTTATCTGACAAATCAAAACTGCAACTATGATTGCATTCCATTGATTCGCAAATTTAGATTTACCTATATTTTCCCTGAAATCCATGTTTGCCTATTCTTTCCCGGAATTTCCCACCAGTTTGACCAAAATACTCATTTTTACTTATCAACCCCATTTTTATTCTGAACACTGACTTTTTAATCTTTGACGGGCCCAGGCCGCGCATCTTCCCTGGTAGTGGTCAGTCGATTCCACCTGTCCGAGCTGTGCAGATTTTTGATTAGCGGGTATACAATTATGAATTTGAGGTTTTCCTCTCAAGTGAGTACACAACATCTTTATCACCAGCTTGTACAGAAGGTGGTACCGGACCAGGCTGAATTTTTCCTTGAGTAATTGCTTTGCTACTAGCGACATGTTTTCCAGAACAGGGCTCGCCATTTTACTTCACGATGCTGAATCCGTGATTAAAAAGCTCTCTTTTCGGTCAGAGGTAAGTTGCTTCCACCTTGCCGTCCAACCACATTCTCCTGAAAGCATAATCCGACAGTGAGCTGTGCTGACAAAACGTACTATTATTGCCGGCATTCAGAGGCAGTGTGTTGGAAAGTATGTTTGGCTCCCGTATATAAAAACAGAAAGGAGTTTGGGGTGTTTTTAGGGAGTTAGGGAGACTGAATAGCATTTTAAAAGATATGCCTCTGTAAAAAAAAAATGCTTTTGAGACATGGTACCCTGTAATATGCAAAATAAAACTTTATAGAGCTTTTAGCGAATTTGCGTACGAAATTAAGCTACTGCAGTTTCTTTTTCGGTCAGAGGTAAGTTGCTTCCACCTTGCCGTCCAACCACATTCTCCTGCAAGCATAATCCGACAGTAACTCGCGTCCATCTGTGAGCTGTGCTGACAAAACTTACTATTATTGCCGGCATTCAGAGGCAGTGTGTTGGAAAGTATGTTTGGCTCCCGTATATAAAAACAGAAAGGAGTTTGGGGTGTTTTTAGGGAGACTGAATAGCATTTTAAAAGATATGCCTCTGTAAAAAAAAAAAGCTTTTGAGACATGGTACCCTGTAATATGTAAAATAAAACTTTATAGAGTTTTTAGCGAATTTGCGTACGAAATTAAGCTACTGCAGTCTCTCTCTCTATCTCTCTCTCTCTCTCTCTCTCTCTCTCTCTCTCTCTCTCTCTCTCTCTCTCTCTCTCTCTCTCTCTCTCTCTCTCTCTCTCTCTCTCTCTCTCTCTCTCTCTCTCTCTCTCTCTCTCTCTCTCTCTCTATCTCTCTATATATATATATATATATATATATATATATATATATATATATATATATATATATATTTCTTTTGGCACAGATGTGCAGTGAAAATTACAACACAAATAAAGAATCTACTAGATTCAAATAAAGAATCTACTCTTCATTTTGAAAAAAGCAAACGCCGAAATATTAATATACCTAATTGTGTAAGCTTTCATTCTTTATTTGTATTGTAATTTTCACTGCACATCTGTGCCAAAAGATATGCTGTTCTTATAGAACTGTTTCAAACCAACCATAAGTGTATATCTATGTTGAAACCTCAGCTCACATCAATTGCTTGTGGAACTCTCTTCATAGTGAACAAAATCTATGGGCTTCACGGAATTAATACTGTTAATAAATCCTCCCCATATCAGAACCTCTCGATATTGGTCTGTGGTTTGTGACAGTACCAGTCATTTCGGAAAGAGCGAGTCTATGTTGTGCTCAGCGTTGGGTTAAAGTAAACGTAAACGCCTCTGTCTTCTCGCGTTTTCGAGTTGCTGCAATTGGGGATATCCTCATCCGTTTGATCGGAACGAGGTAGGTAGTATATTCACAGAACGTAGCATATTTATGCACGTATAGGGGAAGGGGCTGTATCTCCCCCACTCTGTTAATGACTGTGCAGGTTCCCTCAATCTGATGGACATAGGTCTGGGTGCTGAGCATCCAGGGTCGAAATGTTCACAGTATACAACAGAGTGGAACGGAGACAGCTCCTTCCACTACTGTTGCACAAAAATATGGTGCGTTCAGGGAATATCCCTGCCAGATTAACGGGTGGTGATATCCCCAATCGCGTCAGGTCGGAAACGCGAGAACAAGCGGCGTTCAACCCAACGCTGAGCGATATATAAATGAGTTCGTTAAAAATAACATTTTTGAGCACAATAAAGTGGTCATATTTCGAAAGTATTTGACTCAAATTACTTAAAACATAAACTTAGATTTTTTTACCAGAATATTACTCGGAAAAAGATCAAGAACCACAGGCTACAGCATTCCAAAATTTTGGTGAAAAATGTATTTAAAAAAAAGTTATTTTACTTAATCTGTGCTATATAAAAAAAAAAAATAATAATAATAACAAATAGATAAAATCTATAAAAACTGAACAAAAAATTTTAAGAATCCAACACTTTGTGTGAACAGCAAATTATTTATAAAAAGTTTCTTTTGCCATAAAATTTATGGTTCACAATTTTGGCGCACACAAAGAGATCAGAAGGGTCATAAGCGGCATGATGATATTAATATAGGAAATACGACAATTTACGACGATGATTCATGATTAGAACGTTTTGTAATACACCGAATCACGACGAAGAAAAATGTCTAAAATTCCATTTTCTAAAACTTTGGAACCATTGCAATAGCTTACATATCTTTGGGAATTCGCTGAAAGTAGCTTCATGAAAGGAAAGGATTCATTGCTACCGCTTGTGATGTGTCACAAATTGCTTCAAATCATATTTAATGTGATTGATTAAAGCAATAAGAGATTGGCGTGGCAGGTGAATTAAAAATCCTAATTGATTGGAGTTGCCGACCGACGCCTTGTTGTGTCTGAGATGACAGGAGACAAAGGCTACTGAATTTTGCTGGGCGGAGCAGAAAAAGGAGCAGATTAGCGCCTGTCTGCCGCGATAAAGCCCCGATTTATCCGACGCCCCACGATGCCTTCATTTTCTCGTCACATCAACCCTTGTGCCGCCAACAGCAATTATCACATAATTACAGTTCAGATGCCGAAATTTCTGTCCACCATATCAATTTTTTTCTTCTTCTCGAAGCAACTAATTCTCCGATAATGATAGAAATTAGCCGAAAAAGCTCAACTCGAGGGTTGGAATTATCATTTTAAGGACGGCTTCTACTTTCGGTCAGTATGCACCCATCGGTAGGTTCAATACCTGCATGTCTGTACTTCATAAGTCGGTTCTGCCATATCCCTTGCAACATGTTGTTAGGGGAGCCAGGTGGTGATGATGGAGCGGGGGGCACATCAAAAAGTAGCTATACAACAAAACATCTGGCGCGAGGCTACACAACGTGCATTCAATTTACATGGAAGCTAATGGTGTCTTCCTGCCTGAAATCATAACAATTATTGCCAACTAGGTGCATTCTAAGTGCAGAAAACGGAAGTTGATGGAAACGTTGCCCACAAAATAACGAGTTACGTTAGATAAATTTCGGACGGTTAGGTCATCACAGTCACAATCACAAACTAACTACACGTAGGCGTCCTCAGTCGTCGAAGGCACGTTCTGAAACCATTCTGTGCTGCGGATCCCAGGCTGGTAACGTAATTTATCAGGTCTGGGATCTTATCGCGTATGCGAGAGTTAATACCTATAATAAATTTAAAGTATAAAGTCGAAATACTCTTTGAGGGTAAACTCAAAAAAATGAAAATGCAATATCAAAAACGCCCCTCAAAGGCGGAGGAAGCACACCATTAACGTTTTTAAAAAGTTCCAGTTATGCTGGATGATCGTATGAGCGAATTTTCTTGAATTACCTATCCTGTTATAATAAGTTGAATTATATTGAAATTTGAGCAATTTGAGAGCAAAGAAATAAGTAATAACGAATTTTATGGCCAAAAAAACTATTACTAAATAAAATTCTGCAATTCAACAAAGATTTAGGATTTTTAGATTTTTTTGTTTGCAGTTTTTATAGATTTTTCTGCAAATATTAATGCAATTTATTTATCCTTTTCAGAATAATTTTGTGCAAAAAATTTTTTAATGTCCAAGTTAATCTTTTTTCCTACTTGTTTTGACTAAAATTGTTACTTGATATGAGAGCCTCTGTACCCGAGCCGGATAGAAGTTTTACGAGAGGTGAATTGAAGTCCCATAGAGGGGTGCCTTAGAACATTGTGTTCAGAAGCTCAGGCTGAACTGTCAGGCTTTTTGGGGTCACATTGGATCAACAACTTTCTGCGAAAGCCGGTCACCTTTAATGACCAGGTGCTTTTCAAGGTTGCTTATCAGGGGCTGTTTGTTTTTAAGCTCCTGTATGGTAAGATTGTGTGGGGGAATTCTTCCAAGGCCCTGAAACCTTTTCGATTACAGACGCAGACTGAAAGGATTGTCACTAAATCTGCGAAAAACGTTCATGCTCGTCCACTCTTTCAAGGAATTGAAATTTTGACTTTTCCCTCGATGTTTGTCTTAGCAGCCATTATGGATACAAAGAGATCTGAGGAGAGTAAGAAATTCCTCAAGGACATATACAGCCATTTCACTAGGGGATGCGTGAACTAGGATTTTCCCAAGCACTCAGCATCACCCCCAAGCCTATGCTTCCCAAGCACTTGGATACTGACAAGAACTCAGCGTCATTAAGGGTACATTGGGGGTAAGATGTATAACCTGATTCCTCGCAGTATGGGAGAAGCTCCAATGGAAACTTTGGAAAAAAATTTGAAGGGGTTGCTGGTCGAAGCTACGCTCTATGTTGTTGAAGGGTTTTGGGACAAAACGTTCATCATGATTCATGTTTATGTAGATGTATACATTTTTCAAACATTGTATTGCAATAATTATGTTAGCAATATAATCCCGATTCAGAGGTGACTGCTGCTAAAATTAAACTCTGGCCAATCAAGATAAATTTGCACCAAAGATAACGAATGCTTAAGATAGCGGCTCGTAAGATGGCCAACTGAATGATTTTCTTGGCAACACTGGCCATTCACGCCTAAAACTCAAGATTAAACACTGAAAGAGAAAAGCGCAAAAATAAAATGAAGAATGGTGTCAAAAGGTCAAACTGGCCAAAAGAGAGACAATACCAAGTCCACCAGCCTTGACCGGTGCGTGGATGTAGGACACTTGGGACACCAAGTTGGAAGCCTAGCCAAGACTGCACAGCAGAGCGAACTTCACAATCTAACTCAAGCAGCCTCCCCGCAGTAAGCCTGCCAAAAACTAACTCATAGGTTAGCTTTGGCAGTAAGTACGGGCAAAGGGGGCACAACTTCTACTGTGGCTTCAATAGAGCCTTGGTGACACGAGCTAATGCTCTGCCAAGGTCCACGTTGCTTGCAGCTATACTGGCCACACCCATGAAGGCTATCCTGAGGTACTGCTAGACCTCCAACCCGGATTGGGTGGGGATTGGTTTCTGTCCTAAGACAAAGCACTTCTGATCCACCACCTTCACCTTATCCTGGCGGCCTGACGGGAACAAGAAGACTGAACCACACTTAGAGGGTTTGACCACTAAACCACAGCTGGCTAGCTGCTCAGCAGAGGTACTGTGGGCAATTCGCAAGCCCTCACGGGTTTCTGCATGTAGGATGGTATCATTGGCAAAAGCCAATGCACCTGCACGCACCCCAGGGGCGAGATCAAACGCTATTTAAACTGGCAGATTACCCAAGGCTGTATCCACGACCAGGTTGAAGGGGAGTGGTGATAGAGCGTTCCCCTGGTGAACCCCATGCCCAATAACATCTTCTGATATCTCGCCTCCTGTCTTGAGGACCGTCACAGCTTCATGGTACAGATAGATAACATACTCATTTAAACAAGCAGGTCCACATACACCACGAAGGGAATTGGTGAGGGCGAAATGGCTTACAGTGTCAAATGCCATAGTGACGTCCATAGTGGCAGGATGGAGCTGCTGTTTCTTGATACTGTCCAGCCAAATGACTGTTCGGAGAACTGTTAGGATCCGCTGGCCAAAATGCTCTCTGGGCGTCACCTATGACACCAGCCACTTGGAAACGAGATGCCAGAATCTTTTGAAAGTGGCGGAAAACTGCTGACAATATAGAAATCGGATGGTAGCTTCCAGGCCCACTCCCTCCTTTCTTCGGATGAAGATGGCCTGAACACGGGTCAACACTTCTGGGTGTCTTCCTGATAGAAGTAGCAGCTTGAGGATGAGTAGCTTGACATTCTTTGGGGCTTTATTCCAGCATTTGGCAGAAATAGCATCAGGTCCAGCAAACGTGGAGTTTTTGATACTGCACTTGTGTGCCTCGACATGAAGCACTAGGGAGCACATAATGCTGCACAAGGAATCCCTGGTCAAAGGGGGTACCACCGACCCACCAGGGTTGTGGCTGGGAGCACTCAAAAGTGAATTATCCATCCCCAGCTCCCTCCAGTGCCTCATCAGCTACACAAGCTGTATGTTTCTTCCACAACTTCTGGACCCTATGATATTCCCACCTCCTCACTTGCTTAGCCACGCTGCGACCTCCAAAGGGCGCCAAAGCAGGAAGATTTCCTCCCTGATGCCCCGCCATGGACGCTTCTTCAACCTGGGGGAAGATTCTCTGTACACACATCTCATCTTTTAAGCCATCAGGTCCCTCAACAGTCCACCTTGCCAGTGCCTGCAGGTAGGTGCTATCATATCCTTCAATCCCGCCTACCTGCTCCCCAAGCCTCAACAGTTCAGTCAAAGTCCTTAAAAAGACTGGAGGTCCCATGGGAGGATCGCTAAACAGCAGGCTGCTGCTCCACGTCTGTAGGAGATGAGGGAGAGGCTCCACAGCTATTTGCTTTCCTGCTCAAGCTGCTTATAGTGGGAACTCAGGCAATTGGGATTAAACGACAGAAAGCATGTACATGGGAAATAGAGCTTGGAGAAAAACATTAATATTATGTATCTCATTACACGTAGCCTCTACCTTCCCTGCTGCCATTCACTGCAAATCGTCAGAAGCATATGTGGGCTGCTCTTGCTCAATACTGATTGCAGCGTTTGCCTGTGCAGGATGCTTCTGCCAGACAAGGGGCACTGAGGCCATGCTTGGAACTTATGGCTCTCTCACAGTAGGCACACTGGTGGGCATTTGCTGGGGCAGTGGAAGATGAGGAGGGATTGGATGATGAGGAAGAAGAAGAGGGAAAGGATGGACAAAGCACCTACCTTGAGCACCCCCGGCAACCTCCCTTAGAAGCCCGAGTGCCAAGGGGCCAGTGGGGGTAATGAGGCTGCACGTTTTCTGGATTCATAATGGGAAGACGCAAGTAGAAGGAGTAAAAGACCCAGCCAGCCAGCCAGCAGGTCATTCTGCCGCCTTCTGTTCACCCAGAGGCTGCCCAGGGTTGGTGGACAAATGACCTTGACTTGGGTGGGAATATGAAGAAGTCCTGAGCAGATAACCAGCCAATTGCTTTAATATCGGAATACAACGAAAATTGGGTCGGCTCCGTTTTGCTTAAAGTGCAAGGAGTGCAAAATACGAAGGAAAAAATTATAAGTGCCAAGGGAACCTTTTTCCTGATTCGTGGTAAAGATCTGAAAACAGAAGGTTCGACAGACAAGAAAGTGGTTTTTCTTACATTTAAACCTATTTCCCCCAGAGAGTGGTCATTAGATCGTTCCAGTATAGTATTTCCCTTTCGACATCCCAACTACTGGATTGCAAAGCACCTGCTATCTGCTTGGCAACCGCATCATGAAGTAGAATGCAGCCACCATGAGTCCGGGGACACCACATGATACAGGTTCTCATTTTTAACCAAAGAGGCCGGCTAAGTCTTTTTTGAATCGCAGAATATAATTTAGAACGAGGTTTTGCCATAAAATTGGTAGTTAACAATTTCTTTGCGCTCACAGTGCACGAATTTCAAAACAATGTAACTAAATTTAATATGATGACTTACGAAAATTCGCTCATACAATCATGATGCCTTGCTGGAACTTTTACCTTAGCTACCTAATGTTATCAATTTAATATTGTATATTGTTTAAAATTTAATCTTTTATGGTGGAAACAATTTAGCTCTATCTGTAAAGTGTTATTTTAGTTCAACCTCTCGAAATCATTGCGAAACTGGAACTCTTACCTTAGTTACCTAATGCTATCTTTTTAATATTGTATAAAATTTAATTTGTTATGTTGGGAATAATTTAGCTTAATCTATTAAGTGTTATTTTAGTTCAACTTTTCGAAATCATTGTGAAATGCATGTAATAAGCATATTGGGTCATGCAGAATAAACGGACCAGGGTTTACTGGGTCAGGGGGATAAAAAAGAGAGAAAGCTACAGACACAGATACACACACAGACACATCCACTTTGAATCAAAGTAGAGACTCACTTAGTTCGTTAATAAATTATAACATGTATGGCAACCCTGGTTAAGGGACACCCAGTCGAAGTCTAGGAATCATTTTCATTGCAATAGCACAAATTGATAAGAAAATTCGTAAAATGTGCTCACAAGGTCATGCTGTACTACTGGGATTTTATTTTGTTGTTGCTTGGAAAATTATTTTTAGTTTGAAATGTTTGGTTTAGAGATGGTTTATCAATCTTCCCTTGGAGATGCTCCCCCCCCCCCCCCCCCCCCCCTCGCCACTATCCACCGACTGATGCAGTGGCCTCAGAGAATGAATCACCGAGTCAAGTGAACTCGTTTTGTTGAACTTCTCAAGGGCGGGGCGCGATAATCTGTCGCTCGTCATAAAAGACGAGGAGCAAAGTCTTCACTTCCCGAGATTGGCAGTGAAATCGATCGCAGTAAAATGTAGCCGTCGCGCCGGTCGTCTCTCATAGCCTTCCCTTCCCGACTCCAATAATCCCTTCGGCTCTTATCCCACCGACTTCCGCCTCTTTAGGGGACGTCTTGGTAAAGTTATGGGGCTTCAGGGGGTCAGCATGGCCTACTGATAGCGCAGGACGACCTACGACTTTCAGATTGGTTCAACAAAAGAACCTTTTGGTGGAAAAAGAGTACCAAATAATCAGAAATAACCAGAATTTTCCTATTTTCGCACTTCAGAATCGTATATTATCAAGGCAATAATACCAAAAAATAGATAACAATACACCTAAATACGAGTATGTTGGATTGGCTCATGGGTTTCCAGAGGGACCGTTCATTAGCCGGTGAGTTTAGTCGTTTTATTCAGTAGTTTGTCTGGAATAAAAAAAAACCAATTCAAGGACAGAAGGCCTTATTTTTGTAAAGTCTTTTTATAAACTTGTACTGTCCAAATAAAGAAAAGTTGCGTGGAATTTATTTCTGAATAATTTTCAATGAGGTTTTTAATATACTTTTCAACTCTGTCCGATTTTTCCCCTCATCTAACCTGGCAACTCCTCACGATACCAAACATCCAGTCAGAACTGTTGTACTACTTCAGCACATTGAGCCTCTTCGCACTGCTGTAAGCATTATGCAATCCCATTGCTGTATGATATCTCATTACAATTCCGAACGAAATTTCTCTAGTTTGGTGGGGCCAGTGTTTGACACCTTAAGAGGCATTTTGACTTTGACAAGCAATTAATTTTTGCTTTTTCGTTTGTTTAGACTTGAAGCTTACATCTATTGCTGCATCAGGATGTCCTCAAACTGCTCGGTATTGAAAAAATCAATAATTCAAGCCACAAAACATCATAAATTCGTTTTTTCGAAATCAATTTTTTGACCCAGTATTTGACAGCTATATTTTGTGTTGTACCTGTGATTGACATCCTATGATTGACACAGCAGTTCTTCTGCAATAAATGATTCCTTGTATCAACAAAACATTTTATTTCAACATTTTGCAAAGAAATTGAGCATTTGAACTTGGTTTTATAATCTAAATATAAAATTAATATGAGTATTCATAAAGACAAAGTTGAAAATATAACCGGATGTTTCATCACAAAATAGGTACAATGTTTTCTTGATACCATAGGCACAGTACGATTCTAATGGTAAACTAGCAGCTTGTGAGTTGCTATGTATTTATATAAATATAAAAAATAAAGAACGAATGACAAGAACGAATAGAGATCCATATGGTCAGAACTGTCAATCACTGAGCGGAGCATCAGTTTGGGAACTAGTAATTGGCATTTGCATTTTCACATGTTATCTTTGATTATTTCCAACAAATGATAGCATAAATGCAAGCTACACAAAAACTGATTGAGAAAAACCATGGAAACAATGGAATTTGACCTTACCTCCTTAGCAAAACCAAAAGAAACAGCACCAAAGAAATTACAATACGAGGTTTCTTCTCCATATTTCACAAAAACCTTTTCCCGCCTTTATACTTTACTGAGAAGGTATTTGCCTCAAAATTCAAATGGATCAAGCCCGTAAAACACTTGTAAATGAATTATTATTAAAACTTCTTGGTGAGATGTCAATCACGGGGTCCCAGTCAATCACTAATCCCTCCACCCTACTGTATTGCGTCTGCAGAGAGTGTGGTTAGGAACAGAGATGGTTTGGTATAGTTACCTCGAGGTCAGGCTTTTCGTAAGGCATGGTGAAGCAGAATAAAACGCTTACCTCGTTAGCAAAATCACAAGAAACAGCACCAAAGAAATTACAACACGAGGTTCTGTTGGGTATCCTTCGCCAGATTTCATAAAAACCCGCCTGAAACCTTTTCCCGCCTTTATACTTTACTGAAAAGGTATTTTGCCTCAAAATTCAAATGGATCAAGCCCGTAAAACACATTTAAATGCCTTATTATTAAAACTTCTTGATGAGATGTCAATCACTGGTCCCTCCACCCAACTCTATTGCGTCTGCAGAGTGTATGGTTAGGAACAGTTCGTCGTAGGAAATCGTATAGACAGAAGGGCCTGTTAACGCGTTCCTCGTTTGAGGCCGAGGAACTCCTCCTTGAGGGGATCACACCCCAACAGGCTCCACTTTCTAGCCGCCGCCCCCCTGGATAGGAACAGGGGAGAACACAAGGGCGTGAAACCTACCACCCCCGCGAATCCATCTTCAAATGGGTGGCAGGCTAGACCAGCTTCCCAGCCCAGCGAGACGCCGGAAGAGCTGAAAGCCTGGGGCCCCACCCGCCCGCGATACCAGTATGGGCCCAGCCCTTAAGAGCAAGCTGTGGTGTCGGCCATGTTCTTCTCCCATAAGGAATCAACGTTATTTTCCCGACGTCATAAATCCTCGAATCATGTACCGATTTCCATGATTTTTTTTAAATCTTCAAGTGAAACCAATCTCTAGCTATCCGTTTAGGCGTATTGAGAGAAAAATGTCACTAGAAGCTGCAATTCATCAACAAAGTCACAGCTAAGAGGGTTACTCTATTCGAGTGATGATTGCTTTATTGGATGATGATTTATCGCAAATCTCCCCTGACGGATGTTTTCCTTAGCTCTCACGCTTCAATTCAAGTGTTAAAACAACTATGAATGGTTGCTGGCCCGGCAACAGAGAAGAGGCGCTTCTGCGTCTACAGCCCCACCCCGTCCTGCATGTTTGCAGCACAAGTAGGGAGGCCACGGTTGCCCCTGGGCCTGGTTCCGCACGCATGCCACTCGTGTAGTGTCCAGATAAGAAGAAAGACACCCCCAGTACGGAAGACACCCCCAGTACGGAAACACCCCCAGTACGGAAGACACCCCCAGTATAGAAAGACACCCCCAGTACGGAAGACACCCCCAGTACGGAAGACACCCCCAGCATGGAAAAACACCCCCAGTACGGAAATGGTTAGGAACAGAGATGGTTTGGTATAGTTACCTCGAGGTCAGGCTTTTCGTAGGGGTCGCTGTGGCGGATGCGGAGGCGGGCTTTGAGACCGAAGCCGTCCAGCCAGTACTGGTAACCAACGACGGGGACGGCGGCCGTATGTGTCGCGGCGGCCACCGGCTCTAGATGCGTCATCGCCTGCATTATGAACGGCTCTGTATGCTCTGATAATTCCAACTGGGCTGAAACACGTTCCAAAATACTGATAATACATCCTCACTTAATAGTAGTAAATACATGCATAAATAAATGCAGACTGCGTAGCAGTACAAATAAAGACAATAATCATAAATAATCATTAGAGAGTTTTTGGTGACCACTAATGAACCCTTAACGTCACCCTAACGTACCCTGAACCTTATGCTCTCTAACGGTAACAAACTTGGTTATTAGTTCGAAAAAATTCCCACAAGCAGCGGGATGGGTAGAAGAGGATGCTGACGCTTCCACAAGTCTTCCCTGAGGATTTCAGTGCCGGCAAGGTAGCTCTTTCTCTAGTCCACTAAAAGGGATCTGTTCAGTTTGTGCTGGGAGTCTCCTTTGGATGAGTACCTATGCTGCGGATTTCTGAATAGTCTGGTAAGTTCATATTTTCATCCCTATACTGTCAGCTACCAATTACAGTATTTGGTGTTATCAGAAGTTTGTTTGTTTCTATGATATGACCAGATATATTAGAAACGGGAACTTAGGGGTACAACTTTGTGCCACCATTTTTTTATTATTTCTGCAATAAAATTTAATGATTTCTCGTTGTATTTTTACAGAAAATGGGTGCTCAGAATCGGAGAAAGGTGGCTGGACGAGTTGAAGATTTGTTGGGATATTTTTGTATGAATTGTTAAGTTTTATAATAAATACCAAAGAGTACGTGACTTTGAGGTGACGTTAGCAACGTCGTACGTTAGAATGGCTCATTTAACGTCACCCGTTTGGGGACCTAAAGGCACACGACACCAGCCTAACCTAAATGTAACAAATGTAAACAATGTAACAAATGTAAATGTAACACTACTGGGCACCTCAGAATTACTCGAATACTTTTGAAGTAAATAATAATAGTTTTTATTTTCAAATGCCTCATTACTAACTAATTATATTGATGTAGCGGGTAGGTTTTTGAACACCCCTCAAATTTGGTAATTTTTCGTTTCAAGTCGCGTAGAAACCGAATGTGCCATCTGAAGTCCGCCTCCACTGTCTAGTTTTACTAGCCTTCAACTCAATCGAAAAAATCCGTTCTTTAGAGCACAGGCTCTATTTGGTCGATTAGAGCCTTGTTTCTGAATTACATATTTTAAATGAGAAAACTGAGTTTTAAGACACTACTTCTTCGCAGTATTGTTCTTAGTTTGCCTGATCTCTCAGTTATTTTCTCGTGAACATTGCGTGAAGTGCTGCCTCCACTGATGATTGTGTCAGGTAAAATCCTGGTTCATAGTTGTTGTTCATACCCAACGGAAAACACAAAAACATGAAGTTCGTAACGACTAATGACCTATAAGTGCAACTAAACCGCGGTGTTCCACACTTGAGGCTTACTATCTTTGCGTTAAATCCATGCCCTGTTTACGAATTGAAAACTAAAACTGAGAAATTAGCCCGTATTTGTACTGAAACTAACATGAAATTCGAATTCAGGATTTAAAATCAGCGTTTCATATCGAAATGAAGAAATTGATTGGTCAACCAGCGGACAACAAGACAGCTGGGGGGAAAATATCGCTCAAAATTAAGGCAACCGTTCTCCCGTTTCCTTTTGGGTTAGCATCTTCATTTGCTCCCTCAAGACTACGGTAACAGGTGACGTTAAGTTGAAGTCTTCATAGGTTAAACGTAAGTTTAGCTTCATAGGTTGAATAGTGATGAAATTGGCACCGGATCTTACTCAGCTGGTCTATGGGGCTTTTGACTTCATAATTCGTTTCTAGACGTCCCAAGGGTTCTCCATCCCAAATTTTAGCTTCATAGATCGAATAAAAAAGATATTAGCTCAATTTTAATAGATATGCACTATATGCTTCAACATACACGATCATTAGTTTGTAAACAAAACACTAGCACTGTTATGCCCATAGCTCTGCTAGTCATACAGTCACAGAGTTATAGTGAACAGGAAAATTATGGTTGAATCGAGAGCTTTCTAACGAGTGGTGACCGATTTTTGTAGGTTAAAGAGGGAAGGGGGTGAAGAAACGTAACAAAGGGGTCGAATGTGAAAACGATCAGAAAAATTTCAAGACGGTTTCGTGTGTAATTTTTTGGCTAATAGGTATTCTACGTTAAAAAGAGAAAAATGAGTGGAAAAATCAATTTATATATATATATATATATATACAGGATATACGTACGTCGAAAAAAATTTTCGGATAAACTACTTCAAAAAAGTAGTAAAGATGTCAATCTTTCTGAAAGTCTTGAATTGTTTCGCGTTTTTACGATGATCATTTCACCTCATCAAACTTATGAGTATTTTATTTCCACTTTCTCCCCTATTTTCGGATTCAGTAGTAAATTGCCTCCAAGAATAGACGACTTTCACGTTCATTTACCACCTTTCAGATTAATTTATTAACAAACGAACGTTAATTCTTTTAGAAATTGTTAATTCTTTGAAATTTTCAAAAATTAGACACTCCCTTGAAATAATTCTTTGAGATCCTCTACTTTCACAAAAACTGTTTTATGAATTAGTTTCCAACGACTTAATCAATATAGTTTTACTTTGCTAATTAGAGGAGAAAATTATGTATTAGTTTTAAAGAAGTGGGTTTTTCAATGAAATCATGGGTTTCCTTGGCGAATTGAGCCCAAGAGTTTGGGGTCGGTTTCTACGAAATTTTTCACCTGAATCACTAGTAACACTTGCAGATCTTTCCTTATCCGTTATGACCGTGTTTACACTCTGTTTTACTAGTTTTTACCCGTAATAACACATGCAGTATTGCATACTAAATAAACTAAAAATTTGTAGACTGTACTGTCGTAGCCATATATATGTATATACTGAAAGTATAATTCAATTCACGTTACGAATTGAAGACTTGTTTGGTTCTTATAAATAATAAGTTACAAAGATTAAAAAAAACAAAATAGATAAGTAGGTGCAGAGTTTCGTGAAAATTTCACTTGCAATTTCTACAGTAGTTGCCGAACGTGAATATGAACGACGCGGAAATCTCGGGACTCCGATTCCATCAAGCTTCAGAAACTGCAGAAATTCGGGAAAGGATGGAAAATCCATTGTGAGGTACTGAAGCTACTGTTGAGTTGGACAAAATTGAAGATCAATCTAATGTAAGCTGCAAACGCAAGTGTGATACAATTTAGAAGATCATCTCGAATAAGTCTCTCAGGTTTGGAAGGTGATCAAGATGAAACGTTCGAAGCCAGAGCAGACGCACAAACGGGTATCTTCAACAGAAAATTCTATAGCGAGTGTGACTGAGATGCAAGGATTTCAATGAACTCAAAGTCTAGCAGGTACCAAACTCATAATTCCTCAATTCTCAGGTGGTATTTATCGAGTTTTGGAAAATTTATCACCTACATTTAGATGAATATCCTTAGGCTAAGTCCAGTAGAGAAATTCCAGTTTCTTTTCACGGAACGGGAATGGAAAGTATCTCTGGAATTCCCCTGAATAATGAAAATTATCATACAGGTACTTAATTGATTGAAGATAGATTTGGAGGTAATCTGGTCTTAATTTGGCGACACTACAACGTGCTTAGGAATATCAAGCAGCTTGTAACACAGTAACGAATACCCTTGCAAAGCAACTACGATTCAACAAAAATACATGTTAGGTGTTTGGTAAACTTATGTCAGGACACTAATCAAAAAACATTTGTTTAAATTATTTCTTCTGTTATTTATACACATTATTTCGTGGAAAATGAAGCAATTGCCTCCAAAAATTTTGACAATTTTCTTCATTGAAATCCGTTTTGAGACATTCTGAAACGAATCTTAGAGTTTAAAATTTTTTCAAATATATATATATATATATATATATATATATATATATATATTTATGTGTGTGTGTGTGTGTGTGTTTGTGTTCTTCCAGACAATAACTCTCCTTAGGGTTGAGATATAAATTCCGTTCTTACGCCAAAAAATCAAGCTTTCCAAACAAAAAAGACATGTTCGTCGGCCAGCGTTTTTTGAGCACATTAATATGGTCAAATTTCAGAAAAAGTGCTGAAAAAATTTGCTCAAATAAAGTTTATTAACTATAAAATAGAACATTAAAAAAATGTATGTGCAAAATTATGCTGAAAAATGTACTTGAATTTCATTAAAATGTGCTAAAAAATCTATATAAACTCCAAAAAATCCAAAATCTCTTTTTGAATCGCAAAATACTATTTAGAACGAGTTTCTTGCCACAAAATTGGTAGTTAACGATTTCTTTTCCCGTAAAGTCTTTAATTTTCAAAATAATGTAACTTAATATACTCTGATAATTTCCGAAAATTCGATCATACGATCATGTTGCATGACTGGAACTTTTTCTGAATAACTAACGACTCGTCACTGCTCAAAAAGGGTCTATGCAATGGCTGGAGGGGTATCCTATAAACCTGGATCTTCTAAGAGTTTGTCTGCTGGATCGTCTGCTCAAAGGGTGTGTCTGGGAAAATCATACCTCAGTGAAAACGAAGTCATCGAAATATTGGACGGAGGCTGTAATTTAGGACACCTCGTTAAAAATATTAGGGAGGCCGGTAAATATAGGGAATTTCCAATGAAAAATTTCAATTACGAATAAAAGTAAAATACTAAAAATAGGCAATATAAATCGATATAATACTACACGGTAAAACGCGAAAACCCCCTGCGACGGACATGATCCCTGCAGTAATAAGCATTGAAAAACATAGAGAATCTTATGAAAATAAATTTAGATAGAAGCTGACAACAGGACAGTAGTGAGGATGATGAACAGAATGAAAATTAACGGTTTTCCTGAAATATGACTATATTCAGTAGGTAATAATATGTGCAATAAAGTGTAAATTATTTGCAGATTCGTATGGAAGTATATAAGTACAGATACATAAAAAGTAGATGGTATAAATTAAAACAAGACTATGAACAAGAATACCATCCTAAAATTACGAGTATAATAATAATAAGGAGAAAAGAGATAACGATTCGTAAAATTATTAATAAATTTATTTAAGAAATATAGCACAACTAATGAGTATACAAAAATGTTCCTTGTGTTAACAGAAATAATTAACTACAATGTTGTTAGCTGTGACATGTACATTAACGAGGAATAAATGCTCTCTCTCTCTCTCTCTCTCTCTCTCTCTCTCTCTCTCTCTCTCTCTCTCTCTCTCTCTCTCGTCTGCTGGATTCGTCTGCTGGATTCGTCTGCGTGTACGGAGAAAGCGTATAAGCAGACATGTGAGTTGACTCATCAGGAAGACACTAAAGTTGAGAGTAAGAGGACTGCTTGATTCAGCAAGCCAGAGAACGTATATAGCTGAAAGTGTGATGAACGGTTCTGAATATTCTACCTCAAACTGTGGAAACTCTATCTGTTTTTATGTTCGGTAGAAATCAAGCTACTAAAGTACACCCATCGGTTGTAAGTCTAGACGGAAATTATCTGAAGGTGAAGGTTTGAAATTGCACGTCAATGTTGTTCCTAACATAGGTGGAGGAGTATGTTATGTTACCAATAGTAGGGTTGAATCATTGAGGACCAAATAGTCAGATGGTAATTCAGAGGTACCAATCGAGATACTTATAGGGAACGATTATATGTAAGATATAATATTTCCCGTAAGAAAAACTTTACAAACTGGGTTGTTTGCAACAAAAACAAGATTAAACTGGGTCTTTGCTGTCAAACCTGACGTATACTCTCGTAGGGGAGGTATAGTTAGAATAGTCAGCTGGGTGATTCCCACTTTTCTCCCTACTAAAGATGAATTGGCACGTAATTAAGAGGCAATAGTGAGCATTAGACATGGAAATTTATAACGGCACTTGCATCTTGGAAATGTGGATTTTATGGACGACTAGTAGCAATGATCGAGAGTGTCTCTTTCGGACATTACGAAAACAACTTATAGGGTTTTCTCATCTTGTTACTCTATTTATTGAAATTGAAGCGATATGAAACATATCACTCATAACTTCTTTCTGCATCCCAAGTATTTTCAAATTTTTTCATCAGTATTTGATGAAAAAATGGCAAAATGATGGAAAAATGGCAAAAGTCGCGATAGTTTTAACTAATAGTTCCCCATTAGTCACCACCTCTTGTGCAATGTGCTTAATTGCGCAATTTGTGCTTGGTGCTTCGCGTAAATTTTCGGAGGTTTCATTTTAAATATCCAGTAGTTCAGCAAAAAGGTGCATCAATCAAATCAGCTCCAGTTGGTTGCAGCGAATTCAGCTTCTGTTTTTTCAAATTGGTACAAATGTTTATCATTGGCTCTGACTGGTAGACACAACAGTTCCATCGCCAATCGTTTTGTATAAAACCTCACCAACACGATCAGCGTCTCTGTAATAGCATTCGAACATGTCTTTTCGCAACTTGGTTTATAGGACATCCCGCAGCCTATGTTCCTATCAAATAACTAAAAACTATTTTGATTCGGCTAACAACCTCCTATGTCGAATGTTCGAGGTTCTTAACACCACACCGAGAGCATGTACTATGTCTGGATTCGTTCCAACTATTAAATACATCGAGGCACTAACGGCTTTTTGGCAAGGAAATTCGGTTGGAGGTTTGTTCGATTTTACACTCACGACTTTCTGAGTAACTCCCCCATCATTCACGTGGGTGTAATCTTTTGAGATTAAATTGGGACCTTCTTATAATCGGCTGCTTCGAAATGCTGCAAAATGATCTTCTTGTAATTGGCTACTTGGTGTATAGTGACTCCACCATCCCGATATTTATTCACCTCAGATACTGATGAATCATGATGTTTTAACTATTCTCGTCCGATTCCATTCGTGATTATTTTTCTGTTCAAACATTTATTTGAAATTCAAATTTGGAATTCAAGTATTTAGTGTGGTAAAAACTACAGAGCTCATTTTTTCTTTGAAAATTCACTAAAAGCAGCCAATTTTGGGAAAATTCAACGGTTAAATGATTTTTGAGAGCTCATGCCTCTGGAACGGTTAGGTCCAAATGAAAAACTAATTAAATGTAAGTCATGGAATATGAAATTCTGTATATAATATGAACAAAAATATATGATTTTATTTTATAATTGTTTTTTAATCGCTATACATGACTATTAATGAGGCTCAAAAAGTCGTTAATCGAAGATTTTGCCTAAAATGGAAATAGTCATTTACATTTTAGTGAGTCAAGGTCGTAAAAGTGAATAAAACTATAAAATTGCAAAAACATAGCATAAATAAGCGCTAAAAACTGCAGAAGGCACTCTTTGGCGGAAATTTTTATTGTAGAATCTATTCTTGAAGCAGGGTAGGTCGTATTCTGGAACAACCTGTATGTGATCTAAGTAGTTTCAAAATCATAAATTAACAGCATATCTCTAGTAGGTTAACGATCTAGTGTGAAGGTGAAGGAATTGATGGAAAAACCATCGAGTTTTTCTTACTGCTAATTATCTGGATGACGAAGTTGAATAAATTTATGATTATAGCAATTAAATAATTAGGCAAATTAGACACTGCTTAACTGCTATACAGAAAATATTGCGAAAGACATGAATAAAAAAGCAAATGTTCTACCAACCTACAAGAAATTTTCAACTGAGTAGAAATTTTCAAAGGTTTAATTTTCAGATAGACGTTTCACCATGCACGCGACCATTTAACTATAAGCTGGGCTTAGCTCTCATTAATACAAATGATCTTGGTTTAAGAACTTGTACAACACGCCCAAACTACATTCTTCGCTTAACCTGCAGCTTGATTGAGTTGAATTAGGCTTAAACTAAGTTTGAACCCCTGGCCCTATGACTAGGACTAGGACAGTTTTTCTCCAATTGAAACGTGTGTGTACATACAATTAACCTGACTTAACCAAGGTTTACAAATCATAAGAACAGATCGCAATTTATTACAATCTTGTGTCAGTTGCACAGTGAGAAAGGCACGATCCCACTTCACTCAGTATAGGTACAATCAGCTTAATATGAGTAACATTTGACGTAACCAAAAAGTATTCACGATTTTTAGCGAATTGCCGAGGAAAATGAAGCTCTGATTCTGATGAACTTCTGATTTCAAAGGCTCCAAAAAATATAAAAATGAAAATTTTCCAACATTTTCTTAATGGGAATCAGTTTTGAGGCATTATGAAACGATTCCTGGAGTTGGATATTTTTTCTTAAATATTTATATGTAGATAAGAAGTGTCATTCCAAATAATATCTCTCCTTAGAATTGATATAGAAAACCCGTTCTAAAAGCCTTTGTCAAAAAATTTGCCAAAAAATTATGTTTATATTTTTTTTAGCGGAGTATTGCTTCGAAAGGGTTTACCTACTAGGAACTAGAACATTATTAAATTTGTACACCAAAATATGCTGATAAAATGTGCTAAAAAGAAACCTGAGATAAATTTTCAGGAAATCGTTAAAAGTTCTAAAATTGCTATGTAGAGCCGAATTTTATTAATTACCATAATTTAACAGTTAACCATTTCTGGTCACAGAATGTGCACAAATTTCAATTTGATATTATAAGTTGACTCACCAAATATGATGAGAAAAATTACGAAATCCAATTGTATTATAGTCCATTTGAATATTGATTTCAAACCCTATGCTGGTGTTTGAGGAGACATTTGATGTGATTATTTATCGAAATTGAGAATTCTAAGGGTACATCTATTGAAAGTCACTCACATTATTATTAAATGTCCAGCCTTGGATACAGAACTACAAGTGATGAAAAATATTTGTGTATTGTGTGTCTGTTCTATTCTGCGCCCGGACATCAAGTATGCAGTAAGTTACCTGTCTCAATTCAACTCGTGTTATTGAAGTGAGCATTGGGCAGCTGCAAAACGTGTCTTGAGATACCTAAAGGGGAAAAAAACTCTGGGACTCGAATTCCATAAAACAGGGTCTTTGGACATTGCTGGAATGTCTGATGCGAATTGGGGCAATTGCTTCGATGGAAGGTCCTACACTGGGTATTGTTTCTTATTCGGAGGTGCATGTATTAGCTGGGAAGCTAAGAAACAAAGAACAGTGGCGCAATCTACAGCAGAAAGTGAGTACATGGCGCTGAGTGAAACTGCACGAGAAGCGATGCACCTAAAAAATATCATCGGCCATGTGGGTATCAAGCAACCAACGATTGGGATCCAAACAGACTATCAACCGGCACTAAGCTGGGCATCAAATCCCATTGTAAATTCCAAATCAAAGCACATCGCACTGAAGGAGCATTTTATCCGGGACACAATCGAACAAGGCGATATAAAAATCGAGTATTGTCCGACAGAAGAAATGGTCGCTGATGTCTTCACCAAGCCACTGGCAGGAGCGAAATTCATCTTGTTCAGAAAACAACTTGGAATGAAAGAATGCTTGAGGGGGAGTATTGAAAGTCACTCACATTATTATTAAATGTCCAGCCTTGGATACAGAACTACAAGTGATGAAAAATATTTTTGTATTGTGTGTCTGTTCTCAATCAAGTATCAATCAATTAGTTTTTGTGTAAAATAAAAATAAAAAGTGTTTATTTTTCACATATTCTGCCGTGTCTCTAGTACCTACAATATAACAACATCACCCTTACTAGACCAGATGTTCGAAGAAGGGTCTTCTTCTTTTGTCGGTCAAATAAAAGCCAAAACACCCCCGCACCACCGGACGAGATGAGCTCTTTTAAGCTGGAGATCGGTAGGTAGTCATTATTATTTTCTTGAATATTTTGGGCCATAAACGACTTTTTCATCAAAACTGAAGAACCACACTGTCATCCGACGTCTCAAAGGAAACGCCATAAAAGCGGTTTCTTTTTTCCCATCGCAATGGGTGACTGGAAGGGGGGGGTTATGAGAAGAGAGAGACGGAGAGAGGGTAGAAAAAAAGAAGGAAAAATCTTTGTCACGTCAGCTTTTATTATGTTGTCCATTATCATACGTGTCGGCGGCGGTAGGGCAGGAGGAGTGGTCGTAAAAGGCATCCAACTGCAAATTCGTCGCTGGTAAAGACGAATCTAGAAGAGGAGGGGGAGCCCGTTCCGTAGCCGTACAGGCCGAAATAACAATAATGGCGGTTGGCGTGGTGGAGTGGGGGGTGAAGGGGGGAGGGTGAAGGGAAGGGGGGGATACACAAGTTAAAAAAATAAAACTTGAACTGATGTTAACCCGCAATGCTATTCAACGGAAGATCCATAATTTAGAGAGTTGACGTTTATATCTTCCACGTCTTCCCAATTATTTTCGGTTCGTCGTGAAGGTGACGAGGGGAGGGGGGGGGTTGCGGGCCAGACGCAGTTTTACTGCCAGCAGAGAAGGTCTTGTGAAGGAATACGAGGAAATCCCGATACCGAGTTTAGAGGCGGACATAACATACACTGTTCGCCCGACCTTCTACAACATTTCAACACAAACGTCCCTCGACCTGCGGATAAGTGCCTGACCATATGTAGGGATGCGCACCATAACGAATATGAGACGAATATTTGGCCCGCACAAATTAAGTGGATTGAAAATTACCGAGGAATCAATTCCAGCACATAATTCAACCACGCTCAGGCTGCCATATAACGAATTTGAGACAAATGGGCTGGGGTCAGATAGTCAAATTCTAGCTAGGGGTGGTGTAGGTAAGGATAGAAAAGCAGCAACCTCAAATTGTCATAATGTATATTTACTAAGGGATTGACTACTTGCTGTTATGCATTGTTGAGATGCGAGCGAGCATCCAGACCACTGATCTAAGCAAAAAAATAAAAAGAAGAAAAAATCTCTCTAAGAGTGGTTATAGACGAGCTTACACTAGTTTTGATTAGTTTAAACTAGTTGTGACGATTTTTTGGTACTTAAATATCAACTAAGAACTAGAATATTAAAATATTTACAATGTAAAAATGTACTTACTTACTAAAAAAAATTCCAGTCATGCAGTATGATCGTATGAGCTGAGATATTTTCGTAAATTATCGTATTGTATAATGTTAAATTGTCTTGGAATTTGACTCTTTTGAGTGCAAGTTAAATATTAATTTTATGGCAAAAAACTTATTCTAAATAATAATCTGCTATTCAAAAAAAGGTTTTAGATTTTTAGCTTTTTTGCAGTTTTTATCGATTTTAATGAAATTTAAGTACATTTTTCAGCATTATTTTGTACATAAATTTTTGAATGTTATATTTTATATTAATAAAGTTTTTTTGAGCTATATTCTGCAAAAAAAAAAAAAAATAAAAAAAAAAATAATTTTGACGATTTTTAGCCGTCTTTAGCCATTTTTAACGTTTTTTGGGGCACTTTTTTTGAAAATTTGACCAATTTAATGTGCTCATAAAGTGTTGGCCAACAAACTCATCCTTTCGTTTGGAAAGCTTGATTTTTTGGCGCAAGTATGGAATTTTTATCTTAATCCTAAAGAGAGTCATTGTCGGAACGATATATATATATATATATATATATATAATATATATATATATATATATATATATATATATATATATATATATATATATATATATATATATATATATATATATATATGATTTTCAAGTATGCTGTACCCATTGGTAATACAAGCTAGGAGCCAAATTTTCAGACCCCTTCTGCGCCCAGCCTTTTCTCTACAACTGTCCGAAGTTTTGGGGTGTGCGCCAAACACTAACTTTTGTTTTAATTACTCAACCGTTATTGTGCCCGAAAAATCAAGTATAGTGGCCAATTCTTATGGTAAATCGTCTGCACTTTCTGGTAGTCATGTCTAAATTTACAAAAAACTTAAGCTTTCTCATGAAAAACCAAATTAAAAACTTCTTTTTCACAATTCATAAATTTCGCATTTTTTGAAGAAAAAAAGTTTTGATCTTAAATCATACCTACCAGTACGTAGAATACGAGGTTAAGAGGAAGTAAAGGGCCGACAAACAGTTTGTCGCCAGTGGTACTTAATGTACGCCTGTACTCCCAAAATACGGAAGCTTCCCATGAAATCTCCACATTTCATCAATTACGCATTTTTTTGAAAAAAAATTTTTTGATCTTAAATCATACCTACTAGTATGTAGAATACGAGGTTAAGAGGACGTAATGGGCCGACAAACGGTTTGTCGGCAGTGGTACTTAATGTACAGCCTGTACTCCCAAAAAACGTAAGCTTCCCCATAAAAACTCCACATTTTATCAATTTCGCATTTTTTGAAAAAAAATTTTTTGATCTTAAATCATACCTACCAGTATGTAGAATACGAGGTTAAGAGGACTTAACCCATTGAACGCGCCTCAGATTTGCAGTGAGCTTGTCACTGCTGCCCCAAAAATGAGAACAATTTTTTGAAACGAAATGTGCTTAGTTATATTCCAGGTAATCCCAAAAGAGGATTTTTGAAGTTTTCTGCTGGAAAATCCTCGGAAAATACAAAAGAAAAACCTTCCTGTTGCCATGGGGAAGCAAGTGTGGTTGGTAGGGGGGTTCAACGAAGTTGTGTAGGGAGGGGAAGCACTCACAAGACTCTCTTGTGAGTAGCATGGGTGGCCTACTCACTCTCACAAGGCACTCTCGTTAGGCGCGGTCAATGGGTTAATGGGCCGACAAACGGTTTGTCGCCAGTGGTACTTAATGTACGGCCTGTACTCCCAAAAAACGTAAGCTTCCCCATGAAAACTCAAAATAGAAATTTCTTTTTCACATTTCATCAATTTCGCATTTTTTGAAAAAAAAAAATTTTTTTTGATCTTAAATCATACCTACTAGTATGTAGAATACGAGGTTAAGAGGACGTAATGGGCCGACAAACGGTTTGTCGCCAGTGGTACTTAATGTACGGCCTGTACTACCAAAATAAAAGAAAAATTGAATTTTCATGATAAAATTTGCACCTATCTGATGTGCCGTCAAATGTGAAGTTAGTTCTAAGCAAATTTGATAAACTGGGGACTTTATAATGAAAACTCAATTTTTATTTTATTTAGGCAGTACAGGCCGTACATTAAGTACCGCTGGCGTCAAACGGTTCGTCGGCCCATTATGTCCTCTTAACCTCGTATTCTACATACTGGTAGGTATCATTTAAGATCAAAAAATTTGTTTTTTCTTCAAAAAATGCGAAATTGATTAAATGTGGAGTTTTCATGGGGAAGCTTACGTATTCTAAATACTGGTAGGTATGATTTAAGATCAAAAAATTTGTTTTTTCAAAAAATGCGAAATCGATGAAATGTGAAAAAGAAATTTTTATTTTGAGTTTTCATGGGGAAGCTTACGTTTTTTGGGAGTACAGGCCGTACATTAAGTACCACTGGCGACAAACCGTTTGTCGGCCCATTACGTCCTCTTGACCTCGTATTCTACATACTGGTAGGTATGATTTAAGATCAAAAAATTTTTTTTCAAAAAATGCGAAATTGATTAAATGTGGAGTTTTCATGGGGAAGCTTACGTTTTTTGGGAGTTCAGGCCGTTCATTAAGTACCACTGGCGACAAACCGTTTGTCGGCCCATTACGTCCTCTTAACCTAGGTATGATTTAAGATCAAAAAATGTTTTTTCAAAAACGGCACAAATAGCCGAAATGTGAGGTACCATATATTTATTTTCCCTTTTACAGAAGTTTTTGTGTGTCTAAATTTAGACATGACTACCAGAAAGAGCAGACGATTTACCATAAGAATTGGCCACTATACTTGCTTGATTTTTTGGCGCAAGTATGGAGCACTGTCTTCTTTCTCTCATATCAAAATTTATATATATATATATATATATATATATAGAAAAAGTGTTCAACTCTAGGATTCGTTTCAGTATGCCTCAAAACGGATTTAAATGAAGAAAATTTTCAAAAATTTTGATTTTAAAATTTTCCGAGCCATTGCAATAGCTTCATTTTCTACGAAAATTCGCTAATTGATAAAAACTTCTGAAAAATGCTAAAAATCTACAATATAGGAATCTACAATCTACAATATAGGACAATCTACAATATAGGAAATCTACAATAAAGGAAAACCTTTAATTTGTCTGGGGAAAGTTTAGAAGTATCTGGGAGCCGACACAATGTACAATTAAGCTCTTTAAACGTGGAGGCTTAGGTCTGGTCGACTCTTCAGAGTTCCGAGCGATTGAGAATTTCCTCTGACGAATGACGAAGCAACAGGTTGGGAGGGAGGGAGAGGGAGAGGGAGTAATGGTGAGAGGGGGGGTTACACTACGCGGAATATAATTCGTGCATAATTGAGGTTAATGAGAACCTCGGAATTGAATGATAACGCGAGTCAGCGCGGCGCGGCGGTCTCGCGAGGGCTGCATCAAAACTGCAATGCGCGTGTACAACGTCAAAAGAAAGACAAAGGTGCAGTCGACCGATCACATGACCATTCATTCTTCGAAATTCGTTAAAATCCAATTGTAGTATGTGTATTATAGACGAAAAAGTTTGAGAATAAAAAAACTAAAGGATGGCAGTAAAGTTGAGAAACGGAAGTTAGTGAAAAACGTTGTCCTATTTCCTCGAAAAAATAAAAGAGTTACAATGTTAAATCGATTTCGACGGTTTGGCGATCATCAGTAACAAACAATAACTGAACTGGTTATAAACAGTAACAAACAGGAGACAGCTTATATAGTCACAGGTGAAGGGAAATTGAATCCCATTGGTCGAGAGAAAGGAAAGGGGGCTGGAGGTACAACCAATAAAGCGCAAGCAAAGTGAAGGGCAATTATGGCTAATCAGATGAAGTGAAAGGAGAAGAAGAATTACTGGTTTCAACAGTTTGAAGGGATAATTCCAAGCTTTATAGAACTGGGCTTATCAGAGTTGAAATATATTGAGGGATATCCTAATTTAAACATTTACCAGATCTGTCACTTTTGATAATTTAGAATTTTTCAAGTACATTCAACATACCTCCCTTTGGACAAAAATGTTCGATCACCTCAAATGAGTTTCATCATGGTCATTTCATTAATAACTGCTGCGCAGGCGCAAACACCAAAGTTTTTATACGATTACAGTGAAATTCTCAGGTTTCCGTTTTCCGTTTTGGGAGGCGAAAAATTATTTTTGAAAACAGTTTTCATTCGCTTTTGATAGCAAGAATGGAGAGAGATATTTTCCAGTGAACTTCATCGCTCCCGACTCTGGTAGCTTTCGCGCATGCGCAAACGTTTCATATATCAAGCATAATTTTCTCATTGGCTAATTGAGCGATTTACCTCAAACTGCAAAGGACCGTCCCATAGTCGGCTCCCAAGTCCCAATTTAGTGGGACGAAACTCTAATCATAATGCTGGCCTATTATTTATTAACCTTCAAGCGCTGGCGCTAGCGGTCAAGTAAACCTCTAATTCGTTTCAGAATGTCTCAAAACGAATTTAAATTCTGACATTTTTCGAAAATTGTGATTTTGATTTTAAAGTTTTTAGAGCCATTGTAATAGGTAGCTTCATTTTCTACGAAAATTCACTAAAAATGAGAGAGGAAAGAGAGAGAGAGAGAGAGAGAGAGAGAGAGAGAGAGAGAGAGAGAGAGAGAGAGAGAGAGAGAGAGAGAGAGAGAGAGAGAGAGAGAGAGAGAGAGAGAGAGAGAGAGAGAGAGAGAGAGAGAATACCGCTTTGAACTCGTGTTAAGCCTAGGATCAAATTTATCATCTTTCCCCAAAGAGCCGGCGTTTTTAAAAGACGCAGACAGGGTTTTTGGTATAGGCTTTTGACAAAAAAGTCTTGTTAGGAAAAAAGTCTGCGACGTATAATATTACAGAGTCTGCAGTAAAAAAAGGAAGAACGGTCTGTCAGGTGGGTGTGGCCCAGCATCGTATCGCGTATCGTTTTTTCAAGAGAACTGTAAAGATTCATTTTAGAAGTATAGTAATGACGACTCTTCTGCTCGTGAATGGTTTATTTAAGACCGGTTTCAGATTACTCGCCCATATCGTCAGTTCAGAGGTACAGTTTAACTGCATCTTTGATGGTCTCGAACCGGGGGATTAAACTGTATCTCTGAATTGACGATAGGCGCAGACCCCGAAATATCAAACGGACCATTCATCGATAAAAGGAGACACCATTACTGCATCTAAACCGTTAACACTAGACAGTTAACCTTAGCTCCGCACAGTTGGCAAACTTCCTATATTCAATTCAATTCAATTTTATTGTTTAACCCGTAGGTATTACAAGGAGTTCCTTAAATACATTTTAGATTTATTTAGATAGGTATTGCAATACAAAAAAAGTTACACAAATCAATAAATGCTACTCCCCACTATAAGTCGTAGACTTGTGCTGTGGGGAGGAGTAATACATAATCAGCACACTCATTCAATACCTTATTCAATAATCATCTTGTAAGTAAATATAGGTAAATTAGAATCAATAGGTACATACACATCGGGTAAATCAGAATACATAGGAATTATTCAGTTACCATCTTAAAGTTTCAATATTATCTAATGGGTCTCAGATTGCCTCATTATTATATGTTTTTTCAGTTCTTTTTTGAACTTTTCAATTTTAGAAATAGAGCGGAGCTCATGGGGTAGGGCATTGAACAGTTTTACTCCCCGGTAATCATACGCCCGTTGGCCATGGTGAGCCCTACGGAAAGGCAGTTTCGAAAGAAATTGTCCACAAGTTCTTGTTTTCCCTCATCTAAAAATTTCAGGTGGTTCCTGTGTAAATCCTTATATATTTTAATTTTAGTTATCTTGTCAATTAGCTCTCCCAATTTGAGTACCGCAAACTCTTTAAAGAGAGCTAATGATAACATTTTTTTCCATCAACCAGTAGTTCATCTCCAATCAAGACGGTATGCTTCCCTTCTTTTCTTGCTTGAAACAACTTGGGCAAGAGATGCTTCCTAAATCCCCGTGTTCGTCTGTCGTAGAACTCGTATATATTTAATTCCCTTGAACTTGTAAATGTTCTGGCGTACTTTAGATTTAGAGAAATTAAAATGAATGTGAACTGCTCTACATTTAGAAGTTTGGAGAGTGCCTAAACGTCTTACACCTATAACTTCACAATCCTCGAGATTGCAATTTAATTCCATTCTAAAAATGTCTATCACCTTCCTCTTGAGAATATTCATGTTTTCTTTCCCTTCTAGAATGTTATGAAGAATAAGATCGTTTCTGTTGTACGTGTGCCGGTTCTGTTTCGTATTATTTTTTTCAAATAACGCTAGATTTTCTTCTATACTGTCAATTTTCTTACTTATTTTAATGAGCAAGATAGTTTCTCGGCTGTTAGCAATTTCTTGCGACAACCAAGAATACACCTGTGTATTCGAAACATTTTTATGTTCCTTCAAAATTCAGTCGCAGTGTTGAAGTTTGGTTGGGATTACGTCAAGGTATTGAATTACCTAATGTAACTCGGAGGTCGACATTCTCCTAGTTGCAATTATTCGACGCGACACCGGTCGGCTCTTCGAGTGCTGCTGACTAAGGAATACGGTATTCGGTCGAGTGGATAGTCCTTTCCCTTCGGTAAACAACAAATCACCAACCAAACTCGCAAAAATGACCTTTTTCCAGAAATCTACCCGTTAAAAATTTATGAAAATTGTTATTGCTGAGAGTTAATCAAAGAGCAACCACAAAAAACAAAAACTGAAACGAAATTCACAATGCAACCCTGCTAAATCAATATTTAATACGGAGCTCGCAAAAAACACATACGCTCGACTGGGCTACCTAACTGGAACTCCCAAACTTCCTATATCATACAGGGCGATCAACCTTATAGGAACCACCCGGGGTTGTCCCGAAAAAATAAATCTTTCAAAAATTAAAAAGCTACGTGTCTAGTTATTTTTGGGTGTACTTTAGTCCTGCTCCCCATTTTCAGTACGAGATTTCTCCACTTCTAACCATTGTTTTCCAATTTTAAAAATAGGATTTGGAATCGATAGAATCCCTTCCTTTCCACCGTTTTTGAAATTTGAAGCATCCTAAAAAGGATTTACATTAATTAATTGGGAGTTAAGGGGACTTGGAACCACCCCTCCAAAACAACCATATGTCGGTGTCTCTATCTACGTGATCCTTGGTTCGATTTCAAATATTTTTTTTTTAATTATGGATCTTTAGGAGATCTTTAAATGTGCGGAATCAGATCGTAAAAATATTGATTAGGTAAATGTCAATTTTGAAGCAATTTTTTTCCATTTTTGGCTTCACATTGTTGGCCCATAAACAAATTATTTGAACAACTGTTTCCGCACATTTGTGCGTTAGGATCAGTCGATCATTTTGGGGAAAAAAAAAAAAAAAAAAAAAATCATGAAATTGGTTTAGCAGATCCTGAGAAACAGATACATGTTGTCGCTTTACAGGAGAGCCCAAAAACGGGAAAGTAACGTTTTTAGCGCACAAACGTCTCTCTAACGAATTAAATCGATTTATTTTATGAAAACAAAGACTAAGAACCTCGCGGTTAGAATTAGGCCCGCTGATAGTGCTGTAAGCAAGTTTCAGTTTCAGTGGCGTTTTTCGTTATCATCCGAACGTTTCGCGATGGGTAAACCGAAGGCGGTTTTCAAAAAAGTGAACCACATAGGGAATTTCAACAAAAATTATTCAACGCGGAAGTGTTTTGTTTTTTGATTTCTCACTGTCAATTTCGAATCCTGACAGCTCTCCTTTGTCGTTTCCTCTAGTTCCTGGCGCTTCATCCTCGACTCCCAGTCCTTCAACACATCTTGTTCATGGTACCTTACCCATTTCCAAACGTAACTCTTCTAATGTGTCGTCCGTGTCCTCTTCCAAGACAAAATTAGGTGAATATATTACATAAGTACATCTGTTCTGGATATTAATGATTTATCGAAGTTTGTTAATGTTCTATCGAGAATTGCTAGGTGCATGAGTTGTCAGGGTGAACTTGGTGAGTTTGAAGCAGAACAGGCGGTACAGGCGGTACGAGGCAGGTTGCTTCTGAGCCAATTGTAGAACGTTTAATGTTTGAAAAAAATTGAGTCATATGTTATTTTATTAAGAATCGTATCTAGTTTTTTTAGACAATAAAAATTTTTTGGCAAAAGAAAACAAAAAAAGTTAAAATTTTTTCCAGGGGTTCCAAATGCCTTTAAAGAAATTGGGTTGGAGGGGGGGGGGGGGGGTTTACTGCTTACAGCTGATATTGATTAAAATCCACAAAAATCTCAACAGTGCATAATGTCTAGCTATCAGGAATCCACATTATCCGTTATGCCAGGCAGAGTAATCCCCAATTACTGCATCCAGAAGGCTCGAGAAGATACTTCCAACTACGCATTGGTCGCGAGAAAGACGGACTCTCTTGTTTGAGACGGACCCATCCTTGTTTGAGACGGAGTAAGGACCCATCCTCGTTCTTCATGTTTTCATGAAACGACCACTTTCATTCTACGTTAAGCAACCTTTGAGAATAGTTTCCACACCCATTACATCAACAAATTTTCATAAAATCTTCAGGAATTGCTCAAATCAGGCCATGTATGGAAATCATCGCTAAACGTCAAATTTTCCCGATCTAGTGGTCAGATTTCGCACAAACGTGAAGAGTATTTGATGAAATGTCAACTTATCCTCTGTGATTGGTTGCTCGATAAACCAATTATTTCAATAAACCAGTTACTATTTTTTTAAATTCAATCAATATTTTTTATTCAATCAATAAACCAGTTATTATTTTTTTTTTATGCGTGATAAACTGCGCAACCGCAAACGTTAAATCCTCGCGACTTGTAAAATTTTCTCCGTACAATTTATTGTTCGCGGATCATTCGATACTTCCATGATTAATATACAGAAATAATTTGTTGAAAAAGTGAGGGATCTCATATTCCTATCTCGTGGAGGGGTCTGGTTAATGGCCGAAAGCTGTAAAACTGCCTTCAAGACCACGAGCTCCCCTCCAACGCCTATGCTAATTCTTCAAAGTAGATTCTCCTCCTTTTAATATTCAGTTTAAAATTGATAATGAAAGCTTCAGCTCATCAATCGCCTTCACTTAACTAGTTTTTAACACCCGAGTTGCTGTCATAAGTGATAACTCAAACTTACCCAAAACAAAAAATGACACATCTTTTGAAAACTTTGAAGCATCACCTAGGTGTACTAAGAAATAGTATTAGCATGTCCCAGAACTCCTTAAAATTTCTCAAATCCCAATCATTCACTGTGTTCAATAGTCTACCTATTCAAGTCTTACGACATTAGTTAAGAGAGGAAATGGAGAACGAATCTTGAGAAGTAAATGATGGCATTCGTGCCAATCACACTGATGTAGAAAATGTCATCCTATTAGAACAAGTCAGTGATAAATTTTTCCAAATACCCCTTCTTAACAAAAATTCGTATGCGGAAATGAATATTTAATACGGAATCTAGCGCGACCGTGCACCTTATGAACCAATTCAAAAAAAAAAAAAAAAGTTTGATTTGTTGAAAAGAAAAAGCTCCTTTGCTGTAACGTATTTCTTATCATTGTATAAAAGTGTGGTTATGATCACTACTTCTAGTAGCACTAATATTATATAAATTCTACCATCCATTATGGCCAGTCATTGTCAACATCATGCGTAGGTGTGAAGCCCAATTTAGATGGCGAGTTGCACTCGGTGTCATCGACTGGTCCAGGCAGAGCCGCGGAGGCCAATCCCCCCCCCCCCCCCCCATTCCTCGAATTCTCACCCAATACCTGATAATTCTTCGAAGTATGTGTATTATGAGTGCTAGGCGACACATTTACAATCTCAGATAGCCCAGGGTTTGACATCTGAGGTGAAGGAGATGCTTGAGAAATCCGCTTTGGACACCTCAACTTCATCCAGATTCTAACTCCCGACCCCATAGGACCAGACTTATTCCACCACTGACTGGGACAGTGTGTTCGAGCACCACACGATAAGAAATTATATTCAACAAAATCATATTCACCACTGATGCTGTGGGTGAAGATGAAAACTCAATTTTCTGTCATAAGTGTGGTTTTACTTCTGACTCAGAGGTCCTCATGGGGAATTATTGGACCAGGTCTTGAAGCAGATCTGCAATAAGCCCACATGCAAATGGTTGGATACTCCAGTAGGATGATGAATGGCAGACGGGAGGGAAAATTCACCTGATATGCACTGCTGCACATAATTATGCATCGTTTTTTGTTCTCCAGAAAAAAAACCTTGGCAAGTTAAGCTCCCTTTTCCCTTGCACGGTCACTTATATTTTATATTTACGAATCTGCATAAAGCATAAGGGAAACTATATTTCTTCAATTGATTGTAGGTATATTGTTGCTTTGTCAATTTTCAGAAATAAATATATTTTCATTTCATGTCATATATATAGAATTTTTCAAATTGAATTCTTCCATTTACAAAAACGAATTCGTCCTTTTACAAAATGAATTTGTCCTTTTACAAAATGAATTTGTCCTTTTACAAAATGAATTCGTCCTTTTACAAAATGTATTTGTCCTTTTACAAAATGAATTCGTCCTTCATAAAGAGGGACCGATTCTTGAAGGCATCTTAGTAACGGTGGTGTCTGGGGCTCGAGAAAACGTTGGCGGTCGGAATGCAGTATTTATGCAAGTGCGCATAAAGTGCGTATGCTAGTGCACATAAAGTCTTCTCCCCTACCATCTACGCACATCAGACACAAATTACTGTAGGCACCAACTTTGTAATGCATATGCTTGCCCTCATGCTTAGAGCATCGTCAGTGCAGCCTCTGCATTGAGGGGGAAAAAAATGCTGCAAATTAATATTACACGGAGGTTTATTATTTCTATATTGTATAGTTCTGCCACGAAGAACATCTGTCTATATTATTAAACGAATCATTAGGTAGGTCTCTAATGTGTCTGCATAGGTGTAGACGCCTACTGAAAAGAGATGAATAAAATTAAATAACGCACCTAAACTTTCTTTACACGAGCTGTGATGATGCAGTGCCGTGAATTGGCAAAACAGCGGATTCAACTTAAAAGTTTTCGAGATCTTGATTACCCCCCCCCCCCCAGTAAATTTGTCTTCAACACGCCCGCCCGATGTTTCTAGGCATTTCTTCTTACTTAGTGTTATGATTTTTGATATGCGAGCTTGCGCGCATCCAGACCGCCAAAGTATTTATACACATCATTCTGACCTACATGTCCAACTATCTGTATTTTTACTAAGGGACTTGATGTTATGTAATTTTGAGATGCGAGCTTGCGAGCATCCAGACCACCAACCTATACACAGCATTCTGATCTATTTGTGCGAATTCATGTGGAGGCAATGGAACCACAATAACGCCAATTTGTTTCAACAAATCCTCACCGACATCGGCCACTTCTGAAAACACGGTAATTCTTTTTTCCTTTTTTTTTTAAAAATAGTATAATTTCTTCCCACAGCTTGAAGTCGTCAACAATCCTACGTAAATATGAAATCTAAGTAAGAAGGAATGCCTAGAAACATCGGGCGGGCGTGTGGAAGACAAATTGACTTTAACGGAAAAGTACCAAAAAAACTAAAAATTCAAATTCAAAATAGTTACCAAATATGTTTTGTACAAGTCCTTTTTGCCATAAAATTGGTTTTTAACAATTAAATTCTACTGAAATTGCTCGGATTTCATTACATTTCAACATGTTATAATACGATATAATATACGAAATTTTTTTAAATATCTGACGCGTGATGCTGCTATTGAAAGGATCGCAACAACTCATAGTGTGCCAAAATGCAATCCTAAGTGGACAAGAAATCATTTTAAGCTATTCTTACAATAAATTTTCCTATGATTCTGAATATACCCCTTGCTCCTTCATCTAAAAAAGTTCCAGTCATGCAGCATGATCGTATGAGCGAATTTTCGGAGATTATCGTTACATATATCGTTATTTTGTTTTGAAATTTGAGCACTTTGAGTGCAAAGAAATTGTTAACCACAAATTTTATGGCAAATAAATTCGTTCTTAATCATATTCTAAGATTAAAAACAGATTTTGGATGTTTAGCAATTTTTCAGTTTTTTAATCAATTTTTCAGCAAATATTAGTGAAATTTAAGTACATTTTTCACAATAATTTTGTGAATAAATTTTTTAATGTTCTAGTTCATCGATGGCAAACTTCTTTTGACTACAATTTTGATAAAAATATAAATTCAACAATTTTTAGACGTTTTTAGCCATTTTTAGTGATTTTTTTTAGCACATTTTTTGAAATGTGTCCAATTTAATATACTCAAAAAGTGTTGGCCAACGAACTCATCCTTTCGTTTGAAAAACTTAAATTTTTGGCGCAAGAACGGAATTTTTTATCTCAATCCTAAGGAGGAGAGTTATCGTCTGGAATGAAACACACACACACACACATATATATATATATATATATATATATATATATACTCTATATTCGTTTTTTGAAGAAATTTTTCAAAAATTTTGAGTTTAAAATTTTCCGAGCCATTGCAACAGCATAATTTTTTTACGAAAATTCGCTAAAACGGGTGTTTTCCGAGTACTAGAACCATTGAAATACAATTACTCTCTTATCAATAAATTAATTTAAGAATTTCTAGTGGTCAATCGACGCAGAATTTTATCCTCGATTACTTTTTATGGTACGAAAATTGTTTTGAATCCTATTTGTAGGAGAAAAGATGAAAAATATGTTGAAAATCGTGGTTTTCCACGAAAAATGCATTAAGGAGGCATTTTAGGTATAGGAAGAAGGGGTATATTTTGAATCAGCACTAAATTTCCTACTATATTAGCTCACAAAACGATTTGTTCCACACAGGATCGCATTTCAGCCTACTGTGCGGCGGGCAATATTTACGAAATTAGAATGGGCTGAATTTTCGAAACATGATGTCAAACCTTTACTACTGGTGAAAACCCGTTGTCGGCCTCGGCTCTCGGATTATGAGGGGAGCACAGAGAAAAACTCGTTTAAGCACGAGATTTTCTCCACCGGCCGATTTCACTACGAAGATAAAGGAGAGTAAAAAAAAGAAAAAAAAACTACGACGGAAAAGGAGATTGAGCCAAACCCCCTATGCTACTGTTCAATGCACATAGGCCCTTGTGCAGTGCGTTGCGCTTAAAAGCTGCTACCGTTTATTGAAGTTAGTTTACGAGGGTGTTAGCTGTAGGCCATTACTCGGTGCTACGACGGGTAGTAAAACCTCGTAGTTGGATGCGTCAGTCCACTCACTACTACAAAACCCCCTCCCACCCCCTTCCACCTACCACCCGCCCCTCCATTGCACTGTAACATTGAACCCCTTTCTTGATACACAATTTGGATATAAAGTTCGTCCGACAGTGAGATGGATACACTTGTCTTAACAGGAATAAAATCACTCTAAAAAGAAAAAAAACGCTGCAAATTATTTCACAAAGGTTTATTATTTTTTCAATTGAGTATGATCGTAGTTTTAGTTGGCTTGCGTACGTCATAAGGCCAGTCCAGACTCCTCGGCGTGTCCCATTTCGAGTTGCCAAAACCTATACTTCTGTAATTATATACGCATGTTTATATTTCTCGATTTGAGCTCCTATCTATTCAAATAGTTATTGCCTTAATAATATCATTATCTAACCACGTACGAAAAGTCGAGAGGATATGTTATTAAATATGCGTAGGAAAAGCATTGGTATTAACACACAAATATGACCTAGAAAAAAACATATATTCATGGCTCGAAGGAACGCCGTACCCACCACAAGGTGCCGCGGCGCCGGCGCCTCCTCCGCTCACCCCCTCCCCCTCACCACCCACCGTGACCCCCTGCCAGGCGTGCGTGCGTGCGTAAGTCTAACAAAGCCTTGAAATGACACTTTTTCGCCCGTTTTTGGCCCATAGCATCTATGCGAGGAAAGCGATCGGGATGGTTAAACGTTAGGACCAACTAGACCCCTAATGGAGTCTATGTGTTTTTTAAATCAATTCTTAGGCCTTTTATGGCCCGGACGGCGGACGGCGGACGGCGAACGGCGGACGGCGGACGGCGGACGGACATTTCAAATTTGGATTCTACGCACCTTGAAACGTAAAGTGACAAAGTTTGAGGGGGGGTTAGAAAAATTTTTTGCTATACGATCACATAGGCTTATTATTGGAAATAATAAACCAAAAAGAAGAAAAAAAAAGTCATCCAACTTGGCTTTTTCTTTACCTATCATGAATGTATTGATCAGTGAAAAGTTTTAAATGATCTTGAAAAATTTCATAGCGAAAAAGAGTAAATTAAGAAGCAGCGTGAAATGTCATAATTGATCAATTAAGAAACGAAAAAATGATAGGTACTCAATTTAATTTACGTTTGTGAAAGCTCAGAATGAACAGATGAGTTGAAAACAATAAAATAGGTACGGGACCATCTGCAACCTAAACCGAGCATTCGCTGACAATTTCATCAAAATCGGTTGAAAACTGTGGAAATTAAGGTCATTACAAGTATTTTTCATTGGCGCATGCGCAGTAGCTATTAATGATAAAATTGTGTTGAAATTGAAATGTTGTAATCAAGTCATCTTCTTCCAACTGTCATCCAAATTTGAGCGACATCTAAAGTCCAGAGTGTGAAAAAATAGAGCATGATGGAATTTACGTTTGCGCATGCGCAGAATAAAGAATTGATTTGGCAACAATGAAACTGATAGGGGACCATCTACAACATAACCCGCGCATTATCTGACAATTTCATCGAAATCGGATGAAAACTGTGGAAAATAAGCGTGTTACAAGGATTTTATATTGGCGCATGCGCAGTAGCTATTAATGATACAATAATGTTGAAATTGATATGGGATGATGAAATCGTCATCCCCCAACTATCATCCAAATTTGAGCGAGATCGAACGACTAGGGCGTGAAAAAATGGAGCATTGTGGTATTTACGTTTGCGCATGCGCACAGTGGTTATAAATGTAATGATTTTTTTGCCGTTTTTAGCCATTTTTAGTGATTTTTTAGTTCCTTTTCTTAAATTTTACCAATTTAATGTACTCAGTACTCGTGCTCTACAATGTACTCAGATACTTCAATGAGCCTATTTTCCGCACTCATGAATATAGCAGAGGAACGTAAGAGATTATTAACTTAATTTTTCATAGACAATTATGCACAAGATTAACGGCTTAAAATCCCTGCAGTATACAGCAAACAAATCCCATAAAATTGTTATATTCACTAATGAAGATGACTGTCTATTGAAACGCATTGAATGAAGGTTCTTGAACGCTTCGCTACCATAGCCATTACGGAGACACGATCCGCTGAGATCCGTTCCACCTTTTTCCATCTTTAGTTCTAATCGGTATTTTGAATTTATCAAAATTGCTTGTTAGATTGTAAATTACGCTGCCCACAGCAACCCATCGAATGGGTGTGGAGTGCAAAGAAGAAGGATTAAGATAGCAAAATCATGTTTTTAATCGATCATATTGTTGTGACCTTAGTGAAGACGATTTGTTTCAATTTTAAATTATGCCGCATGATCATATGAGCAAAATTTCGTTATTATTATTTTTATGATGAATTGTTCTGGAACATGAGCACTTTCAACTCACCTATCAGTTTCATCACATGTCAACTATTGCTCAACGGTTCATTACTCCAGCATAACGATGTTCCAATGAAAGTATGAATAGTTCATCCTCAATAATTGGCATGCCTCCACTTGATCACCAACCGATTGTAATATTGGTAACAATTTGATAGGGGTCTTCTCCATGAGTTGTTTTGTAATCATGGCTTCAACCCTTTACAGTGGAGTTACGCTGTGGATTTTCGCCTGCTTCCCAATCGACGCCCTACTGGAGTTGTACAAAATCTATCTATTTGTGTTTATAATGAAAGGACTCTATTGAAATTATATGGAAAGTAATGGAGTTCAGATCAACTTTTAGTAGGATCAGTTGCAAGTAACTTGAAGAATCTTGATCGATATGTTCGCATCACATACGAGTACATTCGCTACACTCGATAGTTCAATGCACTTTATTAGTTATAACCCTTTTTGTGGTTATGTCTGCTGATCAGAGCGGCATTGTTCCTTGATAGAGATCATTCTGCTGATCACTGAGGTCACTGTCCAACCCTTGCTGACGATTATGTGAAAAAAGAAAAAAAAAACTGTAAACAAATCGGTTTAGCCGTTAGCCTTCGACATACCGATCACCGATACATACGTATACGGTGTATATTCATTCGAGTTCAAGAGTTACCTCCATATTTTTCTTGCTCAGAGATTCAAAAAGGGTTAGGCACATGATTGGTGTGAATGAACTGTCTTCACATCAAAATGACGCGTTTTCGAAACTGTACATTACTCTACAGTAAACGTTTTAAAGGGGCGTTTTAACAGAACGATCCTCCCAACACAGGGAAAGCGGCTCGCAACTGATACGCAATAGCGGTTCCATAATATCGTGCGCATCTCAACACAATTATAAGTTGATTCTTGAGGTAGGTAAGGAACCTGCCAGTATTTGCGCTACTACCCACGAGTGCACAAAATGAATAGACTCGAGTACACCGTTAAAATTGGACAAGCCCTAATAAGTTGTCATTAAGCCGCAAGGGTGCACTGCACACAGTGTGATTGTAGGTACTTAGGTTGGCATCTCTGCTACGTAGGTTCGAACATTCCAGACCTATACGCAAACCTTTCACTGCATTTCTTGAAGTTCCATTTGTAGGGGACAAATTGTATTAAGGACCGATTTAACCATTCTCTCGTTGAAAATAGTTTTAAAAACATTTACTTATGACTTTATTAATCAACTAGTGCATGGATACTCCAGAACGACTATTTAACTAACTAAAATTTGATGCGGAGCAAATTTTTCTGCCTCAACAATAAATCGAGTAATCCAAAGATTTGAGTTGCACATCTGCGTTTTGAAAGTTCCTGTGGTTACTATTTCCCCATTTCAATATGAACAAGATAATCAAGTTCAGTAGGCTCTTTGGGCGTGAAAGGATATTTAGCGTGGAAAAGACGAATTTTGAAAGTTGGTGGAATGAGGATTTTATAAGTAGATTTCAATTCAATTTTATTGTATAACCCGTAGGTATTACAAGGAGTTCCTTAAATACATATGAAAAATAGCACATGATATCTTGCCTTCATTTCTGCCTCAACAAACAATGTTAGACTTTTACGTAAGGTGTTTCTCATAATTACTTATAATTCCTTAATTTACGTATAGTAAATGAGCACTGCATTGTTAACATAGATCGCAATCAATAATGCCTACACTCCACACCCAAATTTCAATAATAATCCCGAGTAATTGCCAAAATTTCCTAAGCGAAATTCGTTCGCGAACGCGCCGAATTCGTTCGGTGGCGATGTTCGTTCTAGCTCTTGTAGATTTTCTTCTTCTTCTTGACCTGTTTTCTGGAAATGTTGGGAGGGGACGGAGGAAGAGTATTCAGATTAATCTCCACTTCTGACCCAGTAGATGTAGAATCCTTCTACATGGACTTCGTCCATAGTTAATGATAAGTTTTTTTTTTTTTTCGATCAACCAGTACTGGCTTCATTCTCTACGATCAGGCGTTCCGCCGCTAGAGCGCGTTGAAAAGTAGGTATCATTTCAAAAAATCAGCAAAAAGGCCTTTATGCTCTTTTTACGCAGAAATCATTCGTATGTAGCTTCTGGGTGACTTAGAATACATCATGATTTGTTTTAAGAACATCAGTGATGCTCGAACAGTGGTTTGAGCAGGTTTCATGTATGTCTTTTTTTTCTGTTCTTCGCTTACATCCTGGAAACTGTGATAACCATAACATATTTTCAGCACCCTTACCAACTCACTGTGAATTATCAGTGAATATATATGTATATAAAACACAGTGGCTCTAAAAAAGAAAAGAAAAAAAAAAGAACTAAAGAAAATGATCTGTGTAGTGGGAGGGGGAAGGGGTCATCAATCTTCACAGGTATCTGCTCTTCATACATTGAGAATCACCATCCACAGTCAAACTGAAAATTCAAAATCAGATTACAGTGAGGTGCATATAATCTTATATTGATAGATAGATGCAGTTTATGCAGGTGATTAGGATGAAACTTACAGGGCGATGACAAATGTGTTGAGTGGGTAGTCTTATGGTTCCATGTCTGTTTCATCATCTTCTGTAGATGAACCGTCGTCAACAAGTGGGGGTTATTTTTGCAGGAACCTGAACAGTTGGAGCAGAGTGTTGAGCAGTGGACGCCAGCTCTGCGGCATCCACATCGACCACTACCGCAGCGTAGTGGTCGATGTGGATGCCGCAGAGCTAGCGTTCACTGCTCAACACTCTGCTCCAACTGTTCAGGTTCCTGCAAAAATAACCCACCACTTGCTGACGACGGTTCATCTACAGAAGATGATGAAACAGACATGGAACCATAAGACTACCCACTCAACACATATGTCATCGCCCTGTAAGTTTCATCCTAATCATAATCTATCTGCTTCTTTTTTAGAGCCACTGTGTTTTATATACATATATATTCACTGATAATTCACAGTGAGTGGTAAGGGTGCTGAAAATATGTTATGGTTATCACAGTTTCCAGGATGTAAGCGAAGAACAGATAAAAAAGACATACATGAAACCTGCTCAAACCACTGTTCGAGCATCCTGATGTTCTTAAAACAAATCATGATGTATTCTAAGTCACCCAGAAGCTACATACGAATGATTTTCTGCGTAAAAAGAGCATAAAGGCCTTTTTGCTGATTTTTGTGAAATGATACCTACTTTTCAACGCGCTCTAGC